>OY754968.1:41183745-42383745 GCA_963576475.1 Molanna angustata
TCCAAAATATTGTATATTGAAATATTTTGATTTCCTATTCAAAGTATGCAAGTCAGGATGTCAGGATAGGATAGTGTGGAGTTCGGTTCTTTTTTCCTATACCCAATAGGCAAATAGCTTGTTATTATGCATCTATTATGAACTATGAGTCCCCGTAGATATTGTGTTATCTGCCATACAAATTGTATGAAATGATGTCGTCAATAAATTCGATGTTTACAAAAATTGTTAAAAAAAGTTCGAAATGTACTACTTTTTTCTAGAAAATGTACTTATCTAGATGGGGTATTTCGGCATTCGATATTAAAAAATAGAAATATAGGCAGTTATACAAAAAATTTTGTCACAAAAAAAATGTTTTTCCTAATAAAATAAGTTTGAGAAACCCTAGAACTTTTTCATAAAATTTTCAGCGTTATAGTATTTGTGTGTTCTTAGATATATAGAAAAAAAAGTAAAAATTCAAAAGTTGATAACCCCAGACTGAAATAAAAATTGAATAGAAATTCGGAGTATAAAAGTTTTTTAGGAAAATTTGGATCAAGCGAAATTTTGGACTGTGTGCATCAATCGGATCAAAAGCTATAAAGGGACACACACACACTAAATATTCTACTCCGAATTCTGAGTAAATCCATGTGTGGAACATAATATCCTGCGAAGCCTCTATGTTGGTGTTTTTTGACTTCCAAGTTGAAAAAACCATGAAAATCGATATGTTTAGAGAAATAAATTCTCTTGATCAAATCAACAGTTGGAATACAGAGAAATCATGTGTTAATTTAATAATCTCATGATAAATCATTTGTAGCTTCAAAATTATATCCACCATCTTAAAAATAGGGCTTCCGATTGTTGTGAACTCATCGTGTCTGTCTGCGGTTGGGAATTCCTGAGGAAAACTGTTCTAAATTATCTGAAGAGTTCCAAATGTTACATATTAAATCAACAACACTGGTTTCGTTTGGATATGATATTATGATCAATCATAAAGCTGTCAAAAATATATTCAAGAAATTAATTCTCTTGAACAAATCGACAGTTGGACAATATTTTTGTTACAACTTAACTTTACTAGAAATCTTACACCCAGTCTTGACACGATCTTAATACTATATAATTTTTGTATAAATTAATGTAATCAACCAATTTATTTTATGTTAAAGATTTCAAAAGTTTGAATATAATCTTATTCAACTTCATGAGTATCCCTGTTGGTGTATTTTTACTAAGTTTCTTACTATTAGTTAAGTCGATATTATTATCATTATTAAACCATTATTATCTAATGATAAAAATAGTTTAATAATGTCGTTTTTTCTGTGGTCATTAAGCCATAACTTTATCGATTTTTTGTTGTGAAATCAGCAAGGAAAGATGTTCATCATCATAATGTTTTTCACGGCAAAATGGAATCAAATCGACAATATAATGAATGAAAATCCCTTTCATTAAAATGAAAAATATATATATTTACACATATTTTGACAGTAAAATACAAATAAATAATTATTGTAGAGATCTGTAATAAAATTCACTTTTAATTTGACATTAATTAAATAAATAATGAAGTACATACTCGTATTTTCCACGTTATTTTATTGATGACCGAAAGATTTATTTCAGATAAATTAAGGACGACAAAAAATCGTATTAAATATCAAAATCCATATTATTGGATTCCAATGTTTTGTGTTCCATTAGTAATATAAAGAATAATTCGTTATTTAAATATGAATATTTTCTATAAGACACTTACCGATATTATTATACTTCACTTATTAATATCATATTAATAGAAGCAGTTTAAGATATTTACCTACTGTGCAATCTCAAATAATCTTGAAGAGTAT
The DNA here is from genome assembly GCA_963576475.1 of Molanna angustata. Lineage (NCBI taxonomy): Eukaryota > Metazoa > Arthropoda > Insecta > Trichoptera > Molannidae > Molanna > Molanna angustata. The sequence continues at coordinate 41,185,599 of OY754968.1, forward strand.
ATCAAAAAATTTAAAATATATAAACATTTGATGATTGATAACGACTGAAGAAGACAATTAACCAGGTTGAAAGTTGGTCCTGAAATAGTTTTCCCGATCATCTTAATGAATGATTTGAAATAAGAAGCTGGAAAAATATATGAGAACATGCGCGAGAAAATAAATGAACGAAAGATAAGTTTATTTAGTTTATAGTTTATTATATAGTTTATTTATGTTTAGTGCATGTCTAACAGGAACGTGTGGCGTTCGGTTCTTTTTGTCTTTCTCGCAACAGATACGGTATATTATTTTGTATAGTACAAATATCAACAGCTTTAATTTTAATTGTAAAAAGTTTATACAGGTAATAAAATTTAATAATATTTTTTTATATAATGCTCTTAATTGTTTGAAAACTAATAATTTGATATAAAATCAATCGCTGTTTAGAATCTCACACGTGTTATGACTCCATTACTCATATGGAAAATAACATAACTAGGTAGGTACTATAATTTATTAAAAACATAAAACAGATTGGTATATTCCTTTCTCCAAACGCAAATGTTCCGTCACCGGGAGATTCCATAGACATAGGTACCTACTTTTTTAAGAAGGTTCCATTTCCATGCATATTCAAGAATGACCGGTGTGAAATATATAGGTATCACGTGACGTCATCATGACTTAACGCAACTTCTATGGATTTTCCCATTTCTCTTTTCTCTCGTGAATTATCAAACACAGTCCAACGAGTATATGATATCTACGACACAGCCTTACTACATTCTTATTCTTGTTACGTAAGCAATAACAACTGTCATACTGTCAGTTAAATGTGTAACTTTAATGACTCGTTCATTTTTCGCATTGTTTAATTTATCTACTCTCATAGAAAAATAGTTGAAATCGTACGTCACAAATATTTGGTTCTTAATTTAAGCATGTCTTAAGAAATTTGGTAAGTAGGTATTTAGAAATTATATAGGCACCTACATACCTACTAAGTATTCAGTATAATTTCAAAAACCATTTTTAGCTTCAAACCCGCCAAAGTCTCGATGCTTTATAAAAATATCATCATATTATAATATATTATGTAGGCACAAATCATACAATATTGTGTAAATTGCCTAATAAAAAAAAATAATAATAATATATTATGTACCTACCTATATAGTTTTTAAAATCCAAGTACAGATATTTTTTGTTGGTTGGAAGAAATTACTGTATGGCAATAAACCTGCCATTGTACACGTTATTGTGCATGACGATAACTAAATGAAATATTATTAGAATTCATTAATTTATAGATGTATTTTACATTTTCTCTAATACTGTCTGATATGCATCTGTCATTTTTTTATTTTTTAATATTTTATTTAGCCTTTTGTATGTTCTATAGCTATAGGTACACGGAAAATAAAAATAAAACATCTGTCAAACATTTATTTTATTATAGTTTAAACATTCCTTGTGTTAGTCGTGTGCTAAGCACTGGGATCCTGGGATTGAAAATTGCCAACACCATAATCACATTTCCGGCAGATCGTAGTTGAAAACATATTGACCACACCGTACATATATAAAAGGTTAATTATAACAGATCACCGTGAATAACTAAAGGCTTGTACACCATCGTAATACCTATACACAAAAGAATCTAAACAACTAAACATACAGAAGATGGCACAGTATGAAACATTAAAACTAATACACAAAATAAAATAGGAAACCCTGATCTAAGACAACAGAGAATACAAATAAATATTGAAACTAATACACAAAATAAAAATAGCACACACAGACACACTAAATGTTCTACTCCGACTTATGAGTAAATCCATGTATTGAACATGCTGCGAAGCCTCTACGTTGGTGTTTTTTGACTTCAAAGTCGAAAAAACCATGAAAAATATAAATCTGGTCATACAAATTTCGCGTATCTTGGCTTGATACTTTATCGATATGTTTAGAGAAATAAATTCTTTTGAACAAATCAATAGTTGAAATACAGAGAAACATGTGTTAATTTAATAATCTCACGATAAATCATTTGTAGCTTCAAAATGATATATCCACCATCTTAAAAGAGGGCTTCCGATTGTTGTGAACTCATCGTGTCTGTCTGCGGTTGGGAATTCCTGAGGAAAACTGTTCTAAATTATCTAATGAGTTCCAAATGTTACATATTAATTCAACAACACTGGTTTCGTTTGGATATGATATTAATATGATCAATCATTAAGCTGTCAAAAATATATTCAATCATAAAATTTTCCCGCAGATTCATTTAACTGCCGGATACATAATAGATTTCCTTAATACTAAATAATTGTAATAATTAAGTACTGTTCTTCCCTTACCACCACCCGCTCTGTTTATGGGGTCTAATAACGCCCCATCCCAAAACACATACAGAACATAAGAAGAGTCTGGAGAACTATAAAACCTTGCAGACACTGCACTTAAAGTGCAAAAGAGAGCTAATTATGAGGAAACAGCAGGCTCACTGTTCACGGGAACCCGAAGACAATGTATGTTTGAACTTTTTCTAGATTGATTCATTTGATGAAATAAAACATTTTTTTTTATTTCATACAAAGTAAACAAAGTTACACGTTTCAAACTGAACGTTGATAAAATTTGATTTTTATTCGGTTGGATGCAACAATAATATTTTTTATTTTTACATGTTTTTAACGTAAAAAAGATTTAAAACCATAATAATATAAATATCTAAACAAGAGTTAACTGTCAACTAAATTTAAATTAAGGAATTAAATAAAATTATTATTTTGAGAATAATAGTTGTAAAAAAATTAAAAATTGTATCAATGTCGAAATATTTCTTTATTCATATAAGTATAAATTAAGAATTGTAATTCTAATTTGAAAAGGATATCCTCTTTTTTTATTTCCATGACTAGAATTATGAAAAAATATACGTATAATTTAGATAGAACGATGGCAGAGCGGTTAGCGCGCTGGACTAGTAATCCAGTGGTCGCGAGTTCGAATCCTGCCTCGACCGATTTCGTTCACCTATAGCACAAGCATTTATGTTTAATTAAGGGAATGTAAGAAGATGTATATGTACTTGTTTGACAAGGACATATTCTTTTTTTAGAAGAAAATATAAGTTCTCTTTGAATGTATATGTAGATGGTCTTCATCACTATTGTTCATAATTTTTTTTATGATAAATGTATGTGTTTAACTGCCTATTTTTCCAAAGTTTTTAATAATATTGAAAAAATCCGAAACACCCCAACTATATAATTTAGTTTGCTATAAAAAATATTAATATAATGTAATAAAAAAATTGTAGAAAAAATTATGTACATCCAATTTCTTTTTAACAATTTTTATAAAAATTGAATTTAGTGACGACATCGCTTCATACAATTTGTATGGCAGTATACACTACACAACAATCATACAATCATATAAACAGCACCACCTTTTGCTTCTTTACAAACGCCTAAATGGTTTATTTACTTAAATTTTTAAGGAGTCAAATCGACTGCCCAGATCTACTTAATCTTAGGGTTCCTACTCAATCGCGACGTCAAAATCCCATATTTTCGTTAAAGCAAGTATCAACTAACTATCGACAAAATTAATTTATTTTTATTTTATTTCAATTTACGGCAACAGTGTTCAAACAGATAAAAATAAATGCATAATACCAATTTAATACAGGGCAAACGAAACAATGCTTTAAATTGGCTTCGTTATAAACATGTTCCCAGGTAGTTTTAACAGCATTGTAGAAAATTATAGAGACCGAACGTTTCCGATAATTCCCGAACGTTGCCTACGGTCGCATTACAATTCTATAATTTTTTGACGTCTGTGAATCTGCGTGAATATTTGCTTTGTGTCTGCTTCATCAAAAATAATAATAATGCACAATATTTTATATATTATTTTCATGAACTTTTCCATTTCACAGATTAACAAAAAAACAGGTAATTTTATAAATACAATCAAACCCATAGTTTCACGTCTCAACGTGACGTAAACGAATAACAAAAAAAATCGTAACCACTGACAGATCAATGAAAATGGCTATATTAATTTGAGCTTACTCACTTTTTCATTGTTGCTCCAGTCTTCGCTACAGTTTTTTTATATAACCAGTTGCAAAATTTCGATGCCGTTAGTATATTATATAAATGAAAAATATGTTCGAAACTATTAAACCTCAAATCCAAATTATTCAATATTTCAAGATATTGTGATTTCCTGTTCAAAAAATGTCACTTTTTTCTACCCCGAATATGTTAACAGCTTGATCGTTTGTATGTTGTATGAAAATAAAGTATCTAATATTGATATAAAACTATACGAAAAGTAAACTATTACAAATCTCCGTACATATGTTGTATTTTGCCATACAAATCGTATGAAACGATGTCGTCCCTGAGTTCATATTTTTTTCATTTAATTACATTTATAATATACATATCAAAAAATAAAACATTCAAAAAATATAGAAAAAGACACACAGTAAGTAAAAACATATTTCCTTTACTTTACATAAATAGTTTAAAAAAAATTTTTTAATGTGCCTTGCGTTTTTTAACTATTTTTATGTAAAGGTTATTACCCCCAACCTGATATAATTTAACTCCACACATACATCGATGAAACGCCAATTACGCGCAGTTATTGGTAATATTACTGGTTAAAAATCAAACCTACTTTCCTTAAACATTCATCCCTTCCTTATCAACGCTTTCCTATATCCATTACCCTTCCCTTTCCCCCACATACACTCGCCATCTTACAATGACTACCCAACATCAATAATATATAATAATTTAAATATATGAAACTTTATAATTGGCTATTTATTTTGTATTCTCATTTGCAATTAAGTATTATAAATGTATAGCTGTTAAGTTTCCAAGCAAATTAAAAATAAAATAAAATAAAGGTCCTTCACTGGGTGATAAATATATAAATACATAGATATATAAATAAATACATAAGTAAATTAATTAATATATAAAAAAATGATTAATCCGGCCCTGGACCTAGTTGTCAACATAATTTCGCGATTAGGTCGATTCATTGGGTCATAGTAAAACTATAGTATTTTGTATACATATATAATATAACGTATTATACATTCACCATACCATGTAGGTATAATATATCTCCGCTCGAAAAGATCAATCACTGGAACCAGCTCATACTGGAAACACTACACCGGATACAGAAGAGTTTTGTTCGCACATTTTATGTCGTATTTTGTTCGATGCAATATTTGTTTATTTTATATTGCTTCACATGTAGGTACTGTGTCAAATATTAATTTAACACTTCCCCAATAACAAGCAGGTAGTATCCGACCGAAAATTCGGCTTCGGCCATATCACGGACAACAGATATCTACGGACAACTCAGCCTGAATGTGAATCACCACGGACCACCCATTACATTATATCTTATCAGTTTCAAACGTGAGTAACCAAATTGAAAGGAGATTTAATACAACATTTTTTCAAAAACAAACTTTTATTATTAGTTAAGAAACTATTACAATTTGGTAATTCTTAGAATGAAAGAAAGCTACATTGTATATAAAAAAAAGTTTAAATTCTTTAATTGTAATTTTGTTAATGTTAACCGAACAAAATTTACTTGGTCCAAAATAACATAGAAAATTTGTTTTCATTTTATCACTCGTACATTTTTTCAATGCGACTTTTGTGCACGAATTATAATCTTAAAAATCGTAACTTATTTTGATTTAATAACGGGAAGATAATATTATTATTTAAAAGTAATCACCGCACTTTCCTGCGGACCACCCCCAAGGCCCTCAAGGACCACCGGTTGAAAAACACTGGTTTTAGCAGCTGGGCTACTCACGAAGTTGATTAACATAAGAGTAAGATCAGATTCAGACTTTAGAAATCTTTGGAGTTAAAATTAATCAATTAATTATGTTCGGCCCTAAATCTGACCTATGGTCCAATATACCTACTTCATTATTATAAATGAATTTGAAAAAGAAAACAAATGTTCACAAATTAATATCCTCAGTGCAATGTTTTGTACTGGTGTTTAAGAATAACTTAACTTTTTTCTACCAACTTACTATTTTTTCATTTAAATGTAATATGTTTAATAATTAAATAAATTTATTGTTAAGGTTGATTTATGTATATTTTTTATTGTTTATATTTTTTCTATACCTAATATGTACCTATGTGTTATATTTTTTTGTATTGTAAAATGTACGAACTTTACAAACTTAACTGATAATTGCTTCGGAACAGACTCTGTCTAGTGAAGCAGTTATCTTCAATATATATATTGTTTTTTTAATATTGTGCAAAAAAGAAAAAAAATAGTATAATAAGTTTTTCGATTAGCACCGTAAACTGTTTATATACAAAATATAATTGTTACACTTTATGTAAATAACAATAAAATACCTAAATAAAATAATTGTATTGCATTAATACGTTATCCACATCTCGTTATTTTCGACTCAATTGATTAACACCGTGAGCAAAATAACTATTTAGTGAGCAAAATAACTAGGTTACCAGTTATTTCCTTGTGTCCTATTATATTTATCTAAACATACCTACCATTACAGCAATCATGAACTAAAAAAATATAGGTATTAACGCTTAAACATCTTCACGGTATATAATTTAGCGATGTTAAAATTGATTTCAGCTAATCATATACATACATATCTCTTAAGATTGTTGAAGACTTTTGCTCATCACTAATCTGGGGGGCAAGTCTGGTTCGACCGGCGAAATCAAAACCCCAGTGATTACCCATATCATGGATATAATTATCGTATGGAGTTCTATGACATCTAAAGATATTGTAGAACTCCATATAATAATTATATCCATGATATGAGTAATAACTGGGGTTTTGATTTCCCCGGTCGAACCAGACTTGCCCCCCAGGACTATCCTCTATTTCGTAGTACCTACTGAGAGTAAGCGTACATTAACAATATTTTGGAGGATCAAGTGTTGGCTACAATCCAATCTATTTTATTTAGTTTGATATATTATGTGAATATTTATATTTACTATATAATATTATCATTACTGGTTGACACTACTTGCTATGACGCACTGTCTGTTTATGAAATATCAATTTATCACTTGGATTTATGTGTAAACATTTTCTGATATTTATATCAAGACCATACTTGTGACGTATTTTCATAAAATCAATTGCGACAAAATATTTACTTTACCATTATAAATTACGTAAAAATATTTAGGTATTTGTTGTATTTTTTTACACTTCGTATTTTTTTTTTTAATAATGAATTTTTACTCCTCACTAACCCAAGGGGATACAGTGGGGAGTTATGATTTCGCAATTTTTAAGGTTATTTTTTTATTGCAGATTATCAACTAGTATCATGCTGAGATTGTATTCTGAAAGTATCATCACAATGTATCTGTGTGTTTGTGTGCTGTGTACTATGTGCTATGTAGGCGTGTTTATTTTACTTTATCGATTATAGACTAAAGTACTCATTCAATTATTTTCAAATTTTACAAGTTTATATACCTATCTAATATTCACTTCGACCCCATTAGTTTTTAAGGGACATCTGAATAGTGCTTCTCATTTTTTTTAAGTTAGTGACCCCAAGCTCACTAACTTAAAATTTGAAATATTTATTTTCAAATCGGCAAAAAGGCACATCACTTCCATAAAATGGCATTGGAGAAATAAGTTTTTATAATTAAATATTTATATAAACAAATATTGAACAAACTCATTTCAAAATATTGAAAATTTTCCAAACAAAAATTGAATAATTTGTGGAGTGACTTGGTAGTGAGGAGTATAGCGTTGGCCACAACCCACTCGTTTATAATGTCCTTAAAACAAGAACATAAAAATCCTCATACATTTCTTAAACTAAGCGAAAATGTTTGTATAAAATGAACGAAATCGGTCGAGGCAGAATTCGAACTCGCTTCCACTGGATTACTAATCCATCTCGCCGACCCATCTATAATTCACGTTTATATGTAGGTTTCTATTTTATGTGCTGTTTTCATTGTTAGTTGTTCCTCCCAATTGTCATTTGAGACGCTCGGTGTCCTTTCCTCAGCTAATTTTCATCCATTCCTAGACGAAGACATTCTCCATTTGCCTCCATGTCGCCCTGTCTCGTGCAGTCTACATTCAGGACCTGTCAGCATATCGTTTGATATTTTCCCTCTATCTCAGCTGTGATCGCCTCACAAATCTCTTTGTCGTTGGAGTCTCCAAGTCACCATTGTCTTTGTCGACTTATCGTCCGAGCTTCTGTGGCTACGTGTCCTGCCCATTTCCATTTCAGAGTCATCATTGATTATATAATTTACTTTTGATCAGCGTTGCCAATTTATGGCTAATTCCTCAAATTGCGGGGAATCTCACCTCGATTGGGGATTTTGTGGGGAAAATGTGAGGATTCTAGCATTTTACCATTCATCATTAAAACGTCTTTAAATTTGAAAAAATATGAAAATGTACACTGTCCAGCTATTACAGATTTCTTTAAAATGGTCCAAGATCTTTATAATGAATTAACATCGGACATTGTTAAGATATTTAGTTTTAGAGATCCTTTTTATTTCTATTATATCTATTGTAAATCCTTCAAAAGCTCAACAAATCAAAGTTAAATCACTGACGCTTGTGCTGAAAGAATTTACTTCTTCTTCTTCTTCGATGGCGCTACAGCCCAAGTCGAGCCTTGGCCTTCTTCAACTTCTGCCTCCAACCCCGTCTGTCCTCAGCTGCCGTCCTCCAGTTTGTAATGCTTAAGAGCTGTACTGCATCCCTCCTCACCTCGTCCTGCCATCGCAACCTGGGTCTTCCTATCTTCCTTCTTCCTCCTGGACGAACAGTCATAATTCTCTTGAAAGAATTTTCAGTGTTTGAGAAAACTTTGTGCGAATACAAAATTAATGACGAATGGCAAGTTCACGCTATGCTGAATTTTACTCTACCTAGCCTTGATGGATATGATGATGCGGAGAGTTACTGGGGTAAAGTGTTAAGTGTTTAAAGTGTAAATATTATTGCTTTTTTATTAAACCTTGTAATTTTCTTTAGATTATAATTTTGTGGGGAATTTGTGAGGAATCGGAACTTTGTACTTCCCCAATTTGGGGAATTTGATCTAGATTTTTGGGGAATTTGGTAAATTGCTATTAGCAACGTTGTTTTTGATATTCCTCTCACCGTTTCAATTCTTATTTTATCTCTAAGTAACAGATCCAACATGAATCTAATTAGTCTAATTTGTTATGTGTCTCATGATAATTATATTATACCGACACGTAGCCACGGGGCTTCAGATAACTTCTTACACATTACGATAATAGTGTTGCTGTAGGATACAAATTGAGTGTGTATCCATTGAACAATATTGAAAGTTAAAATTGAAATCCGGGTAAACAAAGGTCACACAAACATTAGTTAGTTAATTTAATGACTAAACAGATAGGTCAATTGATACTAATCGATATTCGATTGGTAGTAGTTACCTCAAGTGGCGTGCGGTGGCTGTCGACACGAAGTAAAACATTTTCCAAATAAAAATCCAAAAAGATCGATTTCAACTGATCGTCTATATTCTTTGTTCGGCATACATTATCGCCTGTTAATACATAATCACTAAGAACCTTTGAATTGTATTCACAATACCTATATGATTAAGTACCTTTTTAACGTGCACGATGATCTGATTTATTTATTTTATTGATTTATTTATACATCTTCTTGCACATAATATAAACAAATATAATTGTACACTGGCGGGCTTATTATATTATTTATTTAGTTCTGCAAATATCTCGTAACTTCAAACACTTCAGTTAGAGGGTATTTACGTAGACTTTGAACACGGTACATATAAATTTTATTATGACACAGATCAACATGATGTCTTTTTTGGAATTGGTTATTGTAATGCACACCCCCAAAATATTTATTGATAATTAATCAGATAAAAAAAACATAATTGAATTATTACAAACATTTTCAAATGTTACTTAAATTATAAGAAAATATTTAACTTAAATTATAAACCTATCCAATCCCATATCAATCCATAATTACGAAAACCTCCATCAAAAGCGCCAAGTATAAACCCAAATTTTAAAACGATTATTATGTTTTTATAACAAAAACTAAGTAATACGCAATAAGTGGGATACACGAATGCAATACAGGGAATTTTATGATATAACCCAAAAATTGCAGCAGTAATATCACCATAAATCCAAAACTATAACAAAATATCCACCAAAAAACATAAAAATAGCACCAATAAACGGTAAATTTAGAATATTATATAAATGCATTAAAATATCACGGTCAAATTCGTGCATTTATGTATGTACGTTAAAATTCTACGATCAAATTCAAGAACACAACGGCCATTTATGTAAGTGCATTAAAATACGACGATCAAATTCAAGAATGCAACGGGCATTTATTTAAGTGCATTAAATTACCACGATTAAATCCAAGAAAGTAACGGGCATTTATGTACATTAAAAATTAAAGTAGGTACCTACTTCAAAATACCACGAACAAATTCAAGAAAGGAACGAGCATTTATTTAAGTACATTAAAATACTACTAACAAATTCAAGAAAGCAACGGGCTTTCCCGAAATTGATATCAGGAACTATACAAACAAAAATAGAAGTGTCATGAATAACCTCCAAATTAATATTCTTTATAAATACCACCTATTATCCGTATTTATATATACCTACTTAAAAAATCATTCATTCACTAATTTACACAGGTAGGTATATTCAATCAATTTCATTCATATTGTCTTTATAAGGAATATATTTTAATTTGCCATTATTAAAATTCAAGAATCCAACATTATTGCCTATTAAGTTTAGTAAATTTATCCAAACGATCAATTCATTTTAATTTTATTTCGCGAAACAAAATTTGCATACGTTCTGATTGAGCGAATTCCTTTTTAATACAATAACTTTACGGTAATGGTTTGATTATTCAAATTATATTGATCCTTCTTGCTTGTTTATAATATCGTTTGTATCGTGTTTACAATGATGATTATCGCCAATAAAGAGACAAATTAATAAAATGACAATAAGATAATGTAGAATATAATTTATACCATGACAGTTAGCGCCATCTTCATTTATAATATTCTAGTTAGGAACGAAAACGATAGCAACGTCCCACTGCCATCGTTCGGAAAATACAAAAAGCTTCGTTCAAACAAAACTCGAACAGATCCAATTCAAATCAAATTTTAGCTTTATTTGGGTTTATTTTCTTATACATAAATATTGTATCAGATTGAATAATAAATATAATTAACTTATTATACTATGATATTGAGATTTTAAAGTAATTGTGCTGCTAAATGAGTAATCATAATCTTTCCATTCCTCTCCCCTTTCCTTTACGGAATTTTCAAAGATCCCTTCAAACTTTATCGAGAGTTTGTTAGAAAAAATATTATTTTGAAACATTATATCAGGCTGTTGTTTTTATTTTATTAAAAGTGAGTATCTTAAAATAAAAATCAATAATCCTTCGTTTGTCTTATTTGATTCCTTGTGTAGGTACAACCGGGGTGGATGCCAAAAACATAATCTTGGGTACCTACATATTGTGAGACCCAGGAACACGGGAAAAAAACTCAAAGGACAAAACTGATGTTAATATTATGACAGTCTAAAAACTGTGGAGCACAATTATGGGTCGATGGCAGAGTGGTTAGCGCGCTGCACTAGCAATCCAGTGGTCGCGAGTTCGAATCCTGCCTCGACCGATTTCGTTCACCTATAGCACAAGCATTTATGCTTATTTTAGGGAACGTAGGAAGATGTATATGTACTTGTTTAACAATGACATATTCATTTAAAAAAAATTATAAATCAAATGTTGCAGTAGGTACAGGGGCAGTCAATGTACGATAATTTAATTTATTTAATTACTCTTATATAAAAAAATATTCATTTGACTAATATTGCTCTATTTCTTATTGTCTTTTAAGGTCCTTGTATAGGTACTCTGGGCATACGGATGTACACAAATATGCACACTAAATTACCTTGTAATGTACGAAACACGAAAAAATTTTGTATATCACCTAATCTGTGAAGAAAAGGTAAAATTTAGAGATTCTTTTTAAAAAGCAAGAATAGTACCTAATTAAAATAGTGAAAAACTCAGCTGGTAGATTTTCATATTCTCTTTCGATTGAAATAAAAACCTACTTTATAGGTCTTGTAGTTTTTTTTGTTACTTTCAATAAAAAAATAAAAAAGTGTTTTACTGAAAGTAATTTTACAAGATCAATATTAAACAAATTCAAATTTAAAAAAAACTCGTGCAATAGAATAAAGATGTAAATACAAACTGTTCTTCATTTCAAAGACTTATCTTTGAGGGTATTGGAGAAAAAAAATTCAAAATATACTATAACCTCTTTACATTTTTTATCTATAATTAACATAGAAATAATATGACAGAAGGACCAATAATTTAAAGACGAGGAGAGCTGACCACAACAGTCGGCACAAAGAGTTTGGGATCATAGCAAGGGAGAAGTAGATTAATACTTATATAATGAAGTGTACTTATTTCTATGTTATAATATAGTTCCACCATGTATTGTCCATCGAAAATTTTACATTAATTATTAAAATTGTTTTTTTTTCTGTCTTTCTATGCAAGTATTTGTTTTTTTGTAACTGTGCTGTTATCGTTTTTACATTATGGTATCGCCATAAATAAATAAACTAAAATAAGATGTTTAATTCGCGTTTTTTGGTGGATCTGTCCATTTTGGACCTCATGCGGTTCGATTAGTATTGGGTACCTACCCATTTAGAGCGGGCGATCAATAAAATAATTAATAAATTATCATCGATCCGGCCGTTGAATAGTGTCTCGTCTGTAATCTGTGAGATGGCGCCACGTTAGACAATAATGACAGTTGAAACAACTAAGTAATTTAATATGATTATTGATTTAGCTTTACCGCTACCGGATTCTTTAGCTCCATCCTGGTTTATTTGGTATTTCCACCTTCAGTTTGATAACTAAATAACATATATTTTAAACTTTGTTCGGTGATTCTCATTTTCCTAATTGTTCTAATGTCTGCGCTTCCCACACGTTTTTTTCTGGTCAATTTGGGCACCCGTCAAAGTAATTACATACCTACCTGTTAGATTGTGTTGATTAGCTGAACGGATCTGAACCTACTGTACATGTCGTATATCACTAATGGAGTAGGCAGAGAGTCAAACATTCGATTCTATCCTGGAACCCATACATATTTGTCAGCCAAACTATTCTTATGACACCAAAAAGAAGGGTTGCCGTATGGGTTAAAAAAACCGGACATGATTTGAAAAAAATATAATTTAATAACAACACAAAAGATCAAACAACACAATAGTAATCTAAATATATAAATCTATTATTTAGCATTTCATATATGTATTTTGCATTCGATACCACTGCTTTTAATAAAATTTTATTGCCCGAGATTGCATATTTAAATTCAGTACAACTTGCATTAATATTGGAAAGAATGCACAATCCACTTCTAACAGTGTTTACGGCCAGAAGATTTCTTTCATCCGACCATAAATTCTACAAAAGCATTCTACATACGTTTTGTACAATTTTCAACAAATTCGGTGCTGCTTCTTTATAGAAAAATTTGCACCACATTTTAAGGGAGGTGCCTTCGGATTATACACAATTTTATTAAAACCAAACTATCTTCCGGTATCTTTTTCCGGTTTACCGAGATTTTGTTGACCGGACAGACATGAAAAAAAACCGTACCGTCCGGTCAGAAACCGGACATCTGGCAACCCTACCAACAAGTCGTGAAATTTGGGCATCCAGAAAGATTAATCAGATATTCTAAATTTCTCTCGTATTTTTGAATAATTATATGGATTGAGACCACGTCACATCATCGTGTGACTTACACCAAAATTTTGCTAATTAAGTATTATAAGTAATTCAAAAGCCGAAAGACCAAAGATCTGAATGTGAATTCTAATCTTCTGCAGATAAATCGAATATTTTTACTGTTACATATACGCAAACATTGGATCTCTTCGATATTTTACGACAAATTTTGAACATCTCAACAGAGATGAAGTTGAAATATTAATGGGGAACCAGGAACTCAAGGCATCTACAGGGATTACGAACTATCGTCAGATAGTTTACGTGTTGCTTTCATTGTTGACAAACGAATGTCTCAATAGATGGCGTAACAAAAAGGCTTCTTCGTCACTTCATAGGTGGCGATGGTGTTTTTAACTCATTTTCAACCGAACAGATTTTCATTATTAAAATATATAGAACTTTCAAAAATTGTATTGATAGGGAACTCAATGAGAAGGCATAATTGGTGAACGTTGCCATATAAACCAGCCCATGACAGGTCGTGAGCCCGGTAGGTGCCTTGAGTTCCTTTAATATTCCAACTTCGTCTTTATTGACATGCTAAAAAATTGTCAAAAAATATTTTCTGCAGACGTTTGCAGATCCAAATTTACTACGTCGCGCGTAATATATTATCAAATTTCAATTTAAACACGCTTTCAATAACATATTACCTGATATTACCACATTTCGAGTAGGTACATCAATCATATTTACCTACTCATCATAAAAAGACGGGAAACAATACCATAGACATAGTATGGAGTTACGATAGTATTTTTTTAATATCAAAGATCTGTGGTTTAAATTTTTTTACCGGAAGATCAAAATGACAGAACGGATATTGATCTCATTGTCACATTAAGACTGTTTTGATTTATTTAAATATATTTATAAATTGTGTAGATATATTCAATAAGAGTTCGTCCCATTGCTATAATGTATGAAAGTGGTGATTGTTAAGATTTATGTTTACTATATACCCACATTAATATACGACTTTATGGCCACAATAACTATATAAGTTAATTATAATCTACAGAGGTGTTGGAACAGTCATCCATGGTCAATGTGATACAGATGTCGGCAACATTACTACAATTATGGTTTTACTATCAACATGAACTTAAGTACATATTATACCAACTGTATAATATAAGTGACAAAGTTACCAACTGTGCGGATATCAAAATAGACAAATTAAAGATCACCTCTTTAAAAAAAGAAACAAATGAATTATTATTTTGATATTGATTAATATTCAAAACAATGTACAATAAGCGATTATTTTGTCGGCTATAATAAAACCCAATAAATAAAGACAATCCTTTTGTCGAATAAATAAAACCCAACAAACAAAAGCGAACCTTTTTACGTATCTATTAAAACCCAATCAATAAAGACAATCATTTTGTCGACTGTTATTAAACCCAATAAACAATGACTATTCTATGGTCGACTAAAACTTAATAAAGACGATCATTTGATGAACATTAATAAAACTCAATATACAAAGTTCATCCTTATGTCAACGATTGTAATAAAACAAATTACAAGTATTCAATTATTTTGAGTAAAAACATCGAAAGATACAAAGTATTGCTGTCTGCCTTTTCTGTTCATTTGTCTGTGCACTTACATAATTATATTAGTTTTCAAATAATTTGCAATATTTGTGTCAAGTTATATGACCCCTGAGTGAAGTCACGGCACTAGAAGTGTTTGACCATGATCTATACTCGTGGTACAGAGGATTGATTGATTCTGTGAACTTGAAGATCGGGAATGCCGGATGTTGCGCTTATCTCATGTGCAATAAAAAACACTCCAATAGAACCTACTTTAGCACATTATATTTATATGCCATTTAATACAATGTTGACTCAATGATCTTCATTCAATTTCGAAATTTGGTCATGACCGAAATCTACATAATATATCCTTTCAATTGTTTGGTATGACAATTTCATATTTAACACTGATTGGTGTTCTGTATTTGGAATTCTCGATCATGGCAGTAACATAGATTTGATGTGTATTATCGATATTATATTTATTTCTGAAGATAAATTAGTAACACGAACAGAGTTAGCGGTGAATTAACAAATCGTAGATATAGGGTTTCAAAATCCTGCCTCAATTGATTTCATTACTTAATGTATTTGGAGTGGTTTCTTTGGGATTATATTTTCGTTACTCACACAAATTCTCAACATATTTTCCAATGCACTTATGTAACAGTTAACAAACTTGCCCTTTAAAATATTTGTATGTCTAGCAATACATAATAAATAATTCAGCGATCATCCCCACAATCATGAGAATTAAACATTTTATTTTCAATTAAGTTATCGAATTTTTATTCAACATATAATATGAAATATGAATACAATTGGCCCTAGATATAACCCGATTAAACACGATTTATTTTTGTATACAGACTGATTGGCGCCTGTTTGATAATTAAACCCTCATTTATTTTGTCATGTTAAGATATGAATTGCAGTTAATTATTGTTATTTTAAATGCAATATTTAAATAATTTTATTTGAAGATCCTGGTCGCACTCCTACGCGAATATTTGTTTTAATTGTCTCATGTTTCATATTACATTATTAATTCATAATATTTGGAAATTAAATACATTGTGTTTGGATATGACAAACGATGCACAAATCCAGAATAAATGCTGTAGAATGACATTTTAAGGAAAATATATATTGAAATTACTTTTAAATCTATCCGTTTGAAAGTTTCTGTTTCAAACTAGATTTTAAATTTTTATATTTTTTTATTTAAATACATTCTCTCGCGTTTGGTTAGTAATTTGTAAATACCAAGACTTTTGCTTTTCAAATCATCACTTCGTACCTTTGTTGGTACTTTGTTGACGCGAAATTATGTATGGAAGTATCTTTGCATATATCTTACAATTCCATTGTCTTTAGTCATTATAATATGTCATCAATCATCAATAAAAGAAATATAAATACATATATATGTAGATACTTACATATGTATTATGAGTTTGTTATTGTTTTATAAGTATACAATTTGATGTAAATATTATGTTTAGTGAACGTCCTTCGGGTTGTATTGTAAGGTCGATACGATATCTGGAGCGTACTTGGGAAATATTTTTTTTTTTACAAAATTATACACAACATTTAAAATAGTTTTAAATATATACGAACATAAAAATATTAGAACCAGCCTTGAAAAAACAATTAAATAAACATCATATAAATATGTTAAAATACATATACCTATGTAAATATAAATAGTTAACGTATGATTGACAGTTTATATAGGTACCTACATATTTAAAACCAAGTATCTGCTATACTCAAATACTTATTTTTAAGTATACCTTTTTGTGACATCTGATAAAATATAATATGTTATATTTGAAATTAAAATCAAACATTTTTTTGTCAGATTATCAACTAGTATCATGCTGAGATTGTATTCTGAAAGTTTCATCAAAAAGTATCTGTGTGTGTGTGTCTACTATGTACACCGTGTTTATTCTAGTTTATCGATTATAATAGACATAAGCATTCTTATGATTCGTTTCAAAATTTGCAAATTTGTATATCTAATATCCCAATAGATTTTGAAGGATATCTGACCAGTGCTTATCAATTGTTTTAACTGTCAAATATTTCAAAGTGACCCCAAGCTCAGAAAACTTGAAATTTGATATTTTTATTGTCACATTATTACAAAGGCACATCAATTTCATAAAATGGCATTGAAGAATTATCATGGTTTCATTATAAAATATTTAAATCAAAAATAATTTAACAAATTCATTTCGTGAAATGCGAAATATTTCCATACAAAATTTGAATACTTTGTGAAGTGACTTGGCAGTGAGGAGTATAGCGTTAGCCACAACCTTCTCGTTTTCTATTAAAAAAATTTCACCATTTTCATCAACATTCTCGTGTTAATAGATCGATAAATAATATTCTCGTGATCTATTTTTAAGATTTATTTTATGATGTTCAGAATGAATTGAGTCTGTAAGTAGGTACCTCTTTTTTTTGAGATTTGTCCATGTCGTCATTGATTTTATTTAATGCTGAAATATCTAATATTCACTTTTTGGTATTTGGGTATTAACTCATTTTAATCTAATTAATGCTTGCTCTAGAGACCGATTACCTACTTTAAACCAAAACCCAAATATAATTCTAATTATGACATATTTATTTATTTTTCGTTCTTTTCTTGTGTCCTCATTTTATACTCTGTCAAATATCGTACTATTTCAATAAATAAATATCTGTTTAAATCTATTTCAAAATGACTGATGCTTAGTCCGGTACTGTAAGCAGAGGCTGTATATTTCCAAACACAAATATAATATTGGATCTAGCGGTGCAGCGTACCTTGGGGGCATTCAACCAGAAACGGACCTCACGGAGTTGAAATTAAAGACACAACATTCATTTGGATGACTTTTAGGAAGTTGACTACAGAATCCAAACAATAGGATTTAAAATTAGCGATGAACTGACAAACGAAATCAAACCACGGATAATCTCGATCTCGATATACTCACCATTACTTGGTTTCGATAACACGGGGGTTTAGGTTTTGTATGCGCTTTTTACTCCTCACTACCCCAAGGGGATATAGTGGGATGTTTCCAATTCGCAATTTTCAAGGTTATTTTTTATTACAGATTACCAACTAATATCATGCTGAGATTGTATTCTGAAAGTTTCATCACAATGTTAGTGTATTATGTACGGCGGCGTGTTATTCTACTTTATCGATTATAAACTAAAGTACTCATTCGATTTTTTCAAATTTTGCAAATTTGTATATCTAATACTCGTTTAGACCCTATTAGAGTTTAAAGCATATCTTATAACTTATAAGTGCTTCTCATTTTTTTAACTATCAAGTATTTAAAAGTGACCCCAAGCAGGAAACTTATAATTTGATATTTTTATTTTCGAACTGCTAAAAAGGCACATCACTTTCACAAAATGGTATTGAAGAATTATCAAGTTTTCAAAATAAAATAATTAAACCAAAAATAATTTAACAAACTCATTTCATGAAATTTTTGTGGAGTGGCTTGGTAGTGAGAATTATGGTTTACATGATCACTTTAAATAATTTAACAGACTTATTTCATGAAATTTTAGTGGCTTGGTAGTGAGAATTATGGTTTACATGATCACTTTAAATAATTTAACAGACTTATTTCATGAAATTTTTGTGGAGTGGCTTAGTAGTGAGAATTATGGTTTACATGATCACTTTAAATAATTTAACAGACTTATTTCATGAAATTTTTGTGGAGTGGCTTGGTAGTGAGAATTATGGTTTACATGATCACTTTAAATAATTTAACAGACTTATTTCATGAAATTTTTGTGGAGTGGCTTAGTAGTGAGAATTATGGTTTACATGATCACTTTAAATAATTTAACAGACTTATTTCATGAAATTTTAGTGGCTTGGTAGTGAGAATTATGGTTTACATGATCACTTTAAATAATTTAACAGACTTATTTCATGAAATTTTAGTGGCTTGATAGTGAGAATTATGGTTTACATGATCACTTTAAATAATTTAACAGACTTATTTCATGAAATTTTAGTGGCTTGGTAGTGAGAATTATGGTTTACATGATCACTTTAAATAATTTAACAGACTTATTTCATGAAATTTTAGTGGCTTGGTAGTGAGAATTATGGTTTACATGATCACTTTAAATAATTTAACAGACTTATTTCATGAAATTTTTGTGGAGTGGCTTGGTAGTGAGAATTATGGTTTACATGATCACTTTAAATAATTTAACAGACTTATTTCATGAAATTTTTGTGGAGTGGCTTGGTAGTGAGAATTATGGTTTACATGATCACTTTAAATAATTTAACAGACTTATTTCATGAAATTTTTGTGGAGTGGCTTAGTAGTGAGAATTATGGTTTACATGATCACTTTAAATAATTTAACAGACTTATTTCATGAAATTTTAGTGGCTTGGTAGTGAGAATTATGGTTTACATGATCACTTTAAATAATTTAACAGACTTATTTCATGAAATTTTAGTGGCTTGATAGTGAGAATTATGGTTTACATGATCACTTTAAATAATTTAACAGACTTATTTCATGAAATTTTAGTGGCTTGGTAGTGAGAATTATGGTTTACATGATCACTTTAAATAATTTAACAGACTTATTTCATGAAATTTTAGTGGCTTGGTAGTGAGAATTATGGTTTACATGATCACTTTAAATAATTTAACAGACTTATTTCATGAAATTTTTGTGGAGTGGCTTGGTAGTGAGAATTATGGTTTACATGATCACTTTAAGCGCTTGCGTATATAAAATATTCCATCCATAGAAATGATACTGTATAGGTACCTACTTTGTCAAATATTACAGAACCAGATTGAAGACACAAATAAAACTGTCTCCATAGGGATATGAACCCGGGACCGTAGAATCAGTAGTATAGATTTCAAACGAACGAAATCCGATATACCAATGCTTCTTACACTGCCCGATGTCCAATAGAGCCTGTTTGCGCAGTTTGTAGTCTTTTGTGATTTGTATTTCCACCTATTGGGGATACTTCTAGGCATTCTCTCTGGTTTTCCATCATGCAGGGCAAGGTGTGGCAGTCTTTGGGATCTACAAATATATCAATGGTAGCTTTATGCGGCAGATACCTTCATGATCTTCATTTCCCTCTTTGTCCTTACTGTCCCTTATTCATCTTCACTCACTTCTATACTGTTCTATTTTTATTTGGATAGTTCTGTATCTTTTGTAGTTTTCTTTTTTTGTTCTATTTTATTCTGTTTAATAACGTTTGTTTTCTGTTTTTTATTTTGTTTGTTGATCATATTGTTTTAATTTGTGGATGGTAGTTTTGGCGCATGTGTAATTTTATTATTTTCCATGTTGTATAAAAAAGCTGTTGAGACCAGTACTTGTGTACGGAGGTGAGTGCAGGGTCCTGGAGGTGTTGAGAAAAGTCTTCGGGCCTGTCTTTGAAAATATAACATGAAGGATAAGATACAACCATGAGCTAGAACGTATGTACAATGAGCCCAACATAGTAAAGTACATAAAAACTTATCGCCTTAGATGGTTAGGACATCTCCAGCGCATGGAGGAGAACCGAGTCTCAAAGAAGATTCTCAACACACGACCAGATGGGACGCGAAAAGTGGGACTACCCAAATCAAGATGGATGGATGGTGTAGAAAGGGACTTGAAAGCAATCAGTGTAACTAATTGGAAGGTGAGGGCGATGGACCGGGTGGAATGGAGGAAAGTTCTTTGGCCAAGCCTCATGGTGGGCTGTAGCGATGATGATGATGTTTTCTGTCCCAAACAAATAAATAAGTAAATAAAAATGAGAAAATGGCGAGCGTTTTGACGACAGAAGAATGTTGGCCGACCCTGACATGCCTCAGAGGAATGATATAATATGTATATTTTCAATATTAATACTCGAATGAACTTTGACGAGTCACGAGCAGTGAGAGGTACCTATACTGTACTGTAATGTCTAGTTTGTTGGTTGGTTGATGATTCTTCTGCCAGGATATGGTCTGATCACCATTTTGCGCCCATAAACATTACATCAAGGGTAACAGGATTTTAAGCAATCATCGCTCTTACACTCTCACTATCATAAAAAACCCTTCGGATGTGATTTGTGCAATGTCTTGTTTCTGTTGAGTTTTATATTGCTTCTCGGGCAACTTACATATCTTACTATGTCAAATATTAATTTAACAGGCACCCAGTAACCAAGTTGCCACATTCTGGAGACTGATGGTATTTATCGTCTCACAGATCCAGACTGAATACACAATAATTAAAAGCTGTGTCCACCGGGATTCGAACTCGGATATTTTACCAACTGAGCCACGGAAGCCGACAAATAATTGTGTGTAACCCTGCTTAGTTGTGCCTAAACACATTTATTTTTACTAACAGATCCCCGTAGCGTTGCTTGTGCACTCTATTTCTCATTATATGCCCTAGGGCTCTTTTTATATCAAAAATAACTATGTGTTTACCATTGTGGATATTTTTTTGAATTTCGTTTGTTTAGTAGATGCGCGATCCTTCCTCCACTACGCCGAAAATTCTCAAGATGTTTTGCAGATACTTTTGTAAATGTTTTAACCTATTCCGATAAGGTGGTTCAAACCAAATAGAAAATATGTATAAAAGTATTTTTATGTTTTTTTGGTGAGGCACCAGCTTTGAATAGTGCTTCCAAAAATACAACAGGCAACATTAACATCTCCCATAGTTCAGAAATGAGGTTTACCAACCAAATAATGTTATATTCTATGTTATTATTTGTATTGTAGCAATGTATTTTAGTAATTTATTATAATAACAAATATTCAGATGGGCGGTGGCAGAGCGGTTAGCGCGCTGGGTTTGTAATACAGTGGTTGCGAGCTCGAATCCTGCCACGACCGATTTCGTTCACCTATGGCACAAGAATTTGTGCTTAATTTAGGGAACGTATAAGTATGTATATGTACTTGTTACTGCTTACTACAAGGACATATTCGTTCTTTATAAAAAATATCAAAATATGACGTATAACTAGACTAAAAAACCAAAGAAGTACGATTATTCTACAAGTTATATAAGTAGGTAAATTATATACCTTATGGGAATGTAGGTCATATACATTCTTTAAAAAAAGAACATAAGTAGGTACCTACCTATGAAAGTATGCTCAGATTTCAAAATACTTACGTATATATACACGGAATGATTGGTTGGGGTGGCGCTGCTAAAATTAATATGGATCCTCTTATTAAAGCACAAAAAGCTTTAATTAAGGTTATAATAAAAAAACCATTTACATATCCAACAGTTCAATTGTTTCATGATTTTCCAGTTTTCAACATTCCACAGTTATATATCAAAATTATTTCTATACATTTTCATAAAGATAAAACAATTCACATTACACCGCAACACAATTACGAGACGACACGCAGAAATTTTCTCATGACTCCAAAGACAAACACGACATTCGGACAAAGACATTACTATTATTTAGCTCCAAAATTTTTTAATAAGATAAAAAGTGAAATAACGGACATACAGTTGATGAATAATTTGAAACACAAGAAAACAATAGAAACATGGATTAGAAACAAGGGCATTATATACTGCCGGAAACATGATCAAGCTACAATAGTTTATATTCTATTTTTATAATAGGTATATTTTATAACAAGTTTTAATTAAATACAAGTTTAATATTTTTCTGTCAGATATACCTAACGCAAAAAAAAAAAAAAATCTGCCACCTCGGTACAGGCTCAGCTTAGTGAGGTGGTGTATACCAAATAATCCTATAAAAAAATGTTTCATATAACTTATTTAAATTTTACTTTTTTGTAATATTTTTATTGTTTGTAACTATATTGTTATATTTTGTTTGGTTTCAATAATAAAAAAAAAAAAAATATATCACTCAAATTGAATTAGACATTAAAATACCTTCAATTACAATTTATATATTATGTATAATTAACTAATTATATCCGCGAGATCGTCTGCGGCAACCTGTCCTGTCATGATCCGCCGAATTGGCGACCCGGACGTATTACCGCGTGGCGCCCGACATAACCTAACCTAACCTTACCAAAATCGCCACATTTTATCCTGATACATTTTTTTAAAAACAATAGGTAGATAAATGACCGTTCACAGTACGGACAAAAATATGTAGGTACCTAATTTTCGCGTACCTAACATTAGAGATGAGTAAAAACTAGACCACACACAATCTTACACTTTCGGTCGGATCTTGCAACCTATGTTAAGATGAATATTGCAAATTTTTACTTATAGAAAAAAAAATGTCATTAATAATTACCTACCTACAGTGAATTTATCGAAAATATTTGATAAAAACGTCAAATGACAATTCATTCATTCATACCATCACGACATATAACCACGATGTCGAGCATCATAAAGTTAATGCACATCAGCACACCTGTCGCTGGTTTCTCCACATTGTGGGATATGCCGTGATGTTATATGTAATATATATAATGATTTTTTTTAACATGTCTACGTAGGGGACACCAGCTATTAGGATTTGGGTCCATTTTGCTCTTCCGAAGAAGCGCACTACGTAGCGTTGGGAGGGGTTTGCAATCTAGAGAAGAGTTTATTAATTCGGATTTTAAAAAGACCCAGGTTGTACGAAGGTGGAAACACAGAATTCGGAAGTCGTTCCACAGTCGGGCTGCTGTATTAATAAAGGAGTTAAGGTAATAATAATGAACACTTCTTTGCACCCTGTGCAAGTGGCGAGATTATTGTCCATATATGGCAATTTCTTCCAACTAACCAATGTTTCCAACCCAGAGTAGCAAAATTTGCGTAAGAAATTAAAATAAAATTTTTCTCTGCTGGGGACCGAACCCAGGACGCCAGCATAGAAACCAAACTAATATGTGTAAAAATGTATGTACGATAACTAAATAGATATTTTAAAGATTAGATCACGGATTTATTAATGAAAATAATGTAATTTTAAACGTCAATTAGTTTTTGATGTTGTGTCGTGATTAGTTTTCTAATTTATGATATAATAATTATCTTGTCAAACAGCCTTAACAGCCAGGGTTGGCACTCAACAAATTAAAATAGGTACCTACTAATTAAAATTAAAATCGCCGTTATTTATAAAAATACAAACATACCTACATACAAACCATCACGCCATGTCCCTCGCGGGGTAGGCAGAGAGAACCGTACGCCACATTTTTCTATCCTGGCATGCAACCATCGCCTCTTCAACATTCATGCATCGTCTCATACATGTTCGTTTGTTGTTCACGCTTCTTATATTTCCGTCTTTCAGAATATCGTTTACATGGTCGTGCCATCCCATTCTTGGGCGACCCCGACCTCTTATTCCAATTCTGTCCGCAATGTATATTTTCTTCGTCAGACGTACCTCATTCATTCTCCCCATGTGGCCAAACCATCTCTATGTGTTCACTTTCATTATATTATATTGATTACATATTTTCTCATCTTACATTCTTCCCTCGTTTCTTACCCTGTCATACATCTTTCTACTACAGATTTTTCTTAATGATCTCATTTCATCTGCATTTATTCTATAAAAATATTTTTCGTTGTGGTATGCACCTTGCATAGTATTAATTTTGTAAAACCAATACCTACAATGGAAACTTACTTTAAACTGAATTGTTGCACTTACTAATTGAAAACAACCGATAAGGATAAGAAATAATTATATTTCAAAATATTCATCATAAAAATAAACAGATGGTACATAATTGTGACACAATATTTGAATTATGGATGAGTGTGGAGAAGTTAACCAGAGCCTTAAAGACCATCATAGCTATAGCTACCTTACCTCATATAGCCTACTCGTTCTAGACGTTCACCTAGTGAAGTTTATTAAGGAGATGTGCTATGCGAAAGCATTTTATCAGCGTTGAATATCATTTTCAATAAATCTGAATTATATCCGCAATATCGCAGGAGTATATCGGCAATGACGCAGTGATATGAGGCATTGAATACCTAACTCCTTTATCCCTCCCCACTCACCCCAATTCCTTCATATCCCATTATCATCTGCATCTTGTTTTGTCTTTTTTATTTATTTTTTTGTGTTTTATATCTTTCATTTTAAACTCGTTCTAATTTATAGATATTGTTTTAATTATTTTTTAATAAATCGCATTGTGTAGGTATTTTCAGGGAATTATTTTGGCAAATGGTTAACATTTTTTACTGTCTTTTATAATTTGCAAATTGCGGTATGTTTTGCCTAAAATTAAATAAGCAAAAAAAAATTAATTAATTAATTTTGATATATCGTATTTTTGATAACCCTGTTTACCTATATTATAAATATTGGAATTGTAATATGAGTCGTATGCAAATACAGTTTTGTTAACAAAGTATAATGGACAATAGACACAAGGAATTTTATGAATGGATCAGTTGGCATTTCTTTACTTTGAATAAACAACAGATTGAAATAAAATTAAATTACTAGGTATTTACTACTATCGACTATAGAAAATTAATACGCAAAATTTGATACTACATGTACATCTATGTCGACCTTCTTGGCTGAATTACACTGAGGCAAAGATCAAGGGCTAAGTTCCCGATAGTCACAATTTGTTTTCAGTCAGGATTTGTGAGACGAAAAACACCATAAATCTATAATTTTTTTTAATGGGTGCGTGTTTATATTGTATTTGGCAAATTGCCTGTTGGTTGCATCATTCGACCATTGTATATCTCATACTATCATTTTTTTAATATTTTTTCATGCAGTCTGTTAATCTCTTCGTTTTATTCAATGGAAGTTATTTATTTATTTATTTAAAAGGACAACATACAGCATATAATAAATTATAAAACATAAAGATAATTTGATTAAGAATAAAGCCAATTACAGGTTATCGCTGAAGTGATAGATATTTATTTATTTTAACCCTAAAATGTACATAACATTTTTTGTCAGTAGAAATGGCGGACTTATTGCCCAGTGGCAATTTCTTCCAGACAACCATTTATATTTTTCTTTCAATGAATCGGGTATCCCCTATCCTCACTGAACTCCCTTATAAAATCTCATAGTTAGAATTAAACGAAATAATAATAAATAATAAACAAATGTTTTTATTCTCAGGAGTGGGACTAACAATGGGAGATGTTGACTGCAAAGGAGACGGTCTCAGAGCTAACTACACGAGCGGGTGTCGGCAGTACTATCGGTGCTCCGGAGGACTTAGCACCAGGGAGTACTCCTGTCCAGAGGGGACAGTCTTCCAACCGACTTTGGGCGAGTGTCTACCTGCGGCCACCACCCCGTGTGTGGAGCTGTTGTGCGCCTCCGGAGACTCCGGATCCTACGCCGCCCCAGGGTCGCACTGCCAACACTATTATCGCTGCCAGGAGGGCACTGCCGTCGAGATGGTCTGCCCCACTGGCTCCTGGTTCGACACGGTCCGGTCCGAGTGCACCCAAACTGATGGCGTATGCTACGAGCCTGTCTGCACGGGACAGAGGGACGGTCGCCACCCTGACACCACCCAGCAGTGCCGCAGAGCCCTCGTGTGCGGAGGCGGGAGACTGGTGGCCGTAGAAAGCACGCAGCCGACTGCCAAGTGCCCCAGCCCCCGTTCCGCAGCGGTGGCCTTCCCCGTAGTCGGTCTGGACCGCTGCGCGCGACTTCCCGACGGCCGCCACGCCTCCTCCGCTATCCACTGCAGGGGCTACGTGGAATGTCAAAGAGGGACGACCATCCGCACCGTCCGCTGCCCAGAGGGACTCAACTTCGACGGCTCCGATTGCTCCTCCGCCGCCTGCACTGACGGATGTACTGGCCGCCGCGACGGCTTCCACGTCGACCTCATCTCCGGCTGCCGGAACTATTACTACTGTCGGGAAGGATCCGGACTGCTCCTCGCTTTTTGCCCTGACGGAAGTCTTTTCGACGGAAATTCCTGCGTTTCTTCCGCCATCTACCGTTGCCCCGTCGCTGCTGAAAAAGACCCGTGCTCCAAACTGAGCGACGGTCTTCACAGAGACACCAAGGATTGCGGATCGTACATCTCGTGCTCGGGAGGTCGCTCTATACTCAGGGAGTCTTGTCTCGACGGTCGCGTGTGGAACGGTAAAAAGTGTGTGGAATCTTCGGAGTTTTATTGCGAGGGACCTGTGGTGTGGTCAGGATGCGCCGACCGTCCCACAGGCTATTACCAAGATAAAAGTCGAGACTCCGACTGCGTCAAATATTATTACTGCGACAAAGGAATGAAAACGAATTTCAAATGCTCCGCAGGACTGGTGTTTGACGGAGAAGAATGTGTGAGTTCAAAAATGTACACTTGTCCGAGTTTGGAAATAGATTCCTGCGATCTGAAATCTGACGGATTATACCAACAGACGAGCGGGGGCTGCCGAGCATATTACATGTGTACCCGAGGTTTTAAGAACGTATATCTCTGTGACGTCACACAATTGTTCAATGGAGAAAAATGTGTAGCAGCAGACAGTTACGAGTGTCCGTATCCTTCATATGACTGCCGCGGTAAATCGAACGGATACCACAAAGATGTCAAATCTAATTGCAGAAAATACTTTTTCTGCGAAAACGGTGAGAAACTGACGACGATCCAATGTTTAGGAAGTAAAATATTCAACGGACAAAAATGTGTGCATGCCAAAGATTACCAATGTCCAGTGGGATTGGAGGGAAACCCTTGTGCATTGAAACCGGACGGACAATATGTGGAAGACAGTTCCAACTGCGGTAAATATTTCAAATGCGAAGGGTACAAATTGATATCTCGACATTCCTGTCCTGCCGGACAAGTGTTCGACGGTCTGGATTCGTGCGCAGTCAAGAACTGTTCGTCGCAACCAGTGACTTGCGAGAAAGATGGATTCTTCTTGGACCTGGAGTCGCGTTGCAGATTGTATCACATATGCATAGATAAAAAGAAAAGCACTCTGCGATGCGATGACAACAAAGTATTCAACGGAGAGTTGTGTGTACCTGACGACACATTCCCTTGTCCCGATGAATGTTCACAAAATTATTGCAATAATAACATCTAACGTACAACTACCCTCACATCAATATTGTTCATGAACAAATATTACCTCAATTAACCAATAGTGTAAGAATTAAATTAAAATATGTAGTTTTGGAGTAAACATGATATGAAAGTTTATTCTAGTCTAATGAAAGACAAATAATCAAACATTGGCTTTTCATATGCCATAGTTACACAGGAAAACAAAATTGAGGACTTGATACCCAGCAATGGAAAAAAACATTTAATCTTATCTCGTGCAATTCTTGCTTGTATGTGTGTGATACACTGGTGATATATTTGACAATATTAAATCTCTACATTCATTATGAAAAAAGGTTTTTCATACTCTGTGGTTTTTCACAAATAATACAAAAGTGTTGTCAGATCTACCTTTGTGGCCAGTTTTTTTATAAAACTCTTTGGCATACTAGAGAAATATCATTGTTAAGTTTTAGTATTAAAATATTTATTTTAGGATAAGTACAAATTATGTTCCTATTGTAATGAAAATATTTGATATTTATTTTATATCCAGTGCTAAGTTGTTAATTCCAATTAATTATTTTATGTACCTACCTAATTATTAAAAAAAACAACATTATTAACACAATTTTTGTATTACATATATTATAACTATTTTTATTATTTTAATTCATTTAATTCAACCATGCATAATTTCTTGTGTATGAAAATATAATGCCCAAATTATTTGGAAATTTGAAAAAAATATAAATATGAACCATTGGATGGGATAGAAATTTAATATGGTAATATCGGACTCAATGTTTTGTGCCTATACTCTGATATCTTAAATCCAACCTTTGAATGTTTTTTTTTCTTATTATGTATTGTTTTTATGCAGCATTATAAATAATCCAATGTTATGCATAAAAAATGACATTTTATTTACTTAGTTATAAGTAAATTAATATAATAATTAATAAATAATAATACAAATTTGTAATTTAAAATAAAATTATGTACACTGAAAATACTGCAAGTTACAAATTTATCAAAAATAAGTGGAAAAATTAAGAGATAATGGACCCACGAAAACATATATAAAAAGGATCAATTAGGATCAAGTCAGACTGTCTTATTAGCGTAAAATATATTTTTTTATTTATGTGGGAAACTAAACAGTTATATTGAAAAAAGTACTTATATAAAATACAAATCTTTTTACCCAATAATATTGTTTCACATATAAAATTTATTTGCTTAAAAAAATACAATGAATTAGGATAGAGAGGCAAAGAGTGAAATAATAATGTTAAAATAAGGGAGGGAAAACATTGTTTGAATAAGTTATGCGTACAATAAACAATAATGTAATACAAAAATTGTTTAAAATATATATCTATTGAAAAATCAGCTCACTCAGTGCATAAAAGGCATTGAAACTGAGGGTAAATAATAGATCTATAAAACAAACTATAAACTGTAACTAATTACAATTATTGTACATAACACCATGAAATTTTTCTTGTACTTAAAAATGATAATTATAAATAAATTAGACTGTAAATTTTACATTAAGTGGACTATTATATGACTTTAGATAAGGATGTTTTGTATTTTTTTATAAACGAAATTAAGATTATATTTATGTAGTATTTTTATTTTCTTTTTACCATTTTTTTTATTTTTATAAAATTCTCCTACATGCCCTAAACCAAGCATGAATGCTTGTGCTATAGGTGAATGAAATTGGTCGAGGCAGGATTCGAACTCGCGACCACTGGATGACTATCCCAGCGCGCTAATCGCTCTGCCATCGACCCATCTAAATTATAACAACAATCATAATATACAATTAAATTGGTAATTTGATCAAAAGTGAGTTAAATTTGTAAGTTCAAATGACTAATATTTAGCCATAATATGTATGTTGACCAAATATAAAACTCTATAATTTCATGTGATTAATTTTTTATCAATAGGGACGAAACCAGAATACAATTTTCCATGAAGCTTTATACTAATGGCCATTTATCGAGAGATGTTATCACAGAAATGACAATAAGAAAAGTTAAGACACATAAATGATTTATAATGCTTTGAATTAGTGTGCAAAAAAATAAATCCAAATAATCTGTATCTGTCTCAATATTAATATAACATATTTAATGCTGATTATTTTCTTTCTCTGGTCACATTGGACTAAACATTGTGTAGCAATATTTCAAAAAAATTTATTCAATTATTATTGTATAGTTATATTATGATTGCAAATATCTTGTAAATTTTGTAACAGAGTGGGGCGGTTTGCCGTGCAGCCCTATGATCTTTCAAGATGTTTCCCGATAATTCTAATTAACAGAAATTAATTTGTATTATAATGAAAATTTTATTTTAATTGCAAATACATTTTCTCATAATTTTTCATGCATAATTTGCATGCATTAAGTGTTTATGTTTATATTAATATTTTATGACAAATAAAAAAATAATAATACGTTTTCTTTTATTTTAACCCTTAAATGGCAATTGTGAGATAATTCCCACATAGCAAAAAATCATTTTTCTGGGCAATGGTTCTCCATTTTTCACAATATGTATATTATATATTGTGTATATTATATAATATGTATATATTATCATCTATGGTTACGAGGAGCAACACTTTTATTTTAATTTGTCAAACCGTTCCATGTTTTTGTCATTGAAAAATATTACTTTACGATAAAGGCACAAAAATCAAATATGAGTCAAGATTTGAGCTATTCTCATTCAATGATACTTAAATATGTAAAAAAAAATATTGCATATACATACTACTTTGTATTACATTGTGTATGAAGAGATATTATAATAATTGTTTTTTTTTTTTGCTCTTTCCTTGTATATCTTTATAAATTTTATGTTGTCAGTAAATTTTTGATTTAAATAATCATGTTTAATTCCGTCCACGAAAATTTTACGTAATATTTTTTTTTTATTTCTACTTTCTTTTCTTTTTTGAAATAAATTAATTGAAAATATACTCTACTAGTAATATGATTGCATATATCGCTTGATAACTTTCACAACCTCATATCTCAAAAAGTACCATATTACAGGAGACACTAAAAACTTCAAAATTTCATAACTTTCTCTGCACATTTTTTTTTTCTGTTAATGAGGATTGAAAGTTCTTTTAAGGAAACATCTAAGTAATTCATTTATTGTATTTGTTTTATTACTTTAAGCCAAACATTGTTTATTTATAGATACAAGAATGCAGCTTTTTGAGATTGTGAAATTTATCAAGCGATATTATTTTTTTACTATGTTTTCTATATATTTCTGGCACATTTAAAGGGTTACGGCTTAAACAACACACCTATGGAAAATGGATGGTATATCTTATAATTAATTAATAACTAAATATATTTTTTTAATTCACTTAATTAAAAAAATATATTTATTTTACTTATACTGGACATACCCACTCAGTCCAGAACTAGAGGCCATCCACAGTCCACCCAGTGGACAAATATTGAGAGGGAGCTGAGGGAGGAACAACTAACCAGAAAGATGACGCAAGATCCAAAGGTCTGGTGATTGCGTACCAGAAGGGCTGACACCAGATTGAACTGGGAAGAAGCGAGGAAGAAGAATTCACTTGATTAAAAAAATAATACCTTCAATTTTACACAATTTTATATTTCAGATCATATTTTGAATCCAATAACGACATCTATTTTTCTAACACTCATCTTATTGCACATTCTTAATTCTGTTACACATATTTAGATGACCATTCATACCAAAGACCTTATTTCAACAGCAGTTATTCTTATTTCATTCCTCTTCTACCATACCCAAGGTTCGAAGATTAATATTCCTTCTAATTTTTAAACTGTGTGTGAATTATAACATACTTCCTAGGTTCGCATGTTCTTCTGTTCATTTTCATAATGTGTAATTTTAAGTATGTGAATTAAATAAAACTATTTGTATCTAAACATAATTTTTTATTAAGATTACATAATGTATAGGAATATGAGTGAATATATATGTACAATGTTATTACATTATATTATAGGTCCACAATAATATACAATATATTTATTTATTTTTAAATATACTATTTAGTAACTAACATCAACTAATTGGTACTTTAAAAGCTGTTAGTAAAAAAAATTGCATCAAAATCCAAAATTTTTATCTATGTATTTGTTTTGTTAAACTAAAAATAATCATTGTTTTATCTTTTTGAATAAGAAAATTGTTTGTTATAGATACAGACATAGGTAAAATGTAGCGTAATACACATGAAGGTATACACATTGTTCTGTTATTCTGACATCTAATACTATCATCTTTTGGAATTCCATTCACATGGTCTGGCCACATCTTTGTCGGTCATCTTACCTTCTCATTCTAGTCCTTTCTACATTTTAGTAAACAATCTTTTAATGGGTGACAGGAAAATTATTCGAAAAACAATTATTCGAATGCTCAATTTTACGAAAATCAATTTTACGAATGGCAATTATTCGAATCACATTTTTTCGAAAAACAATTTTCCGAACACACAATTATCAGAATTTACAATTGTTCGAATTTTTATGACGTCATGTTGGTAGTATTGTGAGAGGAATAAACCATAGATTTTTATTATAATATACTAGATATCGTAGTTAGCAAATTTTGTATGAATCGAAAACAAATGACTCACTTTTTGCACGGAGTGCTACATCTACATAGTATATTATGTTTAATAAAAATCTATGGAATAAACAACATGGCGACGCACCGCGCTGTCAGATATCCTAGGATGTACACCTATTTTTTAAACCTTAACCTACAAAACTTTGGTAAAAATATGTTGGTTAGGTTTGTTTGTAGTTATAATTGCGACTGGCGTGAGCCAGTTGCATTATATATTTAAAAAAGTAACTATAATATTAAAATAAAATAACTAAATTGGTGTGAATACTAGATAAACATAAACTGGTGTACAAACTAGGCTATCCCGCGCTGTCAAACATCAGTTATTAAAAATGTGCAAACATATGTACGTACCCAACAATAATACAACAAGTAATAATAGTCTTCATCGAATATATTTTACTGGCAACAAATATGTCAAAGGAGGCAACATAATGACACAAAAATATATTAAATTCGGTTAATTGTTTTTCCAACAAATGTTAGTTCGAATAATTTGCTTTCGAACAATTGTCATTCTGATAACTGATTTTCGAAAAATTGTTATTCGTACAATTGCGCATTCGAACAATTGTGTTTCGAAGAATTTTCATGTAATCCTTTTAATGTGCCTGAAGCTTATATCAGTGTTCATTATACTATAGGTACATATTTAGCATTATTTTATTATAGAAGCGTCTTTTGTCATATACAAGTATAATTCGCAGAGTCCGAACAAATATTTCAAAATATATGTATAATTTGACTTCCTTACACAGTATTATAAAATAATTCTGAGAGTATCTTAATATTTGATAGTTTTAACGAATGCAGGAGTTCTTCAAATGATTATTGATTTCTTTAAATATGGACAACAGACATTAAGAAAAACTGAATTAGTTAACTCTATTGATATCTATTCCATCTTGTTAAATCATTACTAAGAATATCAAAAATAAAATAACTCAAAAATTTTAATAAAAATATTAAAAACACAAATAGAAAAAAACTTTTATTTTAACCATCCACTCACATTTTTCTAAATTCATTGTATTATTATATTTTAAAGTAAGCAATTAGATAAATAAAAATTTATTGTCAACCCTAAGTTTAGTGTATTTTACATTTTGATTTTTACTACTTACTAGCCTTGAATTCAATAGTGTTTTACTATTGTAATTTCAAGTATAAAATTAAAACTCGGAAAAAAAATCTGGAAAATAAAATATTCATTTAATTACTACTAGTTACTTTAATAACTACAAGAATTATAAAATTTTCAAAATCTGGAATGCCAATAAATGATACGTCAAAACTTAAATATGATACAATATTTTTTTGAAGTTTTATTGGATTAAAACTTGCACAGATTTAGAAAAATTAAATCTGTCGCAAAAATTTAATTTTAATTTCTCAAAATATATAGTATATTTTGTCTAAGCTAAGTATATTTTATTGATATTTTTGATAGAACCTCCAAATTATTAAAATAAAACTAGGTAGATTAAAAAATTTTGAACACTTCACTTCATCTAAACTAATTTAAATATTGTTTTTTACTGTAGTGATGTGTCACGAAGATTTAATGGACAGAATTTTTTTTCAGTGCATGATTAAATGTCAATTTGCTTCCAATTTTATGTTTAAAATTGTACTCAATTCATAAATGATTTGGTCGTATCAATAATGTAGATGCTGACATGCAACATATTATTTTATTTGAACCATATCAACAAGGAGAGGAAAATAAACACACCTAATTCATTTACAAATCTAAAGGGTAGAAGAAGCTATATAAAGATGTAACTGGATAAATATTTATGAGGTAGTGCATCTCTAGAAATAGTCAAGTATTGCTACAAATTATTTTTTCTGACATCTGAGGTACCTGATTTGGAATAAAAGAAGAAAAATAATGTTTTTATACAATACTCCAGGTGGATTACGAGGATTTAAAACAAGAGTATTAAAAATGCATTTAAATGATAAATTATAGTTTTATTTATTTGTATTATTATTAGGCATGTAATATTCATTATATACATTTTTAACAATTCAATATCTAATTCACTTTAAAAAGAAAATGTTAAAAAGGTTTAATATATTTATCATACAAGTATGTAAAAAAAAAAGTTATACTTATTTTTATTAACAATTCCTTAAATATATATTTATTTCTTATAAATACAATCCCTCAACTAACAGTCCACAGAATTATAAAATAGTTTTTTTTTCCTATTTTAAGATACCTAATTTATATCAAAGACTAAATTTCAATTGTATTGATAATTATGCGCGGGAATTCACACTAAAATCTTATACATATTGATAAATCATAATGAATTTCAATTTTGTCTTTGATAGTAAGTAAGGCAATTCTATAATGCGATCTAATTTCATTAATATTTCTTTTTATCATATTCAATTAATTGAGTTGAACAATATTATAAAACTGATATTAAAAATTACATTTAAAAATATCAAAGTAAATATATCTCCAACAGCGGCAATATTGAAAATATATTAAAACAGTAATTGTTTCTTGCTCACTATCCCGTTTTTTCCCACAAAGTTTTGTTGCAATGAAATAAGGGTATTGTTACAACATTTAAAGGTGAGAAATTTAATGTACCATTATTTCTCTATATGTAGAACATATCGCTCGTTTGCGAGAACAAAGACATAACTCAAAAATATGATTTTTGAGTTAATAATGCAGAAATGGTGTGTTCATCAATATCCATGTCATCTCCAACTCTCAGTACAATATCTCTATAAGTGTGAGAGAAACAGCACATTTGTCGTTGTTTCACTGTCATATATTCACTGTAATATTGATAAACACATCATTTATGATCTGAAATGGGAGAAGCATTTGACATCAATCGTAAAAAAAGCCAATAGCTTAACATATTTAATTGGAAAAACCTTCAGCCACTTGCCACATGATTTGTTGATTATAATATATAAAACTTATGTGAGACCAGTTTTGGAATATGGTTACCAAGTTTGGAATCCGTATATGTAAGTATGCTGGAAAGGGTGCAGAGAAAGTTTACCAAACAGGGAAATGGCCTCAGATGCTTAACATATGAAGAACGTCTGAATGTGTTGGGCCTCACTACTCTTGAGGAATGGAGAAAGAGAGGTGATCTCATAGAAACCTTCAAAATACTAAACAAACACTATGACTGCCCTGAATTGAAGCTGATGTTCTGCCTGAACCAAAATAGTAATTTAAGAGGTCATAGTTTGAAGCTAGATAAACACAGTTTCAGGCAGAATCCCTGGAAGTATTTCTTGTCCAATAGAGTTGTGGATGCGTGGAACGGTTTGCCACCGGAACTTGTTATTGAACAAAGTGTTAATGTGTTTAAAAATAGACTTGACAGACTGAACAAGTGAATACTGTTGTGAGATCAGACATATCAGCATACCTGCCTGTCTGATAACATTTAATAATAATAATAATAATTTATAACTCAAATTTTTTTTGACTTATGTCGTTGATCACGCAAACGAGATATACTCACCTTTTTAAAAAGCAAATATGAAAAAAAGTGGACTTAAATAATTACCTACCCATTTGATATTATTCAAAAACAAACTAAAATGTAGTAGTAAAAATAACTATAGTAGAAAAATGGAGCTAATGAAAAATAGAGATCTTATAAAAAAGTCATTTATTCGTACATCCGTATTTACCCTTTATTACAGTAAAGAATTTTCCTTTTTTGCATCAATGTCAGTTGTATGTGTTTTTAAAAAAAAGTGTAAATGTGTACTTTCTTTTTAAAATTAAAATTGAACAAAATCTCTTAAAAACAAATAAACACCAAACTGTACAAGAAATTAATTCAATGTAGAAATCACATCCATCCATTTCAAAATCGTTTAATTTTGGAATATATTACAAGTTTAAAGATATTATATAAAAATAGTAAAACACCAATGATAATTAAATTAGATACTGCAACCTTGCGAAAGACAATGATATATTATTAAATGTGAACTTGACATAAAAAAGAAAATTTTATTTCACACTACATAACCTCATAACATAAAAGTATGATATTTTTAATGTTTCTGAAACAAAAAAGTTTGAAATCCTTACACAACTGGTATATCAAGTTACCAAAAAACATTACACGTTGCAGTTCATTAAAACAAATTCATGTTCTTATAATATGGTAACATGCTAATTTTCAAGTATTGGCAATGCATAAAATTTTAAGCACAAAAATACTATGGCAACACAAAAAATGTCAAAAATATTCCTCAACACAAATTTGAATACATAATTTTCTATAAAAGTAAACGAAAGCAGGTAGTGTAGAAACCTTGTAGAAACAAATATATCATTTTTTATCGACAGTCATCGTTAAAATGAATTCAGAACTAGTCAATATAAGATTGGAAGTTTCTGATATTTAAAATCAATTTTTTTAATCATGAGGTTATATAATCTGATAAGACTTTATGTTTTAAATACAACAATATCAATCAAAACAACATTCTTACAATACAAAAATATTTTTTTATGAGCGTATAATTTAATAAGCAAACATCACGACACTATCAAAGTTGCCAGTCGCTAAATTATATATTATATAAATATAAAACTATGCAGTCTGACTTAGATTTTGTTGGAACACACTAGCATTAATCAATTAAAAATTGGAAAAAAAAAATCTAAATATATAACTATAAAAAGAAATTCATCACTTTTGATGTGCACTTAAAGTAAGGTATTAGGATATTGGAAATAAATATGAGACCTATGTTTGTGCATAACTAATGTACTTATAATCATATTTGTGTACTATTAAAAGTGATAACAGTACAAAATCATTCCAAAAGAATAATTACTGAAAAATAACACAAAAAATAGTGTGCAATCTGAAATGTAAATAAAAAATCATATAATATATTTTTTAAACACAAAAAAGTATCGATTAACAATGCGAGTAA
This sequence comes from Molanna angustata, assembly GCA_963576475.1. Lineage (NCBI taxonomy): Eukaryota > Metazoa > Arthropoda > Insecta > Trichoptera > Molannidae > Molanna > Molanna angustata. The sequence goes on from OY754968.1 coordinate 41,223,822, forward strand.
TAAACAAACTATAATATAATATATGTTACAACATTATCTTAAAAATAAACATGTTAAAAGCTAACAAGGAAAATATTCAAACTGAATGAAACATTTTAATATTAGTTAAATTATAGTCTTTTTTTAACTTTGTATAATAATATATCGACGACTAGTCATTTAGTACAAGATATTTAATTTTTTATTTTCCGCTGGCCTTTTTATGTAGGTTTCACTGGAACAATTTTTAACTTTCTTAAAATCAATTTTAGTTGCTAATAAGCATTTACCTATAGATATCTTTAAACATAGAAGAAAAAAAACAAAATATGTATTTTCTATGTAAATTCATTAAATTTATAAGATACCTTTTTTGTCTCAGAGTCAATCGATATTGAAAATATGACTAGTCAAATTCATATATGAAAATGTTCTGTTTAATAATACAATTTCTTTATTTTTCCATTATGAATTTCGCAGTATCAAATTGAAGAATACTTTTGATTATTTCATAACACAGTTTAAACAATTTCATAAATCATACTATATTGTTACATGACAGTTGATCAATGAGGGATGCAATGATGCATTAATTAGAGTTGGTCGCTAACAACGGTGAAATGTCCCAGAGCTTGATGACACGATCCTGTCCAGTGGTGCACAAACGTCCGGTTGACTCGTCCAAGTTCATATGCACTACGCTGTGTTTCACATCGTGGAAGGATGCCAGAGATTCACGACTGAAAATCGAATATATCCGTTGAATTAAATTGCAGCAAAAAATTTTATTTTTTAACCACTTCATGCTTTTGAGTGAGCAGTGATCGCCGGCGGCGCATGCGTCGTACCGCACCAACCCGAGCACTGCTCGCGTGTTTTGACTTGCTTGCGTTACATAATAAAATAATTTTGTTTATAATTTTAAACAAAGTAATTTCGTCTGTATTATAATTGGTATACCCACAGAAAGGCTGTACCTTGTGGGATTTTTGTTAAAATTGATATTATGTTTATAAGTATTGTGTGCTAACCGTGTACCAAATCTTAAATAAATAAAAATAAAATAAATAAGACTAGTTGCATGTAACACATGAGATCCAACTGTCGATAGCGATAGTATGTATACTATGTATAGTTGAAGAATAAGTACCAAAATATAAACCCATAAATACAAAATATTAAATATTTTAAGATATTTGGTTTTCTATACAACACATGCACCTAGATATGTATGTCAAGATAAAATAGTATGGAGGTCAGTCCTTTGATCCTACCCAGAATATGAAAACAGCATGATGGTATGTATGTATGTTTGGAGATTAGTATAAAACTATTAAGTCTTCTTAGATATTGTGTGTAGGCTACTGACATACAAATTGTATGAAGCGATGTCGTCACTAAATTCAATTTTTATAAAAATTGTTAAAAAAAATTTGAGATGTGCTAATACGATTTGAATATTTTTTATAGAAAATTAAATTATCTAGTTGGGGTGTTTCGGCTTTTTTCGATAATTTTAAAAAAAATTGGAAATATAGACAGTTAAACTCATAAATTTATCATAAAAAAATTATTTTTCTTAATAAAAAATGTTGTGGATTTTTTTTGAAAAAACTTATTTGTGTTTTTGTATTTGTCTATGTTTATACCAATTTTCAGCGTTCTAGCTTTTATGGTTTCTGAGATATATGGAAAAATAAACCAAAAATTCAAAAGTTGATAACCCCTGACTGAAACAAAAATTCACCATTCTGAGTATAAAAGTTTTGTAGGGTAATGTGTTTATATATTTTGAAATTTTGGGCTCTGTAAATTGAGCGGATCAAAAGTTATAAGGGGGGGACAGACAGTCACACAGACACACAAAACTCACATAAAATGTTCTACTCCGAATTCTGAGTAAATCCATGTATGGGAACATATATGCTGCGAGGCCCCTAGTTGGTGTTATTAGCATGCAAAAAGTCCACTACGCCATACAAAATGTTCCTTCTTACACGCATATTGAATTTATACTGCCTCTTCCTTCAATAGAATTTCATTCTCTTGAACGAATCGACAGTTGGATGAACAAACAATCTGTACTCGCCAGTTGCCACTTGATGCTAGTAGAGGTTTACGCAAATCGTTTCTTCTATTTTAACTTATTGAAAAACATAACAAAAATAAGTTGGTCTCTATTTGGAGTCGTGTTTCGAAATATACTGTAGTGAATCCTTTCCTTGCCATTGTCCCCTCACCGATCTGTTTGAGAATTGTCACTTGTCACAATAATTTTAGGTGACAATTAGTGTCAAGTTAAAAAAGTTCAGTACAAGTTTGAAGACCACTGCGTGTGGATGTGTGCACAGAAAGGAAATAATCAGTGAACCAGGAATAAAGAAGCATCGGTGAGATCGTTTATAATACAGTCCACTACTAGAAGATTAGGCCTAAACGGACACTGTAATACACTATATTTTTGTAAAACTTGAGTTTAGCTCTTAAACTGAGACTGTAATACCGGCCCTATGCAATGGAAAATAAATGCAAATTTAACACTATACAACACTTGTTTATAAAAAAAAAAAAACTGACATGTAACCAGATTTTTTTTTGTAAATAGGTACGATCAGAAGGGAATGATGTAATATTTATGTACATAAATGTTTATATACACACATACTACTGATAATGAATGTCAGGCAAAAGCAGTGTGCATACCTTCATGGTGTGGGGAACTTAGAAGCACTGGCAAAAATACAAACAGACAACATGATAATGTTCGTTGCATTATTGTTTTCACTCACCAATCTAGGAACACATATTAGAAAAATATAACATTAACTAGTGGGCCCGAGCAAACGTGGCTCTGCCACAGACCACCTTCAATGTAGACCGCATTTCGTATATTTTAATCAATAGTCAATAGATCTGTTCACACCCCCATCTATTGAAAGCTGACAAAACTTAAAAATTAATTATGACCCATTACTCTTATAAAAAATCCTTTGGTGGTGTAAGGAAGATAAAATTATTTGTTGTATGTATTTTTGAATGAGAAAATTAAATAATTTTCATTGAAAAATTTTTAATATTTTTATTTAGACCTCGATAACAGCGCCATCTATCGAGGCCAAAACTATCCTTTCTTTCAAGTTGGAACCAACCATAGGTATATGTTTACAAAATTTCATTGAAATTAAAGTACCAAAGTACATTTGTACCAAAATCTGTCTTTTCTTTAAAAAAATACAGATATGTTTTGGAAATTAAATGATGGCTTATTCAAAAATATACAATGCAGTTATAAGTTAGTTACTGCCCACTCATTTTCTGTAAATATCAGTGAGCTGTGTCTTTTTATGGAATGATGAATTGATGGTATAATTTATGCTTACGGTTCATCCTTCAGTGTTGCATAGCATGCGTTGCAGATACGTTGAGGGAATTCAAAACCCATTATAGGCAACGGGAGACGGTTCGGTGAACAGGCATCACATATGGCAACACCACACCATCGACAATGATGCTGACGAAGACCTGAAAAAGCATATTGCACATAGTTGTTATTTTTGTCAACAGTTAGTAAAAATAATAAAGATAGAATGGAGAAACTGATAAACTAGCCAACGTCACAACCCATGGTGAATCCATACTGCTCTATCGTTGGGTGCCACTTTCAGCTTCTGCTCCCCCATAGTCTGACAATCCATGACAACGCTATCCAACCATCGTAGTTTAGGTCTCCCTACACTTCTTCTGCCGGTCGGGTCATTGATAACACGCTCTTTAGTAGCTTCAGATCATCTATATGGTGTAAATGTCCCAACTAGCGTAGTCTGTTAATCTTAATGAACTTCGCTGATGTCTTGGTAAAGATCATAGAGCTCGATATTATATATTTTATGGCACGTTTGACCGTCCATATATTCTGTGTAAGATTTTTCTTACAAAGGCTTGTAGTCTGTTCTCATCGTGTTTGGTTAATATCCAGGTGTCTTGTATAGTGTGGCTTTAGTTTTTCTGGACAATAGGTGTGATTTCAATTGCCCAATTAGACCAAAGAAACTCTGGTTAACTGCAAGAAACCTTTTCTCAATCTCTTTTGCTTATTTTTATGATGCAATTTTAAGTCAGTAAAGGCTGTCTACTGCTCCCCATCAAGCACAATAACATCCCTAGCACATTGGAGAGCAAAATTTTCTACTGACTTCCATAAAAAAAGGCATATTCGTGCCTATTTCTCTGCTGTGTTTCTGCCAAGAACATGAGTGTGTATGTTTTTTATATTTCATATGATTGAAATCACTTTTAATGAGTTGTGTGTCAAAACCAATTACATATGCAGAGGGAATAAACCTGCATTTATTACCAGTAGTCGTAAGACTCGTCAACTAAAAGAATGCGTGTGACAATTTTTTACTGTGCAGATTTTATATTGGCTAATTCAAATCAGAGTATATTCAAATAATAAAATTGGTTTTTGCGCAGATGAAGTCATCCACGTTCTTTCACTTGGCGAGCTCTACTCCATTATACAGAAAAAAAAATGCAGATGAATGGTGGAAGATTTAAAATTATAAATACCAAGTTGTCGCTGGTCCATCATGGCACGGAGGTTCCAGAAGAAAGGTCTACTACAGAGATGACAGACATCTGCCTCCTGCCAAGCTGGTGTCTCCCTTCGCTGTGCCGACATGTCCCAACATCCCACAGCACCGTCAGCTCCAGCAGACAGCAATCTTCGGCTTCCACCAGCATAGCAAAGTCCCGTCACCTTGTTGCTGGATACAACATTCAAATAATATATTATGTCATCAATTTTACAATATACATAATTTTTGCATACTTTTTATGCAATTGTAGTACTGACTTTGACATGGAAGTATGTGAGACTTGGGCAAGAGGAAGAATACAAGGTCCCATGACTCTTAAGAAACCAGATGGCAGCTACACAGAAGATGAAGAGCAAAGGGCCCTTCTACTTCTGGAAACCCACTTCCCTGGAAGTGAGCCTGTCAAGGCAGAGGAACTACAGGCAATGCACTGTAGATCGAACAAAAGAAATTGGGAGGTGAGTAAAATTATCTGTACACCACAGAGACTGAAATGGGCAATTGACACCTTTCAGCCGTATAAATCACCCGGTACAGATGGTGTATTTCCTGCCCTACTACAAAGAGGGCCACAGGAAGTGCACGCTCACCTACTAAGGATATATAGATGTAGCCTAGCATTGGGACATATTCCCCAAGCCTGGCGGATCGCAAGAGTCATCTTCATACCAAAGAATGGTAAGAAGGACACGACCCTACCGAAGTCCTACAGACCCATCTGCCTCACATCGTTCTTACTAAAAACCTTAGAAAAGATGGTGGACAACTATATACGTAGTGAAATTCTGGACAAGGCACCTCTGCATAAGAACCAACATGCATATAGAGCGGGCAAATCAACCGACACCGCTCTATTTGAGCTTACAGAGGTAATACAGAAATCACTTGATGAAAAAGAGATAGCTCTATGCTCCTTTCTGGATATAGAGGGCGCCTTCGACAACACCTCACACAAGGCAGTTGAGGACGCTCTAGCTAGAAAAGAAGTGGACAGCACACTGTCCAGATGGATTAACAATATGCTAACAACAAGAACAGTGGCGGCAAACACTAGTGGAAAAACCATCCAGGTTAGCACCACAAGGGGATGCCCACAGGGAGGAGTACTGTCACCACTGATCTGGAGTCTGGTCGTTGACGAGCTGTTGAGGCGGCTGACCGAGTGTGGATATCACGTAAACGGTTATGCCGACGACATCGTCATCCTAATCAGAGGTAAATTTGAGGAAACACTGTGTCTCCTAATGCAGGATGCCCTCAAAATCACCAAAGAATGGTGTTTATCTGTGGGCCTGAATCTAAATTCAGGGAAAACCACACTAATACCATTTACCAACAAAAGAAATCTCCACAATATAAAGAATATCCAGATAAATGGAGAAGATATTGAATGGAGAGACCACACAAAATATCTAGGAGTGATACTAGATAAAAAGTTGCTGTGGAACAAGCATGTTGAAGAAAAAATCAGCAAAGCGAAATCAGCTATAATGATATGTAGAAGAATTGCAGGAAAAATATGGGGATGTCACCCAAAGATCCTACTATGGATGTACACTGCAATAGTAAGACCTATCATCACCTATGGTGCAATAGTATGGTCAAGCAGAACCAAGCTTGAAACAACGAGGAAATCACTCGAGAAGTTGCAAAGGCTAGCCTGCTTATGTATAACAGGCGGTATGAGGACATGTCCGAGTGCGGCAATGGAGGTCATCCTAGACCTCACTCCACTCCACATAGTAGTGGAGGAAGTCGCAACAAAGGCCTACCTCAGACTGTACAAAGAAGGGTCAATAAAGGGTGGGCATGCTGAGCTAGCTTTGCCTAATTGCACACACCTAATCGACCTACCAGGAGACAAAATGGTCAAGAAGTTCAGTCTCGAAAAGAACTTTGATATCAAGCTGAACACGAGAAATGATTGGAACAACCACACCATCCAATCACTCAGGGAAAATACTATTAAATGGTATACCGATGGATCCAAAACAGAAGAGGGAACTGGAGCAGGAGTATATGGACCAAGGACAGAATATTCTGAAGCAATGGGCAAACTCCCTAGTGTCTTTCAAGCGGAAGTTCACGCAATTGAGAGATGCGCTCAGTTCAACCTCGACAGAAGATACAATAGGCAGGATATTGCTATTCTATCTGACAGTCAAGCAGCCATCATGGCATTGAATTCCCCAAACATTGACTCAAAAATGGTTTGGGAATGCTTAACAAAACTTAATGAACTAGGCAAGAATAATAAAGTCTCCCTGCTCTGGGTACCAGGGCATATGGGCGTCGAAGGAAATGAGCGAGCTGATAGACTCGCCAGGAAAGGTGCGAGAGAGCATCTGATAGGTCCAGAGCCATTCTGCGGCCTAGGAAATTCATATTTTCAGGCAGAAGTAAAGAGAATTACGGAGAAAGTGAGATCTAGCTACTGGATTGAACTCCCGGGGCTCAGGCAGGCTAAGGACCTGCTCGGTAATTATGACCGAAAAAGGTCCAGAACATGTTTGAGCCTCGGCAGGAAAGCCCTAAAAAGTCTGACAGGGTTCCTCACAGGCCATTGTAGACTTGGGGAACATCTGCGGAAAATAGGACTAGAAGAAGACGGAACATGCAGATTCTGTAGGGAGGGGGCGGAAACGCCACACCACCTTCTCATGCAGTGTGTTGCAGTGACACAAGTTAGAATGAGGACCTTGGGCAGGCCCCAAATGGACATTGGATCCATACGCTCATTGAATCCCCTGCGAGTCCTAAACTTCCTAAGAGGGCTAGGACTCGAGAGGATGCTGTAACAGGAAACCCGGTAAGCAAGTAGGGGGGAGCGCAAAAGATCCTAAGGGTCGCAGTGCATAAGAACACCCTCTAATAATAATAATAATAATGTGAGACTTGGATGTGGCAGAAAAATAATATAAGCAAAATAAATGTCACAGAAATAAAGTCACTTAGAAGCATATACATAAAAGCAATGTATTGCTGCGTTCACAATGAACGTAGAGTGCACTTAGTGACGCTCTAAGCTGTTCAGAATACACTCTGTGGTGTTCACATTGAACGTCGAGTGTACGCTCCAAACGCTCTGTATAATCGTCGGGTGAAAAACCCTCTGACAGTTCTATTATCTGTTGACTTCTATTTTCTGTGGTAAGATTACTTCTATTTGTTTCTGTGGTGTCCATTATGTCAGTTGCCATTATTTATGATGACAATATACATTCACAGAGAAGTTAATTAATAAAAATATCATTCATAGTTTCCAATAAAAGGTCATAGAGCATTATTTACTCCACTGCCCAATTGTTGTCTTTTTATGAAAATATAACCTAAAAAGACACATGTATGATAAATGACATTTGACATTTAAAACACCCGATGCTGTGTTCAGATTGAAATGCTACTCGAAAGCGTTCAGTGAGATTGTTGTGAAAAACGCCATGATCTGTCGATGGTTTGGTCACATGGAAAAAATGAATGAAGAAGTAATGTCAAAGAAAGAAGGAATTAGAGGTAGGGGCCGGCCAATAAAACATTGACACAACCGTGTCAACAATATTTTGAAAGAAGGAAACGTTGTACAAGTGTAAATAACAGAAGACCATCTATGAATATATACATATGTATGGCGCGATGAATTTATGTAAAGACAGAAGTGTATGGTACTTGGTTCTCTCTGCCTAACCCAATATCAGGAACACAGCATGAACTGTTTTCATGGCAAATCATATTTATATATCTTTTGAAAAGATAATGGGTTCCATTCTGAAAACACATTCAGATTTATTAATTTTATGTATTTTTTTTTGCTATCATAAAGATTGAATAAAATAAAGAAATTAAAATGATTAAAGAACATCATTAGTGTATTATAAAATGGATATAGTTTAATGTGACAGTTCTGGGGGGTAAGTCCCGTCAAACGGTGAAATCAAAACACTCACAACTACCCATATCATGGATATAATTTTCATATGGAGTTCTATAATATCTTAAGACATTATAGAACTCCATATGTGATAATTACAATTATTTTACAATTATATCCATGATATGGGTAATCAACAGCGTTTTGATTTCACTGTTTCACCAGACTTGCCCCCTTGGTGAACACATTTTTGTTCATGTAAATATTAATTCTTCTTTGGAATTGAGTTACGGTGTACAACTTTTAAACAAGTCTTTTAACATAAAATTCTCAACAGATATCACATCGAAAGTGTATTAACTATGATTTGGTATTGATAGTCTTGTCTATTTTTAAGCATTAGATGTCTGCGAAAGGAGAGTCCTTCGCCGAATATGTGGTCCTGTGAAGGAAGGAGATGAATGGCGCATAGAGAAAAATGAAGAACTGTACAAAATTTATGAAACCCCAAAGATCTCAACCCATATAAGACTGCTTAGGTTGAGATGGGCTGGCCATTTACAGTGAATGCCAAACACGCGACTACCCAAAAAAATCATAGTTGGTCACCCGGGAGGTAAACGGAAGATGGGGAGACCAAGACTGAGATAGGAGGACGACATACGGAGAGATGCAGAAAAGCTCCTGCAGGTCCCTAACTGGAGAACGGCGGCTGAGGATAGAAGAGGTTGGAGGCACTTGTTGAAGGAGGCCAAGGCTCGATTTGGGCTGTAGCGCCATCGAAGAAGAAGTCTTGTCTATTGAGTACCTACTATTAAATTTTGTGCCATTTGTACAGCCCAATCTATAATTTCAATCTAGGTACTTTGTGTAAGTGAACACTTACTTATAAGTGTTATGTGCCACAATCCATTAACTTTGATATAGATTAGAACATACCTGTGGCCTTGAAGTTCATATGCTGTTCCCCTTTGCTCCCCAATATCCCAGACAATGACTGACTGATCGAAGGAGCCACTAAACAGAAGCTGCGGAAGTGGAGCCCAGGAAAGAGCTCTTACTGATCTGCAATGCGGCACCATTATTATTAGTGAAATTAGTAAAATAACGACAAACTACAAAATAAAACAACATATAATAACTTAACAAATGTACAGGTAGCTGCTTCAGCACAGATTTATTCTAGTGTAGCAGTTATCTTGTACTTGTATAGTGTATATTGTTATGATTAAATAAATAAATACTAAGACACTAGTTAATATTCCAACTCATGTGGAATATGAGTTGGAAACTCATGTTTGCAGTAATTAGCAGTAAGTCATATGAACTGAAAGTGTATATCTCTTTTGTCTATGCTTATCTATCTACTACAGTCATTCGTCATACAAAGAAAGAAATGTTTTTTTGATTCATAATGTTTTGTAAAGTTTTTTTTGTATTCTTTTTGATTTTTGATTGATCCAGACGTACATTCCTAGGTATAAAAAAATATTGGCACATCGGAGTTCTTCGATATAATTGCTATGATTTGGAATGTTCTTACTACTGTTTTTTAGGATATTGCTTCTCGCATCACTATATATTTGGCCTTTGAATGTATGGTTTTAAATATTAGAAATACATTCCATTTATTTTCAAAAAAACTCATTTTTCTATGAAAATGGATCTTCTAACGAGAGTCGTTCGTTTAATATGCTAAAAAACTCCTTGATTTTTTTTTCTCCTATCCAATCAAGATCGCGTACATTTTTGCTAGAGTGTCTCTCATTTGATTTTCATAATATTTCGAAACAGGTAATTAAACTCAAAATTTAATAAAAAAACAAGCGAGAATCATTAATGCACCCAAAAATGCAAATTATTTGACAGTCAAGAGAGATAATTGCTATAATATCAATATGTAATTTCAATATAATGTTTTTAGAGTGATAACATTTTTAAGTTATTTAAATGATATCATGTCCGGCACAAAATCATTTTTTCAGTTCATATTCCAATGAGTTGTAACCTGGTGTCAGACCGGCTTATTTTAAATGAATTGCTTGAATTTATTTTGAAAGATATTAACTAGGAAATTTGAAAAAATTCTCCTAAAGAGTTTGTTTAAATATTATTATTATTATGCATGTTACAAATTTTAGATAAAAATAAAATATCTACTCACCCACTATGACCTTTCAAATTAGTAACTAAAGATGCGCCATTGTTATCCAATTTTAACATACTGATCTGACCACCATAGTCACCGATGAAGGCTAATTTGGATTGAGAATCAAATCTGAACAATTATTAAGGAAGATAATAAATAAAAAAAGATATCAATTTAATATATAGATATCTTACCAGTGCCACACAGACTCCTTCAGGGGGTCTTAAGCGCTGAGACCTCGTTGGGTCATTGTGTTTCTTAATTTAGTCATTGAATAAAAACATCTGAATATTATTTTGTATGATTTAAATACATAATAAACTTTACAACTCAGAAATCAGGTATACCAGGATTGATATAACTTAACATATTTCATTGATTTATTGTCACTTACAACGGAAGGACAAAACCATGAGACAATCACCAGAACAACTAAAAACTATGAATGAAAAGGCATTCCAAGGGGAATTGAAAACTGGACTTTGTATCGAGAACTGAAGTAAAGTGTAAATGAACGACTACCATATTACAATGTTAATCATAAATTATTGTCATGAACCAATCGGCTTGTTAAATGTTATTATAAATAAAAAATTGACATCACCCTAGAGACAATTATATAGAACAGGTGATCGATGATGTGCGTTGTAGTAGCATTCATGAGATGAAGAGGCAGGTAGATAATAGACAAAAGTAGACTGCGACTCAGAAGAAGAACTTATAAAGCTGTGTTAGATGTTTTTCTTCTTTTTATTGGTCGAGTTGTTTAGAAGATCACAATTTGTGTAATAATAAGTGAATAAATAAATCAAATAATGAAACGATACTCCAATTGTTTTTTTTTTATGGCAAATTCCTAACATCTCAATAGAGACAAAGTTGGAATATTATAGTAGATTCAGGAACTTACAGGGCTTGAACCAGGGTTCCTGGTTCTCCTATAAATTGCAATTTTGTCTCTATTCAGATGTTCAAAATTTGTCATAAATTATCATATTTGCATATATGCAACTAGAAAACGAACGGGTTGTGGTTAACACTAAACTCTCCAATAAATAGTAAGTGTACATTTTTTTCTTATTGTAAGGTTGAGAATCCCTAAATGCATTTTTAAGGATTCTCAACCTTACAAGAAGAAATTTTAGATTCTCAGAGAACAAAAGTTTTCACAATACACCATACACACAAAAAAAATTGTCACGAAACTCATAGTATGCACTTTCTATATACTGTTGAGAAATAGAAGTAAAAAAATTTGCATGTTTGCAGTGTTTGGATCTCACTACCTGCGATGGATGTGTCAAGATAGAAGAATGCGGTGTTCAGTTCTCACTGCCTACCCCTTGAGGAAGATAGTAGTGAAGAGTAAAAAATACACTTGTCTATAGAGACACATACAATATCAATATGAAGTTGATAACTCAATTTTTTTTCAAACAGAAGGTATGTATTTTATTTCTGACTTCTGTTATATACATTTTTCATACAAATATGTAATTTATTTCACATTGATATAACAGACCCTAGATTTTTTTCTTTATAGGTTGACAATCTCTGAATGCATTTTAGAAGAGTGTATTTTTATTGTATCAAAAGTTCAAACAATATTGAAAAATCTCAATTTTCCAGATAGTGAGAGTATTTTAAAAATTTTGACAGATGAAATCATAGAGAAGAAATTAACGGATATCTATGGAAAATTAATTAGTAAAGAGGACACAAAATTAATTAGTAAAGAGGGCTATGTACTTTACACATAATATGATGTAAATATGAAGTCGATCGCACTTGTAGTTTGGGCTGTAGAGAGGACACAATAAGGATATGGCGTACACCATACATACAAACACATCACGTCAAAATTCATAGTGTGCACTCTCTACATAATACCCGTTGAGAAATTGATGTAAAACAATATGCTTAAAAATTGTGAAATCATGACTCTCCACTATTCCATAGTAATGCAGAGTAAAAATATTGGACTCCATTTGTTAGAATTGAACTAGTCAAGTAATGAAAGGATACTGCAATGATGTGCACCACGCTTCAAAGGTATATCCACCGAGACGCCTTCCGGTCTGAATGCAATGATAGGAAAATAGTTTGTCTCTTCCGACAGACAGGACCCACTCACAGCTCACGGAAAATGTCACTCCAGTAACCCTGGAAGTATGGGCTAAATATTCTTTCACCTGAAAGTAGATCAACAAAAATAATTATAACGTTACAAATGACCATAATATAACGTTAAATAAGTCACTTTTGGAGCTATTTATGAAAATATTTATTTATGTTCAACATTATTTATTTATGTTCAACATTGTGCAATTAAGTTAAGATGTCATTTCGAGTAACCCAAGATAATATTAATTTCAATTTTGTATATTTGTATTTTAAATAACTTCTCGGGAAACTAAAAAGTACTATGTCAATTATTAATTTCACATGCACCCAATAACAAGTTGCCACATTCCGGAGGCTTACGATATTAATCGTCTCACAGATCCAGACTGAAAACACAATTAAAAACTGTGTCTCCACCGGGGTTCGAACCCGGGACCTTTGGATCAGCAGTCAGAATATTGCCATCTTTTGAAAGAACTTTAACTGTAAAAAATGTAATGATATCTCATTACATTTTTTACAAGGTAAAACTCAATATAACATTTTTAGAACTTACCATTGTTTACATCTGAACCCGTCAAATATATTTGATACTTTTCAAATAATTATTTTTTTCTATTTCACACATTCGCTGTTGTTGGTCTTCGGCGAGCATCGTCGCAATAGTGAATAATAGTAGCTTCAATCTACATAATTAAATGCATTTGACTTGAGACTAAGAAGATAGGGGTGAAACCATTAAAATATTAGCGTTAGTGTCTATGAAAACTTTTAAATGTTATCTTCTGTGCTTTCATGCCTGAAATCTTAGAAATCAATAGTTGCCTCTCCGACAAGACAAAACTCCTCCAGACGCTTCAGTCCTCTACCTTCCTTATGTCCAACAAAGCTACTGATAGACAGTTATTACTTTTATCTGATCACTGCATCGAGAAGGAAATCACCAAATCATATAAGTAGAGTTGTAGCCAAATATCTGAATGAACTACTATCGTTAATTGATTCAAACAGTGAAAATAATCATTACATTATAACAGACACACACTTATGTGACGCGATTCTTGATAACACACATACTCTCTCTATACTCAATCAAAACATTCGATCAATTAATAAAAATTACGATGAACTTGATATCCTATTGAATGACTTTAATACTTTATTTCATATAATAATACTCACAGAGTGCTGGATATCAAAGGCTTATACAAAAAAACACAAAATCCACTATACCTCTTATCATACATCAAATAACATTACACAAAATGACGGAGTTGTGGTCTATTTATATAATGATCTAAATTTTTCAGTATCAGAAATATTCTTGTTAGATTCAACTTGCATGCAAATAATTATTGATGGCGATACCTGTATTCTTGCAATTTATAGATCTCCCTCCTCTCAAAACATTTTACCTTTTATATACTCTTTAGATAGTCATCTCAAAAAACTTTCATCCTACAAAAATATAATCATAGCGGGAGATTTAAATATTAACATCCTACCGCAAGGCCATCCTCAAAACCTTGATTATCAACTTATGTTACTTCAACACGGAATTATAAGTACTATAAATACTCCAACCAGGGTCACCCCTAACTCAATATCCTGTATTGACCATATAATGGTTAAAACAAAACAAGAATTAAGTAGCTTCGTATACAAAAATACTATCACAGACCACTATACAACAATAATTGGATTAAAGTCACTCTTAAAACAAAACAAAACATTTAAAGAAATTTGTATAAAAAAAATTGATTATGACAGCCTTATTTCATCATTACAAAACCAAACCTGGGAACATATAAAAAACACATCATCCACTGAGGAGGCCTGGAATCACTTTATTTCATATCTCCATACGCATATCGAACTTCATACAAATAAAACTGTTAAAACGCTATCACATCGTAACATAAAAATTAAAAAATGGATCACTCAAAACATCATAAACTGCATAAAGAAACGCGACAAATTACATCAGCAAATCAAAAGACATACAAATGACATAGAATTACAGACCTATTATAAAAGATACAGAAATACATGTAGCCAAATTATAAGAAAATCTAAAGAATTGTACTATAGAAATAAACTTAAGGATGCTAATTACGATCCAAAATGTGTTTGGTCAATTCTCAGGGATAGCACTCATACAAGTCATGATAAAGATTATGAAATTAAAAATTTACTTATCAATAATGAAGATATATTCTTTCAAAAGAATCCGAATACAATACTCAATTTCATAAACAAACACTATTCTGATATTGGTGCCAACTTAGCTCAAAAATGTCCGAACAACTCATCTGATGCATCGTACTATACACCTTATAATATTCCAACTCAATTATGCAACACAAACTTCAAATTAAAAACAATTTCAGAATCTGACATAATAAAAATAATACTTACACTAAAAGATAGCAACACGACAGGGACCGACGGTATAGATGCCAAAACAATTAAACTACTTCAGGACCAAATCGTCTCTCCACTTACATATTTGATAAATCTCAGCATTACATCCGGAACCTTCCCACGTAAATTAAAAGAAGGTCTTATTGTACCTATCTACAAATCAGGTAAAAAAAACGATGTTAATAATTATAGACCCATTACACTTCTAAACACGTTTTCAAAAATCTTGGAAAAAACTATTAAACAACAACTACAAGATTACCTAGAAACAAATAATCTACTCTCAAACAATCAATTTGGTTTTCGTAAAAACAAGAACACTGAACAAGCCATTTGCACTGTCACAGACTATATAATGAACAATTTGGACAAAAAACAAAAAGTGATCTCTGTGTTTTTAGACCTAAGTAAGGCTTTTGATACAATTTCACACGATAAACTCTTTGCAAAACTAGATAGAATAGGTGTTAAAGGTAAAGAGCTCGATTTGTTAAAAAGTTTTATGTCAGAAAGACTTCAGCAGGTAAGGATCGGTGGGAGGTTGAGTAATCAACTTCCCATTAAATACGGCGTTCCTCAAGGTAGTATTCTCGGACCACTCCTATTCCTTATCTACGTAAATGATCTGTGCAAGTTGGATATTGATGGTGAAATTGTGACTTTTGCTGATGATACAGCATTACTTTTTCATGCTGATACCTGGCACATGGTGTATAAAAAAGCAGATAAAGGGCTAAGCATCGTTAATAAATGGTTAAATGAAAACACCCTAACACTTAACACATCTAAAACTAAATACATTACACATAGTATAACGGAAAGAGGACAACCCCATGCACCAATTACTATTAAATCACACACTTGTATACAAAACTTGAACATTTGTCAATGTGAGTGTATTGAAAGAGTAAATGATATCAAATATTTGGGTATTTTAATTGACAAAAATCTACGATGGTCAACACACACTGAATACATTACAAACAAACTTAAAAAAGTGCTGTATCTAATAAACCACATAAAAAACATCTTCCCACGTCAGATATTGCGATCAATTTACTTTGCAATATGCCAATCAATCATTTCCTATGGATTGCTGGCCTGGGGAGGTTCAACAAATATTGCAATAGACTCAGTTAGCAAGGCACAAAAATCAATAATAAAAAGCATATTGAATGTGCCATACAGAACAAGCTCCACAGAAATTTTCAAGACTCTGGAAGTTATGACACTTCGTCAACTATATGCAAGATCTGCACTTCTGTACCATTTTAAACATAACATACCCACTATACACAATACACAACCTCCAAGAACAACAAGATCTTCCATCACCAACACAATAAATATCCCAAAGTTGCAAACTACCCATGGACAAAGACACTTTAAATACTATGCCATCAAACTACACAATAGCCTACCAACCTCATTAAAACTGCTACCACATAACACATCGTCACAAAAATACAAAAAAAACATAACAGCATGGATAAACAGCACCGGTTCAGAACAAATCAATAATATAATCACACCCAATCAAATATAATTAAGCTTCACAATTTTTTTTCTCAATAACAATTTAATGCATAATTTGATTCGAAAACTATATACACAATGTATTATCTGTCACACAACTGTTGTAATGAACACCTCGGCACAGGACTTCCTAGTGAGGTGTTCATCGTATTCTATCATTTACAACACTTATCATTAAATAATACATACACACACACACACTCACACACACGCACGCACACACACACACACACCCTCACACACACAAACACACATACAAACACACCCTCACACACACACACACACACACACACACACACACACACACACACACACACACACACACACACACACACACACACACACACACACACACACACACACACACACACACACACACACACACACACACACACACACACACACACACACACACACACACACACACACACACACACACACACACACACACACACACACACACACACACACACACACACACACACACACACACACACACACACACACACACACACACACACACACACACACACACACACACACACACACACACACACACACACACACACACACACACACACACACACACACACACACACACACACACACACACACACACACACACACACACACACACACACACACACACACACACACACACACACACACACACACACACACACACACACACACACACACACACACACACACACACACACACACACACACACACACACACACACACACACACACACACACACACACACACACACACACACACACACACACACACACACACACACACACACACACACACACACACACACACACACACACACACACACACACACACACACACACACACACACACACACACACACACACACACACACACACACACACACACACACACACACACACACACACACACACACACACACACACACACACACACACACACACACACACACACACACACACACACACACACACACACACACACACACACACACACACACACACACACACACACACACACACACACACACACACACACACACACACACACACACACACACACACACACACACACACACACACACACACACACACACACACACACACACACACACACACACACACACACACACACACACACACACACACACACACACACACACACACACACACACACACACACACACACACACACACACACACACACACACACACACACACACACACACACACACACACACACACACACACACACACACACACACACACACACACACACACACACACACACACACACACACACACACACACACACACACACACACACACACACACACACACACACACACACACACACACACACACACACACACACACACACACACACACACACACACACACACACACACACACACACACACACACACACACACACACACACACACACACACACACACACACACACACACACACACACACACACACACACACACACACACACACACACACACACACACACACACACACACACACACACACACACACACACACACACACACACACACACACACACACACACACACACACACACACCCTTGTTCGCGGATGTCCCATTGTGAAGACCTTTACAAAATTACCGATTGTGCGGTCCTACCTTTCCCGTTGATTTAGCAATAATTGAGCTGTGGAACCCGCGAGTGTTTTCTCCCTCCAACGCAGCTATCTATCAGGAATTTTTATACACTCGAGTGGTACGGAGATATCGTCATTCGAAGAACGTGACAAAAATGCGGATTCCGCGGACGTTTGGTAACATAGCGTCTGCATAATATCATAAACAAACTTATTAACACACTGTCCTTACATTACAATAAATTCGTACGAAATCACACACACTGTCCGCATTTTCATGTAAATTCGTACGCAATTACACAGCGTCCGTATAATATGATAAACAAACTTATTAACACACCGTCCCCTCATTACAAGAAATACGTACGAATTCACACACTGTTCGCATGTTCATGCAAATTCGTACTCAATTACACACCGTCCGCATAATATGATAAACAAACTTATTAACACACCGTCCCCACATTACCTTTTTCATGTAAATTCACATACAGTCCCTGATCTAATTATTAGCCCACCCTGGTATATTTGGTACATTATGACTTTTTCCTCTTGTTATTAATACATATCTTAATTTATGCAAAAACAAAATATTGAATATTGTTTTGGATATATTTTATGGTTCATTTTAATTGTTGGCAACACTAATTTATTATTAGGTTGGCAACATTTACACATGAAACTATGTAGGTACGTATGTCAGGATAGTATAATGTGGAGTTCAGTCCTATTTTTCCTACCCCGAATGGGTAAACCAATTGATGGCATAATATTATGAAGATTAATTAGATAATCAAACTAAAGTCGATCAATGAGTCCTCGTGTCGTTTTCCATACAATTTGTATTGAATGTGGTCGTGACTAAATTCTTTTTTTGCAAAAAAATGAAGTAAATACATTTCAATTGAAAACTTAGACACATATAATTATCTCTTACTTATATATAAAAAACCGACATCTACATGAACGTAATCAATCAAATCTTTCAAATTGCTCTCAGGCTATAGATTATTTTTATGTGTTTAGTAATTTAATAGTAATGTTCATCATAAAAATATATTTAGGGATTGATTGTCAATCTTTCAAGAAGACAAATATGCTCTTACTATTTACATATAGTTGAGAGTTGATGGTTGGCCACAACCCTCTCGTTTATTATTAAAACCTGGGTTACATATAATAATTCGACGTGATTTTATGTTCAGTGAAAATTCTGACAAAAGTTGACCGATTTCGATGATTTTTGTTTCCATTGGAAAGGAGATATCTTCTGATTAGTCGCTTTATAAATTTCTTGAGGTGTGATAAAGGTAACCACTATCTAAAGCACGATTTTTCAACTTCGGCTGTACGTTACGCGATCGGCTAATATACACATTTGTGTAATATTTAGGTACCTACCTATGACAGAATAAGAAATGAGATGTATGATTGAAAGAGATATCGTGAGTAAATGCCCTTAGGTGGTTTAGCCACGTAGAAAGAATGAATGATGATCGACTGACGAAAAAAGTATATAAGGGTGATAAAAGAGGAACGAAAGGTAGAGGTCGGCCAAGGAAAAGTTGGCACGATCACATTAATGGAATTTTGATAGATGGAGGTGTCAGAAGTAAGAATAATAGCAGAGCGTGTATGACACGATGCATGAACGTGAATGAAGCGAGAAATGTATGTCAAGATAGAGGAATCTAGTGTTCGGTCCTCTCTGCCTACCCCAAATAGGTAAACGAAGTGATGGAATGGTACCTATGACAATCGCGTGAATTACAATATGACTATAGATATATATTACAATTGTTGCTTGTTATGAAACGATCTTATATGTTTTGTGTATGTTAAATATTAATACATGAGATCCAACTGCCGATGTCTTGAGTATGTGTAAATGTAGGTATATGAATAGTTAAGCGGTGTTGAGGTGAGGCATTCACGAAGACGTTGCTATATAAATCATTCAAAATTATTATTATTATTGCTTTTATGTTTTATACTAAATACCTACTTGGAATTGACTAATTTACAGTAGGTTCCTACAGTATTGCAGCTACAAATGTAATGAAATATCAATTTTATATGTAGGTATATTTAAAAATAAATAAATATATAAGTAGATAAAAATAATATTTGAAAAATAAGTACTTACCAAATAATTAAACCTGAATCGAAATTATAAAATATAATATGTTTTGTATTATATAATATATCTAGGTACATATAACTATCATAAACTATGTAGGTACGTATGTCAGGATAGTATAATGTGGAGTTCAGTCCTTTTTTTTCCTACCCCGAATGGGTAAACCACTTGATGGCATAATATTATGAAGATTAATTAGATAATCAAACTAAAGTCGATCAATGAGTCCTCGTGTCGTTTTCCATACAATTTGTATTGAATGTGGTCGTGACTAAATTCTTTTTTTTGCAAAAAAATGAAGTAAATACATTTCAATTGAAAACTTAGACACATATAATTATCTCTTACTTATATATAAAAAACCGACATCTACATGAACGTAATCAATCAAAACTTTCAAATTGCTCTCAGGCTATAGATTATTTTTATGTGTTTAGTAATTTAATAGTAATGTTCATCATAAAAATATATTTAGGGATTGATTGTCAATCTTTCAAGAAGACAAATATGCTCTTACTATTTACATATAGTTGAGAGTTGATGGTTGGCCACAACCCTCTCGTTTATTATTAAAACCTGGGTTACATATAATAATTCGACGTGATTTTATGTTCAGTGAAAATTCTGACAAAAGTTGACCGATTTCGATGATTTTTGTTTCCATTGGAAAGGAGATATCTTCTGATTAGTCGCTTTATAAATTTCTTGAGGTGTGATAAAGGTAACCACTATCTAACGCACGATTTTTCAACTTCGGCTGTACGTTACGCGATCGGCTAATATACACATTTGTGTAATATTTAGGTACCTACCTATGACAGAATAAGAAATGAGATGTATGATTGAAAGAGATATCGTGAGTAAATGCCCTTAGATGGTTTAGCCACGTAGAAAGAATGAATGATGATCGACTGACGAAAAAAGTATATAAGGGTGATAAAAGAGGAACGAAAGGTAGAGGTCGGCCAAGGAAAAGTTAGCACGATCACATTAATTGAATTTTGAAAGATGGAGGTGTCAGAAGTAAGAATAATAGCAGAGCGTGTATGACACGATGCATGAACGTGAATGAAGCGAGAAATGTATGTCAAGATAGAGGAATCTAGTGTTCGGTCCTCTCTGCCTACCCCAAATAGGTAAACAGCGTGATGGTATGGTACCTATGACAATCGCGTGAATTACAATATGACTATAGATATATATTATAATTGTTGCTTGTTATGAAACGATCTTATATGTTTTGTGTATGTTAAATATTAATACATGAGATCCAACTGCCGATGTCTTGAGTATGTGTAAATGTAGGTATATGAATAGTTAAGCGGTGTTGAGGTGAGACATTCACGAAGACGTTGCTATATAAATCATTCAAAATTATTATTATTATTACTTTTATGTTTTATACTAAATACCTACTTGGAATTGACTAATTTACAGTAGGTACCTACAGTATTGCAGCTACAAATGTAATGAAATATCAATTTTATATGTAGGTATATTTAAAAATAAATAAATATATAAGTAGATAAAAATAATATTTGAAAAATAAGTATTTACCAAATAATTAAACCTGAATCGAAATTATAAAATATAATATGTTTTGTATTATATAATATATCTAGGTACATATAACTATCATAAACTATGTAGGTACGTATGTCAGGATAGTATAATGTGGAGTTCAGTCCTTTTTTTTCCTACCCCGAATGGGTAAACCACTTGATGGCATAATATTATGAAGATTAATTAGATAATCAAACTAAAGTCGATCAATGAGTCCTCGTGTCGTTTTCCATACAATTTGTATTGAATGTGGTCGTGAATAAATTCTTTTTTTGCAAAAAAATGAAGTAAATACATTTCAATTGAAAACTTAGACACATATAATAATCTCTTACTTATATATAAAAAACCGACATCTACATGAACGTAATCAATCAAAACTTTCAAATTGCTCTCAGGCTATAGATTATTTTTATGTGTTTAGTAATTTAATAGTAATGTTCATCATAAAAATATATTTAGGGATTGATTGTCAATCTTTCAAGAAGACAAATATGCTCTTACTATTTACATATAGTTGAGAACTGATGGTTGGCCACAACCCTCTCGTTTATTATTAAAACCTGGGTTACATATAATAATTCGGCGTGATTTTATGTTCAGTGAAAATTATGACAAAAGTTGACCGATTTCGATGATTTTTGTTTCCATTGGAAAGGTGATATCTTCTGATTAGTCGCTTTATAAATTTCTTGAGGTGTGAAAAAGGTAACCACTATCTAACGCACGATTTTTCAACTTCGGCTGTACGTTACGCGATCGGCTAATATACACATTTGTGTAATATTTAGGTACCTACCTATGACAGAATAAGAAATGAGATGTATGATTGAAAGAGATATCGTGAGTAAATGCCCTTAGATGGTTTAGCCACGTAGAAAGAATGAATGATGATCGACTGACGAAAAAAGTATATAAGGGTGATAAAAGAGGAACGAAAGGTAGAGGTCGGCCAAGGAAAAGTTAGCACGATCACATTAATTGAATTTTGAAAGATGGAGGTGTCAGAAGTAAGAATAATAGCAGAGCGTGTATGACACGATGCATGAACGTGAATGAAGCGAGAAATGTATGTCAAGATAGAGGAATCTAGTGTTCGGTCCTCTCTGCCTACCCCAAATAGGTAAACAGCGTGATGGTATGGTACCTATGACAATCGCGTGAGTTACAATATGACTATAGATATATATTATAATTGTTGCTTGTTATGAAACGATCTTATATGTTTTGTGTATGTTAAATATTAATACATGAGATCCAACTGCCGATGTCTTGAGTATGTGTAAATGTAGGTATATGAATAGTTAAGCGGTGTTGAGGTGAGACATTCACGAAGACGTTGCTATATAAATCATTCAAAATTATTATTATTATTACTTTTATGTTTTATACTAAATACCTACTTGGAATTGACTAATTTACAGAAGGTACCTACAGTATTGCAGCTACAAATGTAATGAAATATCAATTTTATATGTAGGTATATTTAAAAATAAATAAATATATAAGTAAGTAGATAAAAATAATATTTGAAAAATAAGTATTTACCAAATAATTAAACCTGAATCGAAATTATAAAATATAATATGTTTTGTATTATATAATATATCTAGGTACATATAACTATCATAAACTATGTAGGTACGTATGTCAGGATAGTATAATGTGGAGTTCAGTCCTTTTTTTTCCTACCCCGAATGGGTAAACCACTTGATGGCATAATATTATGAAGATTAATTAGATAATCAAACTAAAGTCGATCAATGAGTCCTCGTGTCGTTTTCCATACAATTTGTATTGAATGTGGTCGTGACTAAATTCTTTTTTTGCAAAAAAATGAAGTAAATACATTTCAATTGACAACTTAGACACATATAATAATCTCCTACTTATATATAAAAAACCGACATCTACATGAACGTAATCAATCAAAACTTTCAAATTGCTTTCAGGCTATAGATTATTTTTATGTGTTTAGTAATTTAATAGTAATGTTCATCATAAAAATATATTTAGGGATTGTCAATCTTTCAAGAAGACAAATATGCTCTTACTATTTACATATAGTTGAGAGTTGATGGTTGGCCACAACCCTCTCGTTTATTATTAAAACCTGGGTTACATATAATAATTCGACGTGATTTTATGTTCAGTGAAAATTCTGACAAAAGTTGACCGATTTCGATGATTTTTGTTTCCATTGGAAAGGTGATATCTTCTGATTAGTCGCTTTATAAATTTCTTGAGGTGTGATAAAGGTAACCACTATCTAACGCACGATTTTTCAACTTCGGCTGTACGTTACGCGATCGGCTAATATACACATTTGTGTAATATTTAGGTACCTACCTATGACAGAATAAGAAATGAGATGTATGATTGAAAGAGATATCGTGAGTAAATGCCCTTAGATGGTTTAGCCACGTAGAAAGAATGAATGATGATCGACTGACGAAAAAAGTATATAAGGGTGATAAAAGAGGAACGAAAGGTAGAGGTCGGCCAAGGAAAAGTTAGCACGATCACATTAATTGAATTTTGAAAGATGGAGGTGTCAGAAGTAAGAATAATAGCAGAGCGTGTATGACACGATGCATGAACGTGAATGAAGCGAGAAATGTATGTCAAGATAGAGGAATCTAGTGCTCGGTCCTCTCTGCCTACCCCAAATAGGTAAACAGCGTGATGGTATGGTACCTATGACAATCGCGTGAATTACAATATGACTATAGATATATATTATAATTGTTGCTTGTTATGAAACGATCTTATATGTTTTGTGTATGTTAAATATTAATACATGAGATCCAACTGCCGATGTCTTGAGTATGTGTACATGTAGGTATATGAATAGTTAAGCGGTGTTGAGGTGAGACATTCACGAAGACGTTGCTATATAAATCATTCAAAATTATTATTATTATTACTTTTATGTTTTATACTAAATACCTACTTGGAATTGACTAATTTACAGTAGGTACCTACAGTATTGCAGCTACAAATGTAATGAAATATCAATTTTATATGTAGGTATACTTATTTAAAAATAAATAAATATATAAGTAGATAAAAATAATATTTGAAAAATAAGTATTTACCAAATAATTAAACCTGAATCGAAATTATAAAATATAATATGTTTTGTATTATATAATATATCTAGGTACATATAACTATCATAAACTATGTAGGTACGTATGTCAGGATAGTATAATGTGGAGTTCAGTCCTTTTTTTTCCTACCCCGAATGGGTAAACCACTTGATGGCATAATATTATGAAGATTAATTAGATAATCAAACTAAATTCGATCAATGAGTCCTCGTGTCGTTTTCCATACAATTTGTATTGAATGTGGTCGTGACTAAATTCTTTTTTTGCAAAAAAATGAAGTAAATACATTTCAATTGAAAACTTAGACACATATAATAATCTCTTACTTATATATAAAAAACCGACATCTACATGAACGTAATCAATCAAAACTTTCAAATTGCTCTCAGGCTATAGATTATTTTTATGTGTTTAGTAATTTAATAGTAATGTTCATCATAAAAATATATTTAGGGATTGATTGTCAATCTTTCAAGAAGACAAATATGCTCTTACTATTTACATATAGTTGAGAGTTGATGGTTGGCCACAACCCTCTCGTTTATTATTAAAACCTGGGTTACATATAATAATTCGACGTGATTTTATGTTCAGTGAAAATTATGACAAAAGTTGACCGATTTCGATGATTTTTGTTTCCATTGGAAAGGTGATATCTTCTGATTAGTCGCTTTATAAATTTCTTGAGGTGTGAAAAAGGTAACCACTATCTAACGCACGATTTTTCAACTTCGGCTGTACGTTACGCGATCGGCTAATATACACATTTGTGTAATATTTAGGTACCTACCTATGACAGAATAAGAAATGAGATGTATGATTGAAAGAGATATCGTGAGTAAATGCCCTTAGATGGTTTAGCCACGTAGAAAGAATGAATGATGATCGACTGACGAAAAAAGTATATAAGGGTGATAAAAGAGGAACGAAAGGTAGAGGTCGGCCAAGGAAAAGTTGGCACGATCACATTAATGGAATTTTGATAGATGGAGGTGTCAGAAGTAAGAATAATAGCAGAGCGTGTATGACACGATGCATGAACGTGAATGAAGCGAGAAATGTATGTCAATATAGAGGAATCTAGTGTTCGGTCCTCTCTGCCTACCCCAAATAGGTAAACAGCGTGATGGTATGGTACCTATGACAATCGCGTGAATTACAATATGACTATAGATATATATTATAATTGTTGCTTGTTATGAAACGATCTTATATGTTTTGTGTATGTTAAATATTAATACATGAGATCCAACTGCCGATGTCTTGAGTATGTGTAAATGTAGGTATATGAATAGTTAAGCGGTGTTGAGGTGAGACATTGTTGAGGTGAGACATTCACGAAGACGTTGCTATATAAATCATTCAAAATTATTATTATTATTACTTTTATGTTTTATACTAAATACCTACTTGGAATTGACTAATTTACAGTAGGTACCTACAGTATTGCAGCTACAAATGTAATGAAATATCAATTTTATATGTAGGTATATTTAAAAATTAATAAATATATAAGTAGATAAAAATAATATTTGAAAAATAAGTATTTACCAAATAATTAAACCTGAATCGAAATTATAAAATATAATATGTTTTGTATTATATAATATATCTAGGTACATATAACTATCATAAACTATGTAGGTACGTATGTCAGGATAGTATAATGTGGAGTTCAGTCCTTTTTTTTCCTACCCCGAATGGGTAAACCACTTGATGGCATAATATTATGAAGATTAATTAGATAATCAAACTAAAGTCGATCAATGAGTCCTCGTGTCGTTTTCCATACAATTTGTATTGAATGTGGTCGTGACTAAATTCTTTTTTTGCAAAAAAATGAAGTAAATACATTTCAATTGACAACTTAGACACATATAATAATCTCCTACTTATATATAAAAAACCGACATCTACATGAACGTAATCAATCAAAACTTTCAAATTGCTTTCAGGCTATAGATTATTTTTATGTGTTTAGTAATTTAATAGTAATGTTCATCATAAAAATATATTTAGGGATTGTCAATCTTTCAAGAAGACAAATATGCTCTTACTATTTACATATAGTTGAGAGTTGATGGTTGGCCACAACCCTCTCGTTTATTATTAAAACCTGGGTTACATATAATAATTCGACGTGATTTTATGTTCAGTGAAAATTCTGACAAAAGTTGACCGATTTCGATGATTTTTGTTTCCATTGGAAAGGTGATATCTTCTGATTAGTCGCTTTATAAATTTCTTGAGGTGTGATAAAGGTAACCACTATCTAACGCAGATGGGGGTGTCAGAAGTAAGAATAATAGCAGAGCGTGTATGACACGATGCATGAACGTGAATGAAGCGAGAAATGTATGTCAAGATAGAGGAATCTAGTGTTCGGTCCTCTCTGCATACCCCAAATAGGTAAACGGCGTAAAGGTATGGTACCTATGACAATCGCGTGAATTACAATATGACTATAGATATATATTATAACTGTTGCTTGTTGTGAAATGATCTTATATGTTTTGTGTAGGTTAAATGTAAATACATGAGATCCAACTGCCGATGTCTTGAGTATGTGTAAATGTAGGTATATGAATACCTACTTGGATTTGATTAATTTACAGTACCAAATTAAATTGGTCATAATTAAAGAATTTTTTAGCGTAATTTTACATCAATTTCTCAACAGGTAGGTATCACGTAGAGAGTGCACACAACTAGTTTCGAATATTGCAATAATTTATCTTTTTAATAAGTATTTCATCATAAAAACAGGTTTTATTTGAAATACTATGAAAATGTAGTTCTGAAGCATTTTTGTATATATGTATATATATACTCTTCGGACTGGTCGCGCCACTTGGCGTTTACACACAAGAAGTATTTTTTTATACGGAAAGAATACACGTGGTCCAGAGATAAGTATGCTGTTATTGTAATATGCGGACTTGACGTAAGGTCCGCATTTTCGCATATATTCATACTCTTCGGACTGGTGGCGCCACGTGGTGTTTACACGCATGAACTAAAAGTTTAGCATGTGTTAACTTTTTATGACAAAAATACCGAATTTGGGGACCCCAATACCAAAATCTCAAGATTTCTCCAATAGACTATTTAGAATGCGAGGATTCTAACGGTACATTTGACGCGTTGCTTAATTATTATGCGGACGTCCTCACTTTGAGGTCTGTCCGCACAATCGTGGTTTTTGTCACGGCAAGGTCCGCACTTTATTGCAGCCGCGAACACACCCTCACACACACACACACACACACACACACACACACACACACACACACACACACACACACACACACACACACACACACACACACACACACACACACACACACACACACACACACACACACACACACACACACACACACACACACACACACACACACACACACACACACACACACACACACACACACACACACACACACACACACACACACACACACACACACACACACACACACACACACACACACACACACACACACACACACACACACACACACACACACACACACACACACACACACACACACACACACACACACACACACACACACACACACACACACACACACACACACACACACACACACACACACACACACACACACACACACACACACACACACACACACACACACACACACACACACACACACACACACACACACACACACACACACACACACACACACACACACACACACACACACACACACACACACACACACACACACACACACACACACACACACACACACACACACACACACACACACACACACACACACACACACACACACACACACACACACACACACACACACACACACACACACACACACACACACACACACACACACACACACACACACACACACACACACACACACACATACACACACAAACATATGTAACTTCTAACTCTAGTATGTAATCAACATTGTATTGTATTGTTTATAATAAATAAATAAATAAAAATAAATCTTGAACTTATAGCCGAGAACGGGGTGCGATTTGCACGTAAACCAACGAAGAAAAAAGACACAAATTTTCACTCTGCTCAACCAGAAGCTCGTTCAAGACGTTTGGCGAATATTATACTGGTTGTTAATTTACCAAAAAAAGAACAATTACCGGATTAATTCTATTGCAATCTGTTGCCAAAGTGAATTCTGAAACAGTTCCATTTTCTTGTCCAATAAACAGCTGTCGAGTTTCGGGTGTGTAGAACATGGATGTACATCCCGAGGGCATGTACTGACATATGCTTGGCCAATATTGTCCTGAATCACGCTTCAACCATACTCTGACCGTCCTTAAAGTATAAAAAGTACAATTGTTATTTAATAAAAACGATGATATAATAACTTCAATGATTAAATAATGTTTTTTTTTATGTAATAATAACGGCTACTCATCTTTCAGCAGTACAGAAAAAAGAACACCCTTAAAATGCTGATTTCTTAATATGTAGGTAAACATAGAAAAATTAGAAAATAATCAGAGAAAAAAATACTTAATTTGAAATGTAGAATATCAAGTACCAAGTTATATAATAATAATAATAATAAATAAAATTAATAAAGCGCCGTTTAATGATACAAGATGACTTCAAGGGGGCTGTAGCTTATTTGTTGGCTCACAGAAACAAGGTAGTCTTAAGAAGTCTACCGAAGGTGTCGATGCTCTGAGCTTCACGTATGTCAAGTATAAATATCACCAAATATCTTAAACTAGGCTTCCGAGTGCGCAAAGCGCAAATTAGTGTCTTTTTGCTTGGATGGTATATGTGCAAATCGCCCCCCTTTTCGGCGAAAAGGCTCAAGATATTTGGCTACAACTATACCTACTATTAATACTTTTATGCCTCATATGAAAAGTAAGTACAACATTATAAGACCCACAAAACAAATAGACTAAGCTTTCGCTATTTATATTTTTTATAATAGTTCCTCTATCAAACATTGAAAAGGTATTTTATATCAACTCGTCAACTCAAGATCTTCTTAATATTCACAATTAATTATTTCAAGTACCTATAATATGTAGTGATAATTAACATTTTTTTGTTTTATAATAAAAAATAAGTACAGATAAAAAATATTGTATAGAAAAGTTACGCTGCATTATGATAACAAGAAAAACAAGCGATTTATGCACACCATAAAATGTTACACAAATATTGTAAAATTTGTTAATAGTGGAAATCATTGTTAATAATTCTTCCCAAATTTCAAAAGGCTTAGGTAAGCCAATGAACAAAGGGTAAATAGTTGTTTAATGAAATAATTGTCTCAATTTGTATCATACGACATAGTTTGTGCAAATGTCATCTGTCAAAAGAATATTTAAATTTCTTCTTACTTGTCATCGCACACACTGATGACACCATCCTCTCCGGGAATAATTACCGCTGCATTGATATCATCATTACAACCTTCTAATTTACTTAAGAGTGCAGGTTTTTTTACTGTTGAGAATCTGTCACTGACAGTACGAGGAGCAGGTTTTATTTCGGCGGCCATTTTTCTGAAATTGAAAACAGATTACTCATAGAAAATTTAAACTGCAATAAACGAACGAGACGAATGTTCGAATATCTACAAGTGCGGATCTCTTAAATAATCATTGGAACATTTTCGAATCTCAAAAAAAAAATTGAAATCCTCGAAATCCTAACCATTCCTCCATGAAGCTATCTATCCTCGAAATCCTAACCATTCCTCCATGCCTCCATGAATACTACATTCCTAAAATCCAAGTCTTGGATGAGTAAATATGAATTATACATAATTTATACCTAGCAAACTATTTAAAATAATTTATTACCTAAAAAAGTTCAATAGACTCAAATGAGAGTAAAAAATATGTTATTGTTACATTTCTCCGTGTACCTACGAACCTACATTATTATAACATACCATAGGTACATCACAAAGATGTCTTTTATAAAAAAAATCACATTAAAAGAGATACATTATTATGCATTTATTTTGTTTCGTTTATTAGTCATGTATATTAATATAAGAATCATTCAAAATGTAATGTCTGAAAATAACTTGCTGAAAGCAAATAATATAAATTAATAGATACAAAAAAAGATGTTTTTATTATCAGTAAAAATTATTATCATTATTTACTCTATTACTTTGTAAAATTCCAGTCTTATATTACATTGATATTTTTTTTATTTATGGATGTTGCTATATGATTTTTGAACCAAACAAATTATTAAATAAATTGAATTATAAATCAAATTAAATTAAATCAAATAATTATCGGGGAACTATAGTGAATGTGTCATGTGGCTATTGTAAATGAATAAATAAATCTTTTTATCAGTTTCAATCCTGGGATTGGTTTGCAACAGCTATGGCTGCTTTTCTTCTTCTCCACTCCGCCCTGTCCTCTGCCAGCCTCTTCATCTCCACGTAGCTGCTACTACAGACTACAGCCAACTACAGCACATAGCTACTACAGCACATATTATGTACATATTAATTTGTAAGATGTCTTACTAACTACATTTTTTTTTATAAATTGCTCTTTTTTATCGAATAACGTATTTTAGCACGTAATTTGAAAACATTTATAAACTTTTAGTTAGGTATTTGATGTGCAATGCAGAATGTAGCCGACAGAACTTTTTTTTTTAAACCAACGAAGTAAAAAGACAAATTGACCGGAAGCTCATTAAGATGTTTGGCGAAAATTTTACTTTTTTCATTATTCCGCGGATTTTAAAAGACCTTCTGTGACCTTGTCCGCCATAAGATTTTGACG
Source organism: Molanna angustata (assembly GCA_963576475.1). Lineage (NCBI taxonomy): Eukaryota > Metazoa > Arthropoda > Insecta > Trichoptera > Molannidae > Molanna > Molanna angustata. The sequence continues at coordinate 41,255,770 of OY754968.1, forward strand.
TCAATTTTTAAAATTGCCATTATAACAATTTTCGCTAGTAAATGGAATATTAAGAAATCTTTTTCGATACTTCTCATAACATACAGTTTTTTTATGTTGTTATATTTTTAATATACATATTGTATTAGATAAAACATAGCCTCAAAAATAATTATGTTTATCTATTTCACTATGTAAACCGCTCTTTCACCACTTTCCATTTAAGTATAAGATATCATCGATGATAATATAAAACTCGTTACTATTTTGGGCATTACAATTATTACAAAAAGAAACAAATTTGAAAAATAAAAAAATTGAGAATTTCAACTCAAACATACCGTCACCATCATGCCATTTCCCTATTATTGGAATATGCAGAGATAATTTGTCAGCGCCACATACTTCTATCCGTGCATAAGTTCATCGTCTCACATTCATTCTTTGCTATGATTCTTTGTTTCACATACTTACCAGCATGGTTGTATGCTATTACTAAAACTTTTAACGAGTTCCTTTTTTCAGAATTTCAACACAATTAATCGGATAAATTTATTTTTGTTCGCAAAATTTAAAAGCAATTAAATTTGTAGTGTACCTATGTTTAATTTTTTTCTTACTATTGATTTTTTTAATACACAAAAATTACTTCTTGAAACAAGGAAACCAATCGGATTCCAACTGGAATCTGGCGAATTTATTTTGCGATGAACGATATCATTTTTCATTTCCAATTTTACGTTTGGTTTTATGGCAGATTGACATTGACGTGTTCTCATTTTGTGCTTTGGTATTGGGCGGGCAGTGAATAATTTTTTTTGCCGGTTCAAAGTAATCTTAAATATGGCTCATTCTATGAAAAGCTTATCTAAATTAGCTTCTAAAGCCTTAAATACAAGCACACCCAATGTATTACTCAGTCGCGCCAGGTTATTTATTTATTAATTATGTTTACACGATAATAATGTGTGTCGTGAATATTGTGAAAAAATGAACCTTTTATGTAATTGTGGTTTTCTGAAAAACAGATTTTCTAGAGAATTCACACGAAAAGTAAACATCGAAACAATGTGTAGACGATATTACAGTGAAGATAATTTCAAGTTTTATATGTTTTTAGTTTGTAAACTTTTTTCAACATAAATTAAATATTTTTTACTTTCATTAACCTATTATGACTTTTGAAATTAATTCAGAAACTCTTTTTCACCAGTCAGCAATCTTCAGTATACAGTTCACTTTTATTCAGTAAATCCACTATTCTTTTTCCAACATAATTACTATTCAATATTTTTTTGATTTACTTTGAATCTTCTCACAATTTTTTTTTTCAAATTTAATTATTGTACGTTGCGATTTCTCGCTGAACACAGAAGTTTGTATATTTTAATTTCTTCTAGTGGATTTATCTTTATGTCGACTCTTATCATTAGGTATAGTCTTCAACAAATAACTTAATAGTTTTCGTCATGGAAATAATTTGAAAAATTATCAAATAGCACATATATACCAACCAGATAAAATACAAATTTGCACCCTACGTGACATACTGAAGTTATTTTCCGCTAACTGTACATACCTGAAAATTCTTTTCATCATATTTTTTTGATGACCATTATGTCAATATTTTGACTAGAATCATGATGTCCACGAAAATCTATTTAAGAACCTTAAAAACTTTATTTAACAAACATGGTGACCTTACCATTTCTGTTTGTGGATTTTCATAATATCCATGGAAATGCTTATTATATTGTGGATTTCTTGAAAAATTGAAGTGTTTTTTCTAGTTCATGGTGGAGTCACGTAGAAATGGGTCCACCGGATGCCATTCTTGGTGTGACTGAGGCATACAAGAAAGACAGCAATCCCAAAAAGATTAATCTCGGAGTTGGAGCGTACCGGGACGATAATGGAAAACCTTTCATCTTACCAAGTGTTCTTAAGGTTAAAACCTTTATCTTTTTAAAATATATCTGCCATTAGGCAGCTTTGATCTTTTAATGGATGGAAGCAAAGAAGATTTAAATGATTGAGTATAACTATTTTTATGATGCCTTACATATAAAGATCAAAAGTCTAAATAGAAGTGTTTGTTAAGCAACCAAATAATGTTCTTATATGTTAAACAAGTAGTGGTAGAATTAGTGGTTAGAAAACATGGTCTCTTATTTAAATTGTGTGATAAATAAATAGTGTCGGCCGTAGTGGCTCAGTTGGTTGGATATCTGACTGCTGATCCAAAGGTCCCGGGTTTGATTCCCAGTAGAGACACAGTTTTTAATTGTGTTTTCAGTCTCGATCTGTGAGACGATTAATATCGTAAGTCTCCAGAATGTGGCAACTAGTTATTGGATGCGTGTTAAATTAATATTTGACATAGTACCTGTTAGTTGCCTGAGAAGTAATATATAATAAAAATAAATAAAATAGTCTTGAGATTCATGTTGTCATTTTTATGAAATCGCCTGTTAGTGGGATTTTGATCTAATATTACAGGAAATTCTTTACGTTTGGTATACTGAACTGATTTCAATTCCAAAGGTTTGTAAAGTATTATTTTGGGATTATTAATATAATTAAAGAAAACGCATGAATGTAAATAAGACAATGCATATCTGTCAAGATAGTGTGGCGTTTGGTTCTCCTTCTGCGAGGAATACAGCATATCTTAAGTATGTGGTACTTTTTATGAAATCCATCAACATTATGGTTATTTATAAAAATATTTTCATTATAAGAAATTATTGAACTGACTGGTTATTTTTTAGGCTGAACATGCTATTATTAATAGAGGCATGGACAAGGAATATGCTCCTATTTCTGGCTCGGCAGATTTCTGTAAACACAGTATCACTCTGGCTCTCGGTGACAAAAATGAGCAAATTGAATCTGGAGTAATTTCAACAGTCCAGGTAATGTAACAAAAACTCAAATTTATTTTTTTATGATCAAAATCCTCAAGCATAGATTTGATATAGTAAAATATTCATTGACTATATTTTTAACACATAACACATGATATTTATCAAAAATATTATAATTCATTAGATTTATGTAAACAAGCCACACGAAAAAAAAAATTTGGTGTAACATTTTTTTATTAAACTTTGCTTTTTATATTTTGTTTTGAAGCATCACATATTTCATGCATATGTTTGTCAAAATTTTATGAAATGGGGTATATAAACAAGCTGTTGTTATGTTTGTGAAAATATTAAAACAATATTATAAGAAAGACGATTTCATATAATATAATTTCAAGAAATTATCCTATATTTGTATCAAATTCATGAAAGACAGTTTCAAGTGGAATAATTTCACAAAATAAAGGTGAAGTGAATTTTCACAAATCAAAAACAAAGGTGAAATAATATTATTAACTGTATCTCTAGATTATATTTAAATCTTGTGTATATTTAAATCTCATCTTTACTTGTATTATATTTTTATGCCATATTAATTACTTTTCTGTATCTTTTATTTATGTATATATTTATGGTAAATAATTTCTTGTAAGTTTTATATTTTTATGATGTTGTAAATACATTCATGTATTTCATTCATTCATGTCAATATTTACAGTAAATAATTTCTTGTAAGTATTATATTTTTATGGTGTTTTCAATACATTAATGTGTCTTTTATTTATGTCAATATTTACAGTAAATAATTTCTTATTATAAATATATTCTACATAGCTACAATATGCATCAATCACAAAAGTGGCTTTATCTCACAATAGAATTTAATACAGTAAGCCAAAGAGTATTTAATACCTACGGATAAGAGTCGCAACTCCATACAAATAAAAATAATCGGCATAATGTATGAAGAGAATTATGAAATTATGCCAACGTTAAGAAAAAAAAACATTTTATTTTTGCGTTGCCTCTCTGATATTTGACAGCACCTAGGGATGAGCACAGATTATATGGAAGTAAACTTTCAGTATACTTCAGATGTGTCACTCAATACATAGAAGCTGTAACCGGATAATCATAAGGTTTCTCGCATTTCCGCTATAGGTGCAATGAATACGCGACCGGTCCATGGCAAATTTAAATTTCCATTTTAAAATGTTTCCAGCTTTGAGGAATGGATTCAAGGTTAACTTAAATAAAAAATAACCATTTTTCAATCATTATTTATTAAAAAAACACATATGATGGATTTTATTTGCAATATTTCAAAAATCATGCCAAATAATTCATAAAATACATTGTTCTAAATAAAATGTGCATTGTAGATTATTAGGTTTTTTTAATTTATTTTCCACAAAGAAAGATTTAATACTGATTTTCGGAAAACTATATAACTTCACTTCGCCGTATTTCACTTGACAATTTATTCAAAACACAACAAAACTTGTCAGCCATCTTGCGAAACAAAAAGCTGGCAATAGATTAACACCATCACCATCACATGGCGTGATAGTGAGTATGTAGATGAACACCGAAAACAACAAGAATTTTACAAAATCACATGTGTTATATTTATTATCTGGTTTACTTCAAGATTTTAAAGGATCAAAATGTTTCGCGTCACAACAAACAACAAAACACAACTGAAGTATGCTGAAGGTCTGAAAATTTTACATTGCATTTTCAAAAATACCAACATAAAGAAAAAATAAATAGCGCCACCTTTGGAGATGTAAGCGTAAAGTAAAACCAGTGCTACCAATAGAGTGCCACCGGCGTAGGGATGGGAAAAGCTTTATTAAATGGTGTCACCGATAGTGATGGACAATATCATAGTTAGTACCTACGCAAAAGTGCAGGAAGTCCATATAATTTTATAATTTATTATGTTCATTATTTTATAATCAGGGAGAAAATCATAGACAACATATTTTGCGCATGTTTATTTATTATTTTATAATACATATACACACATAAACACAATAATATACTAATGTTATGAACAAATTGCTATGCAACATATTTATAATAAAAGAGTAAAAAATGAAAAATATTAATAAAAACAAATATTAATGAATATGAAACTAATTATTTTTTAGAAAATAATATTTAATATATCGTCGTTGCATATCAAAAACGAGTCATGTGGCCAAATTTAGAAAACACCAATAGGTTTTGAGAAATAATTACAGACTTTCCTCTCATGGAAACTTTGAGAAACAAATATTTTTACTACCGTTTATCTCCCGCTTGCTGGAAATAACGCAATTTTTATGTTTCTGACTCTTGATGCTCAATAAGTTATGAAGGTTTGGTTATCTTTTTAAGCATTAAACACCTGAAAAAAGTCAAAATGGCAAAATTAATTAAAATTCTCATGTGGTCCTCAAGAATATTAAACAAAATCACAAGCAAAAAAGTAATTAGTAATTAATATGTAAAAAACACATAAATACAATACTTTAATTATTTTTATTTCATGTTAATGTTAATATTGAATAAATAAATTAAAATTCTTACGTGGTCTGGAATTTTCTATGAATTTTCTTTAGAAATAAAAAATCCATCACCAAAACAAAATTTTCCGCTGTCACATAATAATCCAAAATTCAAATTTGAAAAAAATATATATTAGGTACCTGCCAAGTACTACATCGAAGTTTTAAAAATTGGGTTCTTAATGTTGACTAACCTTAGTGTGTTAGTTTTTGTATGTTGGTATTTTATCCTGATTCTCCCCATACAAAATCTTCTTGTTGTATGGAAGTTGCGCCCCACTGACAGTAAGCATTACATCAGAAAACAATTGAACAGTTCATATCATGATCAGTAATGTTGATAGCAGGGAAATGTTATATTTAAAGTTACATAATAATTATAACCTACTTACATATCAGCTTTTAGTATAGTATGATTGTATGTAAAGTAAATATTATCACTTTTAGTATAGTATGATTGTATGTAAAGTAAATATTATCACTTTTAGTATAGTATGATTGTATGTAAAGTAAATATTATCACTTTTAGTATAGTATGATTGTATGTAAAGTAAATATTATCACTTTTAGTATAGTATGATTGTATGTAAAGTAAATATTATCACTTTTAGTATAGTATGATTGTATGTAAAGTAAATATTATCACTTTTAGTATAGTATGATTGTATGTAAAGTAAATATTATCACTTTTAGTATAGTATGATTGTATGTAAAGTAAATATTATCACTTTTAGTATAGTATGATTGTATGTAAAGTAAATATTATCACTTTTAGTATAGTATGATTGTATGTAAAGTAAATATTATCACTTTTAGTATAGTATGATTGTATGTAAAGTAAATATTATCACTTTTAGTATAGTATGATTGTATGTAAAGTAAATATTATCACTTTTAGTATAGTATGATTGTATGTAAAGTAAATATTATCACTTTTAGTATAGTATGATTGTATGTAAAGTAAATATTATCACTTTTAGTATAGTATGATTGTATGTAAAGTAAATATTATCACTTTTAGTATAGTATGATTGTATGTAAAGTAAATATTATCACTTTTAGTATAGTATGATTGTATGTAAAGTAAACTAAAGTAATCACTTGTTCTTTATGAGAATACTAAGAAGAATTTATAATATAACGATGTATGACAGGGTAAGAAATGAGGACACACGGAAAGAATATAAGATGAAGAAAGACGATTAATAGAATGAACTTAACACATTGAGATGGTTTGGGCACTTGGGAAGAATGAATGAAGAACGCCTAACAAAGAAAATATACAAAGCTGATAGGAACGGAATAAGAGGTCGGGGGCACCCACGAAAAGGGTGGCTCGACCATGTGAACGATATTCTGAAAGACGGAAATTTAAGAAGTGTGAACAACAGACAAACATTTATGAAACGATTCATGAATGTTGACGAGGCGATGAATGTGTGTCAAGATATAGAAAAATGTGGCTTTCGGTTCTCTTTGCCTACCCCGTGAGGGACATGGTGTGATGGTATTTTGTATGCACAAAAAAAACATGGGTAAGAAAACAAGTAGTCAATGAAGCAAAAATAACAGACATGCTAATAGATGGGCGCCAGAAACCCTCAAACATACAAATTGATGAATACTCCTTCGAAACTGTCAGTGAGGTTGTGTATCTTGGCACCATGGTGTGCTTCTTTGGGTTGCAGTATGCAACATTTATTCAAAACTAACTTCTAAAGACATCTAATCTGTGAGTCCGTAAATTATTCAATTTAAATCTGATATTATTTTTGAAACATACTGTGTCCTATATTTTTTGTCACATTATTTAGATATTTTTAGCATTGTTTATATTATTACACATTAATTTATTTTCATTATTCTTTTTACATCAATTTATCTAGAATTTGGTTATTTCTGGATTTTTATGATGATAGCGAATTGTTTATAGCACTTCACATGCAGAAGGAGTATGATTATTCTACTTTATAAGGTCAATGGATATTTATCTAAGGATTAGTTGCCATCATAAAAAAACAAACTGAACAATATTTGTTCAATGAAATACACAGAAGATAAATGAATTGAAACATATTTTTTTTCATAATATAATTTGTTGATAGAATTCTCGGTAAAACTCAATAACTTTGACTAAACAAAAGGTCAATGGATGTTTATCGACGAATTAGTTGCGATTATTATTATTAAACTTGCATTTTACTAAAATCGGAGTAAGATCTTTCTATTATCGCTGCATTTGAACCATTTGTGATCTATTGTATTTTATATTTATATTATAAATAATCATTATTTTCAAATAGAATCAAAAAAATACTTATTTAAATAAGATGATTTGACAACAAATGATGATGAGTACATGGAATATTTTTATGATTGCATATACTCACACTTTGGATTTTTTCCCTGCCTGAAGTCAATGATATTTTTTGACAAATTTACTATCTCAATAAAAACGAATCAGGAATATCTGTTACGCAAGCTCTTACAGTGATTTTGTAAACCAGCTGATGACAGGTCGTAAGCCTTGTAGGTGTTTAATTTCCCAGTTCTCCTATAAATGTATATTCTCATTTTGTCTCTATTGAGATATTAAATTTGTCGATAGATAAGTAGACAGATTGAAAATACAGATGTTTGAATAACTGCAAATTATACTTACCATTCATCGTAAGAGTGTAACAAAGAAACTAAATTGATAATTATTTCTGAAAATAAATGAAGGAGACTTTATAGTTACGCTTTTATTTCAGGCCATCTCAGGTACAGGTGCCCTCAGGGTGGGTTTCGCCTTCCTGTCAGCCTTCCACAACATGGAGCGCTCTGTGTACCTCCCGAATCCGTCATGGGGCAATCATACTCCCATCATTAAGCACTCAGGGCTGACTCCTAAAGCCTACAGGTACTATGACCCCAGCAACTGTGGGTTTGACTTCAAGGGAGCGTTGGAAGACATTAATGTAAGTCAGAACATATATTTTACATTAATTTATAGATTTAAACCAATAAAACTATCCTTTCTTCTTCACGTGTTCTGTTAGGTCCTCCCGATGTTGATGATCACTTAGGAATAGGTCCTGCACATGCCTCATTCCTGAATGTTTCTACCCTTCTATGGTCCTTAATCTTACCCTTTACTATCCTTTATGGGACGCAATATAAATGAGAAAAATTGAAAAAGTTGCAAGATCTTTATGAAAATAAATTGATTATCTTAGATGAGTCGGAGGCAGAACAGTTTGTATACTGGTTTCGTAATCCAATGGTGCCAAGTTCAAATTCTGCCTCGAACAATTTCAATCTATTGCCATGTGGCAATTTCCTCCATCTAACCAGTGTCTCCAGCCTGGAGAAGCATTATTTACGTGAGAAATGAATTTAAATAAATTTCTCTTCTGTTGGGGATCAAATCCAGGATGCCCGTACAGAATCCAAATGACTTACCAACCGTGCCACGGCGGTATGTATGAAAAAGCATATGTACTTGTTACAAGTGTTTAGAATATTTGTGTTAAAATGAAATATACTATTTTCAGAAAATGCCAAAGGGCTCTATTATTCTTTTACACGCCTGCGCTCATAATCCAACCGGAGTGGACCCTCTACCGGATCAGTGGGCTGAACTTTCACAGGTAAATATTATATATATATGTGTAAATATTTTCTTTTCTATTTAATTTTTAATCACCACAATATATCCATTTCTTATGAAATATTGGAAAAAAAGCAAATATTGTAAATTAAAAATGTAAGTTAGATTTATATTCATTTAATAAGTTATATGTATACTTTTCACCAAATACCTTGAACCTGTTTTCCAGGAGCGCAGAGCGCAAATTTGTGTCTTTTTACTTCGTTGGTATACGTGCAAATCGCCCCCCTTTTCGTGCGAAACGGCTCAAGATATTTGGTGACAACTATACTACATGCTTAATAATTGTATGTTAATATTTTATAAAAATATAAAAATACTTGGTAATAGTTCTATTGTATTTATTAGATTATTGACGCGTTTCGTGCAAGGCACATAGTCAGAATAATTTTTCCAAAAAAAGTTTCTTTTAAAATTTTGATTTGTCCATTATAGACAGTAAATATATTCTGATTATATTATATTTTCAAACAGCTCAAAATAAAAAAAGTTTAACAGTGTTAAATTGCAAGATCTTGACAGGCAGATCAACTTGGCATTTTGTGATATTATTTAATTACTGAATAGGTATAATGTATAACAAAACAATGTTTTATATGTTTCATAGTGCAGTGACTTAATTTGAAGCAATATTATTGTAATTATATATAGCATCTGTGAGTTGTTCCAGAAACGATATTATTGAAAGTATTAAATGTTTTTTACACTAGGCAATTAAAAACCGAGGCATTTTCCCATTCTTTGACATGGCCTACCAAGGATTTGCTAGTGGCGATGTAGCCAAAGACGCTCAAGCTGTGAGAATGTTCTTGAAGGACGGACACAACATTGCCTTGGCACAGAGCTTTGCCAAGAATATGGGTAAAAAGATCTTATTTTCATTTAGATATATAATTTTTCTTCTTGTTCTTAGTGTTTTTATATTGTAATTATAAATATATTTCTAATTATAACATAAGTGTAATAATTCTAATTGTTGGTTGTGCAAGGCTGATCAAATGTGCCAATTATTGTCATATCTTGTGACTGTCAGAAAACTGAAATTATTTACAGTCAATCCTCTCATTAAGAGCTCATGCTGTGTCCAAATATTTTTCTTTCCTCTATGAAAGTTGTAAAATCATTTTTGCACGTAAAGGTTTACCAACATTTTTCTATAAATATTTAACGTTTGATGATGATAATTTAATGTATAAAACACTCATGATATGTCTAAAAAGATAAACTTTTAAAATTTGCCTACTGCCGGTGATGACATATGGACTAGTGACAATGTGACTCTCACCAAAAGAAGCGCAGAAAGACAAATGCACGCAGTGATCCATGCTCGGAGTAAGTCTAAGAAACAGAATCCGAAATGAAGAAATAGGGCATCGGACCCGAGTGATAGACGTCATGGATCGCATAGCTCAAATGGCAGTAAGCACCAAAAATCCTCGAATGGAAACTATGGGCAAGTAGAAGAGGCATCGGCAGGCCCCAAAATAGATGGACCGATGATATTATCAAGACGGTGGGGAGAAAATGGATGCAGATGGCATCAAACAGACAAAGGTGGAAGGAAATGGAAGAGGCCTATCTCCAGCAGTGGTGGGAAGAAGGCTGATAAAAAAGAAGATGCTAGTCATATTGTACCTACCATAATGGCATATACCACAATGTGGAGTAACCAGAGACAGGCAAAAAACATGACACTGCGTGTACGAGACTAGTCATATTAACTATATAAATAAACCTATAAAACGTTAAAACTGTTTGTCTCTATTGAGATGCTAAAAAGTTGTCGATAAAAATATTTGACTCCCGACAGGGGCAAACTCTCTTCTGGCATAGTTAAGGGGTGACATCTTTGCGAAACACTATCACCTCATTTATAAGGACTGATGCTTTCATTGTTTACAAATGAACCAATTTCTCAATAGATGGCGTTATAAAAAGGTTTCTTCGTTACTTCATAGATGGCAATAGTAATAATGTCTCATTTTCAGGTGAATTGTTGCACATTATTCAAATATATAGGATTTTCAAAAATTACATTGATAAGGGAAGTCAATAAGAAAGCATAGTGGTCATGTAATCCAGCCGATGACAGGTCGTAAGCCCTGTAGGTTCCTTGTGTTCCTAGATCTTCTATAATATCCCAACTTCGTCTCTATTGAGATGTTTAAAAGTTTGTCAATAAAAAAATGTTAAAACTGTTATTTTACAAAGTACAGATTACAATTTCCATTGCAAAACACAGAACCAATCAATACATGTGGAAAAAATTCTTCGAAAATGTTTGTAATTATATCTTTTTCTATTATAATCAACGCATATTTTTTATTTTTCAAATCAATATTTCAAAGAAGTAAAAAATTGTATCCAGCTGGGTTGTAGTTATTTTGGGATTAAATATAATGTCTCTTATGAAAACTGAAAGTTGTCATATGAATTTTGTTGGAATGAAGCCAATATTTTTTCACTACAACTATCATTTGACATTTACTGTACTAAATAATATTATATTGTGAAATTATTATCAAAATAATGTTTTAAGTTCTATTTTTATCATCATTTTCTAACTTACCTATTTCATTGATTCATTATTATTAATTTGATTTTCTTATCACACTCTCTTTTCTCGATAATAATAATTGTGTTATGCATTTATCTTGTTAATTTCATAAAACAATCAGTTCATGTTTTTTCTCTAACTAAGACAACTGTAAATGATTTACCAAAGTTACCTAAAGATATGTCAAAATCTGATTATTTCTCCTTCATGTCCTCTAACCTATAATTTCATTTTATTACTTAAATATTTTTTAGGCTACGACTATTTACACAACTCAACTATAGACGAAAACCAAAAATAACCACAGAAAACGCAGATAAATCAAGTTATAAAAATATTTACCTTTGTTTATACTTTGTTATAATTGTAGATCTCGAAGAAAAAATGATTTATAAAATTAAGTAAATGTAATAAGATGCCAATATTATTTATTTTTTCTTCAAGTTGGATTCCATGATGCATTTTTATGACCATTGAAAAAATGACAAAGGTAAATATTTTTGTATTTTGATTTATCTGCGCTTTCTATGGTTATAAATGACCTAAAAACATAGACGACGTCAGAAAATTTGTCGTGTAAATAGACACTTTTTGGCGGGAAAACGCTTTTCCCGCCAATTCCGGTCGTAAAAATAGTGACACCGTATTTTTTAAATGTTTACTTATTGTATCCTGAATGTGTTTGTATGCATTTTTTTTATTTTGTTCATGAAAACCTGTTTTTTATTGTTGTATTATGTTTTATTTGATTTAAAAAAAATAACAAGTCACAACTTGATTACTACAACGGTACATGCCATGAAGGTATAATAGACGTATATGCACTAGATCCTTTGAATAATCTCAAAAGATTACAGCTGGTGTTAAATGAAACAGCACAGCTTATTAATGATGCAGAAAACGATGTAACATCTTATTGAATTAAACTGATTGAAATGTACAGAGAGTCTCAGTTTAAGAGCTAAACTCAAGTTTTACAAAAATATAGCGTATTACAGTGTCCGTTTAGGCCTAATCTTCCCTCAAATACGTCACTAAAACGACAAATATTTAACTCAACGTTTCTGGCGGATTAAGTACTTAACGGTGAGTTAACTATCATTTCTCGACTCGTTGCTGGGCAACGAGTGTAGTTTCAGTGTTCTATCACTAGAGGCTTTAGTTGTATCGACGGTGGCGCCACACAACAAAACAAACTGACAGTCATATTGAAACGAACATGGGCATTTAAAAGCAGTATTTTGGTGAAAAAAAAATTAATTTAACATGTTGGATAATAAAACAATAGGATTTCAAGTCGTAGCGTCCAGTTTTGTAGTTCGTATTATTTGAGGTTATTTAAAATTTGACAGATAATAACCACAGAAAAAGTAAAATACGTCCATAATTGAAGATTTAGTAACTGAAATGTCATATTGCACTGTAATACGGAAATGGATTCAATCTCCCCTTAACATTAATCTTGAGTTTAACAAACTCAATGAGTTGAGGGCCGACTGTAATACCGGCCCATAGTCTAAGAACAATATGCTTTATAGAGTAACATACAATAGTCAAAATGAGGAAATCTGACACTAGACAAAAGTTGTCAATGTGATATATCATATTGATGGCGAACAGGGAATAAATAGATGAGCACCCAGAGTTTTGCGATGGGATATGAAAAGAAGCCACAAGAAAAGGTAGGCCAATGATATTGTCTATGTTCCTGGTAGTGGATGGGTATGAAAACCCAAAGAGATGAGTGGAAAACTAGAAGTGGTCTATATCTAGCAGCGGAGAGATGACTGAATATACAAATAATAAGCTATCAGCACCCTTGAAATAATTCTTAATTAATAAATGACAATATTATATAAGTATTGATTATTATTATTGACACTTGGCCATGACCAATATTGCAATAACATGTTGTCATTATTCCATAGAATATTTACATATTTGTTGATAAAATAGAGTCGAGTAATTTTGTCAGTTGGATCATTCTGTGATGTATTAATGCTATGCACAGTTAAACAATGTTGTCCAATTGATTTATTATCAGCTGTTTCAACAAACAAATGTAATTTTACTATCAGTGAATATCCAGGGTCAAGTTTTATATGTTTTCTATGCACGGCTTATGCAATGTACATGTATTTTATTTGAACAAATGCAAATTTTCCTGTACTATTTCAGAGATTGATCATACTTATCTGATTTAACACACACCCGAAGCAGAAATTAATTTTCTCTAATATATAATACAGAAACATTAGTACAATTAGGGGGCATATAAACCTAAACACCCCAATTTCAAATCAAATTCCTCAAATATTTTAAACAGTGTGTTTCTAGAAAAAATACCATAAGTGTATTCAACATTTCTCTAGTGAATGTTCGTCACACAATTTTAAAATTCAGGCTGAATTCCCCTAGAAATAATATTAAAAATATCTTCTTTTACAGCATTTTTTTAAAATTACTCCATAACTATGTGTCGTAGAGAAACAAATCTTATATATGCTAAAAGAGTGCATAAAATCAAAGTGAATGACCGATAAAGATTTTTCATTTCAAGTAAGGTTTGTTCTTAAATTGCAAAAAATCAACAAATTTTCGATTTCCGATAATTTAAATCACGTATAAACCTTTTTTAACGCACGCGATAGTTACCCTTACTAACGCGTAACTTCATAGTGTATTAGGCGGTTTTAATATATCATGTTTTTAGTGTCTAGATTTAGTGTTATATGTCCTCTTAAAGGCATAATTGATTAACATAGATATTTCAAACATATATTTCTAATCTTGTCATGAAATGTTATAATTTTTATTAAATTTATTATTTTTATAATTCAATAAAAAAAAACCTTTATTTTAACTAATTTCTTTTTTATGTTTACATTTCCTTTTCTGTTATACATACTGCAATATTTTTACACAACACAAATAATTATTTCAGGATTGTATGGAGAGAGGGCCGGTGCTTTCTCCCTGGTGACATCAACACCAGACGAAGCCAAGAGGACCATGTCTCAGATTAAGATCCTCATTAGACCAATGTACTCCAACCCACCCGTTCATGGTGCACGTATTGTCACTGAGATTCTGGGCAATGAAGAGTTGAAGAAACAATGGTAAGAAAAAAAGGGAATCTACTGACATTTGGTCCATCAAATTAATAAAAATTATAAACTTACTTACCCTTAGCGCTTTTGTCCCGTTTCTATCGGGGTACGCTTTGACCATGATCCTGGAATTGACGAGTTTGGTTATTACATTGAAGCGACTGCCATCTGACCTTCGTAACCCTTAGAAAGGGGAACCAGACAAATTGGATCATGGCTACACATAGCTAGTGATATAAATCAGCGCATAGATTTTTTGAAAATCCAGAGGTGCGTGCCCCGCCCGGATTCGAACCGTCGACCTCACGCATTGTAGGCGACGATCTTACCGCTGGGCTATCACTGCTATTAATAAAAATTATATACATAGATATTTATTTTAAATAATATATATTAAATGTGTTTTCATCTCTGTGTTGTTGCAAACCTAATAATATTATATTGTTCAAAAAATGTTTATACATGATTATGATGAGTACTATCCATATTAGCGATACCAAGAACATCCATAATTATGAGACATTTATATGCTGTCTGCTTCTCACTGCAAGTTATCAAAATATGTAATAATACATGATCTGTACTAATAATTTGTAAAACACAAAAAATTTATTGTAACATGATTATTTTCGTGTTTTAGGTTGGTTGATGTAAAAGGCATGGCTGACAGAATTATCTCTATGCGTACGTCTCTACGTAATGACTTGAAGAAGGAAGGAAGTCAGAAAGATTGGGCCCATATTACAAACCAGATTGGAATGTTCTGCTTCACTGGACTTAACAAGGATCAGGTAATATTTATCACTAGTTACATATATTATAGAATTTTTATTTTCAAGCATATTTTTCCCGAAATCTATTATCCAATCAACTACATAATGATTAATATATACTGTGGACATTTTTTGGCTTTGACTAGCAGTTTATTGCTTATGTTCATATTTGATTATAAAAGCTGTTATTGTCCCGAATAAAATAAAATATCAACAGTGTAATATTTATGATTTGGTCTGTCAAGTAGCACTTTCGCTCTTGTAGATTAAAACTCGCAGTTTTTAATACATTTGTAATTAAATTTAAAAGATGAGTTTCCACTAATCATTTCAGTGTATAATAATTAACTGCATCAACCGTAAAAGCTAAAACTGTAATTTAATCATAAAGTTATGCAACTAAATTTAATATAGACATACAAATAACTTGAAAGATTATGTGGAGTGCGCAAATTTGAGATTTTTCTTAGTTTGTATCTGCAAAAACTGTCTCCTTAGTATGTCAAAATATCAATAATATTTCAAATATGTTTTTATCAGAATTCAGGTCTGACATACAAGTGTGATATGCACTTGAGTAACATTTTGGTACTTTTTGATTGATTCAGGTGGAGAAACTTACCAAGGAATTCAGCATTTATCTGACCAAGGATGGAAGGATTTCCATGGCTGGAGTCACCAGCAAGAACGTTGGATATCTCGCTCATGCCATCCATCAAGTTACTAAGTAACTGACCCCATAATGATATATATATATATATTATTAAGGAATTATATTATGAAGTGCGGGTACTTCAGCCTTGGTGTTATTGATATTATAATTATTACATTTACATACATAGTCAATGTAACACTATTTAGAATTCAGAATGCACTATGGCCGTGATATCTTTTCAGTATATTTTTTTAAAATGTACATGTATTTGAATCTGTATATATATATATATATATATATATATATATATATATATATATATATATATATATATATATATATATATATATATATATATATATATATATATATATATATATATATATATATATATATATATATATATATATATATATATATATATATATATATATATATATATATATATATATATATATATATATATATATATATATATATATATATTATAATATTTTTATCTCGGTTTTCCCGTGTCAGTAGGTCTTGACTAAGACCATTTGTCTTCCTCTCAGTGAACCTCTCAGAATTTACAGGGAAGCTATAGAAATATATAAGAGAAGGGATATAATGAACAATCGGGACGACGGAGTTCGTTTACCTGGAAGAACATTTTATATGACAAACAATACAATAATAATATTAATAATACCATAGCGAAAATAACCCCAAAACACAACAATAATAATATTAATGTCACAACTAAAATTAACAATAAATCACAACACAAAAATAATGATAAAATATTATTACCAACGAACACGACAGCAGGTGGGCGTGTCACAAGGAGCCAATCACGTCGCGCTAACAATATTTGACATAAGCGGCCATCTTGTACGCTACGAGTCACTTGACGGTGAGCTTTCAGTGTGAGTAGACGTGTGTCGCGCGCGTGCTTTTCGTTAAGTCCTTGAAAATGCCTGGTGATATTCAGGCGAAACGTCGGAAGACAAATGGTCTTAGTCAAGACCTACTGACACGGGAAAACCGAGATAAAAATATTATAACATATTTCACCCGTGAAAACATCAAATATAACATATATATATATATATATATATATATATATATATATATATATATATATATATATATATATATATATATATATATATATATATATATATATATATATATATATATATATATATATATATATATATATATATATATATATATATATATATATATTTTTATTCAAAATATTCCACAAGAGAGCATTACTTATATACACTTTTATTTAAAACAGGTATTTTTAATTTTTTAGATTTGTTTATTTTTGCTAAACATACAATATTAGAATGAGCATTTATTTGTACACAGCATTTTTAACATGATCATTATGTATTTGAGCACATAACTTATTATGTTTTTCTATTATGTTTTTATAAAATATTTTTTGATAATTTTATTCAATTACACATCATAAAAAATAAATATTTTTTTCTCCTTATTGATTTTTCATTTATTCGATTCTTTATTACATTTTTTTTGTAATCCTAACGTGTTATATTTATATAACGATCAAATCAGGCGAATCTTCATTAACGTTCAAGATGGGACAAAATGTCCGAAAATAATAAGCCATATAGTTTCCCGTTGTCTTTATTCTCTATGTACACATGCTGTCTGTCCTTTACATGCCTTTTCTATTCTAACTGAAACACACATATGGCGGAATATAAAAACAACTTGGTATTTCTTAATCATGCACAATCAATTATATGACAGACCATAATACGTACAAAACGTATTCACAGTCGCCAAACTTAACATAAATACAATATATCTAAATGCATCATTGTCAGAGTGATAATGTTATTATTATTTTTTACATTAACCTTAAAAAAAACAAGAGGAATATAAAAAAATTACACAAATAAAATAAGTAGTTAAAATTGTCCAATATAAAAATACGTAAGTTTGAAAGATATTAAGTTGAGAGAGAAAACGATAAAATGAAATAAAGTTAAGTGTTTGAATATTTACAAATATATCAACTGTGTGAAAAACATAATTATTTTAACGAGTGTTTGTTAATCCGTACAGAAAACTTACTTATTTAAAAATTGATTTCTTTAAAAACAACAAAGAAAAAACTATAAATAATTGGCGGTTCTTTTGTATGAAAAAAACACCAAACGAAATGTTTATTTTTAGTTACATTAATTAATATCTTATATACACATGACACTCAATAACTAATTTCATTTATATAACGGTCATAATAGAAGATCTCGCCTAGCAGTAAAAACAAACATTATTATTATTTATTATGCCCGAGATATAACTTGGACAACGACGATGAGGATGAATTTATTTGCAGTATGTACACAATAACACACTCTGCAGGCAGCGATGTGAACTATCATATATATCTCTCTATTCCATCGCAGTTGTACTTGTACACGAAGGCTCTAATTCTTCTAACCGTTCAGGCTCGTCTGTAAACACACAAAAACAAACCATTAATCATATGATACTATAAAACAAATCGTTTACTCAGTTTCTCGACAGATAATGGGTAATTTAAAAAATTGTTTACCCAATTTCTCAGGAGATAGCAGGTGGTGTAAAAAAATGTTTACCCAATTTCTCAGGAGATAGCGGGTGGTGTTAAAAAATTGTTTTGTTTACCCAATTTCTCAGGAGATAGCGGATGGTGTAAAAAAAATGTTTACCCAATTTTTTAACAGTAGCCTTACTCTGTACACTAGAATGTTATCTGAATTTTTATTTAGAACTTACCTATCCGTCGCCTATGTATATTCAAATTATCGATTGTAGTGATGAAACATATCTAACTACTACATTATTCTCCATTAAAAAGTTAGGTTCTTAGTGAAATATTCGAAATAAGAATTTTATTTGCAGTAGAGTAAGGCCGCAGATGGCGGGTGGTACCCAATTTTTCAAAAAATGGCAGGTAGTGCAACAAATTCATAAAAGATGTCGGGTAGTGTAACAAATTATTTACCCGATTTCTCAATAGTTTTTTTAAAAATCAACGAATGTTTTTTTAAAAATTAAAGCACTTTGAATAGAGGTCATTTGTTATCAAACTCGAATGCTTTGCACTGCACCAAACAGTACACAATAGATTGCATATAAATTGTAAAACTATAAATTATTATGCAAATAAACATTATGTATGAACCTCGTATGTAAAATTAACATACAATAGTGTGTGATAAATGATGCATATGTTATGAAATGATTTCCTATTCATAATACAGACTTGAAGAAAAGTATGTTATTATTTTTTATTTCACCTTTCCTGATAACAGTTTAAAGAATGTTTTATATCAATTGCAAATTACTTTTATATAATTCCTAATAAATATTAATTTATTATTATTTTTCCATGTTTTTATTTGGTTTTGTGTCCAAATATTTTCAAGATTATTTTGACAAATATTCTGCCACTACATACTTGCAGTGTTTTTATTGAATTTAACATGTTAGGAGTGAGTAAAATAACTTATCAAAATTTTTTTGATATCAATTAAAAAGAAAAATTATTCTAGAGGAATATAAAAAAAAAATCCAATACTCTACATCAGGGCACATTAGATGATTAAAAGTGGCACATTGCTTCCTTGTGCAACCTACTAATTATTTTAAAATAGGCGTCATGATTGAACACATCTTCATATTTCATACAGCGAAGTACTTTTTTGGTTTACTTAAGATGGGATGGATTTTATATGGGTCAGTTAACAGAGCAGGCATCGGGTTGGCAAGTTCAAACTGTTCGTTCACCTATGCTTAATTTAATGCAAGAAAATTTATATGTATCTTTTTAAATAAAGTTTAACCCTTTGAACGTGTAAATCGACTAAAGTCGCCCGAATTTTTTTCCCCTTTCGACGCGTAAATTGACTATAGTCCATGGCTTGTAAAAAACGTTACCTTTGGATGCGAGAAAAATATATTTAAATTAAATTTTTTGAGCCCCCCTTCCACCAAAATATAACTTGACAACTATTTTTTGGTGTAAATAATCTAAATCAAGATATTAATTAAAAAAATTAAAAGGAATTTTATAGAATACTTTATTATTTATTGAAAATTTGCATTTTTCAGATCAAATTTTATTTTTTGCTTAACGCATTCAAAGGGTTAAGGTGTATGACACTTGGAATGGAACTTTAGACGAGTTTTTAAACATAGAAATATTTCTATAGATTTTAATTATTTGTTAATTTTTAGAGTTTTATATGGATTTTTTAATTCCTGTTAAAACCTTTTTACAACCCCGAACATGAACTAAACAAGGTAAAAAATACTTGAGTCGTATGGCGTATCTGAAAAAAAGTTGGCCACCACTGCTCTACATATTATTAGTAAAAGAAAAACATAATGATAGAGTATACAAACAATGATGATGAATAATATATTTGATTAATAATATTTACCAATGTTGTCATCACCAAGAAGTTGATGCAACTGCTGTTCCAACGTGGGATGAGATTTCTCCTTGTGTGCCTCTTCCCCTCTTGGCTGTTCCCCTCCCTCGCTCTTTGTTTGTTCCGCTGCAGCCGCCAAATGGAACATCTCGTCTCCGGAGATCATGCCGTCCTCCAGGTACTCAAATGAGTCCAGGTTGATGTCTGCGGAGGCTATCGCTGTGCTAAATATGTCCATCCGCGTCCCCTGTATCTTGGTAGCTCGCTCCCGGTTGGACTCTGCTGTGGCTCCGCCTTCGGGCCCCTTCGTCTTGAGAGCCGGTTCACTCTGAGGGACAGATTCTTTGGGTGACTGTGACCTCATTTCGGGTGGCACGTTGAATTTTTTAACTAAATTTTTTGAAAGAACAAATGATGAGTCGTTACTCGATGAGCCGTCGTCTTGCAGTTGACTCAAGAGTGTTCTACTCGCTTGACTGATGGAACTGTGCTGTTGGAACATTTCGTTGCTTTCGTCTGTAATAAAATAATAAGACATGTAATGTATGTCTAAATATTAAAACCAGCTGTATATAATATGAAAGGTACGTAGCAAAATATAAGAAATAACAATTATCAAGTACACTTTCAAGTGACATAGGCCCGGTATTACAGTCTCAGTTTAAGAGCTAAACTTAAGTTTTACAAAAATATAGCGTATTACAGTGTCCGTTTAGGCCCAATCTTCCCTCAAATACGTCACTAAAACGACAAATATTTAACTCAACGTTTCTGGCGGATTAAGTACTTAACGGTGAGTCAACTGTCATTTGCTAGGCAACGCATGAAGTTTCAGTTTCTATCACTAGAGGCGTTAGTTGTATCGACGGTGGCGCCGGTGACAGGAAAATTATTCGAAAAACAATTATTCGAATGCTCAATTGTACGAAAATCAATTTTACGAATGGCAATTATTCGAATCACATTTTTTCGAAAAACAATTTTCCGAACACACAATTATCAGAATTTACAATTGTTCGAATTTTTATGACGTCATGTTGGTAGTATTGTGAAAGGAATAAACCATAGATTTTTATTATAATATACTAGATGTCGTAGTTAGCAAATTTTGTATGAATCGAAGTGAGGCATTTTTCCGGGGGATTTTTGACGTTGTAGTTTTTACGTAATTGTTTTCGGATTTATTTGTCGTAAAAAACACTTTGTTAATTTAGATTTAGAAAAAAGTTATTTAAGATGTGTTGAAATGTAAGGAAAACTGAAATATGTTAATAACCAAAACGTCAAACAAGCGATATTCCATGACTCACTTTTACTACATCTACATAGTATAATGTATTATAAAAATCTATGGAATAAACAACATGGCGATGCACCGCGCTGTCAGATATCCTAGGATGTACACCGATTTTTTAAACCTAAACCTACAAAGCTTTGGTAAAAATAGGTTGGTTAGGTTTGTTTGTAGTTATAATTGCGACTGGCGTGAGCCAGTTGCATTATATATTAAAAAAGTAACTATAATATTAAAATAAAATAACTAAATTGGTGTGAATACTAGATAAACTGTCTGTACATGATGTGTCAAAATCAAAAACTGGTGTACAAACTAGGCTATCCCGCGTTGTCAAACATCAGTTATTAAAAATGTGCAAACATACGTAGGTACCCACAATAATACAAGTAATAATAGTCTTCATCGAATATATTTTACTGGCAACAAATATGTCAAAGGAGGCAACATAATGACACAAAAATATATTAAATTCGGTCAATTGGTTTTCCAATAAATGTTAGTTCGAATAATTTGCTTTCGGATAATTGTCATTCTGATAACTGATTTTCGAAAAATTGTTATTCGTACAATTGCGCATTCGAACAATTGTGTTTCGAAGAATTTTCATGTAATCGGTGGCGCCACACAACAAAACAAACTGACAGCCATATTGAAACGAACATGGGCATTTAAAAGTATTATTTTGGTGAAAAAAATAAATTTACCATGTTGGATGATAAAACAATAGTATTTCAAGTCGTAGCGTCCCGTTTTGTAGTTCGTATTATTTCAGGTTATTTAAAATTTGACACATAATAACCACAGAAAAAGGAAAATATGTCTATAATTGAAGATTTAGTAACTGACATGTCATATTGCACTGTAATACGGAAATGGATTAAATCTCCCCTTAACATTAATCTTAAGTTTAACAAACTCAATGAGTTGAGGGCCGACTGTAATACCGGGCCATAAACACATTACCTACAATTTTGATTGAAAGAGAATGTCTAATATGGTAATGAACACAAGTTTGTGCATTTTGCTGTACAAAAGTTAAATAGGTAAGTAAACAAGTTTATCAATTTAATTGTTCTAAAAATTGTTTAGGACTACTGCCAAAAATAATCTACATAAACATATTTAAAAAAATATAGTCAGATTGATACAAATTAATAAATCGTCACCAGCATAAAAATATAGTCAGATTGATGCAAATTAATAAATCGTCACCAGCATAAAAATATATAGTCAGATTGATACAAATTAATAAATCGTCACCAGCATAAAAATACACAGTATTTTTTAAACTATTGCGCATCTAACTATCTAAATTTTGTATTAGAGTGAACAATTCAATACAAAGTTATAATCTCACCTGCAGGGACTGGGTTTGGTTGCTCCGTTACATTATTTTTCATTTGTTCCTTTTCTTTCTTGGATTCATCTTGCGACGAATCCATGTAGCCGTCTGTGTCACTGTCACTAGACATCTCCAACTCCATGGCTAGTTGTTTATCCATTTCATTGGAAGGCTTCTGTCCGCTCAGAGTGTTTTCCACGTTGATGTCCCAATCTGTCACGATGGACGTTGCAGTCGTTTCGCTCTCTTCGACAATTTCTTTGCCCGCCGATGCAGAAATTTGACATCCCTCCTCGTTCTTCGGTGTCTCGTCCATGTGAACGACCTCCATCAGCGTGTCGGTCGTCGATTCCATGGAATCTGTATTGCACACTTGGTCGGATATTTGGTTGTGAAACAGTACGGGAGTGTCTTCAGTGATGATGGTGTGTTCCGGCTGAACTGAGTGCTCATCGACGTTGAGACCTGTACCAGCCTGATTGGCTTGCAGGAACTCTGTTAGGTTACCAGCTTGCTCCAACTGATCGTTGCTCAGTTGTAAGACTATTACGTTGCCGGGATTTTTACCTAAATCTACGCCACAATTGATGTCACTTTCAGAGATGATATTAGTGGGTTGTGTCGTATTGGTATTTATTTTGTTTGTCATCATAATTTTGGTAAGATCACTTCCATTTTTAGTAAAGGCAATAGAGGAACCTTTGGTTATTGTGTTACCTTTTTGTAATAATATTAAATTGCTTTTAGTGTTAGGTCCGACAGGTCTGATGATGGCTTGTCCCTTGGGTTTGGGCGCTATCTGTATGTGTGTCTGTTTCATAGAGGAATTATCCAAATTAGGGGAGTTGATATGTGCCAATGATTCTTTGGAGACTACTTTAGTTAAAATATTAGAATTAGTTTTTGATACGATAGTTACATTATTTGATTTGGTTTGACTGTTTACCGTTTGATTTCCAAGAGGGACCAACTTCATGGCAGTCTGTCTCCCAGGCAAACCCTTCACTTGAAGCAGAGGAACTTGTCCGATTAGCGAACCTTTACTGCGAGCCTTGGCCGGAAGCACGACCATTTTTTGTCCGCTCTTGGGATTAACGAGAAAAGTTTTAGGGGGCATTTTAACATCAGCGTTGTTAACAGGCATTTTAGGTAGTGTATTATCCCCCTCAATGCCCTTATTTGATTGATTTACATTGTCGGCTTCTTTGAGAGGTGTGCTGGGAGTATTGTGACTGGATATGATGATGTTCTTGGCCGGAGTGCTGCTGAGACTTCTCTGAAGTATGCTGGATTGAACAGTCGGCGACATTGATTTGGAAACAATAATGACCTTTTCCATGACACCAGTGCTGGGAGCGTTGGACGATTTAGTTACAATATTGGAGTTCAGTTGAGCTTGTGACCTCTGAGGTATTTGCTGAACAAATTTGGTTGTTATTAATTTACCACTAGAATTGATCATTTTCTGTGAAGTACTATGCGGTGGTGCTACCACAACTTGTCTATTCTGTAAAACTTTAATTCCCCCCATATCGGATGGTTTTGATATAAATTGCATATTAGTGACGTGAATTTTTGGAGAATTAGAAACATTTTCACCCGGGGTATCTGTTTTCTTCTTAATAATTAAATGACAAGCCTTGCCTGATGTGACATGCATTTTAGTAGGAGTCCCTGGTGCCGTTACATTGGTAGATGTCAGAGATACTTGATTGCTAACTGGGATGTTGATGGTTTCATCAGGAGAGGGTGTTGATATAATAGATTCTTGTTGTACAATGGCTGGTTGAGTGAGAAGTTGCATAGTTTGAGATTCCATTTGTGGTGTCGAAAGAATTGGTTGATTAATATCAATGTTAGACTCTTCTGAAGCAATTTTCTTAGCTATTGACTGTGCAAAATTAGCTTGAAAACCTGAAGTTTGTGACTTCAACGTATGTACATCTATTGGGTTCTGTATATTCAACGCTTGAGAGCCAGCGATGTGAGGATCAGTAGGAGACTTTATTCCACTTCTAACTTGGTGATGAGGAATAGCTACTTGACCTGAATTTTTAGAGGAATTAGCATGCTTCCCGTGGATGTTTCTATGTTTGGAAACAGATTTAGGTCCATGATTAGCTTTTCCTTGTATTTTTCCTCCTTGATTATAATTTTTAGCTGATGTGTTTGATACTTTATCTGTAAAAGAAAGAATAAATAATAGATGTGATAAAACAAAGTATTATACAAATAAAGTTGTAACGTTTGATAGTATGTATATATTATGTATAAATGAAATACAATAGAACCACAATATATAATTATAAACACGTTGTCTTAATATATAAGAGAATTTATTGTTTAACATAATTATATTTTATTTCTGCATCACAAGCAGAAAAACAACACTATAGAGGACCTCAAAAATAATCAAAATTGGGCGTTGTCAGTTAGGAAGTTGAAAAAGATAAAAATTGGTGTGAAACATTTCATCAATTTTATAGTTTCCAGCGTTGACATATTATAAACTACTAGCGGACCCAACAGACGTCCTGCCCAAACGTTGGCTCATCGCTCATCTGCTATTAGCTGGTTCAGCAAACATAATGCACGACACATGCGTGTATACCCCACACCAGTCTCACCTCATATAAAAAAGGCAATATTCAGAAACGGTCATTATTTTGCACTTTCGATTACCCGGCTCTTATGGGACTACCAGAAAATGATAATAAAAAAAGATTAATCAAAAACGGTCCAACCGTTTAGGAGCTCAGTGACATACACATGTACAGAAGAATTATACGTATAAATATATGCAATAATCTCATGTAACTATTATACATCATAATATAAATACAATATATAGTATAATTGTTATCCAATTGCATTATGTAAATTAATAATATAACACCTGTTTTACAAAATTTTCTGTATTGCATGACAATCAATTGCATTATATAATCATTCATATAAATGTATTATGTAGACTCAGAAATGTTCTAGTTATAGTCACACTATGCCAAAAAGGTACATTTATTACTAGGTGTGTATAATTAAACCATCAGTATCATAATTTTTTTTTTCATTTTGATTCATGCATTACTTTTTAAGGCCCAGAATCATAGTCGCAAAATAGGTACTTAGATGACTTTGAGTTACAGATTTGTAATCATAGAACTTTGTTTCTCACAGAAGTCATAAAAAATCGTTACTCATCTCCCGTGAGTTTGAGTCACCAAAATCGGTGACTTTAGACGCTGAGCATGCTTATATTATTTTTGTGGTGAATATAAAATTATCTTCATTAAACAGGGAGCATTAAAATGTCTGATATATTTGAGTTTTTGCAAGATATTGACAATATTGGGAATACAGATGTGATTAATTTTCCCGATGAATCATTTGCCGCAAATGTTATATTCGAAATATGATAAACCCTTTCGAATTTTATGAAAACTGTGAATTTAAAAAGCGCTACAGATTTTATAGAGAAACTGTCCTCACTGCCATATTGCCGCTTATTCACGATGGATTGCGAAAAATCAACAACAGAGGCATGCCTATATGCCTATAACGCCTGAAATTCAAATATTGATAGCCCTGAGATTCTATAGTACAGAAATTGCTCGGCGATCCACTCCCAAGCATCCTGATTTTGCTAATTAAGGGCTGATATATTTTCTTATTTTCTACAATAGTAATTTTCTTCCCCAATAATTCCATTAAAAAATGTTAATCATATGCAGTATTCCTTTTAGCATTCATTATTAATTACTATTATAAAAATAAACAAAACGCGAAAGAAGCAAGCAGATGTTTTGAACTCAAATGACAGTTTTAATTCATAGATTGAAGAGTAGATAGGAATTTCAAAGACAAATTTTAAAAAGTAACCATAGATTTCAAAATAATTGCTGAAAACTTATGAAATTCCTACAGTTTGAGAACTATCAAACTCAACTGAGTTTGAGTCGTTATCTCAGCTCAGACACGTCAGATTTTGGACTATGTTTACCGAAAAACCTACTCAGCTAAGAAAGCCTTGAGCTATGCTCTCCTGAGGCACTATTGAGACCTAACTCATCTCATGTTTATGATTCTGGGCCTAAGTTAAAATATCATATTGTATTGCTGCGCATGCGTAATATTTAAACAACATTCAATTGAGAGAGAATAATCAGAGCTGCATGTATTTAATTAGTAAATAAATAAAGAATAGAGATAGTGTAATACTTACTGGTAGGAGCCTTGTTGTAATTGGAGTATATTTGTGAGATGTTGAGGTACCTCTGGTGATTGGCTTTGGGTTGTGGAGGCACTGAAGCAGGAGGGGATGAGGGGAGGGGCGAGGGAAGATCGGGACGACTCTTTTTACGAGGTGGACCTTCTTCAGCCGCCAACTGTAAAAACAAAATAAAAAATATTTTCTTTTATATTCATATAATAACATAAATTAAAATGGAATCCCATTAAGTACTTTTGACACACACAAAACATATCCGTGGAAGTTGCTTTTGCAATTAAGGTATATTTGGATTTTACTAAAAAGAATGTCTCACTTGAGCTGACTCTCGCTGTAAAATAAGTAGTAAAAATATTGGTCCAAAACATTATTTTTTGTTTAAGGCTCTTCACTCTGCTTTGTGCTAATTTAATGGTCGATGGCAGAGCGGTTAGCGCACTGGGCTAGCAATCCAGTGGTTGCGAGTTCGAATCCTGCCTCGACCGATTTCGTTCACCTATAGCACAAGCATTTATTCGCTTATTTTAGGGAACATAGGAAGATGTATATGTACTTGTTTAACAAGGACATATTCATTTTTTATTAAAAAAAAAAAAAGTAATTTTTGGTTATATGTTTAGATTATTTAGTAATATAAATTGAGAAATGACAGACAATGCACGAGAATTTTGAAAGGACAAAAGATGTTGGATACTAAGGGTCGTATTACAAGAGTTATTTGAGAAAAATGTAAGAAAAAGGTATGGTCCCATACCGCGAAAATACTCACCTCAATAGACCTCAACTTTTTCTTATATTATTCTTAAATAACTCCTGTAATACGACCCAAAGTGGTGATTGATGAGTAATCTGTATATACCTATGAAATTGGAATTGTTTTTACAACTAAAAATATGTGATTAATTCTTTCATCCTCCTTACCAACCTGGCAAAATCATCCTATTTAAAACCATAATTCTATACAAATGCAATACAGTGGCCAATTCTCATCCTAAAAAATTTTATTAATTATTTTATATGTTTCTATTATGAAACCAAGTTTTCAAGTTCAAGAGATTTTTTTCTAAATAGCGGCATAATATGAACCTTTGTATTTTTTATTAATTCATACAAAAGTAACAATAATAGATATAAAGTGGATTATTAAGACAAGTACATTAAAACAATACCTTAGATGATTGATCCCACAAAACAACAGGTGGATAAGATTGTATTATATTATTTTCGTCTTTTTCTGTAACTCCCTCTCCAGTGGCGGCGCATGTCTCATCCACGTCCATGTCCTCCTCCCCACCTTCTTCCGCATCCGCTGGGGTCACTGGAGTAACCTTCTTCTGTTCCGAGGAGCCCAGCAGTTTCCTCTGTGCCATCTTGTCATTTTCATTGGTCGCCAATATGGCCGCCTGGTCGGCCAGCTCAGTGTACATTGTCTGCGGTATGCCCCGAGGCAGGATGGGGATTTTCCGTCTCCCTTCACAGACCCAACCCAGTCCAGTGTTAGGACCAGACAACCTAAACAGATGGAGATAATTCTTGTCAATTTATACAAACAAAATGTAAAGGGTAGAGACACATATGGATTAATTAAAAAGCAACTGTATGTGGGATACTAAATGGACAATGTCAACCAGAGAAACTACAATCCCTGCAATATATGCAACTGTATGTGGGATACTAAATGGACAATGTCAACCAGAAAAACTACAATCCCTGCAATATATGCAACTGTATGTGGGATACTAAATGGACAATGTCAACCAGAGAAACTACAATCCCTGCAATATATGCAACTGTATGTGGGATACTAAATGGACAATGTCAACCAGAGAAACTACAATCCCTGCAATATATGCAACTGTATGTGGGATACTAAATGGACAATGTCAACCAGAGAAACTACAATCCCTGCAATATATGCAACTGTATGTGGGATACTAAATGGACAATGTCAACCAGAAAAACTACAATCCCTGCAATATATGCAACTGTATGTGGGATACTAAATGGACAATGTCAACCAGAAAAACTACATGCAATATATGCAACTGTATGTGGGATACTAAATGGACAATGTCAACCAGAGAAACTACAATCCCTGCAATATATGCAACTGTATGTGGGATACTAAATGGACAATGTCAACCAGAGAAACTACAATCCCTGCAATATATTAATGCATTTTTACGGAGTATATTATTTATATTGTTTGCATTATTTGAACAAAAATTACGGAAACCATGTTTCTTTATTCAAAATGTTTTGTAATATATGTGATATGTATATTGTTGAAGAATAAGTAGGTAAGAATATATTAACTGAAATAACTATAAAGCATCAAAACCATATCATTAAAAATTTTAAGGTTATTCAGTATTATCTATAAAAAAATCCTTATAATGGTTGTATTATGGGTCAATTGAATCAGGTTTAGTCTCATTCCACGTTCAATAGAAACCTAATTTATAATGATAATTGAATCACAGTTCAGTTAATAATCGATTTTGAGCTCTATTTCATATGACAGCATATATAGATACCACAGAACACATGCACACCACATGATAGTTACTGTCAAACTCTAGCTATTGCACAGAACACATGCACACCACATGATAGTTCTGTCAAACTCTAGCTATTGCACAGAACACATGCACACCACATGATAGTTCTGTCAAACTCTAGCTATTGCACAGAACACATGCACACCACATGATAGTTCTGTCAAACTCTAGCTATTGCACAGAACACATGCACACCACATGATAGTTCTGTCAAACTCTAGCTATTGCACAGAACACATGCACACCACATGATAGTTCTGTCAAACTCTAGCTATTGCACAGAACACATGCACACCACATGATAGTTACTGTCAAACTCTAGCTATTGCACAGAACACATGCACACCACATGATAGTTCTGTCAAACTCTAGCTATTGCACAGAACACATGCACACCACATGATAGTTCTGTCAAACTCTAGCTATTGCACAGAACACATGCACACCACATGATAGTTCTGTCAAACTCTAGCTATTGCACAGAACACATGCACACCACATGATAGTTCTGTCAAACTCTAGCTATTGCACAGAACACATGCACACCACATGATAGTTACTGTCAAACTCTAGCTATTGCACAGAACACATGCACACCACATGATAGTTCTGTCAAACTCTAGCTATTGCACAGAACACATGCACACCACATGATAGTTACTGTCAAACTCTAGCTATTGCACAGAACACATGCACACCACATGATAGTTCTGTCAAACTCTAGCTATTGCACTTTTTTGAATGAATGAATAATTTATTTACAGTGATATAAAAATTACAAAGGTACAAAATTACAATTACTATTTAATTTATACCTAACAATTTTTTTTCACACATTTGGAAATTATACTGCCTCGCTAGACATAGTCTGTTCTGAGGCAGTACTAGTTTAAAAGTGGTATGGCTACTCTGCAATCATAAGATTTGTTTTTTTCTTCACATATTCCATCCACACAAGACAACCAGAATCGTGTGTTTCAAAAAATCCAAGAGTACCAAAGCAATCCATCTTTACCAATCTGCTTCAGCCAATGAGTTATGAGGTCTCTGAAATTTTTCCCGTCATGCAATATGTTTCGTTCAATATCCATATTCAATATATAGAAACTATAATTAAGCATGTGAAGGGACACCAGGATTTGACGATATTAGTGTGGAAATTTTAAAAGCTAATCTTTCATTATTGGCTAAGCCAATATTATTCATTATAAATATTAGTATGAGAGATGGAATATTTCCTTCTATATATAAAACCACATAAATTACAGACCAATTGTTCTCACGTCTAACGTGAGAGTAATGAAAAGGTTGCAAAGAGACAGATTTTAAACTATATACCAATTTGGGTTTAGAGAGAACATAGGCTCTAGTGAAGCTATGGCGAAACTAACTTCAGTTGTGAGTAATGCACTTGATGGAGTTAGCCATAGTAAACTAATCAACAAATTTAAGAATATAGGAATGTCGGGTTGTACAGTTAAGTATAGTTATTTAGACGGCCGTAGACAGCATGTTAAATTGATAAATATGATAAGAGAACCATTTTGGTCACGTTTTGGAGTCCCGCAGGGAACAGTATTAGGTCTAGTTTTGTTTTTAATATGTTAATGGATTACTAGAACTAAACTTAAAATCCAAAATAATATGTTTTTTGCGGATGACACAGCTATTTTTGAAATAAATACTGTCAAGTCATGGTTCGACCAATATCTGTTGTCTCTCAATGCAACCAAGACTAGCGTTGTTCCATTTGCAATAACTGGAAAGCTTATTCCTGAGGAAACATTGATTAAAATACATTCAAGAAACTGTACCGGATCTGATAAATGTATTGCTCTGCCTAATATAAAAAATATATATATTTAGGTATCATTCATCTAGCACCATAATACATTCAAGAGCTATGTCAGAGAAAAGACCTCTCTGGGAGGCATCTCACACTCAGGTCGTCTGGATCACAGAGTAACAACTGCCTAAAGGAGTTGGACAGAGTCAATTAAGCAGCTTACTATGACTGATGCTTTGGTGTGAGCGGTCCAATTAATTGGAATGCACTGCCTCCAGATGTTCGCAGTGCTCAAAGCAAGAGCACTTTCACTAAAGGACTGAAAACAGCTTTGTTTCGTAGAGCGGCACATAACTAAACTGTCAGCGCCCTTGAAATGATCTTGAATCATTAAACGGCGCTATATAAATCATTAATATTATGAATGTTCACAAAGAAAATAAGTGGAAAGGGCAAATTAGTAATACGATTGGTAAAATGAGGAAATTATTTTATATATTCTATCGATTGAGGATTTTCTTGGACATTGCTACGATGAAAAATACATATTTTGCCCTTGCTCAATCTGTCATGCAATACAGGATTTAAGCGTGGGGTGGTGCTTATAAAACTAACCTCGAACCCCTATATATCATCGGAGTATATTGAAAATTATTTTAAATAAACCCAGAGACTACCCTACGACTAGTCTCTTTAACGAGGCAAATGTCCCATCACTGCATACTATATATAAGAGAAATGCATTGAAGCAGGTCTGCGGGGAGTATTTCGTCGATAGAGTATATCCTTAGGAATGTATAAGAGCCACTCGTCGATTTAATGTGACGCTCAATATACCAAAAAAAAAAAATAACGGCTCACGCACATAACCACTATACTTATCTTGGGGTAAAATGGTTTAACAAACTGTTGCCTGAGCAGAGACATACATATTAGGGATGTTACGGAGGTGAGTATACCGGAACCGGAGTCGGAGCCGGAGGTTTTAAATCTGATTTATCGGAGTCGGAGGTGAAGTAGAAGACACAGATGTGTTAAGTTAATTTAAGGGCAGGTCTAATGAAATAATAGAAACATAATTCAGTCATCAGCCTTTTTAATCAGGTCAAGTATAAATGATAATACAAATACCTACGTAGATAACATGCAACAATAGAAAAATATACCTACATAATTTAAATTTTAATTCAATTTAAGTGACTCTAGAAGTAGCAAATTGTACTTAATAAACAAAAGCTTGGCAGCTTTATCTCCATCCAGTCTATTTCTCAGTGGCTTATATATTAGACCAGCACCACTAAAAAAGTTGCTCACTTGCCACTGAACCTGGTGGACACGATAAATATTGGAGAACTATCGAGTATAATGTGTGATATTTTGAATTTATATAACCATAGTAAGGGATCGTCACAGATAGGAATCCGTTTTTCTTTTGTTGTACTCATTAAGTAAGCTCTTCCATACATAAAATTTATCAACAGGATGGCTGTTGCTCGCTACGTTTCGATCTTCGTTATAACCTCCGATTCAAAATTATCGGAACCGAAGTCGGAGTCGGAGGTGTAAAATCAATCGGAAGTTCCGACCTTTCGGAGTCGAAGCTCCGTAACATCCCTAATACATATTATCGATTATGTATTAGGGATGTCGAATATTATCCATCTAAAGACATTTCATGTAGATATAAAGAGGGTTTGTGTATAAAAACTGGTTTTACTGTTCATTGTTGGTATATATGTAGGTATTATACGCTTATTTAACTATTCATAATTGTTATTTAAATATTGTTTTTTTGTTACATTATATATGGCTATTTAGTATGTTTTTTGTTATCTATGATTATTTTGTTTTTTTTTGTTCTATATATGTAAATAGTTGCAACTCCCTTTAAAACACGAGCATATCTCTTTTTGAAGGAAGTCAAATTATAAAGTTATATAATTTCCTTTTTGTTGTGTAATTTTTTTATATGTTGAAATAAAAAATATGGTGCTAAGAAACAATACTGACACTGTGCATGTGTCATTCTTGGCTGTGACAGTTTTAGCTGTTGTCTGTTTCTAGTGCCATGTATCTAGTGAATTTGATATTTTTTTTAAATCCAACGTCAATCGATAATTATAATGGATTAAATAGTTTTTTATATGTTTTCCTCATAAATATCCAATTTATATTTAAATGCATCATATCTACTTCAAAATTGCGAAATGTCAAGTTGAATCAGAGTTAAACTATTATTCAATTTGACTTTTGATCCATGTTTATAAATAAGAAAAATGGTCAAATCAGAGATTAACCATAGTTAAATATTTGATGATTTGTAAATAACAATGATAGTGTAGTTTATAACAGGCTGAGTCTGTTTGTGCTCTTCCGATTAGTTTGAGGCATACTTTAATTTCTAAATACAAATATTTGTTATTTTTTTAAATTGTTGAATGCAATAATTCATATTAGAATTATATCGAAAACATAACAAAATACATTCCAAGGTTAATATAAAAAGATGAAATTTGGACACATTGCTAACTATGTTTCATTTATGTACTTATATATAATTTATATTATACTGACATTGTCATTAATTAAAATGACCTCTAGAAATTATAAGACAATTTCACTCATTCGTACTTACACGATATATATAAAATAATTCAATATTAAATAACGGCAGTTCAAATTACAATAAAAAAAAATGCTAAATAAATTTTCCATATATTTTGCACAAACATTTGAAAATTGAAATCTCAATACGTAATAATATAAATAAAAATTTACATATATTGTTTTACAGCTTAGCAAAGATATTAACTATACAATCCCACAAAATGTAAATTATTTTGCAACAATAATGTAAGCAAAATGAAATACAAGAAATGCAATGATCGACAACCATAATATCAACCAGATGTATAACATATATCTGAAAATTTAACTCAGTGGGGGTCCCTTACTTAAAAATCAACCCTGTATATCATGTTAAATCATAATGCTAATTAATAATACTCATTTTATGTGTGTTTACGAAACGAGTGGGTTTGTGGCCAACGCTAAACTCCTCACTAACAAGTTATTCTATAAAGTATTCAAATTTTGTATGGAAAATTTCCAACATTTTCATGAAATGAGTTTGTTAAATTATTTTTTATTTAAATATTTTATTATGAAAACTTGATAACTCTTCAATGCCATTTTATGAAAGCGATGTGCTTTTTTACGAATATGAAAATAAAAATTACAAATTTTAAGTTTCCTAAGCTTGGGGTAACTTTGAAATATTTGACAGTTAAAAAAATTGAGAAGCACTATTCATATATCGTTCAAAATTTAATGGGATCTAATCGAGTATTAGATATACATATTTGCAAAATTTGAATAGAATCGAATGAGTACTTTAGTCTATAATCGATAAAGTAAAAATGAACACGCCGTACATAGCACACTGCACACAGCACACTGCACATAGCACACACACACACAGATACATTGTGATGAAACTTTCAGAATACAATCTCAGCATGATACTAGTTGATAATCTGCAATAAAAAAAATACCCTTAAAAATTGCGAAATCATAACTCCCCACTATATCCCCTTGGGTTAGTGAGGAGTAAAAAAAAATTCAGTATTTTTTATTGTTTGAGGTACAAAATGCTATTGTTTTATATCCAACAAGCAATCTATGGAATATTAGCTGGTAAGTCAACTTAATCCATTTCAAAACATACTTTTAAATCGAGGTTACAAACATACTTCTATTTGTGTCCAAAATGTCAAATTCACCTATGTAATAATGAATACTGAATTTAAAATATCTAATATAAATATTACTTTGCAACTGAAAAATATCTACTGTATATGTTGTACATTATAATAACACTTCCAACCACCTAGTGTTTCCAGCCCAGAGAAGCCAGAATTGCGTAATCATTTTTTTGAAAAATTTCTTCACTGCTGGGAATCAAACCGAGGACATGCGCAAAGAAGCTATATTGAATTGCATTTATATTTAACAAAGAAGCTATATTGACTTGTCACTTTATCACAATCATCAACTTGCATTTATATTTAACAAATTTCTTTTAATAAGTACATATTTTTTATTCATAGTGACACATATAATATTTCAATGATAAAAATAAAATGAGCATTTGTCAAAATATAATACATTAAACATAAATAAATAATGGTTAGCACCATTAGGACTGTGACTGTGAGATGATAACATTGTTTGAATTCAATATATTATAAATATTGCACAAATTAAAAAATATAATAATTGTCAAAATGTTTTACCTATAATTTTTTTACAAAACAAATAGAATATGAAAACATAACAATAACTTATTTTATTTAAATAGAAATTTAATTAACTGCACACAATACCAATCAAATTTCAATGTCTGTCTTTGTCATATAAAATTCCAGAGCCTTTTTGTTTATTTTGCATAAATCTTTAAACATTACAACAAAAAAGGATTGATCAACTTAAATTGTGACCAAACACAGCAATTAAGGAATATATAATCATATGAAATGTAAATTAAAGGACAATAAACACTGAAGATATATATAACAATTGAATAGCTCTAAATGCCACACAGAACTACTTATGAAATGATAATAAAATAATTTATTTGTACTCACTGTTCTGCAATAGTAGCCAATAATTCATCATTAGATACACGCCGAGCTTCTGCCGTATGGCGATCATTGCTAATGTTTAACGCACCTCTGAGATCCTCTAGTAACTTTTTTCTATCATCTGCCAAGGCTCCCTGGGCCCTGAACACGCTAATCATACTAGAATACGCTTCCAATTCTACACAAACATAAAGGAAATAACGTTAAACAACAAAATAAAATCATATTTGTACGTTATCAAATCGTTTTAAGACATAAATATACCATTGGCATTTCTACAGTAAAGGAGGGAAAAATGAATAAGGAATTGTACAAAGAACGAATATTTACCTAACCGCCGTAGCGTCCGTCTACAATCATCTCTAGTCATGTCAAGCAACATGGGCCACATTATTGAAATTTTACTTAAGAACATCAATCTACCACAATTTCCATTAAATATGAAAAAAGGTTTATTTTAGAAGACAGAATTGGCAAGCCTCCATACTGTTTACTTCAAACGCCAATCCGAACATCTTTGACACTTCGGCTTTGGATGCGAAATAATAACGGGATACGCTCAAATTACAATATTTTTCGAACGTAGCCGTTCTCAGCTTCAAAAAAGCGTAAATCAATTACAACCATAGAAAAACGGTTTGTTACAAAAAAGTTCATTCAAAATTTGAATCATTTTATTTAATTATAAAAATGATTAAGATTTTTTATAAAAACATTTTTTTTTGTATTTTATATATAAATATTTTTCCCATTTTTAAGACACTTAATATTTACATGTGATCGATATATTGCCATGCATTTAGATAGCAAAGAAATCCAATAAACCATTTTCACTTCGGCCTGGTGTATTTATTTTGTCAATACTTGGAACGGCTTAAAGCGGGTCTCCAGACTTTGTTAATATATTTGAACAATATCCATTGTTCAAATATATTAACAGGGCCATTTACTATGGAAGTAGCCCCAAATGAAAGCCTAAAACAGATTCTTGGAATGTTGGTTTTTCGCGGTGGTGTCGCTGGTTTGAGCAATGGCTTGCCCCTCTCTCTCTATCTCTTCCTCCCTCTCACTCTGTATCGCTAGTGCGGGGTTCACGCTCTAAAACTATCAAGCAGTTGTCATCCAGTTGTCAGCGAGTCGCATTCGGGAGCCCACCCTTGGTAAAACGTAGTATATCGAGTCTAACGCGTATCGAACGGTCTATCTTATAAAGTTGTAAAGACGCCACGAACTCTGGCTGTCGGACGGGTCTAGTTTTTTTTAATATAATAATATATTAATAGTATGGTAGTGACAGTGTGTGAAAAATGTTTATGTGACTGGAGAGGCCCTCTTTCAGACTGAAGCCTAAAGATAGTAGAGGCTTCTCAGGTCGTCGTGCGTCTCGTAACCTGCTATTTTTATTTCAACATTCGACTATATTTTATTACTGACTCGAGGCGCGCCGACGGCCTGGGAAGCGTTTGCCCTAGCGCAAGCCAGGGCCCCTTGTAACCGTGTGTAGGGGAGAATCACTGCTGCCTGTTGCGTCCCCTTCCCCATCCGTGACCGCATCCACTCACTTGGCTGGTTTTCTTTTATTCTATGTGCTGGATCGAGGACAATAACTGAGGACGTCACCCGCCTGTAGCATTCCGCCGGCCTACGACTGGGTGATCTGCTGAGCGTCTCCCTTAGCAGACGGTCGAAGAGGAAAGGACCGCGTCCTTGGGGTGAGTGCATTCAATTCTCTCTCGATCCAAGACCGAAGCTGGTCACATTCATTAACCAGGACGCCTTGCGTCCATAGAACTGACAGCCCTCCTCTGCAACCGCAGAGAGAGAGCTGGTGTCAGAAGCACCATTTCATGTCAATAATTAAATAAAAAAATATTACTTAATGCAATCGTGGTCTGACTATACATAAAAGAATATCAAATTGTTAATGGTCAAAGGTCAGACGGCACGATTATGTCACAGAATAAAATATTAAAATAAATAGAATTGTCAAAAAATTAGGACGCCACAATTGAAAATCTTGGACGTCACATGTTAAAATGTATTCATTAAAATAAACAATTTAAAAACAAACACAGCCGAAATATTGTCACCACGTTAATAAAAAAATGTCACAAATATTGTTGTTTTGGAGCACACATAATTTTTCGCCACAGCCATGAGGGTGCTGATGCACCTTCAATGCCGGAATGGACCGTTGTCGATGGACGAAGGGGTTAGGCTATCGGCGAAAGCAACCTCGGGTCCCAGACACCGGCAGATGCCGGTTGGGTGACTGTCGGGAGCGAACGGTGGCGGGGCGAGTCTCAAGGAGATGCAGGCCGTTGCTCCAGGGTCCAGCGCGACCCAACAGCGTTTGGAACACTTACCAAACTCAGCATCGGCTTCGGTCCTGGAAAGCGGTTCTCTCGCTGAATGGTGGTGCGCCGATCCATTTCGGCACTCCAGGTGTCAGGACCATGGCTGCCGATGTGGGGCGAGCTTTTCCGACACCCTTTGGTGCGGTTTGCAGCTGCTCTGGCCACGAGGGATGTGGACATACATCCCTCGGCCGTTCAGTGAGTGCGGTCCGTGTCGACACGACGCGTATATAATTTCGACTGTCATCTGTCACATTTTGGAGGTTATGTCTTCTTGTCAAAATATTATTATTATTATTTGGCAGAACAAATTACGCACAGAAAAATTATGTAAGCAGCTTAAATTATTACAATAGTCTTGACCCCCAACCGGATATATTTAACTCCACACAGACATAGATGAAACGCCAATTACGCGCGATTATTGGTAATATTACTGGTTAAAATTCAAACCTATGATACCGGCCGGTCAGTCGACACGAGTGACGTGAGCGAGAGAAATCCGACGCCCCTATATGACGTGCGGGTATTTTCGGGTACCTACCCAAAATACCGCGGGAACCAGCATTCATTTTTGGGGGAATAATAATTTTATTTTTTTATTGCTTGGGATAATTTTTTTTAAGAAATGGCAACATTTAGTTTTGTCAGCTGAGATAAGAAACGAAAGAAAAAAAGGCGCGCTGAGTTTTGCCGCGTGTGGGAATATTCTAAATTTAAAAAGAGGAACGATTCTTTTTAGCTTCAATTTTTTTTATCAAAAAAGGGAAAAATTTTAAAAGTCTGGCCGTGCCGCCAGCAGTCGATTTTTAACAGATAACTTCTCGTCTCAAGTCCGGTGCCCTAGAGCCGGCAATAATTTTTATTGTTTTTATTTCTACCCTACGAAAAGAAGAAAGCTCTAACTTGAGCCAAGCCTGGTGCAGCTGGCTGGTTTTAATCCTGAGACTGTTGCCTTGGCTGAACCGTAGAGGCCTTTGCGCGTTTCGGCGAGTCGCCTGCCAAGGTTTCGTCCGACGGATTCCCTCGGTCGGGCTGTGCCACCTAGGTGTTCCCATCGGCTCTAAGCCAACTATAAGTTTTCTTCTTTGCATACGTTGGGCTGGACACGGACCTTCCCAGTGGCTGAGGACGTCCACCGACTCGTAGTGCCAACGCAGATTACGCCAGGTGGGCTGTCGATCCACCACCATCGACAGGGGTCCAAGCTGGGAGACCACGTCCTCACGGTGAGTGGCCTTTAATATTCTCTTACCTTGGTCCAGTTAGTATTGACAGTTTATTCGAGGGGAGTGACACCTTGAGACGACGCTTCACGTCGTCCCTACCTCCACCTTAACTGCACACGTCTGCGCTGAGTGCTGTTCGGAGCTGGTCAGAGCGGCCTTGCCCTCTGAGTCTCCGGACAGCGTGAAGCGAAGGAGTGTCACCTACTTTCCTTAAACCTTCATCCCTTCCTTATCAACGCTTTCCTATATCCATTACCCTTCCCTTTCCCCCACATACACTCACCATCATACAATGACTACCCAACATCAATAATATATAATGATTTAAATATGTGAAACTTTATAATAAATTGGCTATTTCTTTTGTATTCTTATTTACAATTAAGTATTATAAATGTATAGCTGTTAAGTTTCGAAACAAATAAAAAATAAAATATATTTTTTTATTCTCACAATTTTTCACAAATGTTTGTTTGTGGCTTGGTTTGTGGTCTGATTTGGCGCCGAATTCAAACAAAACAACGTGAACAGGAGAGGTCGCGTCTATTAGTAATAATAAAATTCTTTCAGGTACAATTTACAACGAGAGTGAATTTAAGTAAGTTATAATTTCTAAAAAAGTAATTAAGTGTTAAAGTGTAAGTGCTTCATCGCAATCCTGATTGGAGAGCAGTTTGGTAAGATCTTTCCCGTTATATAATATTTTTTATATGCCTGCATTTTAATGTATTTGCCTTTTCAGACACATGACAGCCAATAAAGTTTTTTTTAATAGAAGTATTATTTTCAACGCCAGCGTTTAATGTTAATTTTCGTATTTTACTTTAATACATATGTTATTTGTACTTAACAATTATTTATTATAAGGAACGTCTATAGTCTACATTATGATACCAACCAAAGAGTACAAAGACTACTATGCCCCCAAGTCAAATTGAAAACGCTGTTCGTTATCGCCAAGCGCTAATTTTTTTTTCTATGTGATTTGACGTTTGTTGTAGAAATTTTTTCTACAATAACAAACAACAAACGTCAAATCCCATACAAAAAAAAATTAGCGCTTGGCGATAACGAACAGCGTTTTCAATTTGACTTGGGGGCTATGTAGTACTCCGTGCAAAAAGTGAGTCATGGAATATTGCGCGTTTGACGTTTTGGTTGGCAACATATTGCAGTATTCCTTACATTTCAACACACCCTAGATAACTGTTCTCTAAATCTTTATAAACAAAATGTTTTTTTTCGACAAATAAATCTGAAAATACTTCATATTAGTCGTTATTCTCTATAGAAGAACAACGAAGTCTGTCAACCAAAACGTCGAAAATCCCCCGGAAAAATGCCTCACTTCAATTCACACAAAATTTGCTGACTACAAACTACGACATCTAGTATATTATGGCCCGAGATATCAGTTGGCCCTTAAATCGTTGGATTTAGTAATCCAAGTTAAAAGTTGATATTTCCATAGGTATTGTGATCGATATATTTCCATGCATTATGATATCAAAGAAACCCAAAAACCATTATTTTACTTCGGCCTAATGTATTTCTTCTATTAATTCTAGGAATGGATTATAGCGGCCTCCCAGGCCTTGTTTATATATTTAAGCATTGTCTTTTCTATTGAAAATAAATTTGAAATGTAAAATGCATTTGGCAGATTCCTGGAGTCTTGGTTAGCACCCGGCGGTACGGATTGATTCTTCAGTTAACCACCCCCCCCCCTCCCCTACTCCATGTTTCACGGGCGCTGGGTCGCCCGGCTGTAGTCGATCAGTTATCATTCGATAGTTGTCAGTTTGAGTGTCAATTGTCATTCGGTAGGCGTCAGTGGTTGGTCGGGAGTTGTAGAGACCCGCGTGCGAGAGTGCGAGGTTGCTAGGCTATCGGACGGCCTTAGCATTTTTTTTTTTAATTGTATAAAGTAGTGATTAAGTTCTTTTCAGGTTCTCTACCTACCAACGAGGGGTGAATTTAAGATAGTTTAAGTTACTATTAAAAATAACTTTTAAGAATAAAAATAACTTAAATAATCGCATAATAGTGAATAAGTGTGTTTCAGGTCCATATAACCAACGAGGGGTGAATTTAAGATAGTTTTAAGTTATTTTTAATTAATATAAAGTGATATGTAGTGTAAGTGTTTCCTCTACCGTCCCGTTACGAGACCATCAGTTTGGTAAGATCTTTCCAGTTATGTATATATTATTTTTACCATGCCTGTATTTGTATGTATTTGTCTTTTCAGGCACATCGCAGCCGATTATGTTTTATTTGATTTTTATTTTCAGGGGCAGAGTTTAATGTTTATTTTTATTATGCTTTTCAGCTTCTTTAGTTATCAATTTCGCGTCCCAACATGGGACCAATATATTTCTTCCCAGCCTCCTTATATCAATCTCGCGTCCCAACGTGGGACAAGTACTCTTCTCCGTCTCTCTCTAGATATCAATTTCGCGTCCCAACGTGGGACGAGTATATTCTCCTCCTTCTCTTCAGATGTCAAAGTTTAGGGAAGATTAAATTTCATTCGCGTATTTCAGTGCAAAATGAAACGTCAGTTACGTAATCTTCAACTATAGATATATTTTACGTTTTCTATGGTTATTGTCTATAACGCATCTGTCAAATTCAAGTCAAATTGTAATAACCTTAAATGATACGTGACGCGAAGCTGTGACTAAATATTATTTTATTGTTAT
The DNA here is from genome assembly GCA_963576475.1 of Molanna angustata. NCBI lineage: Eukaryota > Metazoa > Arthropoda > Insecta > Trichoptera > Molannidae > Molanna > Molanna angustata. The sequence continues at coordinate 41,298,514 of OY754968.1, forward strand.
AATAACACATTATTTTATTTGTTTCATTACACAGCATGTTACTTTTTCAATTTTTTATACAGATCGATGTTTTTTTTTAATTAAAATCAAACATTGTAGTGAAAAAATGTGATTGAAGAATATGTACTACGTACGTAGTACTTCAATGCAAAATGTATGTACATTTTACAGATAGATATGGAACTAATTGATAATGGTAAAATAGTGTCTTATGTAGAAAATTTAAGAATACACATTATATATATAGAAATAGGATGGATCAATTTAAAAAGTGGGATGAAAAAAAAACCAAAAATAAAGTTACGTGCCTGACGTTTCATTATGGCTGACAGTTTATTTCGTTTTTGTTGTCATGCAATACAATATAATTATGTAAAAAAGAAAATAAATATTAAATACATGAACCACTTCTATATCAAGTCTTTTATTTTAACATCAAAAATAAATCATGATTATAATTATTATGCATAGTTATTTGTAGTATAAAATGAAATAAAACATTAAAGCGTGCGGCGATTAGTACGCCACCTGGCGAAAAAGACTAGAAACAATACTTAACTCAAGATTAAGACACGCAATCCGCCAGAAACGTTGAGTTAAATATTTGTGGTTTAGTGACGTATTTAAGGGAAGATTTGGTACTGAAATACGCAATATTTTTGTTAAACTTGAGTTAAACTCCTAAGGGCCGCCTGAAATACTGGGCCTATAATAAAAATCTATTATTAAAATAAAAATCTATGATTTTGAATACGAACCGATAAAATTTTGGCAATGGATATATATCGGCACAGAAATTGGTGTTGCCAGACACAAAAAAAAAGTGTGGACAGCACTTATTTATTTATTTATTTAATTAAATGGCACTTGTAACCTCAAATGAAGGAACATTGGCCAGAGTCAAGTTTGTTACAAAATCGTGCATTTTTTAATCACAATAAAATAAACAACAAATTATAAAATATGTGGGAAACCAAAAAAAAAATATTAATAATTAATACTGAAATTAAAAATTTAAAAAGTTGTGAAAAAAGTTTTGTTTTTAAATGGGAAGTAGAAAATGAAATCACAATTTGATGTTATTCTGTCTGATAAATTTTGTAAGAACATTAAGTATTTGAAATTTATTAAGGCTGAGTAAGGAGGTGATATTATGAGGAGGAAATATTTTAAATTTAATCAGATGTGTTAAAGATATTGGGAACTTAGATGAAGGGCAATTGAAAAATATGTGATCCAAGCTGCCTTCTTCTTGGCCACATTGACAAAGAGATGAGTTCTTAATACCCAACCTTGCTAGGTGAGAAGGGGAACAGCAGTGTCCGAATCTCAATCGGCATATGACGGAAGATTCATGTCTGCTACAACGAAATTTGGAAAACCATGGTTTGATGGGGATAAATTTTTGAATCGATGCATATCTTGAACCTTTTGAAATTGAAGATAAATTATAGTGTGTATTCCATTCATTCAACATATAAGAATGAACAAGAGGAAGGATGTCATGAATCAAATTAAATTTGTATCTGTGAGGATCACCCGATGAAATAGCAAATCTAGCTAAATTATCAGCTCTCTCATTACCAATAATGCCACGGTGACCCGGAATCCAGGCAATAGCTATTTTGAGATCTTTTTTTTTCATATCAAAAATAATATTTTTAATATGCAATGACAGCCAATTGGCAGGGGAATCAAAAGGATTTTGTGAAATTGATTGTATAGAGCTTAGGGAATCAGAAAGAATCAACGTTTTCTTAAATTTAAATTGTTTAGCCATTTCAATTGCTTCGATAATGCCAATACATTCACCAGTAAAAACTGTAGAATAAGGAGGTAGTTGAATTAGTCTTGAGATCTGGATAGAGGGACAGTATACTGAAACACCAACATGCTCATTATCACTAATTTTGGAAGCATCGGTAAAGATAAGAGTCCAATCATTCCATTTATTGTTGATTATACTTCGAAAGGCTGATTCACATTGAGAACTATTTTTGAAAATACCCAATGACTGGATTGTAAAAGGAGTAAATGTTATGACATCAAAAGGGGTGGAGAAAATTGGAAGTATATGGAATTGTTGAATGGGTACATTGTGATTGTTGAATTTCCGGAAACTTTGAACCAAATGTGGAACGTTTTTATTTTTCCAATAAGGAGATGTTCTAATAATATTGGAAAGGAGATTAAGTTTATCAATTAGAGGATGAGTGGAAGTCATGGCTGATTTATAATAATATCTATCTGATAAGAATTGTCTGCGGATAATGAGAGGAGCATCCACACATTCAACTTGAAGAGCATTAGTGGGAGTGGACTTCATAGCTCCAGATATTAGCCTAAGGGATTGATATTGAAGCAAATCAATTTTTTGTTGAAGATACTTGCTAGAAATATTAAATAGGAAAGATCCAAAATCTAGGTGGCTTCTTACAATTGCATTGTATAAAAGTTTGACAGAGAGAGGATGAGCACCCCACCATACTCCTGTTACCGCTCGAAGAATGTTTATGTTTTTTTGACAGGTAGAAGATAATTTTTCAACATGAGGTTTCCATGTTAATTTTGAGTCTAGCACAATGCCTAGGTATTTATAAGTTAAAGAGGATGGAATGAGGACATGATTATATTTTATAAAAATAGAAGGGGGGTGTCGTTTTCTGGTAAACAAAACAACAGAACTCTTTGAAGGAGAAATCTCTAAACCATGATTTGAAAGCCATTTTTCGAGATTTATCATCGCATTATTTAGGAGGATAGTACCGGGAGAAATTAATGAATTAATAACATAAATAAGAAGGTCATCTGCATATTGAAGGATATGAGTATCAAGAGGTAAAATATTAGAGAGATCAGCAACATAAATATTGTATAGAAGAGGACTAAGAACAGATCCTTGAGGAATTCCTCTCCAAGTTAGTCTGGAATAAGTCATTCCATCAACGTGAACAGAAATAGTTCGTTCAGACATTATGTTAAAAATAAAATGAGTTAATTTTGAAGGGAATTTCATCTGAAGCATTTTTTGTTTCAAAATAGATAAAATGACATTATCGTAAGCAGAAGTGATATCTAAGAAAACAGCTATAACAGAAGATTGCCGAGAAAAGGCGAGATGAACGTCTGTTGTAAATATACTGAGGTTATCCATAGAACTTTTGGACTTTCGAAAACCGAATTGGGAAACATCTAAAATCCCTTCACTCTCGCAAAACCATTCTAATCTGTTTTTAACCAAATGTTCTGTAATTTTTGCTAATGCTGGTGATAGTGCGATCGGTCTATATGAATCACCAATACATGGATCTTTACTGGGTTTCAGAATTGGAATTATTATATAATTTTTCCAAGAGCAAGGAATTCGACCAGTATTAAACATGATATTTACCATAGCTAAAAAATATGTTAGAGTATGCGGTAATGCTTTACTCAAGAATGAATAAGGGACACCATCAACACCTGGGGAACAGTCTTTAACTTTATTGAGGACCATATTAAGTTCCTCTAAAGAAAATGGTGAATCAAGATGATGCTCAAAAGAATTAAGTAGGTATGTATATGGTAAATCTACAAAATTGGGAGCTGAGGGAGGAGAGATTTTATTTAAGAATGAATTTATCCAAGGTCCAATAAAGTTATTACGCCTTTTTGAGGAAAATACAGAACGGAATTTTCTTATATTTTCCCAAACTTTAGACGAAGGAGTGTCTGGAGAGAGAGATTGACAAAAAGATTTCCATCCTTGACGCTTTTTTTTTAATAATAGTCTTTTAGTCTGCGCTTGAATTTTCCGGACAAGAATAAAATTGGATTCAGACATATTTGATGAATAAGATTTCATAGCTTCTTTACGTTTATGTATTGCTTCACAGCATTCTTCATCCCACCATGGTGGAGATGGAATTTTACGAGGGATAATGTTTTTGAGGGGGATCCAGGTTTCAGCTGATTGAATCATAGCTTTTATAAGACGGTCATATGCAGAATGAATGTTAGATATTGAGGGCCATTCAAAAGTTTTAATTATCTTGTCGAGCATTACAGAATATTCATTCCATTGAGCTTTTTCAATATTAAATTTATTTGAATTGAATAATCGAGTTGAACTGGTATTTGGGAATTTTATAGATTTAGGGAAAGAGAGAATGATGGGAAAGTGATCACTACCATGAGAATCTTGCAAAATATTCCATGTAAGTGAAGGAGCAAGGGAGGGGGAACATATCGATAAGTCAATTGCACTAATGTTTTGCATTGGTGGAGAAAACCGGGTAGGAGAACCGTTGTTTAAAATGCAAAGGTTCTGTTCATCGAGTAAATTGTATAATTTTCTTCCAAAATGACAGGTTCTGGAAGAGCCCCAAAGAGTGTGATGCATATTCAAATCTCCTAGAATTAAAATAGGAGGAGGAATGGATTCAATTATATCTTTGAGTTGATCAATGATGAAGTCGGAAGGCCTATAAATATATACTGATAAAAAGGAAATGTCATTAATACGAGCTGCAACTACATTTAAGTCGAAAATTCGAATACCAGGAATTGGTAATTGAGAAAACCGTTGAGATGGATGTACAAGGAGGGCAGAACCACCTTTACCATCGACCCTGTCATCACGTAAGCATGAGTATCCTAATAGATGGAAATGCGACTCTGGTTTGATCCAGGTCTCAGAAAGAGCAACAACAAATGGAGAGAAATCTTTTAGTAAAAGTTGAAGTTCGGCTTTATTGGCAATTACACTACGTGTATTCCATTGAAGTATATTAAAATTACAATGATGAGCCATTATTAAAATATAAATATAATATTATATAAAACATGTAAAATTGTATATCTTTAAAAAAAAAAACAATAGAAAAAATTAGATTAATAAAACATGATTAAATTAGATTCAAGTTAGCTAGGGGATGTCATTATGAGAAGTATTCGGCAAATTGCCATCAATATATTTTTTTAAAAGTGAAGTTTGATTGAGAATAAGTGGAGCAGCGTTGGGCGGTATGGTTGATGAATTATCGAGTAATTTTGTAATAAGCAAAAATAAATTATTGAGAATTCCAGTTATGTCATTGTCTTTTTGAATAATACAACTAGGTTCAGAATTAACTTTGGCATAGCCACAACCATCTGAGAGATTGGAGTTGAGTTTCCACGAGAGATTCTCAATTTCCTTCCTTTCTGACGGTGTGATGTGGGGTTGAAATCTTGGCAGGCTTTTTTTTAAGTGGTGGGTTTTGTTGTACTGAAAATGACTCGATAAGTTGGATTCCATGTGGGAGGCCTGAAGAGTGGGCGATTTGATTTCACCGTGTGATAGAACATCTTCAAAGGTTCTTTTTGTTGGAGGTAGTTGTTTGGATGCTTCTAAATATGAAAAATTTTGTTCTGACATAATTCTTTTTATATTGTCCTGCCTGGCATATTCTGGACAGTTGCGGTTAACTGCAGAATGATGACCTGAACAGTTTAAACACTTTTGGTTGATTATTGGAGTAGTACATGATTCACCGGTATGAGTTTGTCCACACTTAAAACATCGCGGTGAAGATCTGCATAATGTTTTTGTATGACCAAATCTGCAGCAGTTAAAGCATTGAATTGTAGGATATTGATATTTTTCCACAATCAAAGAGGTGTAAAACGAATATACCCTTGTTGGTAGTATTTGTCCGTCAAATGTTACGACAACAGTCTGAGTGGGAACCCATTGGACTCCTTCAGGGGTTGTAGATTTGCGATTAAGACGGCGTGCTTTAATCACATTACCACAACCGCTTGGGACTTCAATATTTTTGCAAATGTCATCAACTGTCCAATCTGTGGGAATACCTCTTACAAGACCCATTCGACAAACCATGAAACTAGGGATGAAAGCTTTGTAGCAATTTTCCAATAAAAATTTAGAACATAAAAAATCGTTAGCAGCCAGAAAATTTTTGAAAGATATTGAAATTTTGTTTCGGCCTATTAATTTCACACCTTCTTTCGGAATAATGTCAGCAATCGAATATTTCTTTAATGTCTTTCCAAAAGATATCGGATTAATAGAAGCACCCAGAGAGGAATCTATTTTTTGAACGTGTATAATAAATGGTCCAATGTCTTCTTTATTATAAAGGCGACTAATAATTGATGTTGGATTGCCGGATTGAGTCGAGATTGGATCTAGAGAAATATGTGAGTTCACATTAGGAGTAATCTTGATTGGTAATTCAGGGTCACTGTCAGATCTATGAGCCCTCATTCGTTTTTTCTTTAGTTTCCGTGTAGAATGAATCTCCAAAAAACTGTTTGGAACAGGGATGTCTTCATCAGTTACCGCAGAAGTGTACGTATCATTATCAAGAGATGATACTGTAGCAGGGTCAGGTGGTTTTGGATTTGGCCTAAAGGCCATTTTTGAATGGAGTAAACTTTAACTAAATGGTAAAATCAAGTTCGAAAAATAAGAATAAATTAAAAAATTCAACAAAATATAATCACTTTGCCACAAAATACAACAAAAAAAATCAGAGCAAAAAAAAAAAACAACCACTTGACAGATCAATCAAAGAGAAAAAAGTGGACAGCACTTAAAAAAAATATTCCAATTAATTCCTTGGTTGAATAATTGTAATAGAAACGGCTATAAACTAATGAAAAAAAAAATCAAATAGCAAACGTACTAATTTCGAATAACTAAAAGGAACAGTACTTTCGTTTTTCTTAACATTTCCATAAATAAAAATAATAATTACGCTTACTCTAATAATTACGAAACTGCCATTTAGTTTCTTTACTAACTTATTCATCTCTATTTTTGTCTGTTGCACCCAATGAGCTATAGGTATACTGGAGTGCTATTGTCCATACAACAAAACACATAATTTTGTGCCGATCTGGTGTGCGAATATAGCCGCTGCAAGTGGGACTCGCGTCTCTTTCTAAGCGTCAATTCATATAGAGTTTGGCTGTCAGTTGGTGTGTTTTCCTGAGTTCGACGTGTTGTTTTAAGTCTGTTTTTGATATTATTGGTTTTTCTTTCTATAAATTAAAATAAATAAAGACGATGGTTGAATACTGCAGCTCTTTTGGATGTGAAAACATTTGGTATCCCAACAGCGGAATTAGTTTTCACGAGTAAGAAACTTTACATTTATACTTCAATGGCGTCCTCAAAGATTGCTACTTCAATATTAAAAGTACCTCAACTATTTGTATTAAAATATGATCTACATTTTAATATTTGTTAAATTACCTACAATAATTTAAAATTTATTTTAATTTAGTAACACTGCTACCTAACATTAAAATGATTACTTAAACCACGGTCTAGGACACTTGGCTGTGGCCACTTGGCTGCGGGACACTTGGGTGCGGGACACTTGGCTGCGAGACACTTGGCTGCGGCGGACATTTGGCTGCGGGACACTTGGGTGCGACGGACACTTGGGTGCGAGCCCACTTGGTTGCGAGTCCATTTGGTCGCGACGGACACTTGGGTGTGAGCCCACTTGGTCGCGAATTCAAAAATATTTTTTTCTGTCTAGGGCTGAAGTTTTTCGTGCTGATTTTTGTAATGCTCTTTATCATATAAGTAGTTGATATACAAGTAGGTATATACAGACATTAAAAATATAAAAAAATATATTTATTTTTCGTGCTGATTTTTGTAATGCTCTTTATCATATAAGTAGTTGATATACAAGTAGGTATATACAGACATTAAAAATATAAAAAAATATATTTATTTTATTTATTTATTTGATCTTCTTGAAATTATAATTAGTACACTGGCGGGCTTATTGCCTAGTGGCAATTTCTTCCAATTTCTACTTATGTTTGAAATTGTAAAGTAAAAACAAGGTTATTAAGCCAAATTATTTTTTACACTATAAAAATATGAGAATTTTTCATACACACTAGTTGCATGTAACATATGAGATCCAACTGTCGATAGCGATAGTATGTATAGTTGAAGAATAAGTAAGTACCAAACTATAAACCAATAAATCGAAATTATTGATTTTTTTTAAGATATTTTGTTTTCTACACAAAACATGTAGGTATGTATGCCGACCGCCGTGGCACTGTTGGTAAGCCGTTCGATTTCTGTGCGGGCGTTCTGGGTTCGATTCCCATTAGAGGAGAAATATATTTAAATTCATTTCTCACGCAAATATTGCTTCTCTGGGCTGGAAACACTGGTTAGTTGGAAGAAATTGCCATACGGCAATAAACTCGCCACTTGCGCATGGTGCAAGGAAGTGTTTATTATTATTATGTATGTCAAGATAGGATAGTATGGAGGTTAGTCCTTTTTTCCTACCCGGAATATGAAAACAGCATGATAGTATGTATGTATGTTTAGAGATTAAGTATCAAACTATTAAGTCTTCTTACATATTGTGTATAGGCGACAAAACAAAAAATATAACGAATTAGAAAGATAACTTATCTAGTTAAACATCAATTCATACATACCATCACGCCGTATCCCTAATTTATGTGATCTAAACAGTTTTTACTCTCCACACTATGGAATAGTGGAGTCATGATTTCACAATTTTTAAGTGTAATTTTTTTCCATCAATTTCTCAACGAGTATCATGTAGAGAGTGCACACTGTGAGTTTCGTCGTGATGTGTTTGTATGTATGGCGTATGGCGTTCGGCGTAAGGAATTATTTTAATGTATCCTCTCTACAGCCCAAACTATAAGTCCGATCGACTTCATATTTACATCATAGGTATGTGTAAAGTGCATATACCTAGAGGTGATTAGTTATCCATAGATATACGTTAATTTCTTCTCTATGATTTCATCTGTCCAAATTTTCAAAATGCTCTCACGTTATGGAAATTCGAGTTTTTTGTAAACTGATAAAATTTTGATTAAACAAAAATACACTCATTAAAAATGCGTTCAAGGACTGTCAAAATTTAAAGAAAAAAATCTATGGTTTGCCATATCGATGTGAAACAAATTTCATATTTGTATGAAAAATGTATATAACAGTAAAATAGTAAAATAACTTCTGTAAGGGAAAATTAAGTGATCAACTGGCACTTGTAATTGGCTGCCCAGTTTTGTAGTAGCTTGCCCTTATTTGATGGAACAACGATGTATAGTAACTTTTTAGCTGTAAGTGGTTCTTTAAATAAAAATAAATAAATAAATAGAAAGAGCATTACAAAAATCAGTACGAAATATTTCATTCCTAAGCAGAAAAAAATATTTTTGATTTCGCGACCAAGTGGGCTCGCACCCAAGTGTCCGTCGCGACCAAATGGACTCGCAACCAAGTGGGCTCGCACCCAAGTGTCGGTCGCACCCAAGTGTCCCGCAGCCAAATGTCCCCCGCAGCCAAGTGTCTCGCAGCCAAGTGTCCCGCACCCAAGTGTCCCGCACCCAAGTGGCCGCAGTCAAGTGTCCCATTCCGCTTAAACCAATATATCCTTTTGATTTCATCTTATCGTGTGAAATAGCTTTCAGTGTAGGGTTTTAACTAGTAAATCTGTCATTATTGCTTCCAGATTCCCTGTACATTTATAATTAATTACAAAATATGCTCTTTAACTGTAATTATTTCTTGTATTTATAATTTTTGTGCTATTATTTTCCATCATAATATATAGGTACTCTTTTTTACATTTCTATTTTTTTCTGATAATTATTACATGAATTTATAGCTTGTGTTTATTTGTCAAAAATATTAATATGCTCTGTTTTACGTTTACAATTTTTACTTATAATTATTTATTGTATTTATTACGTGTCCTACTGTTATTTCTTATAGTTAATAATATGCTCTTTTTTACGTTTCTGTTTTACTGTCTATTGTTATTTTAGATTTATAACTTGTGCTATTATTTGTTATAACTTATCATTAATAATATGCTTTTTTAACTTTTCTATTTTTACTGTGAATAATTTTGTTTTTTATAACTATGCTTTTATTTTTCATAATCAATTTTATGCTCAAATTTGCATGTACATATATTTTTATTATGTACTTTTATGTGTTTTTGGTATTTGACATATTTGAATTGTTATTCATATTTATTAAATAAATTAACAAAAATCGGCTGGTTTACGTAAACGTTGCGCAAGCACATAAAGTGATCACGTAAACCAACTGATGACAGGTCGTATGCTCTGTAGGTGCCTTGAGTTTCTGGTTCTTCTATAATATCCCAACTTCGTCTCTATTGAGATGTTAAAAAGTTCGTCAGTAAAAATATCATTTGACTCCCGACAGAGAAAAAATCCAGTGTTTGCGTATATGCTATTAAAAAAATAATCGATAAATATATATTTATATATTAAAAATGAGACTTTTTAAACCTGTTCTAAAGTTATTGGATCAACGTTGATGATCTTGTGTTTTTTGATAGAAAAACACCTAATTAATGAGTAGTTAATAACAAAATATTGTCAGTGTGGGAAGGAAAAAACAAGTTGATTCCTTATTAAAGACAGAAATGATCTCAATGGATGCAAACACTCTTATGAAAAAGTACAGGATTTGTAAATAGTCGTAATACTTGTTTAAAAAGATATGGTTTCACATAAATTTTCTAATATTCTGAGTTATGAGATGTTTCTAATAAGTAATTTGTACTCATATATGATAATCTATATATTACTTTTACTGTATATGTACACCCGATTGTGTATATTTTTCATTTGGTTGAATTACATCATTAATTATCGGATAATCTCATTTTATTCTTCAAAATTACTCATATATTGTATGAAGTGAGCGTTCTAGAAAGAGATAGGAATGCCACTTGTACTATATCTGTCTCTTTCTACTACTTCGACACAACATTTGAACAACATTTAGCACTCCAGTATACCTATATCTCATTGGTTGCATCTCAATATTTCAATAAATACAAAATAACTTAGACAAACTAGCATAATAACGAAACTGTCATTTATATAATTTATTTTTTACTAACTCCTATATCTCTATATTTTAGCTTGTTCTGCTGCATCACTTCTTTAAGACTTCTGCATCACTTCCATTTTCCATTTTATTTGATGTTTGGATTCACATGATAATAATACAACAGGGTTTCATATTATAGTGGAATTGTTAATACTTTTTGTATGTTAATAATAATTTATCCAACTGTATTTTTTTGTTAATGATTTTAAGTGTCTTACAACACTATTACAATATATCGGAAACGTAAACGTATCTCCAGTATAGATCAGCGATTCAAGCTTGCCATTCATGATCAGGTATTATATTTACCTGTACAGCCATCTACGGAGTCAGCTTTGATAAAACCTCATCTCTGAAACTTCAAATATGTCAAATTTACCATTCAACCGGCATATATATTCAAAGTTGCTGTGAAAACATCACAAGTGGGCACTTTGTTTAATAAAACAGTTATTAATGTAGGAAAGTGGCATTTTGTTCAATCAGAGTGTATCATACAAATCTTCATCAGAGAATAAAAACGGGATAACAATTCACTTACGGTAATTACGTATAAACATTTTTAAATTCTATTTTCGTTTGAGAAGGAATATTTCTTTGAATAGGAGAGATGAGCGGTCGCCCATATTGGCCAGTATTAGAACTGCCGTAGGCGTATTTACTTTTAAAATCAATTTGACAATCGAACCAAGTTTTGACGAGAGGTCTTATTACGTGTCAACAGTTTTCATAGAACATAAATTAGAATTATGCCTTGCAATTTAGGAAACTAAATCATATAAGTTTTAAATAAACACCTAAACAAAACTGTTTTTAATTATTATTGCCATACAATGTTTGATAAAAAAAATCGATCGACCGGCCAAGAACCGACACAAAAAAACAGCTGATAGCTGTCAAACGAAAAATCTGTGTCGACAAATAGACACTTTTGTCAACATTTGATGTGTTACCATAATAATCCTTACTTACGTTCGTAGAAGTTTGTGTGTTGCCATACATTTGTGCTTAGAAATTACTGGGTTGCCATATAAAAAATACTGGGTTGCCATATAAAAAAATTAATCTGTCTGTAGGAATTACAGCTACGTAAAATTTTTAGAAAATAATAATAATATTTAGATTTATTGCGATAAAACAATATTAACTGACCGGTCAATTCAACATAACAGATCCGATATTTTTTTTAACATGTCTACGTAGGGGACGCCAGCTATTAGGATTTGGGTCAATTTTACTCTTCCGAAAAAGCGCACTACGTAGCGTTGGGAGGGGTTTGCAATCTAGAAAAGAGTTTATTAATTCGGATTTTAAAAAGACCCGGGTTGTACGAAGGTGGAAACACAGAATTCGGAAGATCGTTCCACAGATATAATAATACATGATAAAATTAAAAAAATAACATACATTTGCGTCTTGGCTATTCCAAATTCTAGTAATATTATAAAATCTTTTCATGAAAAAAATAGAAAATACACCGCTTTAGGTAGGTAACGAGATTAAAAGACTTTGGGATTCTCGTAAAATAATAATATTACCGTTAATTATTTCAGCCACTGGCATTATTCCAAAATCGTTAATACGTAATTTAGAATATTTATCGAAAAACTCAATAATAAAAATGCAAAAAACGGTAATAATGAATACATGTAGAATCGTTAAAGATTTTTTAAACGTCAATATTCGGGGATCAGTAGGATTGATAGGTAGTATAGAGACCTCCTCAGAGCCTAATCCTTTGATATGTTAAATCTGGATGGGTGAACTATTCCCAATTGAAAGCTTGATGATGCGTTTATTGAATTTTATTTTGCTCTTTTAAATAATTTATAATTTACGCATTGATCTGCTAATTCTTTTGAGGAAGTATATAATGGTAATAATAATTATTGAGTGTTATTATTTGTAGTGCTTTTGTTATTAATATCATCGTAAATCGGCAAGCGCCGTCAAAAAATAATAAAAATCTATGAGCATTCCATCTTGTATATTATATGGAAATCTTTGCTAACAATATACCATAAACTAGAATTAAAAGACTTTGTCTTCAGATTTACTGGCTGAATAAATCATGGACATCAACACAAAGAATTTAGATGCAAAGAAAAAAATTCAAAAATTAACGTTTTTATGTTTACTTTGAAGCGTTTTGAAGTTTGTGTTTATGTGTGACAACTTTTATAATAATTTGTATGGTTGCAATTTAAAGTGTGAACCTTTTAAAATAAGTTTTATTTGTGTTTTTACGAAAGATTTGACATGGCGCAAATAGACAGTGCCCTAGAATATTTGCACGATTTAGGCAGGGGCGCGAAGTTTAACGCTACGAGATTTGACGATATTTTTTATTGTTTACAGTCTCGTGCTGTGCGTAAAGGATTCTCAAATGAAATTCTTAAAGAATTGGTCGTATTGTGGCTTAAATTAAAGATTCGTAAGTACTTGAATGAGATTTCAAAATTGCGTCTTGAAATACCAAACTGTTTATTTTTTTTTCAATAAAATTTATTGATAATTGTTTTAGCTGTAACTAAATGGTCTTCATTGGGCTATTGTTTGATACCAGAAGGGAAAATAGCCGATGATATTGTTCTTGAAGTGATACATTGGATATTGAAGAATCGCAATGATGAGGAATGCTCATTTAAAGTTGTCGCTGCTTTAAATTATTTAACAGGTAATTTTTTTTTATGATCTTTGAGAGGTAGATTTTTTGTAATTTTGCAGCTTAACAAAATTGTGTCATCGATGATATATAAAAATAATAGATACATTACTAGTCTTTTAATTCGGTAAACCAAAAGTAATGGGCATACCTCACTCAATTTTTACCGCACTTTAGTTGCACTCAAGATGTAGCATTCGGTCGTATTGTCGATTTTTCGATAGTTATTTTTATTTTAAGTAAACGTGAGAGTAGTTAAGTCATATTTGCTTGGAGGTAAACAGACGTATTCTGTTTTTTATATGCTTTTTCACATAGCTAAGACTTTATGTAAGTTCGTCTTTTTCAGAGTCATTATTTGATGTGAGAGATAATAATTATAATGTGATCGCACTGGGCTAAAAGAGAAAATATGTCTGCAGTGTGTGTCTATTATTGTATGATCTCATTCTCACTTATGCGACGTCCTACGTACGCGATTCAAAGCGAATGCGAAGCGATGCGGCGCGGCGCGAAAATGACAAACAGTCGGTAACTATGGAAGTGTCCTACGTTACCGACCGTGAGTAGGTTTCAATGCGGCGCGGTGCGATTCAAAGCGAACCCGATCAGTTGGTTTGATATTTTCGCGCGAATTGAAAACGGTGCCATTGTTTTTTGACATGTCAGAAACAGAAATTTTAATTAATTCAGTCCATGAATGTCCCATATTATGGGACAAAAGAAATAAAAATTATCATAACCGTTTATTATCGAACCGCGAATGGGAGGATTTGGCAAAAATAAATGGGACTACAAGTAAAGACATTTATTTATTATTGCTTTTTTACAATAGGATGTTGTTTAAAACACACTTTAAAGTTTTCTCTCGCTTGCACAAATGGCAAATTTTGATATGTTTCCCGGAAAGATGTAAATTCAGTCCTATTTATTAATTCAAGATCAGGTAATTCTTCATACAAATTGTGATATTCCCCATAAATATGCCTCTCTAAGTACACAATATTAGTTTCACTTCTCTGCCGTACATACTTCTTGAGTATTTTATATTTAAGAAATTAATTTTCCAATAATATTCGCTTACGTACATCCATGACAGTAGCTGGTGGCAGAGGGAACGATTCGCACACACCAAGGACAGAGCCACCGCGTCACACCGCATCGAATTCGCTTGAATCCGCATCGCATCGCTTCGCAATCGCGTTCGCTTTGGATCGCCTACGTAGGACGTCGCGTTAATGTATTCTGTAGTGTGTGCTCTTTCATGGTGACATTGTAAGAATTTGTTAATCTGTACCGTTTTCGTAGGGCGTTTTGTCTGCATTGTGCATAAAATGTCACTGTGTAAAGTTGTCGTCAAATAACTTGAACTTTTAGCCGAGAAGGGGGGCAATTTGCACGTAAACTAACGAAGCAAAAAGACACAAATTTGCACTCTGCGCAACCGGAAGCTCGTTCAAGATGTTTGGCGAATATTATATCATAGTGAAAAATATAAACTATTGTGTAAGAATTTTATGATTAAAAAAATATATATTCACATATATATACTTACAACAGCTTTACTCTGGGAAATCGATGAGAATACATGTCATTAATATATGGAAGAACACAGAAGCATCTGGAGAATTTTGACGGGGAGGCAAAAGTAGACACAACCTTCAGCAATGAAGAAAACGAACAAGAAGATGAATAAAAATATACTTTTTACTTAGTTTTTTTTTTGTTTATATTTTTTCTATGTGCAACACTTGTATACCTATATAATACTTGAATATTATTTTGTTTTTATTTTTGAATTATGTTTGTTTTAGGTCTGTTGGATTACAACTTGATCAATCGAGATATTGTTGATCAGTATTATGACTTTTTTTTCTTCATTTTGGACAATGAAAAATATGTAAGTATCCATTTTGTCCCTGGAGTTTCTGAGAAGACATGAAGTTTATATTTTAAATGTTGGCAGACGATCCTCATTGCGATGAATAAATAGTTGGTTTATTCAGGCTAATCACTCTGCAACCAGCATATCTGTAATGATAATTTTGGGACTCTTATCAGACCTACTAATGACTAGTTTGAATGTGCTTCTATTATAATTAATATTTCCTTTTTTGGTAGCACTGTTGAGACAATCTTCTCTGCTTTTAACTTATTACTAATATTATGTGCATGTATTTTATTTTTAGTTAATTCCCGCAAGCAAATTGGTTTATACTTTCACAAAATCTAATGACGTGACCAGATCAAAAGTTGTCAGTATTTTAAATTGTATAAACAAGAAGAAATCATCTCGGGTAAGTTCATTACATAAATTTTTCTATTTCTTTCTATGGTTTACTTAGTTTTTAATACAAAACAATCTTAAGTTTTATTTTTCCTCAAAGAAAATCTAGACATTGCTGCATTTTCGATACTTTTCATTCGTTTTTATAACTTTTTCTGGTAAAATATAAATTTTTTCCCATTATTTAAAAAGTCTTTTTTTATATACTTAGTATCTCTTATGGATTTAACATACAATATTATGTTTTAGATAGTTTTAGTTAGCCTTTGTGACTCAATTCCTGAGCCAAACGTCCAGGGTTTGATTCCCGGTGCACAAATGCAGTAGCAAATTACAACAGGTTTTTATGCACTGCGCAAGCCATGTGATCTTTCAAGATGTTGTTCGATAACTTTATGCTGATGAATGAATTTCTTAATTACCATTTCAGCATTACAACTGTTTATTAGCATTGTTGAACCTTTTCAAGTCGTACTGGCCGGAATATGTCCCTGAAGAAATACCCATGATCTCAGTTAGTGTGGCATTCAGTAAATTGAACAAATTATTATCAGAAAGATTGGAGCAGTCACAGGTGAGAAAATTGTTTAAATTTACTGTTTATAATTTAAATTTACTATCATTTTACTACATATATCACAAAAAAATAAAAGCATTTTGTTATGTATCGTAAAAAAAATGGTTATGTCAAAATATATAAAAGTTTAGGGCAGGATCAAGCTTCCTGGTCGTCAGATGTCATTTAATCTTAATTTTAAACCAACTCCGGAAATTATTATATTTTATTTTTATAAGATTAATGGATTTGACGGTAACTTTGTTGTAGTCCATGATAACAATAATGATGATGCAAATACTTTGCTAAATACCACTTGATGAGTATAACTTAACACTACTAGTTTCGGGAGAGCACTCCTCCCATCGACAGGTGTATTATAACTAAATAATGTTATTTCTATGCTGAACCTACTAAGTGTGTTGCTGTGTTAATTGGTGGGGTGTAGGGGTTAAGTATTCGGTATTGTGATGTGGTACGGATAACGGGAAAATTGTCAACAATGGAGAAGAATTGGGGAATTTGGTGTTATTGGTAAGATGTATTGATTTTACCCTAATTGATGTTTATGTGAATTTCAATTTATTATTCATAATAATAAGTCTATGTTATTTAATTCTTGTATTTATATTTCTGGAGGTTTGGCCGATGTATAATGAATCACAGTCTCCACGTGTTAGTTTATAAATACCACTTTTTTTCTTTTATATCTATGTTTTCGAGTTGCAAAGTAATTTATCGAGGTTATTATTTGTGTAAAAGGCTGGTTTTATTGTTGTAGGATGATTTTTTATATATGTACAAAATTTTTCTCCATTTTTGATATTCTTTATTGTTGGATTTATAAATTTAACACTTATTAATTTTAATTCTATTCTATTGAATATTTTGTCAACACAGCAACATACTTAGTAGGTACAGCATAGAAATAACATCAGCTAATTATAATACACCTGTCGATGGGAGGAGTGCTCTCCTGAAACTAGTAGTGCTAATTTATACTCACCAAGTGGTATTAAGCCAAGTTAACATTCGACACCATTAACATTTTATTTTATTTCAGCTCCGAAGTAACATCCAACTGAATTTGTCATCCCAAAATAAATTGACATGGTGGACTGCTGAATATAATGTAGTATGTCAATTTTTCTTTATCTAAATTTTACTTAAAATTATAAATGATCAATTGTACAACTTGGTAGAGACGAGATGGAAATATACTAGTTTAGAGATGGAGACACATTTTTTTCACTGTATTTTTAGTCTGTATTTGTGAGACAATATCACAAGTCCCCAGAATGTGGCATCCCGTTATTGGGTGTCTTAAATAATAATAAAATATCGAATGTGCTACTTTTTTAGGGCAATTTAAAAAAACAAAAGCAAATGCATCTTGTACCTGACTTGGAGTATCTGCAACTTGGCGCTGTCATATATACAAAGAATGGAAAACAAAAGAAGTGTCTTCAGTTTTCAAGGTGAATAACATTTTTTTAAGTAGGATTCGAACTCGTGACAACTGAAGTACTAAACCAGTGCGTTAGCCACTCTACTACCTATCCATCTAACATTAGAATGGTTATTGCCACATTGCTTATTGAGTTAACATATTTTGGTTTAGCCTTTCATTAAATTCTCCATTCATGAACTTAAAAAATTATTTTTTTAAACAATATAACCACCACCTTGAAGCATTTGAAATGTGGATCTACCGCAGAATGCTGAGAATATCACATGGATTGACATGGTCAGTTATACTGAGGTACTAGGTAGAGCCAACACCAACAGAGAATCTTAAGCTCTGTAAAGTGTCTTACTTCGGCCATATTCCGAGAGGTGAAAAATATGCCATCCTTTAGCTTGTCATGAAGGGGATGACTGAGGGCCGTAGAGCGGTCAGAAGAAGGCAGCTTTCCTGGCTGCGAAACATCCGGGAACGGACCAGTTTGAGAATTACCGTGGAGGAACTGTTTCGCATTGCACAGGACAGGGAAGCTTTCTCTATGGTGGTCGTCAAGTTTGGGGGGAACAGCCCCCCTAGACAACTTGTCATTTAGTTCAAAAAAAGAAAAGATAACTCAATGTATGGAAGTGACAGTTGCCAGTCACATGACAAAAGTCACTTTCATACATTGAGTTATCTTTTCTTGTTTCTTTTCTTGAGCTAAATAACACATTTTCTAGGGGGCTGACATGACACAAGAAGAAGAAACAATATTAATTTGTAACCCTATCCCTTATTCATAAATAAAACACTGTTGTCATTTTGGCATAAATCACCTTAATTATAGGGGTGGGTTTCCTATATTAAAATATAATAGAATGGTTTATAAAAAAAGTATATATGATTTATTATAATTATATTCAATACCATTTGTTAGACTCTTAAAACTGTACATATACAAGTTGATATTTGGCATCAATTATCAACTTGTATACGTGCAGTTTTAAGAGTCTCCGCCAACACCCATTGATATCTTGACATATTTTTGTTTTCAGTATTCACAACCTTATGGTTCACCATTTTGGAAATTCAATAGAGATACCGGCCAATATTTTATCACTTCTCATCAATGATGCAGGACTCCATATTTTACAGTTTTCAAACCCAGAGACACAATCTAGATTTTCACAAACCCTCTACCATACATTACACAATAGTAAGTATCTTTTAATATTGAGAAAGCAATGAATGTCTTACAGTCAACTTCACATAAAGAGCCTTTTGTAAAATTCTATAAGTGTATAAGTGTGTTGGTATACACACATGTGACATTACTTCCTTTTATAAGGTAATTCACACCTATCGCAAGTTACCCCATTTTGTGGGATATGAGGTGATGGTATGAATGAATGAATGTACTAATAGTTGATTTCATTTGTTGAATTTCACAATCTGCAGTTTTCAATCTTATGATTGTGTCGGTTTTCAATCCGAATAATTCCATAATGAACATATTTTTTCAACAGATTTTCTCTGGTCAAAACCAAATTTATCCTATGGCGAAAAGAAACATTTCCTTCAAAGGGTTGCAGCTCTTCAGACAAGGTTGAGGCAAGGAATTCCTGTTGTATCCAGATTCTTGGCACAATATATCACAACTTGGAACGGCACAGATTTTTTTGATGAGGTCGGTATCACATTTCATATACAGTGAAATATCAGTATAATGAAGTTCACGGGATTGAAGTATTATTCTAGGAAAAAATTCTTTATCCTGACCGGCTTCTCTATAGTGAGTTTTGGTTCAGTACATTTTGTATAAAAGTTTATTGGGGACAAATTACACATACTGCAAATTTTGTTACTTCGGTATTCAGAGATTTGACCTGTAATAATTCTTAATATTTATTGTTTGTGTATTATGATAAATCTTTTTTAATAAAGATTATAAAATATTTTGTACTTATTCAGAACTGCTTCTGCTACTTCACTGTTTAGTGGTTATCAAACATCTGGCTCTGGATGACATCTAGCCCTAAGGCATCTCAGCTCCCCTACTTCGTGGGAGAAGCTTAATTAATATACATACTACCTTTATATACTGCATTTGCTATATAATAGTAAAAATGGATGAATGAGAAATTCATATTATTTAAATTAGATTCATATTTATTTAAACTTATTTCTCATGAAAATTTTCCTCTGTGAGTGGAAAACACCGGTGACCTGTAATAGGTTTTACTGTACTGGTTTAGATTACGGATGACATTAGACACACAATGAACAATAAACAACTTACAATTCTCACACTACTCAATTTCAATAGCGCTTTTAATTCTGTTGATTTTAACATTCTTCTTGCTAAGATGTTTGCGCTTATAGCATAGCTCAACCAGTATTCAAGTGGTTCACCAGTTATTTTGTCATTCGTAAACAATACATTGAGATAGCTTTAGAACTGTACCTCTGAATATGCCACCTTGCTGTCTGGAGTACCACAAGGTGGAGTTTTATCTCCACTGTTATTTGTCTATTTATAAAATTGTCACCACTAACCTCAAAAGTAATTATCATCTTTTTGCAGATGATCTTCAATTATATTTCCATTTTCATATCTCTGATATTAACAATGCAGTCCTTCTCATGAATGAAGATCTTAAATTTATTTCTTCTCGGTCATCACATCTGGTCTTATTAATAGTTACAGAATTTGCAACTCTTACTTCTGTATATCAAAAACCAATGCATTCTTTTTACTAGGGTAGTAAAAGATCTTGGAATCTTTATCGATGATGACCTTTCGTGGCATGAAAAAGTATCGCATGTCAGCAAATCTATTTTCTTTGCCCTACATTCACTTAATAAATTTAACTCCTTCCATTCCACTGTAAAATAACTCTAGCACAATCGCTTCTTCTTGCTTGCTTGCTTATGCCTTATGTTATTTGGTTACTAATGAAGTGCATTTCAATAAACTTGTAAGTTTTCATAATATATGTATCAGATTTATCTTTGGGTTGGAAAAATTTGTTCATACATATATATTCTTACCGAAATCGTCTTTGTTGGCTGAAGTCTGTCACTACAATATTTTACAATATTCTCTCTAATCCAAACCTGCCACCGTAACTTAAAAACAAATTCACTTATTTTTTCAATCATGGACGTAAAACACTATCCATAACACAGAATTTCTCAGCTCATCGTTTGAAGTACAATCAGCAAGACTATGGAATAGCCTAAGTCCGGATATTGCGTCGTCTAACTCACTTTTGTATTTTCAAGAAAAAACTAAAGTAGTAATATTCATCCCTAAACAATACTTTTAATCTGGTTGGTTGTAAGAAATTGCCTAGTTGCAATAAGCCCGTCAGTTTGCATTATATTATGTACAAAAAGATAAATAATATGATCAACTAACTATTATCAATTTGAAATTAAGTTATATCTATTTGTTAATGATATGCTTTGGTACTATCTTTTTCAGATACTCAATTTATTGGAATGGATTTCTTTTAAATCATTTTACGAACTGTTTGATTGCATATTGATACATATTGAAACACTATTTTTAACTAGCTGCATTATGCGACGTTGTTCAATATTGGATATGTTGAAAAAAATGTATATAAACATTGTAAGTATTATCCCAAATGTTTTATTATCTTTTTAAATATTTGTGGTAACACCATATTCAAAGTTGTATTTCATTTATATATTCTGAATTCAGCCTGGATTAATTGTAATTTGATTTTCTAAATTTGCTTTTTTACAGTATGACATCTTAACCACAAAACAAAAACTATTGTTTTTGCGACAATCTAATAAAATTGACTTGATGGATACATTGAATAATTTCTCTATTTTTATTAATGACTTATGTGGAAAATCTCTCAACACATTTCCTGGTAAATATCTACATCTAAAATATTTATGTTTTCCAAAATCAATATCATACAATAAGTACTTACATCGGAATAATAATAATAAGATTGTAAATAGCCTCGTTATATTTTATAAGAAAACTGCCAAAATAAACTGGACTATTGAGTGCCCGGCAAAAGACTCCAAGAGTCAATTTGCTTTATCGTTGGCTATTCCAGTTTTAAGGCCTTATTTATGCCAAGACACTTTATTAACTATTCTTTGTAGTTCTTTAAGGCAAGGTATTACATGTCATCTTTTGTCGACACCATAGATCTGCCTCCTGACTATGTTAAAATATTCTTACAATCCATTTTTTTTATATTCCTTCTAGCGGCTTCTTCATGTCAGCTTGATATGTAGCTCATTGTGAATGAGAAATCCATTACATGACAGCCTAAATACAACAAACACTTTAGCTATAGTATTGTCTTATTTTTGGGGAGTACCTACTTAGTTGGAAGACATTGCCATATGGCAATAAACTCGCCACTCGCGCAGGGTGCAAGGAAGTGTTCATCATTATTATTACCTACTTTGCTGTTGCTAATGAGAAAAATGAGAATGCAATAGAAATAGTTATCAAATTTAACTATATTCAATGGTGCAAGTGCTTCACTTTTAATGTTATAAGTTGTAAATTCAAAAAGAATAAGTTATCCACTTATATTTTGTTTTTGTTGGGCTTAGTTTTAACTGAGTTTTAGATTTTTTCAAATCACCTACCTTTTGCGGTAAATAACTTTTATATTTCATGTGGGGTATGCAGAGTGCAAATTTGTGTTTTTTTGTTGGCAGATATATTTACATATCGCCACCCCTCCACGATGAAAATTCTCAAGTTGTTTGCCGGAAACTATAGCTCGCCCTAAAGAATATTAATTTACTTTCAGCAGTGAACAAATGAAAATTATTTTATGATTTCAGACAGCATAGTTCTTCGACATTCCTTTTTAAACTTCTATGAAGATATTGCCGAGATCCAGTTGGAAAGTGAACATCCTCTATGGACCGTACTTCCCATGAGTCTAGCCTACAATGTTCTCTGTTCTTTTAATGGATTCACCATCAACAGGATACTCGGCTTATTCATTAAGTATGATTTTTCTTTTTTACTATGCTATGTATCAAATAAATTACTTATATATTTTTTGACAAACTATATATCTCAATAGAGACGAACTCGGAATATATATTTTAAGAGAACCAAGTATAGGGCTTATAACATGTCATTGGCTGGTTTATGTGACCACTGATTAAGCGCTTGTGAAACAAATTATGCCTTTTATTGGGTCCCCTTATCAATCCAAATTTGACTTGTATGTATGTTGCGTGGTGTTTTCATATCTCTTGAAAATAAGGTGATAACCAAGGTGATAACACTATCGCCATCTTTGAGAATAATGACAAAACTTTTTCTATTGCTATCTATTGAGAAAATGGTTTGTAAACAATGACTCCTGCCTGGGAAAAAATACAATATGTGATCATAAAATATTTAATCGTATTATATTTAAAACAATGGTTTCTTTGACCAACAAAGTTTTTGTATGAACTGTCATTAAGTAAGGAAGTTACATTACTAGTGGCACGGTTTTGTATGAACTGTCATTAAGTAAGGAAGTTACATTACTAGTGGCACGGTTTTGTATGAACTGTCATTAAGTAAGGAAGTTACATTACTAGTGGCACGGTTTTGTATGAACTGTCATTAAGTAAGGAAGTTACATTACTAGTGGCACGGTTTTGTATGAACTGTCATTAAGTAAGGAAGTTACATTACTAGTGGCACGGTTTTGTATGAACTGTCATTAAGTAAGGAAGTTACATTACTAGTGGCACGGTTTTGTATGAACTGTCATTAAGTAAGGAAGTTACAATACTAGTGTCACGGTTTTGTATGAACTGTCATTAAGTAAGGAAGTTACATTACTAGTGGCACGGTTTTGTTGTGTCTTTTCAGCAAATATATATTAGTTTTTATCTATATTCTATGGAGAAAATCAAAGTGATTTTGGTCTTTCTCTGTCCCATTCAAAATCTATATCTGTACTCTTCTATTAGTCAACATCCGATTGACATTTAATAGTATGATTTCATACATATTTATATTTTTTGTTTTACACATGAATAGGCGTGATGACAGTAAGAAAAAAATCATTGAAATTATGATTTTAAAAAATAAAATAGGTTATAAAGATTTAAAAAATGTTTTTTTTTTAATTTATAGGAGTGAATAATAATAATATTATAAATATAAAAATACAAAATGTGTTAGTCCGCCATTTTATGAGAAAAAACAATCAGAGCGCACGACGTCATAGTATGGTCGCGTCAATTCTTCTGATAGTCTTCAATACAATATACGCATTAATTGTCGGTCTGGACAATGTTTATTTTGGTGTTATCGATATATTAATATTTTAATTAGGTACTTAAAACTAAAACAAAACAATAAAATAGCAATGGAACAAGGATTCATCAAAGCAAATAGTTTTAATTTACCTAGATACTCGCCTACCTATCGGGGGACACTATGGGCCGGTATTACAGTGTCAGTTTAAGAGCTAAACTCAAGTTTTACAAAAATATAGCGTATTACAGTGTCTGTTTAGGCCTAATCTTCCCTCAAATATGTCACTAAAACGACAAATATTTAACTCAACGTTTCTGGCAGATTAAGTACTTAACTGTGAGTCAACTGTCATTTGCTAGGCAACTCGTGTAGTTTCAGTTTCTATCACTAGAGGCTTTAGGCAACGTGTGTAGTTTCAGTGTTGTATCACTAAAGGCGTTAGTTGTATCGACGGTGGCGCCACACAACAAAACAAACTGACAGCCGTATTGAACATGGGCATTTAAAAGCATTATTTTGGTGAAAAAAATTTAATTTACCATGTTGGATAATAAAACAATGGTATTTAAAGTCGTAGCGTCCCGTTTTGTATTTCGTATTATTTGAGGTTATTTAAATTTGACAGATAATAACCACAGAAAAAGTGAAATATGTCTATAATTGAAGATTTAGTAACTGACATGTCATATTGCACTGTAATACGGAAATGGATTCAATCTCCCCATAACATTAATCTTGAGTTTAACAAACTCAATGAGTTGAGGGCCGACTGTAATATCGGGCCTAAGTTTATTGTATTTTGTATGTAACTTAGTTCTTATTGAATAAGTAAATAAATAATGAACGCTCGCAACGTATGGTAAACTAATTTAGTTTTAGTATTCTACAATTTTGTCACGCGATGGTCAGCTGACGAACGTTCGACACGTTATGATGCTGGTCACTGCCAAACTAAACTAGCAAGCTATATTTTTTTCATGCAATGAAGCGATTCGCGAAACGACGGCGATTACGCGAAGCATGCGTTTTAAAATATCGTTACAATTTTAGCAGCATACGAATTATTACATAGCGCTCGTTATTTGTATTGTGTTCATAACAAGCTATATTTATCTGCTATCGTTATTTTTAGCAACAGCAGCTATAGTAGTCATTTCTTCTGCCTGTCTTACCTAGAATGGAACTTTAGATGGTCGGATATTTCTTTGCGTCGAACAAAGACTTTTGCTCATCAGAATTTCGAAACGTAAAAACTTAAAACGTAAAAACTAAATAAGTACTTTATTTATCTGTAATTTAAATACAACTTACATCTCGAAAATCGATAAAATATGCTCCTTCTTCTCTCTACATTATGTGTTCATAAGCTAAAAACATACGCGGGAAACGTATGATGGCCTTTGACGTTTGGACATTAATGAAGTTCTTAATATGCTTATTGCCTAAATAATGGTAAATATTATATTACTGAGAGCTAAAAGTGGGGGAACAAATAATACTGTACTTCATTGTAAACGCGTACTTAATAAAATTCACTTGTGTCTCGCCGTGCGAAATTTAATCACTTATTTCTCTTTTTTTTCGCGTGGGACGAAAACAAATACCTCAGTAGGTGTTTTTTTCGTCGTGTTTGTACATTTAGGGACCGCACAACACTTATGCACTTTTGAATTGATTATAAATACACAAATCGTCTTAGAACACATATATTACATATAGTAGTGATATGCAGTTTACGATACCGTGACGTCACCGTCAGGGTCGGCAGCCGCCATGATACTACAAGCGTTTTTTGGCGTAAATGTCAAATTTGATTTTAAAATGGCGATTTTTGCTACTAAACCTTTATTTTATGTAGAAATGTATATATATTTGAAAACAGTGAATGCGTAAAAACATCGTGAGATAGTTTTTCAAAATTAGTCATCATGCCCATTGTAAATCCAATTTAATCATTTATATTTGGTTTATTTAAATTTAAAATATCTTTCAGGTACAAACAAATTCATGACAAAATAAAATCTGTCTATGGAAAGGATCAAATCAAAAACCAAATATTGCTGTCTGAAAATTACAGCACGGATTTTGTCAATTGTCTTTGGTACGGCCGTGCCATCTCTTGGCGGACGCAGGGACTTTTGCTGAAGGACCTTCCGGACATTGTCCTTCACATGATGAAAGGCAACGCCGCTGAATATGATCAACTTTTAGATATCAGAAACCATTTTGCCTTCGCCATGCATTCATTGGACTTCTTGGAGCTGAAAAACTTCAATTTGAACAAGGATCTTTTGTTGACAAAGATTATATCTCCCTATTTCAGTAACGTATCTAAATTTATTGAAACAGTAGCACAGACAGTTAACAGTAGTGAAGATTAGGTAGATATGTAATATATGAAAAAGAAGAAACTTTAATTTAAATTTCTAATATTTCTACATGTTTTATATAAATGAGGTCTGTTAACTTTTATTGGACGTTTTGGATTATATTTGAAATAATATTAAAATTCGTAATATTTATATGAATACTTTTTTTATGATATAAATATTTTTTTATAAATTTGATTCTACCTTGCGTTGATCGGATAACAAAGAAATTTGCAAAAAATGCAAAAAAAGAATTATAACATATTCATGATCCATTACTTATTTTATTATCAGTATCAAATTGAATGAATACTAAACAATGTTTTATTATTATTTTTATACCTCACTCGACTGCCTTACATTGTAACTGCCTTATGGTGATCTTTGTAATGGTGAAAGTATTAAATATTCAATTTTATTTTTATAATAATATAATTATGGATTCCTATCAGAAAGTGATAATTTCAATCATAATAAGAAATCCACTGCTCAGTTTTGTGACTGGGTATCGGACGTAGCAAGACTCAACTGTATGGAATTGGCAATAGGCGGGATAGGCAAATTTCTAATACATATTGTCGGTCAAGCTGTGTGAAAAAAAGGGTGGACATGCTGTATTCTATAAAAAATAATTATTTTATGCGCTCGTTTTCGTATGTGTAATTAATTTTGTTTGTAAGCACATGTGTATTTGATTTTAAATAAAATATTTATTATGACAAATATGATTTTTTATTATTACAAAATGCTTATTTTTATTACTTCACTTCTTAGGATACCTTGTACAGAAAAATAAAAATTAAATCAAAAGATATAGTTTAAATCATGAAGGTATGATACTAGTTCAAATAATGTTTATTTCAAGGGGCCGCCCATACGTAAAAGTCCATACAAAAACCAAATACCTTAATGCGATCAACTTCTCAGCTTATAGAAGTTAGTCACAAATGACAATTATGACTATAAAGACTAAGGTAAGGCGCGCATGGAAGCTTAAATTAATCGGCCGATTAATTTATCGGCCGATAATAAATCGGCCGATCGGTTCTAACGCGCATAGAAGCTTCTAGAATCGTACGATTGTAAATAACACGGCGGTCAACATTCATATGATTAGAAATAATTGACAGATCATAATTTACCGAACTTAATAAAAAAATCATTAACTTGGGCTCCATGCGCCTGTACAACAAGCGGGAAAAAGAAAAACATTGCGCGGGAAACAGAAAACTGCAATACCTTTGTATTGCGTGGCAAAAGGTATGTATTGCACGGGAAAAGATAAATAAATTGACAGATCATAATTTACCAAACATAACCTAGGAATCATTATGTTGGACTCCGCGCGCGTACAAGCGGGAAAATACAAACATTGCGCGGGAAACAGAAAAGAACGTGTGACAGAGCAAATGTACAGACGCAATAGTGAACCAAGTACATAATATATAATATAAAACTTTTTTTTAAGGTTTTTTCGTTGACACAGTTGAAGTTCATAATTATAAATTGTAAAATAAAACACTTGAAACACAGTTAAGTTTTTATTCATTAAGTGGAATATTTATTAAATTACCTATGTTACTATTAATCAATGTAATAACTTACCCAATTCAGTTCTTTTATTATGATTTAGCTGTTCCCAGCCAGTTATTAATATTTCGCTTATCTCCAACAATAATTTTTGCTTAATTTGGCGGTTACTATAATTTTTTATCATATAATGAAGGACGTGCTTCAACTAATATAATTAATTTTTTCGAATCAAAATTTATTTCATCTGACATTTCGTTTGGCAGCACTGACAACGTACTTCTCGATCTACTGCGCTCGGACGCAAAGAGTATATAATACCTTATGCTCGGACGATTAAATTATCGGTGAGCATTATGGTGAGCATGCGCCATGCGCGCCCTCTCATACAACAAGATTGGTTACAAAAAATCGGCCGATCTCGATCGGCCGATTTTTTTGTCTCGTCACAGATTTTAAAATCGGCCGATTCTGTTAGCTTTCATGCGCGCTCTTACATGTAATTCGTATGTTGTAACTCACCGATAATTAATCGGCCGATGAAATTAGCTTCCATGCGCGCCTACCTTAAAATAAGTACTTTTTTTTATCTCATGGCAATATTCTTATGGCAATGTTGAAGTTAGAACATGATCCTCGAATTAGAGATGGTCAAATATTATTTTAAAATTGAATCTTTTTCAATTTATAATAACGAGAATTTTATTACTAGCATTCGCCACATCGTTTCGTTGTGTAAGACTACAAAAGTACATTGTATCAATTAGATTTGATGAGCTTGCATTTGTAGTTAAGAGTATTGGGGTTAAAGTATTGAATTCATCAGGGGTCCAAGATATATCAGGCCTATTAAAATCCCCGAGTATGAGATTAAGCGCATTCGGATTTTCTACATATGAAGGTCTAATTTTATCATAAAATTTATAACACGATTCTAAATGAATGTTTGGTGGAATATATGCTGTGCAAAGATTAATTTTTTTAACTCTATTTCTTATTTTCAGCTTGAATTGGACCCATACGTCTTCAATTTGCTTATCGTAATCTGTTTTAATAACTTTGGATTCAAGGTATTTTAAACATGCAATGAGAACACCGCCTCCATCTTTTTTTGTGTCATGTTGTCTATCGACCCTAAAAATATCATAACGGTTGTCGACAAGTTCTCCACTGAATATAGATTCATTTAGCCACGTCTCAGTTAAGTATATTGTATTGTAGTTCGATATTAGTATATTCCTAAACACCTCACTTACTTTAGTTCTTGTGCCACGCACGTTCATATAATAAAGAGTTAAATTCAATTAGAGCAAGTTACTAAAGAATGCTTAAAGAGAAAAACAAAGAAAATATAAAAACAGAAATAAAAACATTTAGATGACATTAGTCATCAGTACCTTTTGTGAGCCTGTGCAATTTTGCTTCGCTATCAATAATTATTTGGGGTGATATGTCGTTTTCAGGGTATTGGGTATAAAATGAAATAATTTTGATTTATATTATATTATGTATTTTTATCTTTGGTCATTCATTACAATGCTTGCTATACATAAGGTAATAAACAGGATTTTGTATATAATATGCATTTACTCAAAAACAAAATATTTGGGTAACAATAGTAACATTACATTTTGATAATATAGCGACATTAATATTTGGGGTATTATCATTTTACGCTTTTGTACTTAACTGATGGAATAGTTGAAAATTATTTTTTAAATAATTGCTTATTGTATGACTAGATATTTATTAAGTATGTAAATATAATTCACATAAAATTTCCAACTACTACTCCAGCTATAATATATTAATGTATTTTTCATAATGTTTTGTAACATCCATATCTTTTTATATATTTTGGTTTTTATGTACAAAATCGACAGGTCATTGATTCATACTTCAAAATATGCTCATAAATCCACAACCACATAATGTGTTTTAAATAACTATTTATGAGTGGAAATTAATAGATAGAATTCAACTTAGAGAATGAAGCTAAGTATAAAGATCGGAATCATTAAAATAAACTAAGATGATTATTTTTCGTGATGAGAATATTTCATTAAATTGATAGATTCATCTTACATCACTTTCACTAAAAATATATTATTTTGCAAATTATTTATGAATTTCAAATAATTTATGGTTTGGACATAGAATAATAATAAAACTATAGAATACTCATTCCCATACAATACCTCGCTGAAAACGTGAAGCCGTTTTATTGGCCGGCTCGTGTCAATATATGTATGACTGCTATAATTTAGCAAGTAATTTTGCTATTTTGCTAACTATTCCGTAATTAATTGCAAGCAGTTAAAAAATTCCCTATTTGGAGAACGTATCACGCAGACGGCCAATGATTACTGAATGCTCGTAGCAAAATGTTGACCAAATTAGTCAACATAAAGCAGTCTCATTTACTGCAGGCTAAAGAGTATTCTATTATATGAATTTTTTAAATGGAATTCAATATTTTACATAGGAAGTGTCAAAAAATAGATAAAAAACTACTGGCAAGTATTTTGTTTAGATATTTTTATTTCTTAATTTCGGCGTAATAAACATTTTATCCAAGTGCAGATGCAAGACATTTCTAATGAATTTCATTTATTAATTTTAGTTTTTTTTTGTATTTTTGTACAAATATGTAAACATCATTTTTTTAATTTAGTGCTGAAAGACACGTATAATACTACATATTTTTTCATTTATTCCATTTCTCGGTATAAAAACACTATGCCAAAGCACCGTAATAAAACTTTACATTTATATAAATAGGTATAATTACAATATTTTATGCTAAACATTTAAAATAGTCACCATTAAATAAACAAATAATTAAAGGTACATCACAGCCTTTTAAGAATATATTATGTCATTATTCACATATTTATTCTACCCATACATTATGAAAATTAATAGGTATATATTTGAAATATTACCTATAAAATCATTGATTAAATAAATTATAAATATAAAATCAAAATTATTTATTACCGTCTTTATTATGATTATTCATATACTTAAAAAAAACAGTATAAGTTGCTCTGAAAATTCTATTTTATAATGAAAAAAATAATTCCTTGCTTTACACAATTATTCGTAAATATATGTTTGTTATAAGAAAAAGGTATAGATATATTTTATTTATAAACAAATGCTTTGTTGTTTCATAGCTACAATAATATCAGTTAAGTGTACATTCAATTTATTGTAAAAATTGTAGGGGAAGAATAAAAATATTATTCTAACAATATTTCCAACACTTAATTATTTATCAAGTATTAACTCCTTTTCAGTATTAACTTTTCTCAAATTTCAAATCTCAAAATCACTATTCATTCATTTTTATTCATACAATATTAAAAAAATCAGCATGAGATTTAAAAATTGAAAAATCATCCAAAATTGATCATTGAAATCATGTCATTGTCTCTTAATTAACACATTTAAAACACAAGGAAACATTTATTATACTTAAAAAAATATTCATATTTGAATATTTGTTATCGACCATTTGTAAACATTAGCGAAGAATTCAATTGACTAAATATTATATTGTATTAATTTGACACACAAAACTTTGAGAATTAGGTAATATTAACAGCTATTTATTTTTCTTACAAAACAGACTTGTATTAATTTTTGTTTAGGCCATTTTTGGATATACTATGGAAAATTTGTGTTAACATATGATAGGTATATCATGCAAATCACAAGAAACAATCATTATACATTAACAATTACAAACATGACCATTATTTTTTTCTATTGAAGACGGTTTTAAACATACATTTTAAAAATTATTAATTAAATATAAATATATGTATTATCCAAATATCCGGAATACAAAGTGTTAAAATAATAATTATTAAATGTTTTATCTATTTAAAAAATAAAATAATATTACCATATTTTAAATGAATTACATATTATTTTGTAACAGTTTTGAAGATTCAACAATTTATAAATATCAAAATTAGAAAAAAATGATATATAGAACTTTTAAATTTACAAATATTATTCATATTTGTTATGTTTTATCTATATTTATGTGAAATTAAAAAAAATCGTATATTCATGGTAGTATATATTCATTTTGAATCTTTCAACAGAAAAATATTTAATTAACATATATATATTATTTACAAATAATCGTGATAATATTGGTTCGTATCTTAAATAAATTTAATAATCTTTTTTGTAAATTTTATTAAAACATTATTTAAGTCCACAATTATCCATATGAATTAGATTTTTTTTATCCATCAGCATTTTATCCGAGTGGGGCCCCATTGTTAGCTTTGGATAATATTTTTATTTATTTAAAGCTTCTTGAATGTTGTCATTTCTCGATAGTCTTATTAAATATCACCAAACCTTTGTCTCCTGGATTTGTTTATTTTTTTATCCAAACGCAATGTATGGATTTCCAACCTCGCCCTTCATCATCCACGATCAACCATAAAATAAAAGTTACATCGTAGACTTAATAAAGGTAACTTTAAACTTGAGAAAAATAAACAATTTGTACAAAGGCGTATCTGTTCAATTTGAACAATCTGATCTTTTCAATTCCATGTTTCAGAAATGAATTTTCCACGGCGATAGAAAGTACCTCATATGATAATAATGTAAAAATTTGATAGCGGTACCGAATTCAAGGTACTGGTGTGGCGTAATTCTCATTGTGGGCCCCGGGTGATAGTCACAGAGAAGCTGTTGCTGTGAAGTTCTGGCGTCTCTTCAACACCCTGTTTCGGTGAAGGTCAGATTTGTGGCAGACGACGACCGTTCCACCCTGTTGGGTTCCGTTGGTTCCATTCTTACCCGTGGAATTTCCACCCATGAACGTTCCTATTATCTTTGACACGGAGAATTTTCTGGTTTTGGTAGACGACTGGAGGGCTCTGCATTCCGTGACGAGAAATTCAAAAGCTTGATACAGGTCGGAGCTATTCTCAGCCACGCTGACTTCGTAAAAAGGGCAGCCATTTTGAATAGCCGTAGTACGACCTTCTATTTCATCAACCTGAAACAATGAAATAAAAATTGTTGTATTTGTTGCTGTATCAAGAATTTATTTTTAAAAATTATAACGAAAAATTTTTTGCTGACCATGAAAATATTTGTTTAATCATTTAATGCTACATTTTTTTCACATAAATCGATGTAAATATTTCGGAGCTTTAAAGTCTCTCTTTGCATTCATTTTTACCAAACTTTAATTCAATAGTGTTTGGCAATCAATTAGTACTCTCTGATTGTTTCTGTAAATAGGAAAACGCATTATGATGGTGTTTATTGAGTTATTATACTTTATTATCTAATATTACATCCGATTTTGTACACAATGATAATATTTCCTTGCTATAATATATTATGTAATTACTATCAGGACAAACCAAATATTTGTTAGTGCAGAAGGTATGTTTGTGACAGGTTCAAGATAGAACTATCCTGGACACATTTAGATATTGTATATTATGTACCTATAAATTATTAATGAAATAAAACTTTTCTAGTCCGTAATACAAGATTGAATTTGACCTTTGAAAATGCTACAGCTAGTTAAACTGACAAAATAAATAGTATGGTTTTTTTAATTTAAATAAATTATGTATTAATTTTGTGCCATACACATTGCAGTTCACAGGCGTAGTGAAAATTACTCCCAGTCAGACTGTCAATATTAAGGTTTCTGTCGGAGGGTTTCCACCAAAAAAAAGTGACTTTCAATGGAAGACGTGATGTCTAACGATCTTTCGTAATGAATATAAAAAAAAACCACACTATATACTATAAAGCTTCACACATATAAATGACGTGTTACAATAGAAAGTTTCCATCAGTTTAAGGCTGTTGTTTGCGAAAGCCACCACTACTCATGGTTCATAGTATCCAATCGTTACCCGCTGTAGTATCCTTACACGTAAGTATGGCAGTCGCCGGCTCTTGTTGCAGTACGGTGAACTCCGTTAATTAATGATATGTTAATATTTACGTCATATTCAATTATTAGAGTAGTGGTTTCGTCGACATTTACTGCGATATTTCTTTTAATAAAAAGAGTTAGGTTTTATACATGGATATTCCGCGCAAGCCATGTTTTATTAGCGCAAATCCGTGCCTAGCAAATTGCAAAAGATAACTCACATAACACAGCGCCGCGTAAAAAATAAATAGAGTTCGCATTGATTGACAATCTAAGTAATGATGTCCACTTTTCACTTAACATTTTTGTAAACGCTAGTATCCTTTATAAAATAAATGAAATAAAAATCTTTGCAGATTATTTCAAACTCAACCACTTTTTATTATAACAAAATAATATGATTAAGCTTTTGTTTCGTTACCGTTACTTCCGTTACATTTATCGGCAAGTAACTTAATTAGTAAAAATAATCTATCTTCGGTATTTTTCAGTTATCATTTTTCATAGGTCGTCGCTCCCGCCTGACTGATTTGACACAAAAACTATACAGAATTCCCGTGAGTTTTGCGTGAAAGTGCAAAACTCTCACACGAGTATTATTAAATTTAATAATTATTTTTATCTAGAATGACAGCACTTGTCAAAAGTTTTGAATATTATGTTTTCCGTATCGTAACTGATTATTTATATTTGTTGTGACCAGTTTTAACAGTGACTACAGCTTATAAAGAAACACCATATTAAAGAATTCGCGCCAAAACGTTCTACGAATGAAATTTAAAAAATCATAGATTTTCGTATAATATACTAGATGGAGTACCTACTCCATGCGTGCAATAAGTGAGTCATGGTATATCACGCGTTTGATTACTTGGTTGGCAACATATTGCAGTTTTCCATACATTCAAACACTTCCTAGATAACTGTTCTCTAAATATTAATGAACAAAGTGTTTTTTCGACAAATGAATCCGAAAACAATTCACATTAGTCGTTCTTCTCTA
Source organism: Molanna angustata (assembly GCA_963576475.1). Lineage (NCBI taxonomy): Eukaryota > Metazoa > Arthropoda > Insecta > Trichoptera > Molannidae > Molanna > Molanna angustata. The sequence goes on from OY754968.1 coordinate 41,333,528, forward strand.
TAGAAAAACGATGTGGTTTGCCCACCTTGTTGTCAAAAGTCCCGCGGAAAAAAGTTTCACTTAGATTCATACAAAATTTGCTAACTACGACATCTAGTACCTATATTATATGAAAATCTATGAAAAAATTAAAATTTCTATGACTTTTTTGACATAATATGTCGACACTTTTCAGCATTTTCAGTGTATGTTTAACAAACATCAAGTATTTAGATACTTTTACGTGCAAGTGCTACAAATAATGTCATCCCATGTTAACCCATTCACCCCCTGATTTTTTTTTTTCTTAATATTTGGGGTTCCTATTAAGAAAGTGCTTAATTTTGATCACATTATTGAGGAAATAACAATAATTTCATTTTTTTTTGAGAAATTGGAGAAAATCTGTGTCAATTATGTTGTAAATATGACCTTCTTACTTTTACGAATCAACTACTAATAACTACCTACCTATTTTAAATAAATGGACCAACCATTTATTTAAAATACTATAGTCACTAACGTATTTAAACAGTCACTAACGTATCATTTGACGTAAAAGTGCATTAAGGAGTATTAACGTTTATTCGTTTTCATTTGTATATTTATATAGCTGTCGTAAAAATGGTTTAAAGATCAGTTTTTAATGCACCATAACATCATAAAGTTATCATGTATTATAGTGACTAGGATTATGCTTAAGTTCATAGTTGGTTCTTAGCAATCAATACTTAAATATTTAAGGGAGGTATTTATATCCTATACATTGATGGGGAAAATTTAAATGGCCACACAAGTGACGGGTGTTTGTTTTAATTGTTCTTTTTCCTTTAAAATTTATCTTAAATCCATCTTTTATCGTATATCTAGTACCTAATAAAAATATCAAGTTAGTTGATTCTATACCGTTGTGGTTTTAAATTTAAACGCTGTGAATTTCATTATTAGGTAGATAATATGAATTTGAAAATTGAATACTGTAAAAACAGTAAGGAATGGACTCGGAACAACCAAGTATCTATACCAGTTACATTCAGTACCATGTTCAGCTATGTTGCAATAATCTTTTGATGTTGTTTTCACTTTCCAATACTGTAATAGAAGAAACTTGTACTTGCATGTGTTTGTATGTATTTTTTACGTCTATGTCTCAACGGGTATAATGTAGAGAGTGTAAACTATAATTTTCGTTGTGATGTTTTCGTATACATGGCGTACAATAAACTTGGTTACATTCTGTAAAAAATGAATTAACACATTACCTTGTTCTGAAAATTATTTCTAACTTTTTCGAGAAACCTGACCGATAATTTATTATTTTCACAATATCTATGTATTAATAAGGTAGGTATTTGCAATATTATCTATCTTGTGAATTACATGGTATTTTATTAAATGATTATATAATGTGCCGAACGCCGTGGCACAGTTGGTAAGCCGTTCGGTTTCTGTGCGGGCGTCATGGGTTCGAATCCCAGCAGAGGAGCAATTTATTTAAATTCATTTCTCATGCAAATATTGCTTTTCTGGGCTTGAAACACTGGTTAGTTGGAAGAAATTGCCATACGGCAATAAACTCGCCACTTGCGCAGGGTGCAAGGAAGTGTTCATTATTATTATTATTATTATATTTTACTTTATTTTAAAATATGTAAATACTTATAATTTGATATCTCTACACACAATAATTTTGCAATACTTGCATGTTACATACCTCATGTATTTCATATTTTTGCTATTAGTTACGAATAGTAAAATTGGGAATTCAAATGTTTACAACTAAATGTAGGTACATATCATCAGATGAAAGTACATTTAATTTTCCATAATAACACAAATGTACATGATATTTTTTAAACTAATTTAATGAAACTATTTTTAATTACCCATCAACTACGACACACGTTGAAAATTTTTAGGGTAAAATTGTAACAAAATAATTTTATATCGAACGTAGTTTGTATTCCTAGAATTTGTAGTTGGTAAAGTTCATCCAGTAGCAGTAGGTACTTAGAAACAGGTTACTATGATTCCTGGGATATTGTATCCGAGTTTATTTTTTTCATGTTATGTTATGAAATAAGGTTAAACAATTGAATACCGGTATTTAATTTAAATATATGTAGGTACATAAAGCTATAAATGGGTTAAAATACGATTTTTCTTAATAAATTAGTAATAAAGTTCTGAGAATGTTCAAATGTTTTTATAACATTTCAAGTTTTAATCATAATAATTTATAGTCTACGCCGAATTAAATTAAAATTGTACGGAAATTTTAATTTATTTAATTTTTTTACAATAACAAAAAGGAACACTATTTATTATCCTGGTTGCGTAAAGGTCACTGATAAAATTCTTAAATTATTATTTCAATAATTTTAATCTTTTTTTTTTAATTACAATTATTATAATTTATTGATCGCTGTAGTGCCATTGTGGTTTTATGATGCATCATTGTTTGAGTTTTATTAATATTTATTATAGTTCTTGTTAGAGTTCATAATTATCTAAATGTAGGTACATACTAAAGAAAATCTCTTTTTGATTTTTTTTCGATAATTTTTACTTCGTCACGTTTTAGAGTAAAACAATTTGTTCGTCTCCAAATAAACTATAGGTGTTTTTTATTTATTATAATTAGTTACTCTTTCTTCATAAGGACGAATGACGACTGAGAAAAAACAGTCGAATGTTTTGAAACGAGTAAAATAATATTCATTCGTGCTTTAAACAGAGTTGCCTAGTTATAATAATAATAATAAATATCAAATTATAATATTTTTTTCTTTATACAGATACGTTTGAGTATTTATTGCGTAACATTTTATTTTCCCCATTATTCCTTGTTTTGCTAGCCCAAATATTTTCGACAAAAATAGCCCCCTGTTCGAAGCGTCTTTAAGTTGTTTTTGGTACCTATTGTATATAAATAGGATGACCCTAGAGTGAAGTGTTTTGGTCACGTTCTCATATCCCTTCCACACTCAAACAGTATTAAATCTTCTCTTATGTCAACTGCATCCGACTTGTTATCGAAATGATAAAACAAAACAAAGCTTACAAATAGTATAATTTAATATGAGGTCGTCTCAAAACGATTATTTTGATTCTCCAGTGACGCAAAACAACAGCAACAATATCTATTGCATTCCCTTGTACGAAATGAAATACGCTATAATATTTTATAGCAAGAGCTAGTGACTGTAAGATTTGCGTCACTGTATAAAGACCAATTTTAATATAAGGATACCATGTAAATCGAGTACCAAACCAACAAAATACTGATTTCAAAATTATCAAACTGTTTTAAATGAAGTTTTGCATACTAAGACCCGGGACGGTTTTATGAATTTTAATTTATTAATTTTCTGAATTTATATTTATCGATATATTCATCTAACAAACCATGCAGGTACGAGTACTGGTGGATTTCGGAGACTAACATCCTTCGAAGCGTGGAAAATTGCTATTTTTACAATGCAACACTGTGAGTCAAACGAAAATGTCTTAAGAATACGAAATATCTGTCGGAGTATTAAAATTTTAATGTACTGTATTATTAAAAACATGTTTTTTTAATTCTAAACACGTAATAAAAAATTACATACATACATATCATCACACCATGTCCCTCTCGGGGTAGGCAGAGAGAACCGAACGCCACTTATTTATATCTTGACACACATTCGTCGCCTTGTCGACATTCATACATCGTCTTATACATGTTCGTCTGTTGTTCACGCTTCTAACATTTCCGTCTTTCAAAATACCGTTCACATGGTAGTGCCATCCCTTCCTTTGGCGGCCCCGACCTCTCATTCCATTCCTGTCCGCAATGTATATTTTCTTCGTCAGGCATCTCTCAATCATTCTACCTATGTGGCCAAACCATCTCAAAATTTAAAAATTAAAATAATAAAATCACAATACTCTGTTATAAAAAATATATGAATACCTACATCTAAGGAATGAGTCACTCGTACAAATGGTATAAAAAATTGTCAACGAAATCTCACCTCTCGAAGATGCTCTAGGTCGGCTTTGTTGGCTAGTAGGGCCAGAGGTCCAGGTATTGAGCCTTGTCTCAGTTTGTGGAGGGCCGCCAGGGTCTCTGACGCATGCTGGAAGCTTCTTCTGTCGGTGATGGCGTAAACTACGAGACAGGCATCAGCCCATTGGACCTGAAGAAGAAGACAAAATCGTATATTAATTGAAATTTATTTGTACAGTTGATCGACACATTAAAATACTATGGTATATAGTGTTTTATTCTGCTAAAGGACTAGTTCTTTCTATAAATATACAGGAAAACAAAATTTCTATTAAAATTCTTTAATTTTTATGTTATAGTTTAAAAAAAACATTTTTTGTGTATTTTATTTCTCAACATAGCAGCAGCAAGCTGCAAAAATCCGAGATCAGTAATAATATAAAGACTTTATTGCACCACATGCAAGTGGCGAGTTAATTGCTAGATGGCAATTTCTTCCAGCTAACTAGTGTTTTCAGTCCAGGGAAGCATGATTTGCGTGAGAAACAATTTTAATATGCATTGTTTTTCTCTGCTGGGAATCGAATCCAGGACGCCTGCACAGACGCCAATTAACGTATTATTATGCCATGGCGGTCAAATTACGTAAAATGTGTACACAAAATTATCAAAATCGTACATTTGAAAATCAAATTTAAATGTAATCACGAAATGAATCGAATACCAAGTTAGTCATATAACAATATTACTTATATTCCTATTATTTTACAATACATAATTAAAAAATAGACATTGTAACGTTGGTTCCTCGAAAAAATGGTAAAAAAGGTTATTTTTTACAAGGTATCGTGTGAGTAATCGCTTTCATAGAATATTGTCTCTTGTGTATAGCATAATTATGACATCATAAAGTAAATAGCTGTTGAATTAAAGATTGATGTTAGAGAATTAAAACAATGTTCTAGATTATTTTTAGACCGATCAATAAAAACACATTAGATAATATATTATTTGTTACCTGTTCAACAGGAAATCCATCTTCCCCTTCTCCAGACACATCTATGATTTCCACTTCTAAAGGACTGTTGTTTATTGTGATGGTCTGTCTGTATAAAAGGTCTGAAAACAAAGAAAAAAATATTTCTTAAAGATTATATTAACCATAAAAAGGAAGACAAACCATTAAAATCATAATTGGATAGTCTAACAATGAATCAAACTGGATATATTTTAATCAGAAAAGGTTCAATTTATTAATTTTTAAAATCAATAAATTATTTTATGAAAAATTTATTTTAACTACCAAAAAAATAATACATTTTACGAATTTTAAAGTATGATTTGGTAATTAATGCAATTTCTCGTACTCAGTTTTCGTTAACAAAAAGCATTTATAAAAAATAATCAAAGATACGAAAACATTAATTGCTCCTTTTGATGCAATTTGCATAACATTTAAAAGCTTCTTTTGAAATTTTCTTTGAAAGCTTTTGAGGACTGAAAGACTTGGAGATTCCCTAACAAAAGGATCGTCCTAAGATGAACTAGGAAAAGCAATGAAGAAAAAGAAATGGAAAGATCCAGAATATTGCAAAACATTGTACAAACACAACATAAAAGATTTGAAATTATAAATTAGGAAAATACTAAATAAAAGTATCGTTCTTTAAACCATTGTATCATTAATCAATTTGTTTAAATTTTACTAAAGAGAAGTCCTGTTCCTTTGAGTAAGGAATGTACTAATTAAATTACCTCACTTGGAATTTCTGTAATTAACTCTAGAGCGGGAAAATCCCTACTGTGTGTGTACCTAGTGTGAGCTCCAAAGGTTTTCCCGAGTTTAATTACATTACAATGCACACAGCTTGATAGCGAAACTTACATAAATTTATATAATTACAAATTATGTTTTTGCTTTGAACAATACAGACATAATATTGAAAACTTGGTTCATTAAACGAAATGAATAAACACAGGTAAATTAACAACAACACCATTGAATAATTGAGTTGAATAAGTACATACCTACATAATATCTTGAATAATGATAAATTTTAGTTTAAATAATCGAAAATGAATTTATATAGGTAGGTAAAAACTAAGCAATTATTTTTTGAAAGCACACTAATAAAAAGCAAGTAGTTTATGGCTCACGATTTTCATATTTACAAAACAATATTCTAATTATAAACAAAAATTAAATTAAAGTTGATTTTTGTGTAGAATAGCAAATTTCCACTTAACAATAATTATAGAGTTTTCAAAACGCGAGAAACACAAGTTTTTGATATATAGATTTACGTATAATTAACGGCATAAACGTTTTTGCGTACAACGCGGATTTATTTCCACAGAAAAGAAAATTTCTTCCAAGCCATCATTAGTTATCATTTTTTTTACATTGGATTACTAAACGTTTCCATTATTTCTCGATAGATGGCATTGATTGACTACTCGTGTTGATAATTAATTTTGAAATTTAAATATATTTAAGATTAGTAAACGATTTATCAGCTGTGCACGATATTTCCGGGTTTTCTATTGTAAAATGTGTCCATTTTATAACTGATACTGTGTAATCAATACTCGTAACTTAATATTTTTCCTAGGTTGTTGACCTAAATTTGAGGGGAGAATATTTAATGTCTAAATTTCGTGGTCTATAATTTTTCAAAATCACAATCACTGAACCAAATCTACTTCCTCCGTGGAACGATGAATTCGTTTATCGGGAAATATTATGGCCTGCTCCACTTTGGTCATTTGTGCGTTTTTGGGTAATAGAGTTTATGCTTTTAATTTTTAATGGAGACCCAAATATTCCGGGAAATCCATTAAGGCCGACACGCTGCGGACATATTGCCTGTCTGAAGAATCATTAAGGGTTCTGCTCTAACATAGTTTCCACGAAAAAGACCCGCAGCAATTTCCACTAAAAAAAAATTGAAGAAAATATTAAATAGATAAATTATTCTTTTAAAAATTAATAATAGTCGTTTACTATCATAACCAAAATTCATATAATATTTAATGTCCTTAAATGGTACTTTGTTTTTAAGTCATTTTTGTAAAAAATATCATAATTATATCTGTATTTTGATTATTTTGTAAAAATATGTTTTCTACCTATTTATTTCTTAAATATAAGAGGGCACTTACAAGACGAAAAGGCCGTTCTATTGAACTAGGATTTCGCATAATAATTAATCTATTGAGCGTTAATATTAAAATTATGAAACCATTAAAATAAGTAATGACATTTAAGCATACATAGTATTTATTTTATATAACAGCTGATCCATATTACACATTCAGAAATAATCTTTAAAACTACAAATATAATACTCAATTTTTATTTGCGTTAAGAAATTGTAAGTAATTTTGATGCTTTTGTCTAATTAATGTAAAAGATTTCAATATTTTTTCGTTTTGTTCTTAGTGCCCCATTGCTGTGCCTATTTTGAGAAACTATGGTCCCGATACTCAGTTGAGTAAGTAGATGAATAACCTACAACATAATGTTGATAAGGCGGATTACCGAGTATTTTGGCAAACTACAATTTGAACGAGCAAAAACTAGCAATTACCAAGATTGGATTTCTCTGAAAAAAAAAGTGTCAACGAGATTACTGGGAAGGTTAATTCCAAAATTAATTGAATTCAATTTATCGATTGGTTGAAATCATAGACACCTGCCTAGTTATAATACATTCTGGAAATGACATTTGTTTATTTATTTGTTATGTAAATGTATTATTGATGAAAATAAAAGAGAGGCTTTTAGAAGCAAATAGCTAGATGTTACTATGGGCTACTCAAACATCTCAAGACAAGATAATCTCGTGAAATACTGAAGTCTTTATATACAACTCTTCTACGACCAGTCCTAACATACAGAGCGGAATGTGTCCAACATGACACTGAGGGGCTTGGAGAATATGGTATAGTTAAGAGCTACAGACAATGTAGTCCTATTTATGAAAATTCAGCGCCTATACGTATTAAACCTGTCCGGGAAGGTATTAGAGATACTAGACACCTGTCCGGAAGTAGAGGCAGACCTATGTAGGTTGAGACGGCTGGACGACATGTTGTGCGATATAAGATAAATGGCCTGATAAATTGGAGAAGATAGGGAGGGATGGAGATTATTTCTGGAGGAGGTCAGGGTTCGTAGAGGACTATATCGCCAGTGATTCTGATGATGTTTGTTTTTGAGTGTCCCTTAAAAACCAGGTGATAGAAAACACAAGAGGCAAAATAACATCTCACATAATTCAGCAATGAGGTTCACCAGCACCAATTCTGAATGTAGCGCCTTTTTATTAGAGATGAGATTGGTGTGTGGGGATGAGTTTGAGTGAAATTATTTTCAATATCCCTTTCTCCTACGTTGGCAATGTGAAAGTTTTTCTATCTTGCGCCACTCGGAATTCGGAACAGCTTCTCCGTCGATCATATTCCGTTTTACTCCAACATAAAAAAAAACTACGATGGAAATTGGAAAACGTTAAAAAGTGACATCGTATACCATCAATATAATAAGAAGATTTTTGTTAGTTCAATTTTAAATTCGAATTCAAGAAATAATAAAGGAAAAAAATATGAAGGAACATTTGGTTCTCTGTTCTCTTAGCCTACTCTATCGGGGAGAAGTCGTTCTGGGATGTATACATTTGTACTCAAACAATATTTTTTTAACTTTACATATTTTTGGTTAAACATGTATTCGTCTAAATTACCATAGAAAAAAATATCAGTGTTATAGTTTGAATAAAGTATTTTACGATTTAACTGAAATCTCTCTGTATTTTGTCAATCGGCAAAGACCCAATAAATATGTGAATAAAAAATTGTAAGTAAAGAATATTATTGTACCAATTTATTCATTTATACGTTTAACGTGATTTGTCGGAATCCCGTATGCCATTAAATTTTATTAACGCTCGAGAAAGAAATTATACATACACGAAATTTAGATATTCGTCAAATATTATTATTTCGTTATACTAATTCGAAAAAGAAATTTAATACTTTCTCCGCCATTGAGCAAGATTCCTTTCAGTGTCTTCAATTTTGTAATGTAGCTGTACTCCATTCGAAAAATATATCAAAACCTATTGTTGAAAATATACTTAGAGCAATATGTAATTTATCGGAATAAGATCGATAATTTCATCTTTGGTACTAATATTTTTCTTATACATTCTCATATTTCTTAAGTATGATGACTTCTATTTGGTTTTTATATTTCATTTTTTATTGAATTTTGGGTAGTATGTATGTATGTACCTACATATTTATTTAGGCATTTCATACAACTATAAACAATACAATATAGTTGAATAATTTAATTATAAATTGCCATCGTTAAAAAAATATTAAAGTGACGGAAAAACGATGTTAAACCCAACGAATGAGTTTTTTGTCGTAAATCATAGAAATATTCTTTCGTTGAGCTGATATTTCATTTTTATATTTTTAATTTTATACGATGTAAAAAGTTACTAAAGGAGTAACCTTGTAACATTTACCTCTGAATAGTGATGGTACTTAAACACCCACATTTTCCCGTAACTGAGAGAAAACCATAGATTTTTAACTGAGTTCTCAACCGAATTCCACAAAAAAAATTTAAAGGAAATTCAACGGGAAATTTATTGGAACGGGAAAGTAGAACAAATGGACATAGACAAAATTTGAAATAAATTTTGCCACTTTATCATATTTGTTTAAATAAAAAAAATTAAATCAACGCGATTATTTTTTAAAGAATATATCAATATTAAATGTAACAATTTGTGAACAGTTTTGTATTTGTTGATTGAGTCTACTTCTAATTTGTAGAATTTTATAATTACTAGAAATTTTTTATTATATTATATGTGGCATAATATGAGTTCATATTTTTTCAAATGAGTAAATTTATGGTTAAATTTATATGTTTTGCACATAATAATTACTAACCTTGGTTATGAAATTGATATTAAGCGGGATCAAGCGTAGATTTTACAAAAAATAACTATGTGGACGATGGACGAAAATTGTGATGGACTGGAGGCCAAGAACGGGAAGCAGAAGCGTGGGAAGGCCCCAGACCAGATGGTCCGATGACATAAAAAAAGTGGCAGGTCCAGAATGGCGAAGAATGGCACAGGATAGAGACCAGTGGAAGTACAAGCGGGAGGCCTTTGTCCAATACTGGACTACAGAAGAGGCTGAGTAAGTAAGTAACTATGTTTTATAGGATGAAAACGATTCGATTTTCTTAATAATTTATGCATGTTTATGGAGAAAATATGATTTATTATAAAATATGTAAAATGTTTAAGTAAATTGCTTTTAAATTAGGTAAATGCAGTTTAATCATTATACATAGGTTATTGAAACCATTTTTTTTATTATCGTCATTAAAAAATACAGTAGTACACCTAATCATATTTTCCTTTGTACTAATGAAATAAAAAAATATGATTCCAAATATAAAAATTATTATAAGGCTAGTAAAAACAAAACAAGCGTACCAACGCGAGCATTTATTAATATTATAAATTCGTTCTTGTCTCCGACACGTAAAAATGTAATAGACCTAGTTTCCAAACGAAAAAAGAAATAATTTTTCGCCAAGAATTTTTTCAGAAAATTAATCTTTATTTTTTTATTTTACTCGGCGAAAAAACTAAAAGAAATAAATAACTGGCTGTGTTAAAATAACACGGAAAATAAAAATGTGTTACGGGACGACAGGAACAAAGTGATAGATACATTTTTGTGATCTGTTTAAATTAGTTGATCTATGGAGTCTAAAGATTTATCGAGTACATTCATCTGCGAAACATAATTATCTATGCGTTGACGCAAAAAGTATACTAATGCTTCCTATGACATAAAATTATTTCACATAGTCACCGAAGATATACAATCTCATACCATACATATAAAATTTCTTCTACCATAATTTTAATAAATTAATAAATAAATTAAATAATTTTTGCACCATTTTTGAAAAATATGTTTTATATTTGTATTCTAAGATATATACATATCGCTTTTTATAGATTCATTATTATTATATTTGTTAAGATTTAAAAAAAATACGCAATAATGTTTTGTACAAAACTCTAAACTTTTTTTTTCAAATTATTTCATTATTATAACTTATTAAAAGGGGTTAAATGAAATAACCAAACAGTCAAATATACCTACGCTGAACTATTTATTCGAGAATTTCGAATTATAATATTATGGAAGTTCAATTATTTTTTTACCCAGTTCATTTCTATTTTATCCCAACGGTTATTTTTGTTTTTCGATTCATATAATCCAGGTATTAAAATACTGTCACTACATTAGAGAAATTCGAATTTGATCTTTTGCCGCTTCCTCATTCACCTGAGTTGCCATTAATAAATAACCCCGGATATAAAATCATATGTCTTCGTACGATTCCCGCTGTACACATGTATCTGACCTCATTCCACGAGTAAAGTGAGTCCGTTATTATATTATTATGATTTCCATGACCCTCTGATTCGCTTAATCATCTATTAAAGAGAGAAAATATTTTCGTAGGAAAGTAGGTAGGTACCTATTTTTTTACTATAAACACGTGCAACACTGAATGCTTACAAAAGTTCAGTAAATTTTCCATCGAATTCTCACTTGACTTTGAAACAACAATTTTCGAAAATGGAAATGATAATATCATTAGGATATTCTTTTTTTGAAATGTTCATTTATCGCTATTTTATACAATCTAGAAATTATATTCATTTTCTTAAATTGTATTGTCAAACCACTGTTTTCAATTTATATTTTTTCCGTGAATTCGAACTATGGATGATAACGTAGGAACTAAAGCGAATTTTCACAATGGTGATATTATATTAACTAGAGTATATTTATACATTTATTTGAAATCTGCTTCTTCTAGTATTTTTTTAACCAATAGTTTTTTATTGCCATAATCTCTGACGGACTTTTCATGGTTTGCAATATAAAAATCTGTCAGTGTTGTCGGTAGGTACTGGGAAACACCTTTGATTATTTTCCAAGCAAAGTCCTTGGCTAGATATTAGTTTCGAGGTAGCCTTGTCAAAGCGTGAGGTGTTGATTAAACGTGTCTCAAGTATTTCCTTGTTTTTGTTGTCAAATTAATAGCACTGCGTTAGAAATAGCTACCCAATAGGTGAAGTTGATGTAAATATAGGTGTAGATAGGTACCTTAATGTAAATATACTTTTTGATATACATAACAAAAAGCTTTATGCAGTGGAATAATTGCAACACGAGCTTCATAAAAATTATGTCGGTAACTATTAAATGTATAGAGTGAAGCATTTTTGAAGTAAATTTTGACAGTTTGGCGGGAAAAATCCTTAATAATATATAAGATAAAATAATATACTGGATAATAAAAAGAAGTATCTAGAATCAATTATTCATTACAGAACGATTAAAGATTAATTATAAAAAAATGCGTTACAACCAAACACGTGTTATTTAAAATACGTAGTTCTGTGTAAATTTGAATTTAATCAGTCTATTAAGGTTTCAAATAAAGGAATCTTTGTCTAATAGACAAAGGAAATCCTAAGATACTGGTAGAATATTGTAGGTACTTTATCACAGTTACTCACAGTTAATACTCTAAATATAATGTTTCGGTTTTACCGAAATATAAGTCAAAATGTTTTTTTCATTATTTACTAGAAGGTATTTGATATTTCACGTAGAAAACAAGACGAAAAAATGCAATATCTATTGAAAAATGTTGGATATGGGAACTCAGACAATCAATGGGCGACTAATTTTCATTGACAATTCACGTTGCGAAAACGCATTAAGAGATGATTCCCCTGAGTCAAATCGAAAACGCTTAACGATATCGCCAAACGCTATTTTTTTGTATGGGATTTGACGTTTTTTGTTGTTTGTTATTGTAGAAAAATTCTACATCAAACGTCAAATCCTATGCAAAAAAATAGCGTTTGGCGATATTGTTAAGCGTTTTCAACATGGATCAGACCCACTATCCAATGAAAGGTCGTAAGCCCAGCAGATGTTGAGGTATTTGTAACATAATTATCTATGTTGTTTTTGTCTTATATACTTAACGATTGATGTTTTCAATAAAGATGTAAATATTATGTGATTAGGTACTTATATTGAATAGCTGCATTGGTTGTTGCTTCTTAGTTCAATCAAAGAGTTGGATCAAATTACGTGTCTGATGGAATCATTTTATGGATGAAACGTACAATTATTATTATTACACTTTTATTTGTGAGATGAAATAATGCACAATTTTAACGTTAAAACGCTAAAATGTGTACGGCTATTAGTCATAGATTCCTCAACCCCCCGAGTTTCACTCAATATCTACTTTATCTGCTTTTATTATTTTTCACACAAGATTATTTTTTCATGTGTATCGATGGAAAAACCACAACGTAAAATGGATAAGTTCATTCACTTACTGCACGAGGGTTGATGTACTGACTGACCATTGAACATATTGGATATTGACTAAGCGCACACTGGACTGGACTTATGAATAGAAAAAAAGCACCAGAGAACCATGAATGGTATTCGGTGATACGAAACAAATTATTCGTCCGTTTGCTTTCATTGCAAGGAATTCATTGACTGTACAACTCCTTTTTAGGATGTTGCCCTGATACTTTTGATAGGCCAAAAATATTTTATATTTTAATTATTTGTTTTTTATAGAACAAATTAATGAACTATCATAATATGTACAATCATAGGAAATACTCAATAACTTTAAATACACCGATATAAATTAAAAGTTTAATGAAGATTTGCAATGTAAGTAACGATATCATATTAAAAATTAATCGAACCATCTTAAGGCAAATTTTTATTTTGTCGTAAATGAAAATTATTAAACATTATTCACAATTGTTAAATTATAAAAGAATCAATGAAATATCTAAATATGTATTACTTAGATATTTGTTTTTGCGTAAATTTATTGACAACACAGAGTTAACCAATTCAAGTTTAGTTTAGTACCTACCGAAAAATTGTAAAGAAATATGAAAATCCTGCTGATCAGTTTTTCAATAATGCGTTTTATTTGGACATAATTATATTTTTCAAGAATAATTCCATCGCAGTATGCATTGTAGTCTATAGTCGACACTAGTTCAAATTTGACATTAGCAATTTGCTATAATTTAATTAGAAAATATTCGAAGAATATTTAATGCTCCAAAATCATACGTTTCGTTTTTGTATTATTTATGGTTCTTTTTCATTTATCTCTGTCGGAAAATTCAAATAGAATGTGTCATCCGGTGCCCTTTCCCGCCCGACACGATGGGATAGCCCGGAGTGAGCGAGATGTTAGACCGAAAGAGACGGCACGAGAGCGTTAGCGTGAGTTCGTTGATTCATTTATTAACGGCTGCGAGAAACTCTTCATAAACCCTAGCCACCATTTGCAATATTGTTATTATGAAATCTTTTAGTTTGTAAGGTGGTTATTCAAGGTGGTTCAACGTATTCATAGTCATAATTTGAAAATATATAATTTCAACATTGCAATAATCTCTAATGTTGCAGTTATCTAAAATAAATAAAAAGAAAAAAATATCAAACAAATGTAGTACCTGCTTTTATATAATATTTTTTCGTTTTCATCTATGGATTTTAAGAATTTAAACGTTCTAATTAATTTCTAGTAAGGGCGATATCAGACAAATATGAATGTCTGCGTTTTGAAATTCCCGCCAAAAGATACTTGGCTGCCATCTTATATCTATATTTTGAAAGAGCATACATACATCGTTCGTTACGAAACGGGTAGACTCGTGTTTTCATAACTCAAGCCACGACCATCCGACATGTGTGATGAGATCGCATCGATGGTTGGATTCTTGATGGAATATGCGGGTTATGAATTGAAGAAACTGCTGGGAAATTCCGTCTGATGAACGCATTCCAACGTAGCGTTTCTAAGAAAATGCTTCCAATGTCACAACGACGCGACGCACTGTGTGTATTCACACTAATGCTGGTCGAAGATTGTTTTTTGTCTATGATTTCATTAGTATTTTGGTTTTGTATACAATGACACAAATGTCAAATATTTTCTTAGATAATGTTCACAATGTTTGCGCCATATTTGTGTTAATCAAACTATTTTCAAACATATAACTTCGAAATAATAAACGAAGACAAAACTAGGCTCAAATATTGAATATAATTTCAAATATAGGTAATTCCACCACAATGAACCATCGACGGCTTACACGCTATTATACGGAAGTGTAATCTGTAATTCTTCGTAAGTGAACCATTGATTTTCGTTCCTAAACTAAGAGGTTCATTAGCAACTTATTTTGTAAATGAGTTAGTAACTTATTTTGTTCTTTATTTTTATGATTTCTACAAAATATAATGTGTATGGCGTATCTTCAAAAAACAAATGTACACGAGAAATGAATACATCGAGTTAATATGAAATGTAAATAATATTTCCAAATAAAGTGTCATAAATTACGATCCGATGATGGAGATACATATTGTAAAAACAAAATCTGTGGAATTCGTGTAGGTACCTACTCATTAAGCAAAATAAATACGAAATTTCAAATTCCAATGTCTTTATAATAATGTTGCTATAAGATATATTAGTTCCATAAATAATATTCAAAATTACATTATGTTCCTTATTCAATCATAAATCTACGAACATTTAAAGATGGCCACTTAAAGTGGTGCATCAGATAAGAATCATACGGCTCCAAAAGATTTATTGTGTTGTCAGCGGTCGGCGCCATGGCAATACCATCTCTTTATTGGTCATTCGTTTTAAAAATGCGGAAATCAAGTGACTATCTGTCCACGGAATGTGTTTTCATTTCAATTTCAATATCATTAAGGATTTGACTAATGTTCATTGTTAAATGACAGGAAACACGCCAGTTTAAAACGGGATGATACTCATTTATAATGGTTTTACTTTTCAACCTTCATTCAAAGAAAATAATCCTGTATCTCTATAAATTTAAGTTCATTCTGTTATACACATAAATTTGTGTAAAATAGTTTTTAACAAAATACATGATCCATGATCCTCATTGAAATATTAAGTGAATAAGAAGAATAAGAAACGACATGGTTAACTTTAAAAAATACAAGGAAATAAGTAGGTACAGAGATAAATGAATAGGTAAATACGTAAAATGTGTAGGTACAGAATTTTTATAGTTTTCATAATATTTTTTGTACTGCATTGTCAAATGGAAATATTGCAGTCCAGAGAAGCAATGATTACATGAAAAATATTTGGAAATTCGATCCAAGACCATTCAAACGAAGTATGTTTTAATATTTAATGACGTTGCTTCAATCAAATCAAATAATTTGTATGACTAAATGAGATTGGGATACAATATGTAGTCATGGAGGTAAAAATAAGGAGAACGCCCCTGATTTATGATAAAAAACATCAAGTATATATTTTTATCAAAGGATACGAAGTTTGCTTATCATACATTGCAAATTGTAATTGTACCATTTACATATATTGTTTCACAGTAGATTATTTCTTTAACATGTTGTGCACTTGAATCTAAACAACTGCGTTTGACATTAGCAGTTTGAAAGAAAACAAGCTATGGTTTGGCGTGATATATTATTTATTTAATATAATATATTTGTAATGCATATTGAAGATAACTCCAAGTTGGATAAATTCGCAAAGTAAGAATAAAAAAATGGTTGATTTTTGATACACCCCCAATAAAATGAATTTTAAATTTATTTATAAAAACAAAGTCTCCGCAAATTTGCAGAGTAGCGAAATATTTAAAATGTTTGCAACTCCGTCGAATTAGCTAAATTGTCTACTATGCAAACTTACCAACACGAAGAGTTACTATAGAAGTTCACTATAGTTACTAGAGAGTTACTATAGTGAATGCACAATAATATAAAGATTAAATTGTATAAATAAAATTTAGATTGGTGCTACAAGTTCCTACAAAAAAGGAAGGTAGGTAGGTACTTACTGAACCATAAACAAATAATATGTGTTTTCTATGACGAAATAAAAAGTTCTTTTGCGCGGTGATCTCCTCTCTAATAGAATAACCTGACCGACTGGCGCCAAAGACGGTTCCATTCTTGAAAAGTTTCTCGGCGCAGCTTCACTGTAGAAAGGGCCATCTTACATCTTATCACTATTTCAAATGGCACACTCGGATGATTTATTTTATTACTCCGGGGACGTTGTCGTTTAATGAAAGAATTCCGAGGGGACTTGTGCTGTCGTGATATTATTAGACAGCTCTGGCCGAAGCTAAAGTTAATTAATTTAAAGCAGGTAACTAATGTGGAGCGCCGTCGTTCTATCTTATACTAACTTATTATTGGATTCGTTGTCTTATCTAAAATTTGACAATTATCTTATTATACTGCACCTTCGTAAGTCAACTGTATTTTGTAGTTATATCAATTATTGTCATTACTATCGACAGATTTGTAAGTATTCGTATTTTGTCAAAGTAATAAAATAAAATGGAAACATTCTTTTTCGCTCTCAGATTTGAATTTCGAACCCCTCTAAAAATATCCAAAATATGCACACTTTACGTATTAAAAAGATGAGATGTCTTCCAAATAAAAATCACAATATCTATATATTTACACGCGAAGCGAAAACTTTGTACCTCTAGAACGTATTGTTAAAAGAAGTTGTTTTAAATTAAAATACACAATATGTTAAAGAAAAATACATAATCTACATAAGTGGTACAAGTAAACTTTGCAATATGTTAAAAGAAAACTTTGTACCTACCCCTTGCTGAATACATGATGTTTTTTTCAACGACTTTTAAAGTTTAAAAATTTTATGTCGAACCTCTGAACGATCACTAGTTAAAATTATTAGAAAAAAAATTTATTAGAAACGTATTTTTTATCAATAACATAATATTTATCTTTATTTGCCGCGTTGAGTAAATTAAATATAGATTATTAATTTAAAGACGCGGATGGCATTTTAAAATACAATCGTATTTTAGCATCGTAAGTTATAATTAAACATATTTAATTGTTATTAATCCAGGCTTAATCACTACGTAATGACGTATGCAGTATGTGATAACACACCCCCCATGTTATTGAGGTTATCAAAGATACATACCCACTTCATAAATACGTCATTATTTCTCAGTTGTCTACCCTTGTGACGTCATTTTGACTGCTAATATTTCTATGGTATGTGATGAAATGAGAATACGTGTTTGCACAAATTCCTAATTTAAGAACGATAATTTATGTGGGCACCTAACAAAACACACCTCAAAAATTGATCCTCAAATCAGAATACAGCCCCATGATTCTGTGATTCGGAAATGTGTAAAAACCAATGAATGCTATTGTTTTTTTCAATTGCTATTCGACTATAGAGAAAATTTTATCTATGACTTGATATAAAGATAATTTACTATCAGAGATTTTTAAGAATACAATTATTATACTGTCCGTTTCATTTTAAAGCTCATTTTGTATTTTTATGTTGGTAGCTTACTTAGTTGACAATTTATTTAGTTGTTACAGAGTTGCTAACTTTTTAAATATTTCGCTATTCTGTAAATTTACAGAAACTTTTATTCGGAAAATATAAATCTTACTTTATCGTTTTTGGGAGTATATCAAAACTTTTATTTTTCTTACTTTGTGACGAATACTACATAATTGATTGATCTTACTTAGCGTGATCTATATATATTGTAACATCTGGCAATGTTTTGTCGGCCTTCGTGGCTCAGTTGGTTCTGACTGTTGATCCAAAGGTCCCGGGTTCATTAATATTTGACATAGTACCTGACAGTTACCCGAGAAGTAATAAAATAAAAAAGATAAAAAGGGATTGTTAAGTGAAACTGTCTATATATTCAAATATTTACAAAATTATTTCATTTATTCCAACTGGATATAAAAATATAACGGCCATATTGATCTTGTTGTTAATGTTGGGATTTGTTAAAAGCATTTTTCAATCATTGATTTTAATTATTTCTTCGTTTGTGATGGGTAATTTTGATTGATTTAACAGTTTGATTTTGATTTAATTATTTATAAAGCGAAAGCAGTTAATTATTGGCAGTTCGTTTATTCGCGTAAACATCGATAAAGGTTAATTGAATTCTGTGTCAAGGTATTGACGATTCGAAAAAATTCCAGCATATACATTAGGTATTATCAAATAATTAATTAGTAATTGTTTATCACAATTCACATAAAATCAATCGTGGTAAAAAAAAAGATATGAATTGAAATTCATTTGCTCAATATCCAAGTCTTCCATTCCTATAAAAAAAATCTAGCTACTACATTAATTGCGTATATATGTACCTACATTAAAACCCTTGTAGTTTCACTGATAGTTTATTACGGACCCTGACCGATATCAAGCTTACGAAGACCATCGTCAAACTGCTATTTATATCTATTACTTCAATCTTTCAGTCTTTCACCTCAAAGGATTCATTTTCATTCATGTTACAATATCGTGTGTATCTTGCATTTTTCTCAATGTCCTCACATTTTGATAAAAACATATCAACAAATAAAACCAGTATCCAGGATAATATTTTTCATGAAATTCAAAATGCATATCATTTGGTGGCATGATAACTATGCGGCCTTAGCAAAACGAATTAGGCAATCTGTATATCATCGCAAGGGCAGCGTGTGATATTTCATCGGGGCATGTCAGTAGTTAATTGGTTTCATCGTGGTAAGCAACACAGAATTCAGAAATATAAATTACCTGTAATTTATCTTTTATATATATGCGCGTGAAACGCATCGGTTAAGTAAACACTATTTGGAACATTCGGTAGGTATTTGGTAGGAACCTACCTAATTTGGTGAATGAAAACATAAGGGGGATAAAATACAATAAACAATAATAACTATAAATAATTCATTATTTAATTTTAAAACATCACAGTATAGATTTTACATAATGTACAAAAATATTAATAAATTATTAAAATAACAATATAACTTTGTTTATTTCCACTTATTTATTTTTATTCCACAACTAGTTTCAAGAACTACCGTTCTCTTCTTCAGGTGGGTTTAAACCCACCTGAACCCACCTGAAGAAGAGAACGGTAGTTCTTGAAACTAGTTGTGGAATAAAAATAAATAAGTGGAAATAAACAAAGTTATATTGTTATTTTAATAATTTATTAAAATGAATTTCCACAATGTTAACGCCTCTACCTTAGAATATTTACAAAAATATTTTCTTTGACTATGGAAAACTGCAAAACAACGCTATAATGCGATCACTATAAGAACTGACAATCTGTCGAATTAACCATAGATTTTTATTGTGTATTATATGAAAACCTATGGAATTAACATAGTTCTATGGAGTTGCTAACATTTTAAATATTTCGTTACTTCGATACTGGCAAAGAAGTTTAGTTTCTTACATCTGACAATACTAAAATATCTTACCAACATAAAAATACGTATGGAGTTATTATAGTGAACACACTATAATATGATTTCTCTTTCATCATCTAATACTTATTTTCAAATTAAATCTCCGAACTTTAAATAAAGCTTTGCAATTGAAAAGTTTCAGTGCCACAATAGTACATAAGGAATTACAGATTATTGATCCGTGATCAGTGCATATTTTTAAGTTAAAATTATCTCGAGTGTAATATATTACAAATGTCTGAAATTATCTAATGTGCAAATGTTTGATAGAATAATAAATCGTATTGACAGTTGCAGAATGGCGAGCGGTGGGGGTGTTCTAGAATATGATGGATGGATGAGGATTTTTGGTTAATGCATTTGGTGCCAAGGCGCTTAGAAAAGCTAACAACATCTCATATTTAATATTTGGAGGTCGAATTTAATTAAATGACAATGTTCATTAACTTAACCAATCGCATTATCATAACAGATTTAAAAAGAAAATGATACTTGAAATATATTTAGCTACTTACTAATATTTTGTGTACGGGCCTATAGATTATTTGCCCCCTGACAAGTAGGTACGTAATTTAGTACCAAAAATTAAGACACAGCTCTTTACAAATGATTATTTTTGTTCCCGATGATCCAAATTTTTGTTCAAGTATTGACAAAACTGACAGGAAGAAGACAATGTTGATAAAGAAGAACAAAAAAACCATCTCTTTTTAAGAGGACATATACCTAAATCAAACCCCCCAATTTGCAATCAAATTTCTCAAATATGTTAAAAAGTGTGTTTCTAAATAAAAAATATAATAAGTAATGTTTTGTCACACAATTTTAAATTTCAGCATTAACTCCCCCTAAAAAATATTAAATTACTCCATAACTATGTGTCTTAAAGAAATAAATCTTATATGTGCTTAAAGAGTGCATAAATTCAAAGTGAATGTACGAGATAGTTTTTTCATTTCAAGTCAAACCCCCTAGACAACGTTACATTTAGCTCAAGAAAAGATAACTCAATGTATGCAAGTGACAGTTGTCACGTGACTGGTAACTATCACTTCCATACATTGAGTTATCTTTTCTTGTTTCTTTTCTTGAGCTAAATGACACGTTGCTTAGGGGGGCAGGTTGGTTCTTAAAATGCAAAGAAAACAACACATTTGGGTTTACGATAATTTATATCACGTATAAACCAACCCCTTTTAACGCGCGCGATAGTCATTCTTACTAACACGTGCATTGCATTGGGCGGTTTTAATATATCATGCATAGAATTATTATCAGGTTTTCAGTCACCAGATTTGCCATTATATGCCATTTCAATGTTTATATAAGTCCAATCATTAATTTGATTTCTAACTAAGTTTGTTTCAAAGTATGGTAATAATAAGATTTCTCGCCATTTACATAATGTCATTGCGGTCACTCTTGTTTTTATTCTGATAAAGGGTAAACATTGCTGACTTGTGATTTAATCAGAATCTGAAAGCCTCCAACTGCTATTGGTTTATTCCATCACAATAAAGTAATTACATATTGCGCTCTATTAAATAACAATCAGATGTTTATAGTTCGTTAAGATGACGCAATGGACACTCCCCTATTGTTCATAATATATCTAGAAACATTATTCTATAATACAAGTAAAATTACATGAGATGATGTAACTCACACACTGAATCGACACTACGCAACTCCCACATCGAATAAACACATTTCAAAAAAGATTATCTGCTCGTAATAATACGTCGTTCGCATTTTTTATGTAATAAAAAAAATTCCTGCCCAGATTTCATCAAATTACAAAGATGTATTGGCGTTTTTGTTTGAATCTTTTATTTTATGTTATCCATACCTACAACCAAAAAATAATACATAAATCATCGTCATATATCGGCTGGTTTTTTTTATAAATTATTTGTTTCACTATTTAAGAAACTCATCATCTATATTCGAGCATATGAGATTTAAAGTTAATAGCGATTTGAAACATAATTTCAAATGTTGTTCAGGCAATTATCAGTGACTATGTAGAACATTAATTTATTATGCGCACATGTTGCCACACTTAGATGGTTCTTAAAGACTAACAATGTCGATCGTTTCTCACATCCAGAATGAAAACACAGAGAAATGCTCTGTTCTTAACGGGAATCAGGCACGTGGCTCAGGAGTCAGGAATAAATAAGGTATTGTATCATTTACTAGGTCCTCATTTTACAAGACGAAATAATTACATGCCACCAAGTCCTGAGGTTGTCCAATGAGAGAGTCCTAAACATCACGAACAAGAATAGAGTTCTGCTGATCACTGTCAAGCGACACAAGGCTGCATACTTTGGCCATACATTCAGTGGGGATAAATACGCCATTACGCATCTTTTCTTGGATTGGAAAATAGAGAGAAGACGGGGTACGGTGCGTAAAACACTGAAGAACCTCAGGCAGTGGTTTGCCATTTCTAAGACAGCGTCTCTCATAAGACTGGCCCAGGTTTGAAATGAGTTCGGAACGATGGTCACTAACCTCCGGAAGGAGTGGCACGCGAAGAAAAATAAGATGTACTTATTATCGGTTTCAAATTTCATCTCCATTAAAAAAAATGCCTCTGTGTTCGACGAAGCATCAATATAAAAATTGAGTTCAGTAAGTTGATATATATTATGTGTTGTATGTTTTTTTAAAGTTTAATACTAATATAATTTCTTATTGAGAAATAACATAACGCCCCCACAAATAAAAACTTGGAGAACTTTGTCGTTTTTAATATATGCCTATTATATTTCGCCTGGTTTGCTTTGAAATTCTCGATTTTTCCGGAAAAAATTATGAATTCATACGTCAGGTGATATTTTATACAATATAACCTTTCAATAGGTACATGATTCTCGTAAAATATAAAGTTTTATATATTAATGTGTATTGTGTTAAACTTGTGGGTGGTAAAATATTATTTACATTTTCTTTGTTACGTCTTTTTTTTCAATCGAAAAAAAATACTGCGGGTATCTTAAAATATTAAAATTTATCCAGTATAGGTATTATTTATTTTATGTGCAACGATATGAAAAAATACGACAGACTAATCATTGCATTGAGGATAGAAAGAAGTGAATCAAAGGATGGAGATGGAACATTGTTCTAGAATTATTTAATCAGTATAGTTTCTTTAGTTTTTTTAATAAATATTTGTGTACATTGAGACGTCGAAATATACTAATTATATTCTACAGATAATGTACTTGTTAATTTATTGGAGCGAAGTGTTTGTAAATGATTCCGTACCTAATTGAATAACACATTAAGTATTGATAATGCTAAAAAATGTTTAATGTTAGGTCACGTTAGTTTATTATAAATGAGTTAGCTAACCACGTATAAAAGTGAAAAAAGTTTAAAACATGTATCCTGTCTGTGCTTACGTATGGTCTGGAAACTATCACACTAACTGCGCGGACCAAACATAAGCTACATAAAATGCTAGGCGTCAGAAGAGATAGAATAAGAAATGAAGAAATCAGTGGGTCTTGTTGCCAGACAGGGAATGGACAGATGGACACCCAGAATTCTGAAATGGAGACGATGGGATATGAAAAGCGAATAGGCCAGCCTCAGAAAAGGTAACTTTCTAAGAAAATCATGGTTGGACCCTCGGAAGGTAGGAGAAAAATCGGAAAAACAATACCAAGTTGGGAAGACGAAATAAAGATGCGGCACAGCTCCAGTGGGAAACCAATTGGAGGATGGCGACTGAGAACAGACGGAGTTGGAGGCAAAAATTGAAGGGGGCCATTTGATTTTGGCCAAAAATTGATTTGGGTTGTATCGCCATCTAACAAGAAGAAGAAAAACCTTCTGCACGATACCCTTTGAGTGATCAGTAAAACGACGGCGTAGAAAACAACAGGTTTTCCGGCTAGATTGCCTGCTGTAATAGAGGCTGAAAATCTATTTAGCTTTAGTTCATTCTTCTACTTTGATAACAGCGGGGGTTTATTTAATATTGATGGGTATTAATGTTATAGGATGATAAGTGGACTGTATAAAAACTAAACCCAATTATGTTTCCTTGTTATTGTAACAAAAAAAAAACTCGCGACTTATAATTTTAAATTGCAATAATTTCTAAACACATCGGTGAGGAGAAAAGACAAGGAAAGGAGACATGGAAATATGCTTCTACAGACGGCATTAAAATTGTTTAATCATAACACAAAAGCTTAAGGGGTAATATTTTCTTAATACCTACGCAACTTTCTGCTGTCAATTAGGAGTTCATCCCACCACAATTCATACATTTGACATTTATGGGGAAAACGAAATTATGGCATTTCGTTTTTACTAAGTGCTAACCTCTTATGATCTCATTTGTTATTTATTGTTATCAGAAGCATCGCCTATAAGAGTATTCTAGAAACTCCACCCCACGTATAACTCTTGGTATTAAATACCTTTCATGATTTATTATGTATTTTATGATGAAATACTCCGTAAAATGAATTGTTTGGAGTTACGACAAAACATACTACAAGAAAAGTTGATAATACCCATAAGCTTACGACCAAATCACCTAGTATTGGTTTCACCGTATAATATTATTCAAGATTTATATTTTTATGTTTTGCTACTATGTAATAGGGATAAAAAGGACATTTTGTGAGTATCGTTTTGATGTTTTTGCGTGTATGGCGTATTAATAAATTTGATGTTCATATTCATATAATTTGTTTAAAGTGTATTGACATTGAGTTGATTAGTTTTCCATAGACAGTATAGTATGTTTTCTATGATGCCATAATATACAATATGTCATAAACAATACGATTGATCAAAATGGTTGCAGTTCAGGGGCTACAAAGGTCCCGCTCTTTTTAATAATTCAAAATACAAAATACCTACTGTCACGTTCTGAAATATTATTATTTTTTTATTATTTTTGTTGAAATATAGTATATCAAAAGAATAATTAACACATGACACTTGTTTTCATATTGCGTGCACTTAAGCTGTAGATACAAGTGGCGAGATTAAATAGAACAATTTATATCCACAAGAATTACCAGCTCAGTAAAGCCAGAATTGCAAGATATTTTTTAATACGTATATATTTTTTCTTTTTTACTTGTCTGTCTGTGTTACAAATATCTAAGACAAGTGTCATCTGTGTCTATACAAATTAATTGGAATATATATTAAACTTTGTATACATATTGAACTACTTCCAAGCGGGAAAGTCTACTACAGGCCATGTGCTCCATTACACTTATTCGCATTGTTTATTCTAGTGGGTACCTCTAGCGGTTAAGTCCAATATCAAGGTGTCATGTTCGAATCGCGGTTGAGATGTCACATATCGCACCAGTTTCAGTACCAAAAACGACATCTCACAGTCGTTTAGCTGAAACACCACGGCCGGGATGGTTAGGCAAGTTGCCAGACGAGTTTCGACCGAATTGCAATATTAAAGTCTACCGAATTTTGAACGAAACGGTTTAAACCGATAAACGATCTCTGTTATGACACATTAAACTATAATGATTTTGAAAATGGAACGGATCTTAGTTTTGCGGTGATATAGGTTAATAGGAGCGAATTTTGGAGTGCAACCTATGTAGGTAAAATTATTGTACATAGATAAATGACCTAGCTCTAAGAATTAAGTGCACATTAATAGGTACTTTCAAATTTATTACTAAATAATGGATAATAAATTCTCTTTTCAAAATATTTTTCCAAAATCAAAATGCGACTACGTATGTAGTTGACAGGATAGAAAGTATGATTACAATTAGGTACATTTTTCTGTCATATATAGGGTTTTAGGGTTGTTCAATAATAAATACAAATTAAACATGTTTTTAGACTATTCAGAATTGTATTCATACAGTTTTTGAATAAAAAACAAATAAACCATCTGATTCCCTACAATAGGTAAAAAAATAAATATCGTATGAAGTAAAGTAATATATTCTACAATAAATATCTATTATGTACTTGCTTTTTAAATTTGAAATGTTCTTAAGTAGGTATAATATTTTTTGACAATCTGGCGGGAGAATTCTCATAGAAAAGTAAAAAACACGTTAGTGTTGCTACTAGATAAAATCACGCTTATATATTAATCGGAATAAAGTTCACTCTAGTATATTTTTTAATAAAAAATGAGGAATATATAGGTAGGTATAAACTGTACATATATAGGTATCTACCAGAATATTCTGAAATCATAAATTCAAAAACAACTTCATTATTAAATAATTCAAGCGATTCCATACCAAACAAATTATGAATGGTTTGTATTTTGTGCTTTTCGAATCATTTTCTTTGTTTTGTTTTGGACATGTTCCAAATTTAAAATTTTCGCACATGCTGTGCATGGAGAGTGAAATCTAGAGTATATAATACCTACGGATAATCTTTCCATATTTCTTTGATATGCGATCATTTTAAAAAGATTAGGTATCGATGTATATAATATTTGAATAAATTCAATTATCATGATTATCTATAATTGTGATTATCAATGCACGTTTCATAACTATTTATTGTCCTACTTTATTAATTGAATTAGGTGAAAGTATATTTTCAAACAAAACCGTATTTTAGTAATCCAGTTCTAGTGAATTTAGGACTATGAATAACCATATTGCCAAACTTCGATATAAATCACACATAAAATTTCATTTTCAATATTGTTTTTACTGTTATTTTTTGTGCTGCGTTCTTTTTCAGAACGCAGAATCGAACCGGCTAATAATAGGAAAACTTTGTAATAAATATATATTCAACTGGCAACATCCACGTGAGTCATAGACAATACATATTATTTTAGTTAGTCGGCGAAATATAAGATTGTTTATGCTATATTATATTGACCAGAAACCGCTTGAGATTGTTGAAAGTGAATAATTTTTTCGTAGTGTATCTTATTATTTTCGAAAATAATTTTATTCTTATTACTACGAAAGCCACTGCCTATACATTGTTGAATATCTCAATTATGTAGTTGTAAAATAGTGCAATTTATTTTATTTTTATTCCATATATGAAAGATCATTAAATTGAATTACAATCATATTTACAAAATAAAGAGTTTGTATAAATGGATTATGTAGTAAATATTTTTTAAAACCACATCCATTATTTTGTACAGACATTTTGAGAAATGATTTATTATTTTTTGACAGTTTTTGACAATTTATTTAAAATACCATAGGTACTGAATTATTTTAACAAAACAAAATAACTATAATTTTTCTCTCTTATTTTATAGAGAAACTCATATTACTACTTTATTTGTTAGAAATTCATAGAAAATGTCTGTATTCTGTTAGATCGAAGCTTATACAAAATAGATATAACAATCTTAAAAGGTCAAATATTATTTTTTAGAGAGAATCAAAGGTTGAACGATGAACTTTAGGAAAGTTATAACAAACAGTTTATATTGATTTAGGAAAACCACATTAATGTCTAAATTAGAAAGAAAACGAGTGGTTTGTAGCCAACACTAAACTCACCATAGTAGGTAAAGGTTAATTTTTTCTTCTTGAAAGGTTGACAATCTCTAAATGTATTTTTATGAAGTACATTTCAATTAGATTCTTAAACAAATATAAGATTCCCAGAGGATAAAAGTTTTCACAGTACACCATAGGATGCACTTTCTACATGATACCTGTTGAGAAATTGATGCAAAAAATAATGCATTACTAGGAAGATGAGCATATATGAGACAATTTTGATGAGGCGATGTATATGTGCCAAGATAGAAGAATGCGGTGTTCGGTTCTCACTGCCTACCCCTTGATGAAGTTAGAAGCAGAGAGCAAAAAATATACTTGTTTATAGACACATATGAAGTTGAGCTGTTATATACATTCTTCATACAAATATGGAATTTATTTCACATTGATATGACCATAGATTTTTTTCTTTTATCCTTGAATGCATTTTTGATGAGTGTATTTTTACTGTATCAAAATTTCAAACATTATAAAAATAACTCGATTTTACAGACCGTGAGAGCATTTTGAAAATTTGGACAGAGGAAATCATAGAGAAAAAATTAACGGATATCTATAGAAAATTAATCAGCTCTAAGTTTATGGACTTTACATATATGATATCAATATGAAGTCAATCGGCTTTATAATTTGGGTTGCAGAGTAGATATAAAAAAACAACGTAAATGATGAATTCATAGAGAATAAATTAAAAGTTGTCTATGAAACTAATCAGCCCTAGGTCTATGAACTTTTCACATATGTTGAAGTTGATCGGACTTACTGTTTGG
Source organism: Molanna angustata (assembly GCA_963576475.1). Classification (NCBI taxonomy): domain Eukaryota; kingdom Metazoa; phylum Arthropoda; class Insecta; order Trichoptera; family Molannidae; genus Molanna; species Molanna angustata. The sequence goes on from OY754968.1 coordinate 41,362,294, forward strand.
GCTGTAGAGAGGACACAAAAAGGATAATCCGTACGGCGTACGCCATACTTACAAACATATCACGACGAAACTCATAGTGTGCACTCTCTACATGATACCCGTTGAGAAATTTATATAAAAAAAATATGCTTAAAAAATGTGAAATCATGACTCTCCACCTATTCTATAGTGTGTAAAGTAAAAAAAAAACAATTCTCTTAATGCCAATATTTTTACGAAGTAGCAATCTAAGCACTAATTATTATTTGCTTTCAATTCTGTGCGCTGGGAAGATAGTTTTTTTTATAATACCGATTTGAAAGGATGTCATGTGATGAGAAGTCAAGAAGATCTTGTAAATCGGAGAGGAAAAGGATGTTCATTATTCACCAGCCCAAACAATATAGGTTAGATTGACCTGGTGCCGATGGATAAGGAGATCACACCCGATCTACAGTAGGATAAGGAAAAGAAGAATATTACCGTTTTGAAACGTAAATAAAAAAAACAATCGAAATTTAAAAAAAAATCGATAAACCAATTCATTTATGCCTGTGACCATTCACTATATGCCATATAGTCATCACATCAGTTTATTAAAGATTAATTTATTCATAGATAATATTCTCTATGACAGCACCTACAAACCTAACTAGAGATTATCATAAAACTGAGCTCGTTGTTATGCTAATGTCGTGATTCATCTTCTACAAAATTATATTTTATCCAACAATTATGCTTGTTTTAATTTATGAAAGCTTAATAACTTATGATACATGCAGAAGGCTGGTGGCAGAGAGGTTAGCGCCGTGGATTGAATTAGTATGAATCCTGCCACCACCGATTTCGTTCACTTATAGCAAAAGCATATTATGCTTATTTTGTCACAAGGACATAGGTATTCATTTAAGTATAAAAAAATGTTTGTGCACAGTTTTCGGTACTTTCGATTATGTGAGTAGTGATGAACAAAATAAGACTCAAATTGAGAGATTATTCGGTCTGTGTGAGAGGAAGTTATGCGCACTTTGTTATTCTATGCGACCAAGGAAGGTAACTGCGTATTTTTTTTCTCCTTCTACTGTTATTACGCATACGATTTTTCAGATCCATTTCTACATCATCCATCCAAAATATGACTATTTATTTTTTTGGAAAATTATTAACGTCATATTTCATTTGCTATTGTTTAAGTTCGTACTTCATCAGAAAAATATAGGATGATTACCTACAATTTATAATGGTGCTTTAAACGACTATTAGTTTTGAGGGAGCACTATTATTGACATGTGTATTTAACGTCAGGAATATTTTTTCTTGTGAAATTGCTATTCTTCTTCTTCTTCAGCCTATTTCCGTCCACTCCTGAACGAAGGCCTCCTCCATTTGACTCCACGTCGTCCTGTCCCTCCACCGCAGCTGCGGCCGCCCCACACCTCTCTTTGTCATACGAGGTCTCCAAGTCAGCACTCTCTTTTTCCACTTCTCGTCCGAGCTTCTGGCTACGTGTCCCGCCCATTTCCATTTCAGAGTCGCCACACGGTGGATTATATCTGTTACTTATTAATGAATGCTATTAATGAATGAAAAATACCATTGGCTAAAGAAGCCTGACCCATAATTTTCCCGTGAAATTTTTGAACCCGACCAATGCTTAAAGAGGCCTTACCCATCACTACTATAGATACCTACATAGATCCAGTTTCCCGATCTGTTGACCCATATCATAGATTATTAATGTTTTAGATAGATAATTCATTCATGCTGGGGATTCAAATAAATTACTTTAGATAATTGAATGAATAGATGGATGTATGTATGTGTGTTTACCTGTTTATACATACATATGTAGGTACTACATTTTGATTTGATCGATAGTCAATAATCATTGACACCTTGAAAAAAAATGAACACGTGCAGTAGTTTTTATTGAACTGTAGATACGAAGACCTTCCTCGCTGTTCTGGTGAAGGCAAGAAGATATAGTATCCTGAACACAGTAATTTGTCAAGACCGTAAGACATAGAATATTCTGAGGTGAGGTAGGAAAATGAGATAACTCTGGATTGACAGACAAAAGAATGACAGACGTGATGTCGGCCTTCGTGGCTCAGTTGGTTAGGTATCTAACTGCTGATCCAAGGGTCCCGGATTCGATTCTCGGCGGAGACACACTTTTTAATTGTGTATTCAGTCTGGATCTGTGAGACGATTAATGTCGTAAGTCTCCAGAATTTGGCAACTTGTTATTGGGTGCCTGTTAAAAGAATATATTTGACATAGTATCTGTTAGTTGCCCGATAAGTAATATTAAAAGAGTAATATTAGTTCGTATTCATATAATGGTCATTATTTTGAACCTTTCAATCAATGAAATTTGTAAATAAATAATTCAAACCTCGTTAATGTAAAAAAGATGATGTCTGTCTAATTTGGAAATTGTGGAATTCGGTTATCACTACCTATACCTGTTGCAGTGAGGCACCAGCTTAGAATAGTGCTTCAAATCTTTACTATTATCATCATTTTTGGATATCCTGTAAATGCTAGGTAATCGAAAATAGGTAGGTACCACCGCCTAAATAATTCAGTAAGGAGGTTCACCATCCATTATTCTGAATGTAGTGCCTTTTTAGTTGACACGAGACTGGTGTGTGGAATATACGTACCAGTCATTTTTCCTTATATAAATTAATGCCCACCCTCACACTTGTCGCTGGTTAACTCACATTGTGGGATTTGCCGTGATGATATGTAGGTACTTATGTACCACCCGTTCGACAGAGGACAGGCCGCGGAAAAGAAACTTTGTTATCTCAACAATACTGTGTGTTTTATTAAGACCTGTGTGGATCCAGTTCGCAGACTTTTTCTCTTGGACCTGTCAAAACGAACGTATCAGAACGTCGAGATAGAATATTATGTTTTTTTAAACGAAAAATACACGGTTCGACATTTTAATAAAATGCGCCATACATTGTCTTGAAAATATTTATCTTACGCGAATATTTTTATTTTGGATATGGTTTATTATTCATCTCATAAAAATGTCGAATCAACACAACACATACATTTGTGTTGATTCCATTTGCCGGAAATTGAGTAAATTTAATCGTTAGATTAACAAAGAAGGCGTCTCTCATATTGTTGATTGATACATTCTTCGAAAATTATTTGGCATGTAAATATTTTCATTATCATTCATGTATAAAAACATAATTCATACCTGATTGCGTATTCTCCAACATTATCCGCAATAGACAACAAATAAGACCCCCACTAATAAGGACGACTTTTGCATAGCGACATTACCCTTTTCTTGCTCCTAGACTTTACAATAAAATATTACCTGACATAGAACACAATATCTCACGCGACGAAACAAATTTCAAAAAACTGGTAATTGACTGCCTGAAAAGAAATGGCAGAATACAATCTGCTCATGTCTTGTTAAATATTCTCACATAGTTCACTGCTCTGTGCCTTCATAACCTGAGAATCTGTATCATAGCTTGGTGCCATCCATCATTTCCATTACGATTATATGGGCTAAAATAACTGAGAGATCACGTTACTTATATTATTCTGATTATTTTTTTTTCTGTTTATGTTTAATTATTTTGCATTCAAAAACATGTAACCTTAGGCCAAATTGATAAAGTACTGCCTCAGAACAGACTTGTCTAGTGAGGCAGTAAATTTCCATATAGGTACAATGTACATTGTATGTTTATAATTAGTATTTTAAAATATAGTTATTTTTTATTTTTGTATATATGTGTAAATAATGGAAAATAAATAATTTCATTTCAAAAAGATGAATGCATCTACAAAGAAAATTTAAGTTTACCTACATACATATTATACATGTATGTACATTATTAGGTATGTACATAATATATCACTAAGTTTTTTTTCAAGAAACCAATATTCCAAAACCCAATATACGTATTTTATATTTAGTGCTCTCAATCATTCACATAGCATTCAAACGATTATTTGATTTACACAATGTCTTACGATCAAAAGATTTCCGTTGAATTTAGGAATCCAGATATCTTGTCCATTTGTCATGCCTTTTACAAAACGATAAAAAGTTAGCGATATGTTACGGTGATAAACTTTTTTCATACTTGCTGATTTTTATGATCTACAATAAAGAGGGTTCTTTGAAACACCTTTTTACTTTTCTGCTTCCTTGTAAGAAATTGAATAGAATTGTAATAAAAATGTTTCTACATTTTTTCTCTATCTGTCGAAATTTAATTACGTTTCAGAAAATAACAAATAGCATTCTTGTTCAAATTTGTCATGTTGCACTTTGAAATTGTATAATACTTATTACATCGAATATTTTTATTATTGCATATGCGCAAATATTGGATTTTTTTCCCTGTCGGGAGTAAAAGATATTTTTTAACAGATTTTTAATTATCTCAATAGAGATGAAGTTGGAATATTTACTGTAGAAGAACCGGGAAATCAAGGCACCTACAGGGCTTACGACCTGTCATCGGCTGGTTTACGTGATCACTTTATGCGCTTGCGCAACGTTCACCAATTATGCCTTTTTAATGAGATCCCTATCAATTCAATTTTTGAAAGTTCTATATATTGCAATACTGAAATTCTTTCCGCTTGAAAATAAGGATTTTTACTACAGCCATCTATGTGTGAAATTATGAACAACATTCTTATTATTTTTATTTATTTTTGTTGTAACGCCATCTATTGAGAGAATTGTTTTTTTGTAAATAATGAGAGCAACAATTCTTATTCAGGTATAAGAATTGTTGCTCTCATTATTTACAAAAAATCAAACTTATTACATATTGAGAAAGTGCAAAGACGAGCAACCAAACTGCCAATTGGAATGGGTGGTCTGGAATACTCAGAAAGGCTGCAAATTTTAAAAATCCCAACTCTGCAGGAACGCCTGAACCGTGGGGATATTATTGAGACATACAAAATTTTACATGGCTATTATCACTGTTGTGTTATGGATAACTTTTTTACGTTGAATCACAATCCACAACTGAGGGGCCATCACTTAAAGCTGAATAAAACATCCTTTTCCCTGAATCCAAGGAAACACTTCCTGACCAACAGGGTGGTGGATGCCTGGAATAGCTTACCGGATAAGGTTGTGAGTGCTGGAACACTCAATCAATTTAAAAACAGATTGGATGCACATTACAAAAATAAACACATGATACAGGCCCATCAGCAATAGCTGCCTGCCTGTAAACTAATAATAATAATAATAATAATATGAATCCGGGACATGCAATCTGTGATAATAGTACCAATAGTAATTTCCACCACAGGAATTATTCCATTAAACTTATTCAGCAGTTTAGAAACCATCAAATTACCTAAATACACATACGTCACCATGCAAAAAGCAGCCATATTAAACACATGCAGACTGGTGAGGAAATTCCTCCAAATCGACGACACTACTGACCTTACTAACACATAAATTCTACACATGGCACCAACACACAAAACACCACATATTATATATACTCAGTAAGGATAGCACTTGGCAGCATTGCTCGTGCTACCCCAAATCCCACCAGGTGATAAACCTGAGAAGGTGTTAAAGAGCCCGAAATAATAATAATAATATTTTCTGAGTTCCATTAGGTATATATAATTTTACTTTACATTTTAAGATGGTCTTTGTTTTATGTTCTATTGTTGATTTTATTCTTCCAGTAGTCAGTTAACAGTATCAATAGAATTAAAATATTGAATTTCGTTCCAAATTTGAAATTTAACCTCTATCTAATATATTCCAAGAATCGTTTGGCCTCGTTACTGAGATCGAAGTTAATCTGTCGAAAAATAGGGGTTATAATTTCATCAACAAAACTAAATGCTGCCAGATGGAAAAATGAAAATATGAAAAAACAACATAATTTTATCGTGGTTTCGAAGGCGGCGGCGTCGAGGGCGTATTTGGTCGAGTGTCAATTTCCCGTCATAAAATGAATAATGGGGAAATTCACAAAGTGATCTCTCGGCTATTTTGTTTCAAAAAGGAAAAGTTAAATTATTCCTCTGACCCACATACTACCCTAAATAAACAATTTACTCCAATGCCTTAAACCAGGCTTTGTCAAACGTATCCACTTAATTAAGAAAATATAGCCTCAGTACTATATAATAGAACGCAGTTTCTAGTAACAAAATTGTTATGTTGATATTATTTTATGACACTAATCAGTATCTACAGTCTACTTTCTGAAAGTGTAGATATATAAAAATGACTTCAACATAATAACTACATAAATCCTTTTCTAAATTATCTTTTTACTTGTCAAAATTGAGTACTGTAACTACGATTTTTATTTTAGCAAATAGATACGTTTCGTTTATTCAATTAAAACTTTAATTAAAGTGTTATCAAATATATAATAAAAACAACTTTTATATCTATTGTTATTTTTGTATCAAATTTGATTGTAAGAAATGGTTTAAAATACAAAATAATAAGGGATTTTTTTAACTGTAGTAAGCACTCAAAATGTTAGTAAATGCGAATATGTTCATATTTATTCTTAATTTTTAAAATGAAAGGAAAACTATAAATCGAATATCACCGAATGACTTGAGTTCACAGTTATGACAGGTAAAATTAATTATTGTATATTTTAATACTATTACATTTGGGAACCATTGCCGTAAACGGATGGAAAAAAACAATAAACTCTCATTTTATACACTGTCTTCAACATCTCTGCCTTTTCTTCCCGCCATCTTTTAAATACTTTTCCCCGTCAATGTTTTATAAAAAAATAAGTAGGTAGGTGCGCGTCAAACAAAATGGAGGAAGTGATAATTAGTTATTTCAGATTCAATTATTTGTTCCACAAAACTGGGTTACCAAATACCGCAGTGTGATATAAAAATAATGTAGGACTCTTTATGGTCGAAGAACGTCAAAGTATCAAAGCGTAAACAAATTAAATGACCCCATTGTTGTGAACGTCTGAAAGTGAGATCTTGTCAATTTGAACTCGAGTATTTTAAATAGTATTAATCTTTTTTTACTTCAAAATTCGTCTTATTTATACATTTTTATTCTAGAAATATCCATGACTCGTTTTTTTATCAAAATATTTCACGCAAAAATCATTGAAGCCGCTCTGGGGACGAACAGAGCTTATTGTTCTAAGGCAGGGTTGTTTCAACAAAATGTAACGGTAATAGTAGGTATAGTTAAAATACTTTGATTTCATGAAATTGTTCAAAAATGTGTCGTTTGACGGCATTAGATTTCAATGAAACAACAAAAAGTATTGCACAATTTTATGAAATCAAAGTATTTTATCTATACTTTTACTTTAATTTTTGTTCGAGAAACACAGCCTAAAACGTTCCGAATGAAGTTAAGAAAAACACTACAAAATACTGTGTAAGCGCCTCACACGCATAAGCTAACACAGTAAGTATGGCTGTTTTATATTATGGTGATTTAAGTTTCTTGTATGTTAACTCTAAATGTAACAGTAAATTAACCTACAATACGGTTTTTCGCTCAAATATATTAAAAACGAAAATGACAATAATGAAGACGAAACAAATTACAAGTAACCTATTTGCCTAATTATTTTTTTGTTGGTAAAAATATTTAAATATTCAAAATATTCGAGAAAAAAAATCGTGTTCGATAATTTACACTTTTACGAAACAATCCGTGTTCAATTTTCCCCACGAAAATAATGTAATCTACATAATTTTATTCCTTGCGGTTAATGCGTTAAACACTTCATTTTATGTGTCTGTGACATTTTTTTTTCTGTAATACTGAATTGTTTTCGACAGTATAATCAGTCGTCCCCGTTATTTAGTAGGTCATGTGTCCATTACTGAAGTCCACTCGTAAATATATAAATCGCACTTTGAATTAGTGTCAAGAATTTTATCACGGCGAATTTTCAGCCCTTTGTATTTTGTAAGTATCAACACAATAACTGGGTGACAGAATAATATTAATTAGGTAGGTACCTACTCTAGATTGCTATGGATACTTAATAAAATAATTTATTTACATTAAATTTCTTCATAGAAGTTTATGCACAGTAAAAATCTGAGCAGTTATGCGTTTTATGACGTCGTTGTTTTGCATTTGACAATTTACATAATGTAATAATCGTCAAAAATATATTTTATTTAATTATCGCAGGAAAAATAGAATATTATTTCATTCAATAATTATTAACGCCGTATAAGGTATTATTTGTTTTAGAGGTTTTATTTTGGGACATTAAAAACAATAATACTAACGCAAACAAAGAAATAGAAACATGTAGAAGTAAGTAATTGTATTTTGATATCAAAACGAAAAATCAATAACTCCCGTAAAATCGAACATTGTTACATTTAAAAATTATAATCCCAATAAAGTAAAAAAAAGTAATGGATACCATATTCGAAAATAATCAAATGTCATTTGAAAACAAAATATTTAAATAATAATATCACAACAATATAGAGTACATATATTATAATTCTATGAATATAGTATAGAAACAGATAATGTTTAATCCGCAATTGTGTTGTTTTTTGATTACCATACCATACCATCACGCCATTTCCCTATTTGGGGTAGGCAGAGAGAACCGAACGCCAGACTCCTCTCTCTTGACATACATTCCTCGCTTCATTCACGTCCATACATCGTCTCATACACGCTCTTCTATTATTCTTACTTCTAACATCTCCATCTTTCAAAATCCCATTTATGTGATCGTGCCAACTCTTTCTTGGCCGACCTCTACTTTTCATTCCTCTTTTATCAGCCTTGTATACTTTTTTTGTCAGACGGTCATCACTCATTCTTTCTATGTGGCCGAACCACCTTAGGGCATTTATTTTCATATTACTTACGATATTTCTTTCAATCATACATTCTCGTCTAATATCCTCATTTCTTATTCTATCATACATCGTTTTTTGACGAAACGATGTTTTTTGATTATTTTTACTAAAATTCAACTGGCAAACAAGAAGCCGAAGTATTCTATTTTATTTTATTTTATTTTAATTTGTGAACATACAGTCTTAATAACAAGTTATAAATTAATAATATAAAACTCCATTACAGGACTAATTAAATCTATCTATCATCCGGTTAAAACATTTAAATCAGAATAACTTAAAAATAATCTATATATTATATAAAAATGGATTTACGTATATTTGTTTGTTCGCGATGAACTCCTAAACCAACCATCCGATTGCGATAAAACTTTGGGAATTTGTTCAGCTCATTCAGGAGAAGGTTTATGCATTATAATTTATTTATTTATTTATTCGATATCTAAAAAAATGGTATTGAATTGATACTTAGTGGGTTTGTTCAGCAAAAATCCTATATACCCATACATTAAATGGTATATTATATAAAACTGGAATAATGCCAAAGGTTCAAGTACCTATATTTGTTTTAATAATTATATAAAATTATAATTGAATGAATGAATAGGGACGGAAGGGACTGTAGGGATGGAAGGGAAAAAAATACGGAATTATAATTAGCAAATCTAGATATGAATGTTAAATAATAAAAAGGAAACATACCGATCCACCATTTTTATATATTTGGAGGTAAATAATTAAACAGGCAGGACAACGTCTGCCGGGTTTTACTAGTAGTTTATAAATAGCTAAATTTAATTGTTTGAATCTGGTCGCTTTGTGACGTATAATATTTTTTTTATTTCATTTTATCAAATACGATCTAGTTCAATTATTTTATTTCATTTTCATTATTAGATCGTATTTAAAAATTATTAACTTGAACGATTGCCTGCGAATGGTATAATTTAATTGTTTGAATCTGGTCATTTTGTTACGTAAAATAATTATTTTATTTCATTTCATTAAATAACGAAGTTGATTCTTTCTGAGTAACTACTACATAAACGATGGATAGTTCTTCCACATTTTGCATCGATATTTATTTTATGATTTTAAAACATTGTTATTATAAAATTTCTTAATCCCGAAAGATTCTGATATAGGACCGAAGGATCAAAATCTGACCTTCGCTTCGGTTGAATGCTATCTATTGTCGTCGAATATTTCTGCTTGTCAATATATGTAAACAAACAGAACAGTACATGTGTAATTTTATATATCATATTAAATTCCAATATTGTACGAATAGTCATATAGATGAATTGTGCACCGTCTGATCTCCAATATTATCACCCTATGTTAGACCATTGGACAAAGATGTAGCAGATAGCTTTTCACATTTAGCGACACGTGGACAATTACATTTACAAAGATGAACGAGTTTTCCGGGAAGTGTTTGAATATTGTATAGATTTGAATTAAACTATAATGTTGCTGAAGGGAAACAAACTACAATATTTCTTAGGTACATCACACATATACTTAATGATTTTATCTGATAAAAACTTGTGTTATGTAATGATTATCAATTCGTTGGTAAATTAAGTAAAAAAAATACTAAGAAATTTGTTGGTAGGAAGGTAAGTATGTACGTGATATTTTCTTGTTAATTAACTAGCACAAGGGCCGACAGTTTGTCATATGAGAAGAAACAAACTGTCAAAAAAACATGATAAAAGTCACAAAAACATACAATATTATAACAATATGGAGAATCACATGTTTCAAACCACAAAATGTTTCTTTTCTGCACATTTGATTTAAAAAAAAAATACTTGATGAAAAAAAAAACTTCCCGAAACATGTCGGATACATTGGATTTTCATATATTCATTTTATCGAAACTACTAGCTACTACTAATAACTACTAGCATATTGTCTTTGTATTAAATAACATTTAACACTTAGAAAAATATTTTGATTTAAGAGACAAAATTCCGTTTAAAAAATCATTATTCACGGTTTTATGAACAGAATTCCATTTTCATTTTTTTCCTCAGTGTTTGATTCAAAATATTATTACTTATATTAAATACATGAGTTTGTAATTTGTTTAATTATGTTTATGACATCCTATATTTTCAATTAATAAAATCAAAAATTTTTTCAGATATCATCATATCACCTACTTCAATATCGTTGATTAAAGAATAAAATTTTTAAGGAAATAATGTTTTTGTATAAAGCTTCTTGAATACTTTATTGAAAGTATTTTTTACTACCTTTGAACGATAAACTAAAATTTATAGGAACTTTGAAACCCAAAGTCAGCAATGTCAACTTTTAAATATCTTTTGACAATGGAATTCCATTTGTAGCATGGCGCGTAAAATTTTCCGAGTGATTTTTCAAATTTCGTACGAATTTGTCGTAATTATTCCATGGAAATACTTCAGGCAACTTTAGCGCGAAAAGATAAAATCATAATTATTTGAATAAATGCGTACTTTTGGGCGCCTACCTATTACTTATGACCTATGTGTATATTTCTATGGAGCTACATGAACATTTTTTGAATCCGGAACGAACGGGTGGGGCGTGTGAAATGCAAAATGTTGGTCTGCGAGAATTCGCGGTTATTTTCAATGTCGCGTAGGTTGGTACTCTGTATACATAGAAACAGTCAAACTGCCAGATGTATCTACCTACAGCTTCAGTATGTAAGTAGGTATGTATATTGTATATAGATAAACAGCAAATTATGTAAATAATTACTTTTGGTAAATTTATTACATTACATTTAGTTTTTATTTTAAGAGGATGTGTTTTCTTCAACCGTCGGCCTTCGTGGCTCAGTTGGTTAGGTATCTGATCTATTAATATTTGACATAGTACCTGTTAGTTGCCCGAGAAGCAATGTAAAAATAAAATAAAATAATGCATAATTTGTTCTGAATATTGACAAGAGATGTGATTGCAAGAAAAACATGAATTTTGTTAGTAAAACTTGTATATTAAGACACGTGTATGAAGAAGTTATATGTTTTCGTTCTACGTTAATTTTTTCAGTAAGGTTAATAAGTAGGTACCTACACTTAACAAAAAAAAATATTCGCATGAATGAATTACAAACAACAAAAGGTTGTGTTAGAATATACGTAAAAAAATAAAAGAAAAATGATAAGTAGAAAAGTATGAATGCAAGATAGTAAGGAAACTTAGGTATCTAAAACAGTGTTTGATGCCAGTTTTTCTCTCTCAAATTGTCATTTCGCTGCTTCAGAAATAACAGACGGAAGACGAAAAAAAAAACAAGAGACATTCCCAGATGATTTCATCTTTACCGGGTCTTTTGACGTCAACAAATAATAAACGTCGCACTGAAGTTAGGCACGAGCTTAGATAATCATTTTATATTATATTCACAAAATGCGCTAAAATGATTAAATAACGATTTGTGCATATTAAATCTTTAAATATCCGCATATAACTGACACGTGTCATTTTATTACAACTCGATCTGTCACAATATATCCATTCGCCAGCAACATAACACGGAAATTTAAACAACATACGCATTTTCATACAAATATATGACGTTTATTAACGCAACGGATTAAAATAATAAGATAATTTACACATTTATCCAGTTAATAATAATGCTTTTTATACGAGTAGGTATCCGCTATCGTCTATGTAGGTATGTTAGTATATTTTCTATTTTCTCTTCGCTTAAACAAAAGCAAAAGCTACTGAAATAATAAATACGTAAACATTTATGGCCTTACTTACTATTTGCAATTTGTGTTTAAGCTGATACTTACCCAGTTTTTTGTATGGCCGAAACTGACTTAGCATCGGATTAAATTCGTATTTTAAATAGTAAGTAAAGCCCTTAAAGTCTACTTGAATATTTCAAAATATTTTGTTTCTATACAACACATATATGTAGGTATATATGTAGTATGTCGAGATAGGCTAGTATGGAGGTCAGTCTTTTTTTCCTACCCAGAATATGAAAACAGCATGATGGTACGTATGTATGTTTGGACATTAAGTATCAAACTATTAAGTCTCCTTAGATATTGTGTACCTATGTCCGTAGTTCGACCATAATTTTATTTTGAATTTAAATTTCCGTTCGATTCATAGACAACTCCTTCGATCCAGAATCGATCTCAAAAGGTTGAAGAATGTAAATCTTCGAAAATGTTTAACGTGTATTCAAATAATGTTTCTCTAATAATTAAATTGTTTATTTTGTTTGTAAATGCATCATAGGAGTATATCCTACGTTGACAGCACTAATATGAATGGAATGACGTAATACGTGTGAGAATGCAAATGGTGAGTAAAATTTTTCGAGGTCAATTAGGCAAAGTATGACGTAGATTAATGCATTATAAATCTAAACGGTTATATTTAGATCTAAACTGAAGTATTTAAATTTTATTATCTTGAATAAATCGAGTTCCTACCTATTTACAGATAATTCGCATGCATAGATGTAGTAATATAAACACACAAATTATTTTAAATAAAGAACTGCTACATTAGAAAAACTATATGTTATATTTTTTATCATATTGTAATTTAACGAATGAAAGTTATGAATTCAATTGTGATTTTACAAATATTTATGTAATTACATAAATAAGAAATTGACATTTCATTATGTCTACTAAATATAAACTATTCCAAGATGCCCACAACTTTAGAAGTTTTATGAATGTATTTATTAATCAAATATACCTACAACATTCTTAATTCTGAGAATATGAATTTAATGGAAAATTGTCATCAATGGTAGGCCTTGAAATCGATACCTTTTCTTTAAAAATTACACAAAAGATTAACAAATTTATACTAAAAGGTTTTATAATATACCTTTTATAGCATTATCTAATTTCTATGAAGTTTTTGTTGCGTAAGACACTCATAATAAATAATATTAAATATTATCATAGATACAGTGATTAAAAAATATGTGGCACGTGTTTGATATTAAATATAGATAATTATGTATTACAAAAAATATGAATGGAAAATTATTTTCAATGATGGCAATAATGACAGCTTTCAGAATTAAAAATCTAATTACAGGAAATATTATGGGAGTGTTTGAGTATCGAATTCCTTTTGGCGCGATCGTTTTCCCGCCCATGACAAGCCTCCTTGTAAAAGCTTATATCCGAGTGCCAAATACAGTGGCGCCGTGACAAAAGACATCCGGAAACGTCGTTTGTAGTTGTGTGGCAACTTTGACCTTTTTATGAAGATCTTTGATTTGCCTGTCATTCGAAAGTCCTATACGTTGTTGCTGATGAGTTACCTCGAATCTCGAATTATAATGACATGTTCAGAGTTCAAAAGTAATATTGCCGGTAATTAATATAAAATAATATTGTTGAAAATACTCCATTTTTAAAAACCTTAATATTTTAATTCAGCAGTAAAATTAAATATTCAAATCGATTTGGGATAGAGAAAATTATTATGAACCTATGTCGAAATAGTACAAAATTTGTATATATTACCAGCTCTGTTAACAATAAAACGTCCAAATACTACATAAAAAAGGTTTTTAATAATGAGTTAAAAACCTTCCGCTCTTATACTAACGAGTTTTTGCCCGAAAATTAAAATTAAACAAAAATATTAAGGAAAAAGAGTTCAATTTTTGTAGGGAAAAATAATTGTTATACCAATTAGGTAAATGATCATAACAGCTAAGAGAGGTCAACATTCCAATTAATTAAAATAAAAAAATCAATTCTCTGACGCGGTTCAATTGTAACGAAATAAATGTTCAAAAAAGGTTAACGAACTTTGTACGAAAATTTGTTTTTACAAATCGTTAAAATGATATTTTGTAAAACAGAGAAAGGAAATGAATATTTTAGATTTTATCATAAAAATGTTCCTGAAGTGATATTTAACTAACAAGAAATTTAAATTTAATTAGGTGCCTCCTTAATAATAATTTAAAAATGTCCAAGATGTTATAATATAATTTAAAATATTTATTTTGTATACCTATATATATTTTTTTTATAATTATGACAATTTAATTACCTCTATGGAGTAAGCAGATATAAATAGGTATCTACAGTGCCAACCGCCATGGCACAGTTATTAGTAAGCCGTCTGTTTTCTATGCGAGCGCAATGGGTTCGATCCTTAGCGGAGGAGAAATTTATTTAATATTTATTATCTGCACTGGAAAAAAATACCAAATGTGTTAATGAAATCACTCATCATTAGTAATCACGACTGGTTAAGAAGTTATTTGTCATCCGTTCCAAAGCAGTCGCTTTGGAACTTGTCGAATAATACACCTCATTCGTGGTTCAATCAATGTTAATTGCAATAAATAAGAAAGTATATTATAGTACGCGGTGACACATCTCCAAATACGATGTTAACTTACTTGGCGTATAAAGTTCTTGCGGCCATTCAATATTCCAGATGCCTTGTTCAACACAAATATACACAATTGTGTATATAAACAAATATGAAAACATGCCTTGAATAAATAAATTTAAACATTCATAAATTAACAAACTAAACGTAAATCGTAGAGTAATTACAACTTCTAAGTAGGTATTTTACGATACTGTTTTATATGAAGTATAATAATTTAATAGAGTTAAATATTATGTTATTGTTTTATTATGATGTGTACGAGGATGTTGTATTTACTTACTTCTTTGATGTTTCAACGCCATGTTTTCGTTTTTTTTTAATATGAATAATGATTCAAAACAACCCGCATTGTTTAACAAAGAGAATAACAACCATATCAAAAAACAGAATAGTGTTTGTTAAGACGCAATCTTTGTAATATGTTTACTATAAACAAAAAAAAATGTTTTTGGTTATCTATGGCGATGTTTTGTGTTCTAAATGTCATGAATCATCCATTATTTTAAAGGTCAATCTATGTACCAGAATTTAATCATGTCCTGAGGCTATGAAAACGTATCCACTAAAAATCAATAACACTTGAAAAATTGAATGATAATTTCATTTTTACGATTTTCTAAATTGCAATTAAACGAATACAGTACCTCATTTTTCTTTAAAAGGATAAAAGATTTGATTTTTTAAGGAAAGTAAATCGATTCATATTCGGGATTCTCCTTTCTTATATTCTTTTATACTCCTGAAGTTGTTTATAAAAATCAAAATATCATTTTTCATTACGTTGATGGCTCTCAAATAAATATTTTATAGGTAGATATAATTCTTTAACATACGCATCATCAAGCTTTGCATCATCAAGCATCATCAAGCATGCAACAAACGCATCATCAAGCTTTCAATTGGGAATAGTTCACCCATCCAGATACTTAACATATCAAAGGATTAGGCTCTGAGGAGGTCTCTATACTACCTAACAACCCTACTGATTCCCGAATATTAACGTTTAAAAAATCTTTAACGATTCTACATGTATTCATATTTACCGTTTTTTGCATTTTTATTATTAAATTTTTCGATAAATCTATAATTTCTAAATTGCGGATTAACGATTTTGGAATAATGCCAGTGGCTGAAATAATGAACGGTAATATTATTATTTTACGAGAATGCCAAAGTCTTTTAATCTCGTTACCTAAAGCGGTGTATTTTCTAATTTTTTCATCAAAAGTTTTTATAATATTACTAGAATTTGGAATAGCCACGTCGCAAATATATGTTATTTTTTTAAATTTTATCATGTATTATTAAATCGGGTCTGTTATGTTGAATTGAAATTTCATATCTGTTTCTCAACATTATACATTTTAATTGAGATTAGACGTTACGTATTTAATTTGTTGTTTGTATTATTTAAGAATTCAGTACAATTTGTATAATTCAAAAAATTAACTTACCGGTATTCGATCTGTATTCTCCAATAAATCTTCGAGTCAGGTATCTGACTGTCAACGCTGAAAAGAAAATAATAAAAAAACTTTTTTAACAAACAAATCAAAAATAATTTTTGATAGACAAATATTTTTCAGGCCAAAAAGAAATGGAAGATGGTACAATATATAAATCAATCAATGCAACCAATTTCCATCAATTTCAATCGATAAAATATTATCAATTGAAACTTATCATATCTGAAAATATAATGTTGCCTCAATAAAAATAGCTCTAGATAATATCGGTACTCAATTTATGACATTTTTTTTATATATAAAAAAATTAATATGTCCTTGTTAAACAAGCACATATAAATCTTCCCACGTTCCCTAAAATAAGCATAAATGCTTTTGCTATAGGTGAACGAAATCGGTCGAGGCAGGATTCGAACTCGCGGCCACTGGATTACCAGCCCAGCGCGCTAACCGCTCTGCCATCGACCCATCTCCTGCATCATAATATACTGCATCTTTATTGAAATATATTGATTTATTTGTAACTTTCTGCACATATTATACTAAGTACAACGGCAAACTTATTGCCTAACGGAAATTTATTCCAATCAACCAGAGTTTATTTTAGATATACAATAAAATGTTTATAATGACAATAATGAAAAGAAAATTAAGATTAAAGAAGAAAAAGTAAAATGAAAAAAACATATATATGATTAAAAAAAAAAAAAAATAAAATAAAACATATATATAAGAACAGTTAATAGCAATGATAGGTAAACAAAATTATATAATGACAAAATTACCTGATTTTCCAACATTGATGTTTCCTAGAACAGCTATCCTTACCCTCGGAATATTTGTGTTTTTTTCTTCCGTCTTCATTTTCTGAAAAAAAAATAGCGTCAATAAATAATAACTCAAAAAAAAAATTGCATTCGAATGTAAAAAATATTTTTTAAGGTAGATATTTTTTTTTGCTTTATTGCTTTACCCTATTAAGATATGCCACGAATAAAAATATAAATAGAAAAAATAAGGTAAGGAGTAGTTTCAGGAGAATATTAATAATTTCAAAATTAAGTGACAGTTAAATTTTGTGTTTTAAGAAATTTTAACAATAAGAAATAAATTTTTGAATCTGTAAAATATAAGAGGCGAATGATATTAATATGGGAGATGTATGGACAGTGTCAATCAAGTAATGATAAAAATTGATAATTAGACCGGTTGTTACAATTAAAAAACAAGTAAATTTGAATATAATATTATAATATAAAGTTCAGGGGACATGAGACACGCGAATGAATCGAGAAAAGTATGAAACGAGAGATGACAAAGGGTCCAATTCCCTTAACACGATTAAATAAATCAATATTTGTGCCAAGTACATTGACAAAATAAAAACAAAATTGTTATAGGTACTGGACACGGCTGTTTCAAAAGTTATCTCTTTCGTTTTAACTTATCCGATTCGTCGTCATGTCAGCTTTGTGACAACCCTGAACAGACTTCTGAGCATATCCTTTGGGAATGCACTAACTTCTCCGTGTCAACTTTCCGACGAGAACTCTACGACGATGTCCGAGGGAATTTATTTGGACCCATTGGACATGCGGACCTTGTAGCCACGAAGAGCAACCTCAGGGCTTTCAAGACTTTCTGTCTTAAATTCGGTGCACTATTATCTTCACTATCACTGAGCGTTGAGCCAGTTGTTTCCACATGATAAGCTCTCATTGGGCACATTAAGTGCAGTGTCTGCAAGGTTTTAGAGTTCTCCGGACTCTTCGTATGTTCTTCATGTGTTCTTTCAGAGTTTTGCAAGGGGCCGTTATAAGCAGAACGGGTGGTGGTGTGGGAAGAACAGGTATTTTTGAGACCATTGATATTTGGAAAAAATCCCAATATATTCACCATATCACAATATTTACCAGTTTGTGTGTGGCCGAATATTTTCATGAATATTATTATATGATGGGTAAATATTTACGTTAACGTTAAAATTTTGCAAATACGAGTTGTGAAAAAAATCAAGGTTGCCATACACTGGCTGATGAGTAATCCGCCCCATATTAGTTGAATATTTTAATATATACAATCAACGTATAAATACAGGGTGATGTGTTAACAGATATATATTATATTTTAAGAAATATGCAAACAAAACATTATTATGTACACAAATTATCCGCTTGAATAATAATTTTGTATAATGTAAAATAATACATGGGAAATGAGAGAAACGGAGGTATTTTTTGAGACAGAAATGTGAAACATTAAGTTTAACTTATAAAATAACTGGTTATTTAAAAACAAAAATATCAAATTTTAGTATCCTGAGCTTGGGTTCATTTTGAAATATTTTGCAGTTAAAAAAATCGCGAAGCACTAATCAGATCTTTCAAAATCTAATTTGATCCAACTTTTTCCTGGTCTATCCCTGCTTTTTCTTTCTCTTTAATCAGCCTTGTATACTTTTTACTCCAAAGGTACTCATTATTTATATTTTGGTGTCGTAATTTTTCGTAAGATATTTTCAATTTCCTACGACCACGAATATTATGTATTTATTTAGATTTCATCTACCACTACCACGAATATCCTGTAATTATTTAGTTTTCATTTCCCACTACCATGATCATCCTGTATTTATTTTGTTTTCATTTCCCACTACCATGAATATCCTGTATTTATTTAGTTTCCCATTACCACGAATATTCTGTATTTATTTAGTTTTCATTTACCACTACTACGAATATTCTGTATTTATTTAGTTTTCATTTCCCACTACTACGAATATTCTGTATTTATTTAGTTTTCATTTCCCACTACTACGAATATCCTGTAATTATTTAGTTTTCATTTCCCTCTACTATGAATATCCTGTATTTATTTAGTTTTCATTTCCCTCTACTACGAATATCCTGTATTTATTTAGTTTTGATTTCCCATTACCACGAATATCCTGTATTTATTTAGTTTTCATTTCCCACAACCACGAACATTCTGTATTTAGTTTTCATTTCCCACTTTCACGAACATCATGTAATTATTTAGTTTTCATTTACCACTACCACGAACATCCTGTAATTATTAAGTTTTCATTTCCCACTACCAAGAACATTCTGCATTTATTTAATTTTCATTCCCCACTACCATGAACATCGTGTAATTATTAATTTTCATTTCCCACTACCACGAACATCATGTAATTATTGAGTTTTAATTTCCCACTACCACGAACATCCTGTAATTATTTAGTTTTCGTAAGTATTATAGGTATAAAAGTATATGTTATAAGTTCAACGACCGAAGATGGTACGTTCACATCAAAACAGATGCCTTAGAAATTGTTATATCAAAAAAATTGATTCATGTTTATTGATTTCTATTATACACATAAAACGTTTATTTTGCTGTGGGGGTTTAATGGCAGAAAAACGTGACAGGAAGTCGACAAAAAATTAAATAAAGAGGATTTCTTTTATTTCACATTCACATTATTTACATGACATAAACGGATCAGCTGATGTCATATTTGTAAAAAAAACAATATGATTTCTTTAAAATATTGACTCTCTTTAGATGGTGATTATAATAAAAAATGGTCGGGTTGTCGCCATCGCTATACCTACACCTTAATACCAATAATTCATATTTGGTATAGCATTTTTTTAGCATTTTCACGAAATGAGTTTGTTAAATTATTTTTGATCCAAATATAAATTTCATAATTCTTTAATGCTATTTTATTATGAAAATGATGTGCCTTATTAGCAATTTGAAAAAAATAATTTGAAATTATAAGTTCCCGGAGCTCGGGGTCACATTGAAATATTTGACAGTTAAAAAAATAAGAAGCACAGATAACCTTCAAACTATTCAAATTCGAAATATTTTATTAATTCATAACTCCCCACTAAATGCTCTTGGGGCAGTGAGGAGTAATATAATGATTATTTATTTGATAGCATTTCATTATAAATGAATATAAGTAAAAAAAAACTCTTTGTTTAAATTTTACATTATTTTTTTACTTCGGCTACAAATATTTCATGACATAAGCAAGATTTGTCTTGATTACAGATTATACCCATTAGAATTTTGTAGTAATTAATATACTTTACAAATGGTATGTCCAAGCGAATAGCCTATTAACAAATTATCAAATAGTAAATTAATATGTACGTGGTGAGTATCTATAGATATCATAGACTTAACTACGCATTTATCATAGATATCATAGACTTAACTACGTATTTATCATAGATATCATAGACTTAACTACGCATTTATCATAGATATCATAGACTTAACTACGTATTTATCATAGATATCATAGACTTAACTACTCATTTATCATAGATATCATAGACTTAACTATGTATTAATCATAGATACCATAGATTTTACTACGTATTTATCATAGATACCATAGATTTTACTACGTATTTATCATAGATACCATAGATTTTACTACGTATTTATCATAGATACCATAGATTTTACTACGTATTTATCATAGATAAATACGATAAATAAATATGTAGCTAAGTAAATATTTATTTACCTTTTTGTCCATTGTTACGAATACATACTAAACGTTTATTTTATACAACAGGAAATACCGCAAGACCTGATGGACATTGTAAGGAAAGGATATATACCTACTCCTGGAAAGACAGTTGGTAAGGGGTAGGTAATTTGATTACGTTTTCCCTTCAAGATATCCCGGAAATTTATGGGAGTTCACTTGAGGTCAAATACCCACTGAGTAAGAATAAATCTCGACAATTTATTTTTATACCGAACATTCTCATATCGAAAATAGAAACAACTTCAATTTAACTTAAAAGAACACTAAGAAATTATTATATTATTTCTTGAAGAAAATTAGTCAATATTTAAATACAGTTCGATGTAATATAACATAGTTTTAACACAAATCTTGCTTGATTTTGTTCTACCAAACGTTTTTATAAAGACTTCTTTACATATTCTATCTATGAAGTTTACTTTAGCACAGTTATGAAGATTATCTTCTTCTTCTTCATTACCACACCAAACTCATCCCGAATTAGTGTCACCGCATCCAGAATACCGAACCATTGCCTGAGACTTTTAAGCCACGATATTCTTTAACGTCCCATACTTCGTCTTCCCTCTATCTTTCCCCCCACTATAAGCTGTAAAAGGGAATAACTATCACCACGGAATATGTGGCCAAAATATGCGGCTTTGTGTCTCTTGACAATGGCCAACAACTCTCTCTATGAAGATTATAAAAAAAAACTAAAACATAAGTGGTTCACCAAACAATAAAGTAATACTTGAATCCATAAATGCTTTAATAATAGGTTCATTGACTTTAATATGCATAGTGTTATCAAATAACACAATTTTCCACCAATTTGCCTACTTCAACTATATCATCTTTTCAAAAATTCAACAATTCATATCGCGTTTACATTTTTTGCATCTCGGTTATAAAGCTCGTCCCATAAAGATATATTCTAGAAGCATTCGGGACATAAAAATATACAATTTCGACTTTATAAATATTTATGAAAATATTAAGATGTCACGTATAGCCATGGAGAATAAGGATACAGCAATAAATAACAATTCGTAAAGGAATGAAGAATAAAGAGTTTGAAATAAGGGAAGTATTTAGAATTCCCTTTTCCACATATTATAATGACAGTCATTTGTAAAGGAAAAATTCCATTTGATCCCCTTTTTAAATAATATACGAAGCAGGTGAGGTCTTTTCTTGTACTAGATTTTTTCGAAACGATATTTTCCGTAAACAAGATGCAAATTGTTTTCGACAACACACACGGGGTCATGAACCCCTTAGCAATATTTTATTTCTTATAGCAGACTTTTATTTTCATTTTAAACCCTTGTGAGATAGCGAATAATATAGAATGAGTTACAGATATTACGAATTGTGTGTTCCTAGAGACTGTGGTCATTTGATTTCAGCAAAAATGTAGATACAAAAACTACCCAAAATTCCCTGTCACCTGCAAAGGTGTCATTTAAGGTTATTAGGTAGTTTCTATCATATATATTGGTTTTCAATACTATACTTATATAGTTTTCTAACAAAAAAGGTATTTTTTGTCATCGATACTGATAATATTTCCATACGTTTTGGTTCAGATAATATTTCCATCGTAGAAGTTGAGCCTGTCGTTAAAGGTGTATCGTTTAAAGTTAGAGGTAGCCAACAAAATTAGTTCAAAATTTTCAATACCAAACGTAATATTTTTTGTTTTTTAAATTGTCAATACTGACGGTGTTAATTGTGTAGAATTTCATTATACTAGGTATTTTTAATTAAACAAAAATGATTATGGTTCTACATGTATATTTTCCTTACAATGGGACGACCGTTTCGGCTGACTAGGCCCTTATCAACAGGTAAACATTGAGTAGTGTCTTTTTCTTATATATGGTACTAGAAATCGGTTTATTTTACAACTTTACAAATTACTTTACATTACAATTATGAAATATCCAAAATAGTTGTAGTGTAGCTAATGTTGGAAAATTACTTCAATGCAGGTGTTTTTCAGAGATATAGAATCTTCTTCTTCTTTCTTAGAATCTTAAGGTATAGTATAAACTGACCATTAAATAATACATATTCGTACAGAAGGGCTTATTGTTTAGTGTACCTATGGGGAGATTTAAAAAAAACAAGTTATAATTGATATTATAACTTGCCATCAATTATAAGGAAAATATACACGTAATTTTTGTTTGATTAAAAAATACGTGTAATATTTTTTGCTTGCGTATTTTTTTTTAATCGCACCAAAATATAATCTTTTTAATTGGAATGATTGATTTCGCTTTGCTTATTTTTTGCTTCGGTGGAAAGAATTATATAATACATATTCTTGGAGTTTTTGTTTAAATTTTCTCAGAAAACCTTTGAGGTCTCGCACTGTTCACAAAACCGCCCCTGTGTGTTAGGTACATTCTTAAAATATTATGAAATGAATTATGGGTTCGTTTGAGGTGATTCTAGGTTCAATGCCACATTTCAATAAACTGTATAAAAGTACCTACCACAAGAAAAAAAAAATACTTTGTATAATAATTATGAAAAAAAATTCCCAAAATTCCCGATCAAAGCGGCTTATTTTGATCTGAGTTATTCAGTAAAAACGCGGAAAAAACTGTTGAAAAATATTTCCCAGACCAAATTTTGACAAAAAAATATATCTTTGAATTTTTGAATTCCTCCCTTTATTTGTTTTTTATTGTTTGATTTATGTATTTGATGTAGGTAGTACTTTAAAGAAATATTTTTTTTCAGAAATGTATTAAAAATTATCAATAAACAATTGTAACTCATTGCGGGGGTAAAAATGAAGCTATATTATTTTTTCTTTGTATAAAATTTAAATATTTTTATTTTAGTAATACCGAAAATAAAAGGATTTCAAAAAGTCGCGAAAAAGAGCTTCGTGGCATAGTAAGGTATCTGATTTTCGTGTCAAAGGACCTGGTTTCGATTTCTGGTGTAGACAGAAATTATTTTTTTATATTTTGTATCAGGTTTTTTTGAACGAGTTATATTATTAGTAAACTTTAGAATTCTGCGATTGAAAGGCGTTTATATTTTACAAATCCATAGTTTTACAAGTTAAAATAATACAAGGTGAATGCCCTTACCGGGCGAAACGATCGACCAAGATTCTAACATTAAAAATTCTTTAATTTTTACTTGTATAACATCACAATCCGTCTGACAAATGTGGAAACTTGTTTAAGAAAATCAATCTAAAATAAAACTGATGTTGTTCAGGTTTCATTGGACGTGTAGAAACTCACAAACTCAAAATTCACAAAAAACCAATATTTTTCTTTAATGTTTCAATATCAGTTAGTTGAAGGAAGGTCAAATGAACACACTGTAACAACACATACAATGGTACTTTAAGAAAGTATAAAAGAACGTTTGAAGTGTTTTAGAAATATTCATAATATAATGTATTTTGTATGTACATACATACAATTCAATGACGGAATAAAAAAGGCATATATTCCTCGAAGCATTATGAGTCAAACTTTAAAAATGATGCCTTTTCATCTCAAAGTGGGAAATTTCAATTTTGACAATAATTACAACGAGAAAATAATAAAAAACCTTTGAAAGTGAAGACAGACTCAAAGTTTGTTTTTTATTCGTCGAATTTTATATTGAATGTCAAAAAAATGGACCTGATAATAATTTCCCGGATATAATAAAAACATGGAATAACGTCTATTGAATATGTCAGATATATTTAGAATTTTTCATTGTTTTTTTTCAAATCAAACATTGTTATATTATGTAAGAGAATGTCGTGTGAGAACTGATAAAAATGCTATAGGTATATATATACATTTAATTTGATGATTTAAAAAGCGAGTAGGTATATTAGATATAGTCAATGTTTTCCAATCAACTCTAGTAACATTGCATGTTTTATTAATAGTTAAGAATCAGCTTTCGTTTTTATCAACTTAATATATTGCAAACATAGAATAAGAATATACTTTTTTTGTTTAAGTTAATGATTGCAAATGATGTTTAATATATCTACGAGGCTGATAAGATATGCAACACTTTTTCTTAACAAGCTAGACTGTTTGAGGCGTCCTGAGTCAGTGGACTATAAAGTTCACTTAATGGTTTTCTTGAAGTTTGGTGACGCGAAACTGGTGTATGGTTATACACGCGTGTGTTGTGCTCCACTTCATATGGTAATGCACACCCGCACACCTGTCGCTGGTCACCCCCACATTGTGGTATTTGCCGTGAACGTATGAATGAAAAATTTTCATAGACCCCAAGAGTCTTGCATTAATTGCAAAGCCTGGGATTGATCTTGCCCCCCCCCCCCCTGATGTATATCTTGGTCTTGCAGTGACACACGCGGTCTTTTCCCTCTGACATACGTGGACGACAGTCTCAGGTTTGCAGTAGATTACCTACTTCATACTCCTTCGTTTCACAGAGCCCACAATTAATCAAGAACGCCATTTAAATGATCTTGTTAGGTATCACGAAACGGCGCTTAATAAATTTGTATTACACTTTATTATTAAAAACTTAAGTTTTTCATCTATATTCAGTGCTCTTTATTTCAAATACGACGCAGAAATATTTTGTTTCAATCGAGCGTTTAAATAACTGCATGTTATTTATTATAACGCACGATTTATTTTGTGTGTATGTGTATATTAAGAACTTATTTGTACACGAAATGAATAATCGGTCGTTAACCATGAATGTAATCACATTTGAATCCTTTTGAACATAACAGGAGGTATTTAGAGGGATCAGTCAAGTCGTGTCTTCTACATGATCCCAGGATATTGTACGACATATTTAAGTATCAAATATGTCACTCCAAAATTATTAAAAGGAATACCGTGTGAATAAGTGTTTGACAAGTCTCTTGATTAGTCACTTATATTATTGTGTTGAACACTTCACCATACTTTGTATTTAAGAACGATTTCAAGCATATATAAAATAGCTCGCAGATATAAATCTCAATAAACTTAGATCCATAAATCTACATATACATATGTACAACGTAGTACATAGGTACATACAGTTCTGATAAACATATATTGTTTTTAAATTGCTATTGTGTTAATTTTTAAAGACGAATTAATTGGAAAAAGTCATTAAAAACAAAAATGTGTTCACCACAACTGTCAATTTAAACTATCTATTGTATAATATATAAGTCATGTTATTTTGTCATTTTAATATCATTAAACTTCTATTTATTTTATTTAATCTTGAAAATAGCAAAAAAATTCATAAAATTAATATATTTGGCAACCCAGTTATTGCATTTTTTATTTTAAATATTATTTAATAAATTTACTATCTACACCATACGACAATATGTAAATAAATAATGAGTATCTTCAATAATATAGATTATTTATATACTTATTATTAATTTTTAAATTTTTTTTTTGACTTTGATCCAAAATTCATTTTACAACAAAATCTAAACGTAAAACCCAGTAAAATCCAAGAAACCTCATAATATTATGTTTTTTTTTTAATCTAAATCTAAACGTAAATCCAGTAAAATCCAAGAAACCTCATAATATTATGTTTTTTTTATTTGTTTTCATTCTCATTTCAAATACGTTTTTCTTTTCAAAATATTGATTGCGAATAAATTTAATATAGATTGCATCAATAGAGAGTGAATTTAGATGTTTCTGGATAGTAAACACAAAATGGCGGCATTGAAATTACCATTTTATTATATCAACGATGTTGGTACTTTGCGCATCTGTCAAGTCTAGTAAATACGAAAAGAACCGTTGACAGAATATATAAATAAAGATGCATCTTTTATATAAGCCAACCCTTTCATTTCCTTTCGATTCCCGACTGCATTTCTTCTTTTGCTTTCAAACTCATTATTGCTCACGGATCGTTGTTTGCTCAGACAAAAGTGCTGTTTCCCTCAAAACATCTCCATGACTTATGTCGTTGCAAGGTTTGCCTTCTGGGTTTTCGTTTGCTCGGGTTGTCTGACCTGGCATGGCTTGTACATTTCATTTCCGAGGCTTTATTCGCATTTTATATATATTTAATTTAATACTGCGAATGGCTTTGGTTGTTCATTGACTCTTAGTTTCATTCATTGACACCAAACTGAATGAATTTAAAAGCAGCAAGGTAATATAAACATATTGTTTAAATCTATTTATATATTTAATTTATTGATGGAGGATTCTGGAATGTACTCTCCATGCTTTATTGGAAAAAAGATTGTGCTCTCAAAAACAAATATTGCTCAATCAATATTTATATGCAAAATTGTTTCGATTTTCCCGTTTTCTATGTTTTTCTTTATATATATTTGTTTTTTGTTTAGGCATAGCTTTTTTATACCATTGTATGTATAACTATGTATTTATTTATCTAAAATTAAATGATTCCCTCATCAAGCACAAGGTTTCGACCTTTTTGGTTAGGTAATACAATAATTTTACCATAGTAAATATCATTATTTGTAATATTGTTAAACAAAAAAGGGATGTTAAATAAAAAATAAATAAAATAAACACAAAAAAGCATAAAAAATCATATCAATAGATGGATTGAGAGTAGAATATGAGAAGGATTTTGAATTGTTTGATGTCATACAATAAACTGATGAAATTGGTATTTAGGTTTCTTGCGCTGCATAGTTACCTACCTTAAAGTCGTTCTTACGAAAGGAATTCAAAAATGTTATGAAAAACATTGGAATTTGTCGCTTTCTATTCTGGGAGAGTGTCGACTTATGGGAGTTTTTGTTTTAGCCTGACAGTCACCGTGGAATTTTGGACTGAATAAATTACAGTTGAAATATTAGCGACAAATAATATTATCGTACAGTCGCATCGGCGACACGACACTGACAGAAAATTAGCGACACGCAAATTATATTATGGTTAATGAGACTAAATCTTTTCAGATGATATTTTTAGTCGGCGATGATATTGAACGACTTGAAATTCTTTTTTCGGAGTATATTTTGGGATTTACCGTGATAAGAACTCGTACAATGGGTACATAATATAAATATTAATAATAATAATAAAAACTTCCTTGCATCATGCGTGAGAAATGAATTTAAATAAATAAATTTAGCCTCTGCTGAGGATGGAACCCAGGACGCCCGCACACAAGCCAAACGGCTTACCAACTGTGCTATGGCGGTCAAATTTTAAAGGGATTATTTCAATCGAAAATATAACAGGCAAAATAACATCTTACATAGTAATGAGGCTTAACTATGCCATTTTAGATGAGAGTATATACACGCGTGTTTTGTGCTTTATCTTTAAAGGTAGTGTAGACCCGCACACCTATCGTTGGTTACCCCACATTGTGGGATAATATATGGCGTGATGGTATGTAAGAATTTTTTTTTCTGTGACTATTTTTTACAGTTTTAATGCTAGCTTTATTTTTTATATCTTTTGCTATCGTTTATTACATATTTTTTGAAATTAACGGTCACGATAGTTCTTAATTACTCATGATATCAAATTCTAATTTAAAGAAACAAATTGACTAAAAAAATAAAAAAGGAGTAAACGGTAAAATAAATTTTATTTTGTCATACTTCGTAATCTGGTTGGTTGGAAGAATTTGCCTACTGTCAAAATCCCGCCAGTGTGCATTATATTTGTTTATATAATGTACAAAAATAAAATAAAATTGGTGCATATTTGACAGAATTTTTTTTTATTAATTGAAAATGTGGGGTTTGCATTTAGTACCTATATTTTTCTTGAACTTAAATGATTTAAAAAAAAAACACTTTAATTTACAAATAAATTAGGTAGGTATATTGTATTTTTTATATTTTCTCTTTGCTGTGATATCGAGAATACAGAATGCCATCAGATAAAAAATAACTCTTGAAGGAATATTTCGGTAAGCAAAACATGAAATTTGGTATCGAGGATGAACTGAATATCTAGATATGTATGTACACTTTCCTTACTGCGATTCGAGCGATATGTTTGTCGACAGATAAGATTTGTATGTGGCTCCAGGAAGCTGTTTAGTGGGGTTAGAAGTGACGACTGATATCCATTAAATTCAACGCGTTAACGTATAATCGCACTTATACACGATATGATATTATATCAACGGATGTTATGATCGCTCAAAAACTTGCTTCAAATAAAAATATCATACTAGGTAGTTACTTTTGCGGTAATATTTTTCAATCCATACAATGTTTCTTTCATTTGAGGCAATTGAAAATTATCCGCCGGAGCTTACCCAAAAACGAAGCTAAAACGCTTATTAATGCATTTGTGGTGTCACGGCTGGATTACTGTTATGCTATTTATGCGATTTCAGCTTAATAGATTACAAATAGTTTTCAACGCAACTGCAAGTTCGATATATGGAGCCGACAAAAGATATCACATAACACCTCTTCTTAACGAACTGCACTGGTTGAGATGTCCAGAACGAGTGGACTATAAGGTATGCCTGATGGTGTTTAAAGCTCTGAACGACTTGGCTCCACACTACATTCAGGAATTGTGCCAAAGGAATGTTCCATCGGGGAGGCAGCTTACGCTGAGATCGTCTGAATCACAGAGTACCAACTCTTTAAAAGAATTGGACAGAGTCAATAAGGCGGCTTACTATGATCGCGGTTTTAGTGTGAACGGGCCTTTAAAATGGAATAAATTGCCTCTTGACATACGTGGAACTCAGAGCATTGACACCTTTGGTAAACTTCTTAAAACTGCCTTGTTTTGTAGAGCCAACAAATAAGCTACAGCGCCCTTGGAGTGATCTTGTATCACTAAACGGCGCTTTATAATTTTTAATTATTATAATTATTATAAACTGAAGAAACTTCATGTAGCCTTATGTTATGTTAGCTACCTTATTCAAAGCTGTTTAGTATTAAGTAATGAAACTATGTATATTTAAGTAATAATGGCTAAACCCATGAGTTAATTTCTATGCTATGTTATTCCGAACCAAAACATATACATAAGACCGTATAAGTATTGAAAAAAAATCATA
The DNA here is from genome assembly GCA_963576475.1 of Molanna angustata. Classification (NCBI taxonomy): domain Eukaryota; kingdom Metazoa; phylum Arthropoda; class Insecta; order Trichoptera; family Molannidae; genus Molanna; species Molanna angustata. Next base: position 41,392,609 of record OY754968.1, read on the forward strand.
AAAGTTTTTGACTCCTCGCTACCCCAAGGGGATATTGAATTTTTTATTTATATTTTATTTTTATTTAGATTGGTCGATGGCAGAGCGGTTTGCGCGTTGGGCTAGTAATCCAGTGGTCGCGAGTTCGAATCCTGCCTCGACCGATTTTGTTCACCTATAGCACAAGCATCTATGCTTAATTTAGGGAATGTAGGAATATGTATATGTACTTAGTTTAACAGGGACATATTCATTTAAAAAAAAGTCTTCTCAAAAAATTTCAATCCGTTCGTTTCTAAATATTTTTATAATCAATTACGGACGAGAATTATTTTCCAAATGCAATATGAATTAATAATTGTAATATTTATCGCTGAATGAACAATTTGCGGTTTTTTAACTGAAAATTAGTTTTAAAAAATTATTTCTTGGCGTAATTAATAATTGAAAAAACAATCAAGGGTAAAAAAAACTAATAAAAGACAAATAAAAAATGCTATGAATTCCAAAGGGTAGGTATTCCTCTGTGATGTCGGAACTAAAAAAATAAATATAATTGGTTTTATTATGAAGAAAGGCACTTTCAAAACTTTTCCTCTTTGTATGAAGTTATCTCGAAAATAGTCGGATAGTGAATGACACTCAAAGTTTTTAGATTAAAGGAAATTCAAAATATCATTACGACTTTCTTTGCCTTTAGTGAATAAAAATATTGTCTGTATATATTACTGTTTGTTTTTCTACAGATTGTCGTTCAAACTAGAGAAATCTTGTGATAACTATCTATTCACAGCTGAAACTTACTAAATTTTTAAACTTATTTTAACTTCTTTAAATATATATTAGAGGAGACTTAAGGTTGGTGTGAAATCGTGTGGTTCATTTGGCAAAAAAAACATATTTATCAACGAAAATGATACCATAGCAACAAGTTTTATGAGCTTAATGCTATCATATTGTAAAAGCTTTTGAAAATATTAAATTATTCCAAAGTCAACTTGAAAACATCTGGGATTCGTCCTCAAAAAAGTAATTAAAACCCTAAGTATGTATTAGAAAAAATGTTAATACCCCTGACGAGAGAACGAATTCCTCCAAAACGTGTGTTTTAGAATAGGTAAATTACTAAGATTTAGATTCACAGGACGATCGTTTCGGTTTATTAGTTTCTTATCAACTGACACACAATGTAGTATTTGTTTGAATAGAGTGATTTGATTGTTATTAAATCTTAAAATGTTGTTCTACAATATCAATTTAAATGGATGGTTTTACGATATTTTCTTTCTTATTTAATATCGGTATGTAAAAGGTAAGTCAGGCACCTGGGAGTGGTTGCGTTTACCAGTGCGCATCATCTTTATAGGTAAAAATTGCAGATTTTAACACTATTTCAATATGATTTCCTTGAATTTTATTTGTACCTATGAAACTTACTAAAATATGTAAAAGAAAAGATTTTTTTTCAGAAATCTTCCCGGGTGCGCGCAGAATAAATAAATAAAAAAAAAGATACAAATTATACTAAAATCTGCAATTTTCACCTATAGAAAGGGGATGCGCACTGGTAAATGCAACCATTCTCAGGTGTCAGACTTACCTTTTTCATTCCTATATTCAATAAGGAAGAAAATATCAAAAAAACTAATTGCTTTTTCACGTTGCTATCTCTTAGACTATAACAACTATAGATAGAGTCTCGATAAATTTTCCAACAATTTCAATTCAAAATATGTAGGTAGGGCCTCACAAATTGTGATTAATGTAGACTGGAGAGGCAATTGATCAAATTTTGACACCGCTAATAATAAAAATACAGAGGGGACTAAAAATACACAATTATTTCTTCTTAATCATAAGTAGTTCGATTGTGGGCGGAGATTCCGACTAATTCCTTCCTACCTCTGATCGGAATTGTCTATGGCTGAAGCTTTTCCAAAAATTTGCGTCACTGTTTATGAATCACAAGTAATCTGTTGACGAGAATCACAAACAAATAATCTTTTAATGGTAAAGAGAAAATAAATTAAAAAAAACAGTTTAACGTAGCATTAAAACAAGGTTGGAGTGATGTTGGGCAAGTTAGTAATAATAAATATCTATTAAAGGGAATTGAAAATGAAGACGACATAAAAGCGATCGGAATAATAAACCGGAGGAGAGCGGCAAGAGTCAGGGATGGTTGGAGAAGGATTTTTAAGAAGCCCTGGGCTGTTGTGCCAATGATGATGATAGAGAAATGAAATATAAAAACAAAAGTTTCAAATTTGGTTTTTTCCTCTTTGAAATTGTTGTTCTTTTTATTTTTATAAATTAAAAAAAACAATGTAATATTCAATTTTACATTTAACGAAAATGACTCAATATCATCAAGTTAATTATAACCTTATTTCATTGCAACAAAAAATAGAAAGAAAAAAAAACAGGATATGGAGCAAGAAAATGAAGAAGAAGGGAAAGGGTTTTAATAATTAATATTTTGTATAGCGCCAATTAGTGATTCAGCATTGGCGTTGATAGCTCAGTTCTGCATTGCTCTGTTCAAAAACCCTTATTTCGAAAACATTCCCAGTACCTACTTAATGTTTAGCACGCTCAAAAGTAAAGATTATGTTATTCTAGTAATTGAGTCAATTAATTTCTACATAAGTACCTACCTACCAAAGTTTTATAAAATCGAACAAGTCTCTCTGTCCTTGAATTCATGCAAGTATCAATAAATTATAAGATCAGATTGTAATACAAGTCCAAATTAAAAGCAGCGTTTGGCATATTTTGAAGTGATTTCTATTATTTTCAAGTTCTTTATTGAATTGACCTGCACCTCTTTTACCACAAGGTGGATGAAGTTTATTTAGTTCAAATAAAAACAAAAGAAAATTCATTCCAAATCTACTTTTGGTATCAAAAAAGTTTTTTTTTTAAATTGATAATGTTGTATTGGGAAGAAAACCATTCATCTGCCAGAGTATACTGACAGCTGAAATTGATGACGTTTTAACAAAGAGCACACAGACATGGATCAAAGAGGATCTTCAAGGAGATGGCTCGATTCGGTATATTATTAAGGAAAAATTCTTAATACAAGTTTCTTCGAAGCGAGTCGAGTGTGAAGTAATTAAGCTCCTTAATGGAGGTATGATAGAGAGAATTGGGTGTCAATGACCTGATGGAATTGTGCGTGGGAAACCTTATTAATTTCCCATACTACTTATTTTTTTCTTAGGATACAAGTGCCGAATTATTAAAAATGAAATCATAATGTCGATAGTGTTCAAAAATCGTATCCATGTGGATGAAGGAAAATAATTTAGTTTTGATTTTATTTGATTCTGTTCTTTTTCCTTGGCTTCTGTAGAAAAAATGGAAAGAAGTTCTTGAATACTTGGTGAATTTCTTTCAGACTGAATATTTCTTAATTGTTTGGTCTTGGTCCGGTCAATCAGGCATATGATTTGAACCGATTTTTCGTTAAATAACAATAGAAATAACGAAAATATAATGTTTTAGAAAATATAAATTTAACCTACAAAAATATGACAGCCATTTGCATTTAAACAACCGAAAAGCGATGATTATTGGTTGGTTTGATTGATTTTATCATTTCGTTGCCATCTTGGAAAATTGTTGAGAGAGCGATAATCATAAAATGGCGTCGTTAATCACGGACAATAGTTGCATAGTTTATGGTAACATTTGTTTGGAATGTGTTGGCAAATCCATAGAAACGAACCATCTGTCGCAATTGCTATTTGAACGATCGCTTTGGAATAAGGAAGTTATTTGGAATCTCATATAGTTTGATGATTTTCAATTAATCAATAAACGAGACTAAATTTAGGAATAAACGAAAATAATTGTACTTTGCAGATGTTCAAATGTAAATAATTTAATTTCTGTACTAAATATATTGACTATTCAATATTACCGTGAGGCACCGGCTGAGAATAGTACATCCACACTTTTCTATTATCATCGTTTTCGGGTGTCTCACAAGGATAGCCTAGCCTTCACACCATTTTTTTTAAACATAACCTACAAAAGTTTGGTAAAAATACCAATTTAGTCGAATATTTTTATTATTGCATATGCGCAAACATTGGATTTTTTTCCCTGTCGGGAGTCAAAGATATTTTTGAACAGATTTTTTAATTATCTCAATAGAGACGAAGTTGGAATATTTATTGTAGGAGAATCGGGAAATCAAGGCACCTACAGGGCTTACGACCTGTCATCGGCTGGTTTACGTGATCACTTTATGCGCTTGCGCATAAAGTGATTGCGCATAAAGTGATCACGTAAACCAGCCGATGACAGGTCGTAAGCCCTGTAGGTGCCTTGATTTCCCGGTTCTCCTACAATAAATATTCCAACTTCGTCTCTATTGAGATAATTAAAAAATCTGTTGAAAAAAACCAATTTAGTCATTTATTTTAATATTTTAGTTACTTTTTTTTAAAAATATAATGCAACTGGCTCACGCCAGTCGCAATTATAACTACAAACAAAACTAACCAACCTATTTTTACCAAACCTTTGTAGGTTAGGTTAGGTGTGAAGACTAGGCTATCCGTCTCACAATGGGTAATCAAAAATACGACAATCAAAATAACATATAAATTAATGTTTTGGATAATATATAATATATGTTTTTGATATAATATATTATATAGCAAAAATAATTCGTTTTGCTTAAACCACGAAAGAGGTATTTGACACGACTAGTTTCGAAGCGACCACATCTTCATCGGTCGAATAACTGATAACACGGAATAATAGCACAACACGGAACGATGTCCGAAGTGAAAGTGTTTTTTTTTGTCAAATTATATTTAAGTCTTAAATCTAAAATAGATATTCCAATAAAACACAATACATCCAATTCCGATTCGACTAAATTTTCTACGGAATATGAGTATACATAATATGAGAAATGTCAAAAAATTTACTTACTTAATTTATTCCGGATAAAATTGGTATTCGGATTTTCTAATTTTATCTAATACATTCATTCATACTCATTTTACCATCACGGCATATCCCACAATGTGGGGTGACCAGCGAAAGGTGTGCGTGTGTGCATTGCCTTATAAAAGGGAGAACAACACATCTATGTATACCCACACACCAGTCTCGTTTCACCAAAAAAGAATGGGTGGTGAACCTCATTGCTGAACTATGTGAGATGTTATTGTTGCCTGTTGAATTTTCGATTACCCGGCTCTTGCGGGACACTCGAAAACAATGATTTAAAAGAATGGAAGCACTATTCTAAAACGGTGCCTCACAGCTTGGCACTATTCTAAGCCGGTGCTTCACACTTATCTAATACAAACGTAAAAAAATGCAGAACGATGAAGGAAATAACACTCGAAATTCCAAAATATGTGATAATTAACCCGTTCTGAGGTTGTAACTCACTCGGACCGTGTATTAAATATGTTCAACAATTTGTTACAACGTTATAACAGACCATTATATCCGCCCACAGGGAAATTTTGCCCATTGAGAATTCTACTCGTTTGAAACTGTTTGTAGTTTAGAAAAACATTCTTCAGCGTCGAAAAGAAGTTTGATACTTGACATGGTATCAAGGCGATCAAAGAAAAACTTTCCGTAATGTAAAACTTAATTAAAAAAAAAAAAACCTGCTTAATTTCATGATCTAACGTTCTGGAAAATTCATTTTCGTTTTGTAAAAATGTAGAGTGTTGTTGAGTCGATTTAAAAAAAACATTTTTCTTCCGCGCAAAGTCACATAGAAAGAATGAGTGATAATCTACCGACAAAAAAAGGATATAAGGCTGATATAAGAGGAACGACAAGTAGAGGTTAACCAAGCAAAAGTTGGCATGATCACACAAATTGAATTTTGAAGGATGGAGACGTTACAAATAAGAATAGTAGAAGAACGTGTCTGAGACGATGCATGAGGGTGAATGAAATGGCATGATGGTATAGTATGGCTAATTTATTTTAATTTTATTCATTAATCCATACCATCACGGCATATCTAACAATGTGGGGTAACCAGCTGCGGGTGTGCACTGCATTATAAAAGGAAACGCGTCAAGCGCGTGTATCACCACACGCCAATCTCGTCTTTCCCAAAAAAGACACTACATGCAGAATTCACCTCTGCTGAACTATGTGAGATGTTCTTTAATACGGAACACCGGAAAAGGGTGGGAGCATTATATTTTTATATATAATATATATTTTTCTTCCTTCATATACTTAGATTCTAAGTGCTGTTGATGCCGCTGAATAAGTAGTCTGCAGTGGTGTACATTCAACTGTCACGCCATCGTTTCGAAGGTCATCCTGATGATCTTCCGTCTGGGTTCCTCTGAAGAGCGTTACGAGGAAGCCATTCTATTTAAGTGTCCATTCCAGTATCGTCTTTCTCATTCGACGATGTCTTCCGTTACTTCACATTCTCACAATTTCCGCATTTCTTATCCAATTTTTGTTTTAAATATGTCCATATCTTTAAATATTGTTGAAATAATTCAAAATAATCAAAGCCTGTAAACATTTTTTTTTATTTTCAAAATTTATTACGTCGTAAAAACTCGATACCCATTTAAAACCACAAATATATACCCTCGGAAATATTAAAATATAGAAAAAAAAACTGGATTTTTTGCCACGTAGTTTATTAATAAAAAATATGGTGTTGTATTTATTTAGGTTGACATTGATAGGAAGGTTATATTGTGTGGGTGTTCATTTTGATTGATGACTTTGAAATATGCAAAATATTCAAGGACTCTATTTTTGATATAATGACATCCTTCTCCGAATTTTTTACTATTAATATTCATGAAATTTCCTAAGGTTAAAACGCTTAGATTACGACAAACTAAAACGAAAAAAATATTGTGTTGGTCTCATAACAAAAACCATGTTTAAAACCGATGTAACGACCTTGCTATTTTAGAAACTAATTTAAATAATTTACTCGATGGATACTATTCAAATACATCTTGTACAATCAACTGTATTATAAATAGCCATAAAAGTTTTTTAAATTTTCCAAAAGATTACAATTCGGATATGTACGGATTTTCAAAAAACAAAACGTTCAAAAATGAAATACAATTCAACATCCGAAAATAAAAATATGGTTCTTCCAATGAACACCTACCCTATCAACCAACTGGGACAGAATAATAAAGTGACTTTATACTTTTCCACTGCTTGGAATCTACATATGACATCGGCATAAAAGTCACATGACTTACCACTCAACCATGGCGATCAATTATATATTTATTTAAAAATCCATTATGAATATCAAATATTACTTACGTCTAATAATATTTAAAAAAAAAAAAAATGAATATGTCCTTGTTAAACAAGTACATATACATCTTCCTGCGTTCCCTAAAATAAGCAAATAAATGCTTGTAGTATAGGTGAACGAAACTTAAACTTCATAATAAAAAATTCAAAAAACAAGCCTCGTATGGATGTTTTCTCTCCAAACCCGTAAGACATATTTTCATATACGATATGTGGCTAAATTATTATATATTTTTAATGTGTAACCAAAAAAAAAAATATTATAATATAATAAAATGTGCGTGCCCACATATTTTTCTCAAACATTTTAAACGATTGTCTAACTTTATATTACTTTTATTATTTATTTTTTGTTTTATGCAGTTACTTTTTTTCTAGGTATGTACCTATAGGTACGATTTTATATGTTTAATTTCAAATTTTGAAAATGGTTAGCCTATTTTTACTTACTTCACATAACTTAATTTTTGTTTTATCATGTAGTTTTTTTTCTATCTACATATCGCACCTTTATTTTCATAGTAAGACTAAACAAAAAATAATATTTTTCACAATCAGGAATTAAAGTTCCGGACTTTTTTTATTTAATTTGAAAAAATACAAATCGTTATATTGCCAATTGGTGGTAAATATTTGAACTAGAGATCTGGTGTTTCTGTATTCAACAGATAGCGCTCATCTAAAATACATAACTGGTTATAAATATTAAAAATTTTCAATTATGTATAGTGTCACTATCAAAATAAAGGTGCGACATATGATTTTTTATTTTTCTATAATTTTGTAAATGAATATGTGTTTATTTTTCATCTAAAATTATTAAAATGGTCAAATGTTTATTTTTATATCAACTTTTTGTTGTTGTTTTATAATGTAGATTTTTTATTTCAATGTGTGTATATTTTTATTACGGCAATTGATACCGTAAATAAATAAATACCTTTTTTTAAAAAATGTATTATCAATTTATTTCATTTGTAACGTGGGAGTATTTCATAAAATCTATCAATATTAAATTTTTGTAATCCCGTCATATTAATATTTATCAAATACTGTGTGTTTTTGTTGTTGAGTGGTATTGGCGCCAGTCATCTTTTCATTGGACGCCATTCCATACTGATTCGACTCATGTAGGTATTCACAATATTGTGTGTGTATGTTCGTTTTGCGTCGTATGCGTTAAATATTTCATTCATTTTCCGGGCGTCGCGACGCAAACTTTGTCATATGGACGCGCGCCCCTGATTTACGACTCCTAGAATGTTTATTATTGGTACAGGTCCGGATCCAATTATTAGTTATTCAAGAGCTGTTACCGCAGGGCGTCAAGTTTGATAGCGGATATTTAGAATACACTAGTTTTGTAATCAATTATTCATTTTTATTAATGGCGTGGGAATTGTTGTAACGTAAAATTTTACAATTAGTTTTGATTTTTGGAACTAATTTTTAGAAAATGTCAGACATGGAATAGTCTACGTCCAGGATATTTCGTCGTCTACTCACTTTGTATTTTCAAGAATAAAACCAAAAAAGGAATATTGATCCCTTAACACCTGATCTATATTTCCGTTCCTTGTCCTGAAGTATTATTTATATCTTAGTTTAAAGTATATTTATTAGAAATTACATTTTACAATATTGCAACTGCAATACCCCACTGAGTTAAAAACTTGTGTCGGGGCTAAGGTCCATTGAAATAATGATAAAGTAAAAAGTGAATGCCAACTATTAATTAAACATAAAAACGAAAGAGCACCACAAATATAAAAGCTGAATACAAAATACAAAAAAAAACTTTGTATAACTTCTCAGGCAACTAACAGGTACTATGTCAAATAATAATTTAACACGCACCCAATAACAAGTTGCCGCATTCTGGAGACTTACGTTATTAATCGTCTCACAGATCCAGACTGAAAACACAATTGAAAATTGTGTGTCTCCACCCGGAATCGAACCCAGCAGCTTTGCCACGAAGGCCTATATATAGATATGAAACAAAATCATCCAAAACAAAACACAATTAGATGAGAATATGCATATGAATTATTAACATAGACTAGGTTTAAATGAAACAGTAATTTGTTTAAGTTTCACTATTTAATTTATGTCAATTTTAAATTAATTAATGAAACTTAAACAAATTAGTGTTTTCATTAATACCTAGTACAATGGAGTTTCACCACGAATTATCCGTCGACAAAATTAACACATTAACATATATTTGACATTAATTATACCCCAGAAATATTTAATACCGATATTTTTTTTCATCTGAATAGTGCGTCAAATTTTACATAGATTCATACCAAGATATTTTTTTATTGAATTCTTTACTTCATACTAAATCACTCGATACACTTATTTAGATATTAAGCAAATTTAATCATTTGTGAATACCCAAAAAAATAATAATATCTCTTCGCTTCAACGCACGAATTAATAACTTCTTGTATAATTTAAATTTAAAATATTACCTAAATAAATTGTTGGACATCGACTTGAATTTTTTTATAGCTTTTATTAAAACGAGTGTTGTGATTTGATAAAATTTATTGAAATCCCACGACACAATTTATGTGTGAAATATTTCTGTGAATCAGAATAAATTCTTCTACAAAAATAATACTTAATTATTAATATTTATGAGACCGAATAAATAATTCGATGAAGCACCGGTTTAGGATAGTGTTTCTACATTTTTTTATTACCGTTTTTGGATGTCCCGATAGATCCACGGTGTAATCGAAAATACAAGAGGCAAAAAAATATAAAATTATACATAGTTCAGTAAGGAGGTTCACCACTCACTCTGATTATTGTCTTTTATGTGAAACCGGACTGTGTGGGCGATGTGATACAAGCATGTGTCGTGCTTCCCTTATTCCTCCCCCCACCCGCACACCTCTCGCTGGTTACTCCATATTGTGTGATATATCGTAATGGTATGAATGAATGAATTGATAATGTGGCGGACTGGTCACACAAAGCCCTGTAAGAATGTCTTTGTGATTTTTCATTGCTTTCATACACAATATCTTCCTCCATATCTATAGAGATGTTCCAAAATATACCTAAGTACATACTTATATATGTCAGACCATATTTTACAATGATACAAACAAGTAAATTACTGCTGCCCAACTAGGACACCCTGTTCTAGGGTTAGCAGTTTACAATTTTACAGTGACACCTATGAACTGGATGATGATAGTTTCCGCTCTACATACATTAGGTAGGCACACAATCAAAACACTTTGTACTAATAACTAATTAACCACTACTTCAATCAACATTAAAACAGAAACATATGTAGTTCACATAAAACAAATCAATCAAATCAAAATGCCCTTCATAACATACATCAACAAATCACTTCCCGACGCGATTTGATGTTTCAAAACCATAGAGAAGAGGTCATATATTGACGTCGAGGTGTGTTAATGTATTTGATATGACTTGCATGCGTCCCAGAATAAAAATAGTATTTCTAAACTATAACTGAATATTTTTTTTATGTATAGGTACGTATATATCACGATGCGAAGATAAAAAATACGACATTCACATCCTTGAATCCTGCGCAAGTGGCGAGTTTATTGCCGTATAGCAATTTCTTCCAACTAACCAGTGTTTCCAGCCCAGAGATGCAATATTTGCGTGAGAAATGAATTTAAATAAATTTCTCCTCTGTTGGGAATCGAACCCAGGACGCCCGCATAGAAACTGAATACCTTACCAACTGTGCCACGGCGGGCGATCGGTCTACGACACAATGGAGTATAATCATTTCAATATTGCATTGAAATTTTCCAAAATTTTCATTTATTTCTTTAACAACACTTGAAATATTACGTAAACTTTCAAGTTGAAATGGTAATCAGTATAAACAAGTGAAACTATTCTATCTAAATAGCAAATAATGATGTTTATACACTCTGTCCTTGTTTAAGATCAGTGGTCCAACAATTAGTTTTGTGTATGCGATGTAAGAATCCCATTACAATTTCAAACATATCACGTAAGAATTTCATTTATAATGTAAGATAAATATTGAAACGATTAGGTTTACAATTCATAATATTCAAGGCGAGCGATGAATGATTGAAATAATTGTCTTGATATTAAAGTATGACACTGAGATATGGAATTAATGAAATATGAAATAAAATGAAATCAAAGCAGTTAATAACAAAAATAATCTCAACACATGTCATATCGTCTAGATAGTTTTGTGTGAATATGGCGTATATATCAAAATATGTGCTTCATAAAAATGTGAAGGTTCACGAGTTAATTTTTAAATAGTTCTATCTATTAATACTTGTTTTTAGTTTAGTACAATTTTAAGTCGCATGTTGAATTTTAAGTTATGTACGTGCAAGATTTTAGATATCTAAGAAGCTAAAAAACATGTTTAGAGGAACGTGTTTTTTTAGCGTCGGTCGTCGGGATGGCCGGAAACAAATGTAAACAACCACAGCTCTGCGACGCTCCGAAAAACTCTCCAAACAATCAATGCAGCACCTGTCACTCTAGTATTTTTAATACTAGTTGCATGTAAAACATGAGATCCAAGTGTCGATGGCAATAGTATGTATAATTGAAGAATAAGTTCCAAAGTATAAACACTAAAACACTAATTAATAAAAATTTTATGTTTTGTTTTCTATACAAAACATGAAGGTATGCATGTCAGTCAGGAGTCAAGATGGAATAGTATGGAGGTCAGTCTGTTTTTCCTTCGCAGAATATGAACAGCATGATGGTATGTACATATGTACGTTTGGAGATTAAGTATCAAACTATTAAGTCTTATTAGATATTGTGTATAGGTCACTGCAATGTCGTCACTAAATTCAATTTTTATAAAATTTGTTTAAAAAAGTTTGAAGTGTCCTATTACAATGATGATATTTTTTATAGCAAATTAAATAACCTGGTTGGGGTGTTTTGGCTTTTTTCGATATATTTAAAAACTCTGGAAATATAGGCAGTTAAACACATAAATTTATTAGAAAAAAAAAATTGTGAGAAATCTGGAACTTTAAAAAAATTAGATTTTTTGGCTATATCAATACTAATTTTCAGCGTTCTAGCTTTTATGCTTTTTGAGATATATAGAAAAATAGAGTAAAATTTCAAAAGTTGATAACCCCTGATTAAAACAAAAATACAAAATATTGAGTATAAAAGTTTTGTAGGCCTATAACTATCTATATATTCTGAAATTTTGGGATCTGTAAATTGAGCGGATCAAAAGTGATAAGGGGGGACGGACACACAGACACACTAAATGTTCTACTCCGAATTCTGAGGAAATCCAAATACATATATAAAGAACATATATGCTGCGAAGCCTCTAAGTTGGTGTTTTTTGACTTCAAAGTTGGAAAAGCCGTGAAAAATATAGACCCAGCATACAAATCTCGCATGGCTTGATATTTTGTCGATATGTTATGAGAATAAAATTCTCTCGAACAAATAGACAGTTGGAAAACTCAAAAAAAGTAATTTTGCGATTTTTAATTTATTTTTTTGTAATACTTATTTATTTTATCTAACATTGTTTTGTTTCTTAGTCAACGTAAATGTATTTTGTTAAATTACTTAAAAATAAAAGGGTTCTTAAATTTTAGTAATTGAAATATACATTGAAAAAAATATTAATGTATCCCAGAATTCCTATTGAACAATTTTAATTTTCGTTTTACATTTTGTTAATAAGGCGAACTTACATCTAATCCAATAGTAAAGTAGCAATAATCGCTTAGAAAAAGCACGTCACGAATTTGTGCATTCACGAAATATTTCATAAAAAGTATTTTGAAACGCACGTGATGTAAAACCAGAATGTTTTAATTAGATGCAAATATTATTGTAAAGAACGACTCGGCTAATTGCATTTTAACATTAATACCAACGCTATTTATAAAAAAAATTAGTAAACTGTTTATCGTATGAATGGGAATATCCAGAAATGATGATGCTTCAAAATAAAAAATGGGTTGGAATTAGAATGAATGCGCTAAAAATAGTAGAAGAATATCGCAAATTAAGAATAAAAAATATCAATGCGATAACGTCTAGACATAGAATATGATACTTTGAATATGAATTACAGAATATGATGCTAGCAAAATTATAATTAGATAAAATTTATTTATTGTTGAACCGTAGAAGTACCTAATTGTATAAGTACGAGAAATTATGAAAACGTCATCAGAATTTTAGTTATTTCTGTTATTTTTTGTGTTCTTATAGGATCAGATCAACGAAACCTAAAAAAAGATCAAATCGAAAAAAGGTAAAAACCTACTTAAAATATCCTGAAGAGACAGAATTCGTAATGAAACCATCTTCCAAAGAATGGATAAAAATTCAAAATGTTTTTGAATATTATTATTATATAACTAAAATTATTAACATTATGAATTTTTTTTATTGACAAACTTTTTAGCATCTCAATAGAGACGAAGCTGGGATATTATAGAAGAACCAGGAACTCAAGGCACTTACAGGGCTTACGAGCTGTCATCGGCAGGTTTACGCGATCACTTTATAGGCTTGCGCAACGTTCACCAATTATGCCTTCTTATTGAGTTCCCTTATCAATGTAATTTTTGAATGTTCTATATATTTGAATAATGTGTAACAATTCACCTGAAAATAAGACATTATTAGTATTGCCATCTATGAATTAACGAAGTAACATTTTTTTGTAACGCCATCTATTGAGACATTGGTTTATCTTTAAACAATGAAAGCAACAGTCCTTATAAATGAGGTGACGGTGTCTCGCACAGATGTCACCCCTGAACTGCGTCAGAAATATTATTTAGCTGTAGCGCAGTTAAGTGATTCAAAGGCCACTTTGAAGTTAAGTTTTAAACTACAATAGTGTGATGTTGTGCAAATTGAACGATTACACAAGAAAATTTAGCGGCCACTTGCACATGATGCAAGGAAGTATTTAGCATTATTATTACATTTATAGGTTATCGAATCTTCAGAGCGACATTATTATAGAAAAAAATACGAATTGATAGGTGTAAGGGATTTTTATAACTGAGAACAAAGACAGAAATTGGTTAGCTTATTTTCTCAAAATTTCTACCTCTGTTTCTACACCAGCGACAGAATTAATTTATTAAAAGCATTAATTTTTATTTAATTCCAGAGGTTGACTAAACAATGTCACTTTTTGTCCAGAACAACATTTTTTGCGACGTAAATAATATTTCTTTCAAATATACAGATGAGAGGTAAGAATTATCAAAAAGTAGAATAAGTAACTATATTATTCTTTTTAATCATGGCAACCCACATTTAAAAAAAAATATTAAAGAACCTTTATAATAATAATTAAATTTGATGAATGGCAATGTTTTCAGAAAAATCCCCGACGGAGTCACAAAATGAAGTTTTAATATTGTAAAATGCTTTTTACACGTTCATGTGACTTTTAAATAAATGCATTATCAAATGCATGTTATTTATATGCATTAAAAAACTGTTGTAGGTATAACTCAAATATATTTTTTACTTATTTATTTTGTACCTATTTCTTCTCGAATAATCATGCACACAATAACAAGGCCACGTTCAGGAGACTTCAGATTCAGACTGCAAACACAATTGTGTCTTTACGGGGAATCGAATCAGACTCAGCAGTAAGTAATGCACAGTAAAACTATGTATGCCAGGAAGGATGAATTATGTATTTATTTATTTTTTTAATTTATTTATGATCATGTAAACATATACATTATTTTAATATAAGATAGCCGCCTTACTAGAATAAATCTGTTCTGAAGCAGCCACCTGTACATTTGTGAAATTATTACATTACAGTAAAAAACAAAAGAATAAGAAAGCTATAAAGTATGGATGTGAAAGGTTTCGTGCTGCATATACAAAATAAGTAAAAAAAACTGAATATATTAATATTAATAGGATCTTAATTTTAATATTCTGGTAAAATTTTCATCAACAAAGGATGTGTTAGGTTGTCCAATATAATGATAAATACATTTTTTTTTTATTAGAGTTTTGGAGAGCTTTCGATGGAAGAGCTTTTATCTAACTAAGTGCCCGAGGGATGAAGAGATGAAGAGGACGGCATGGAATGGGAGGTAAAGGGTGGCGAAAGGCGCACTGGAAATGTAAGGCTCCCTTAATAGGTTTAAAGACCGAGTTACGGTAAAAGTTGGGAATTTAGTCAAATGTTTAAATCCCGACCGTTTGAATAATTATCAGAAAATAACTGTTTCGGTTTCAAAATATCAATCAATTGCCTATTTAAAATGTAGTGGATAATGGACAGTAATTTACGTAACGTTATGATTGTATAGATGCCGTCAAATTTCTCGAGCCTTTTCACCGTGGAGGGGGGCGGTTTGCCCAAATACCGACCAAGCAAAAATACACAAATTTGCGATCTGCGTACCTACGTGACGAGATCAAGGTATTTTCCGATAAATATACCAAATTTACTTGTGGCTTCACCGTAATTGAATTTGAAATGGTATTTGAAAAAAAAAGCCTTATGGATTACCCGTTCAATAGTTTTCATGACCTTACTCTATCTGTATGGCAGTATTAGTTGTATTTAGCAAAAGACGCATGAAAATAGAATGAACGGAGTAGAACAAATTTGTTACAAAGAAAATCATATCACTTTTTTTTATTAATAAAATGCATATATATCCTTGTTTATTAAACAAGTATATATATATCTTCCTACACTCCCTAAAATAAGCATAAATGCTTGTGCTATAGGTGAACGAAATTGGTCGAGGCAGCATTCGAATTCGCGACCACTGGATTACTAACCCAATTAATGGATTAGTAGTAGTCCTAGTGAGGTTGGGATAGTATTTATTAATAATGTAATAAACATCGAGATGGTATAAAATAAATTAAATAAATAAATGCGCTAACTACTCCACTGCCATCGGCCCATCTAAGTTTTTTATTGTTTGAAATTGGGTCATTTTTAAATGTCATAAAAGAATCCTTATGTACCGTCTTTTAATAATAGGAAATACCTTTTTAATATCGTTTTCTCTAAAAAACAAATAAAATTACTTCAAAAAACTTTCACATATTAGCGCTATTTTCAAAACAATAAAATATTTCCATATCTTAAAACAGGTAATAAAAAGAAAATTAATATTATTTTCTTTTTATTTTATTTGTATTTTTGTGAATAAATCAAATTTCACATAAGATATATGTATATAATGTTGATATGAAACTGTATGAAGTCGAAGTAATATTTATTAAGTTTCTTAGAAGATAACTAATCGAAGATATTGCCTGTAACGTTATATCGAAAGAGTGGGATATCTTCCTTTCGCATAGCAACAGAAAAATATCTCAAGTGATACTTGGTTACAAGGAGCAAACTGTGGGAGGATAAAGTCTCTATTGCCTACAGCATCTTTTTCTTACATTAAACATCACAACATCTTGTACAACATTACATATAAAAAAAATGAAAAAAGGATACCTAAACTTATAACGTTTCTTTATAATTATCGAACATAATATTTCATTTTTATTTTTGTTATCCTGAATTTATTTTTTCTGGCGATACTTGTAGGTATATCTACCATTTTTTTCCTAGCTCCAAAAAACATTTAGTAGGTACAACTCTTCATAAGAAAAACAGGGACAGACCACGCAATGTTAACAAATTAATTTGGTAAACAAAAAATAATCCATACAATTAATGATACCAACGTTCTGGCGTCGATTCCTAGCAGGGAAGATAATTACCTTTATGTATTGATTTCTTCAACAATCAATGCGAATTATTAATAGTTATTATCAGTTTAAGAACAGATCCACCATCTACGATTCGTAGAAAAGAATTTATGCTAGAATTAATAAGTACTCTACGAATTTACTATCTAATCGTGCTAACTATTTGTTCAGGTTGCCCCACTGCACGACCAATTATACTCGGAATACGTTTATGCAGCGCAGTTGTTCGGTGTATAATAATGTTATTCGGTGGCCTGGACCGAATAACATTATTATACATAATTATACATAAAAATAATTTATTAAATAAGGGAAAGTTTGGGAGAGGTGTACGAGAATTACTGGAGTCATCTGATTCTTAATTACTAAACATAAGTGATGTGTGGCGTTCGATTCATAATCGTTCCATTTAAACTCATATTTTTTTTTATATTTTTGTTATTTATTGATTTGTTTATTCTTTCCCTTTAGTGCTTTTGTCCCGTTTCTATCGGGGTATAGACCATGATCCTGGAATTGGCGAGTCTGGTTATTACATTGAAGCGTATGCCATCTGACCTTCGTAACCCTTAGAAAGGGGAACCAGACAAATTGGACCATGGCTACACATAGCTAGTGATATAAATCCGTTCATAGATTTTTTGAAAATCCAGAGGTGCTGGCCCCGCCCGGATTCGAACCGTCGACCTCACGCATGTGATGCGACGACATTACCGCTGGGCTATCACCGCTCTATTTATAAATTTATTTATTAATTGATTAAATTAATTGTTTATAAATTGAATAATTTATTTCTTTATTTATGATTTAAATTAAAAAAAAAAAGAAATAACATGGTGGTAACTCATTTGTGCTTATATATTGTAGATATGACTGTTTGCACTCGATAAAATGAAATAAAATAAAATAATAAGACCACGTTGACACAGTGGATACAATCAAAGTTAGTTGCAAACGATGAAAAAAATATTTGGTAAGTGTTACTTAACACGCATCCTAAGAAAGAAATCATATTCTGGACTCATACGAAATTAATAGTATCTTAAATCTAGACTAAATACACAGCATAAAAACCATGTCTCTGCTCGGAATCGAACCCAAATCAAACTTAACGTTGACATACGTACCAGTGTTTATAATACAATACAATGTATAGACGGAGCGCTTGGATTGGTGGATGGCAGAGTGGTTAGGTCGCTGGATTAGTAATCCAGTGGTCGCGAATACAAATTCTGCCTCGACAAATTTCGTTCACATATTGGATCGAATCGCTTTGTTTAGGAAATTTATGTATGAAGACACATATATTCTACGTATTTCATGAACAGATAAATAAAAAAAAAGTGTGCGGGCGTACTATGTAGGCGCAAAATAATTCAGCACGGCTAAAAGAAACTATACAATTCATAAATATTAAGTAAACAAAAAAAAACTTTTTAGTACATTATAAATGATTTAACAAAAATAATTCTTAATTATTTTTGTTATTAAATATTCGTAGTATTTTTTTCGGCATTACCAAAGTCATCTCGAAACCAAACAATGCATAAACATTCTCGGAAAAAAAGTTTGATCAAATCTGCAGACAAATAATCTTTTAATTTTGTTTGTTATATATTTAGTTAAATCGATCTGATCCGGCACTGACAATAACAAAAAAAAACAAGTTTTTTAAAAAAATGTTTTCTAAATACGCAAATTAGGCAGGTGCAATGCAACAATATATTAAATTATGTTAGTTGGCAACATTCCTTTGCCAACTAACAATGCAATTTACAGACGTCAAAAAACAAACAATTGTTTTAGTAAAATTCTTACCTGATGATTCGGTACCATATGTTTCATTATAAACAAATAAAATAATTTCCTTGTTTAAATATTTTTTATAATTTATGATATATTCTCAATCTCTTATGTTCATTGTAAATGTATTCTAAGGTAAAAAACGCATTATATAACAAGTGAAAAATAAAACATCAATAAAAACCAATTACTAATTAATAATTTATTTTCAAATTCTTAAAAATTATCCAATCGAACTTATCTCGCTGTTACAGGGGGGAGTTAAGAATCTTCGGACCAGGCATACCCTGAATGAAAATGGGGAAATGTCGAAAATAGCATCGTTGTTCATTTCAGTGGCCATGAATTTTTTTTTAAATCACATTCCAAAACAATATTTATTTACATTTGTGGTCCTATAAAGCATCGTATCTACATATGGTTCAATTTATAACATTGCAGTATGGTTGCAATAAAATAAATTAAAAAATATTAGTTCGTGAATTTCTTAACATAATATTCATAGGCTAGCCAAGATTTTCGGCTTCTATAAGCAATTCCGCTACGGCTGTTACTGTAAATATTTAAACGAGTTAACTGCGAATAGAAAAATAATAACACCATATTTAACAATTCAGAATCTTATTTTAAAATTATCAACAAAAATCTCGGTTAAAACTATCCACATGATGGGTAATACGTAGGTACCTACATTGTGTTTCGTAATGAAAAAAAAAATAGTCAAAAAAAGATTTTGAATAACTTCTTTTAAAACACACATGAAGGTAAATAACAAAAAAACTGTGTTCTATAAACAAATAACATTTTCAGTAACAAAAAATAAAATGACCACAATTGATACAAGTTAAGAAATATAGCCATAAACAATATTAAAAACTCACATACTTCAAAAAACAACAAACATGAAATTATTGAGATGGATTGATTTAATATTAAATATGTTTTCAATGTTTTGGAAATCAATTTATTTTAAACATATACAACATAACAAAAAATTTAATAACTTACCGATTTTGATTAAAAAGTTTGCGAATATATTGTCTATATACGGCACGATACAAAAATATCTTCAAGTATAAAAGTTTTCAAACACACAAAAATGTGCAAATCACACTAAAACGTCAACAAACACTTTTTCGTCAAATGTACGAGATAACTCAAACATTTAGTTGCGAAATGTCACACATTAAACACAATTCAACATTGGTTCATCTGTCAAAAAGTACGATTCCACAAAAAGTTTTCAAAAAAAGATGACATGTGATTTTTAGTCTCGATTTCAAAATAAAAACCAGCGAGAATCTTGAGACGTTCGAGACGCGGTCTCGGAAACTAAACTGATAAAAGTTTGTCGGATTCAGCCCTATTTATAGATGCGGCCCTGTCGCCCTGGCAACGACGCATGCGCCGGAAGGCGTCGCGACGTTGAAAATTTGTCTTCAGAACAAGTATATTAATTTAGTTAGCGTGTTAAATGTTCATACTCTTATATATATAAACAGTTTCGATTCACTTTACTAACACAATGCAAGTGCATTACTTAATTTTATTCATGTTTTTATTTTAAACTTTAAAGATGTTTTGTCCACTGGCGAATAGATTTTTGGTCAATTTATTCCAACCAACAACAAATTATGAAAAAGAATCAACTTGAGTTTTGTCATTATTGTGTTTTTGTAAGTTTTTTGGCCAACATTGTAATCTCTCTTTAGATATCATGTATATTAATATTATCATGTTTTTCATGCTTTATTTTGATGAAATATTTTGAAACAAATGCTTTTACTTTATGTAGTCAACTCCTAGGCGTCGATAAACGACAAGAATATACACCTCCTTTACACATTCAGGCAAATTATTACACAATTTGTAAACCTTTGTAATTCAAACAATTTTTGTTAAACAAGTACATATACATCTTCCTACGTTCCCTAAAGTAAGCAAATAAATGCTTGTGCTATAGGTGAACGAAATCAGTCGAGGAAGGATTCGAACTCGCGACCACTGGATTACTAACCCAGCGCGCTAACCACTCTGCCACCGACCCATCTATTTTACTATCCTGCCTTCTTTTTTTATTTATTTATTTTAAAAAGTGAATACACAATATTCCTTAATTGCAAACATATATATACATAATTGTAA
Source organism: Molanna angustata (assembly GCA_963576475.1). Lineage (NCBI taxonomy): Eukaryota > Metazoa > Arthropoda > Insecta > Trichoptera > Molannidae > Molanna > Molanna angustata. Next base: position 41,413,618 of record OY754968.1, read on the forward strand.
ATATATATAAATAACCCGATGGAAGGATTTTCATACATGAATATCAAACCGATTCACCTTTGAATTCAATTATAATTGTAAATCGCGTTTAAAGTTTAAGATGGGAGAGGAAAGGGGAAGGAAAGGAAGAAAGGATAACAGTCACTGTCTTATTGATTATTATATAACCGAATTTTATTCTTATACAAATGTCTTTTCAAGTGTAGAATATCTATGTCTTTCGATATACTCTCCAAATTTGTATATATTATGAAATAATACATCTGTATAAGGGAGCATTTTTACCGATGTTTGTGTTACATTTATTTAAGTAAAAAAGTGATGAGTGTCTAGTCCGTCTAATCGGTACGTTAAATTTTATTTCGTTTAGCAGTTCATGACAGTCAATATTATTATTTGATAGATCATACAAGAACAGTAAATCACTGTTTCTACGTCTTATATAAAGTTGTTGTAAAAACATATTATTGTTGATTCCAAATTTATAACGTAGGTATTTGATAAATATCTTCTGTATTCGCTCAATACCATCAATCTATATGTCATATTGCGGGTTCCACACAACCGACGAAAATTCCAGCTGACTTCTGACTATAATTGCATAATAAAAGCAATGCACACCCGCACACCTGTCGCTGGATACCCCACGTTGTGGTATGTGCCATGATGGTATGTATGAAAAATCAATTGAAATGAGCTTTAAAAAAATAATTCTGGAATAGTTATATTTTGAAAAAGAAAAAAAAAACGTACTTTTTAAATGAAAATTTAGTTTCGATCACAATCCATTCCTTGCATAGAATGATCTTAACTATGAAAAGGTTGGTTAGCCCTGATATATTATTAAAAGTATATGCTGGTATTGAAAAAATACTGAGACGGTTGACAAAATGCTTATCTAATTTTATTAAGAAATTTGTTTGGATAAATTGTATACGGAGAATATTGAGTATTATTCTCAACCCACGAAGATCGTCAAAGATGCAATACAGTTACATTTCATATCTGAACATCACGGGTACATAAAGCCGGCCTGACACCAGGTAATATTATAACTCATGTTTCAACTCATTGTAATATGAACTGAAAAAATGACATTGTGCCTGACACGAAATCATTTAAATGACCTAATGTTATCACTCTTAAAACGTTATATTGAAATTACATATCGATATTACAGCAATTATCTCTCTTAACTGTCAAATAACTTGCATTTTTGGGAGCATTAATGATTCTCGATTGTTTTTTTATTATATTTTGAGTTTGATTACCTGTTTCGAAATATTATGAAAATCAAATGAGACGCTCTAGCAAAAAATGTACGCGATCTTGATTGGATAGGAGAAAAAAAAACCAAGGAGTTTTTTTAGCATATTAAACGAACAACTCTCATTAGAAGATCCATTTTCAAAAAAAAAATGAGATTTTTTGAAAACAAATGGAATGTATTTCTAATACCCAAATATATAGTGATGCGAGAAGCAATATCCTAAAAAACAGTAGTAAGAACATTCCAAATCATAGCAATTATATCGAAGAACTCCGATGTGCCGATATTTTTTATAGCTAGGAATGTACATCTGGATCAATCAAAAATCAAAAAGAATACGAAAAAAACTTTACAAAACATTATGAATTAAAAAAAATATTTCTTCCTTTGTATGACGAATGACAATGTAGTAGATAGACAAGCATGGACAGAAGAGATACACACTTTTAGTTCATATGACTTCAAAAATTACTGCAAACACTACTTTTCAACTCATATACCACATTTGTTGGAATATTACCTCGTGTCAGACGGGCTTAAGAGTTATACGTCAACCACTACAATGTTGCACGTGGTTCATTATTATACTACATTACCTACACGTTCCGTGCACAGTATGCCGTCTTAAGAACACTATATCGAGTATCGTATTTACTGAAAGGTCAAAATTAAAACCTTTTGTATTAAAAATGTTATTTATATCTGTACAACTATGTTGTTTTTACTTAATAGTGTGTTTTATACTAAAACCACAAGTCAATCATACAATCCAAACATTTTTGCACATTTCTTGAATTCAATTTCATATATCATATTGTACATTTTCAGCTATACTCCAGTAACGGAATATCTTCTGACCGATTGAATATAAAATAAATTCGGGCTGAAAATATCATATTACTTATTGGGTTCGCAATATAAATATTATGCACAAAAGCATCACTACAAAACATAATATTCATACTCTATGATGCCCATCGAAAAATATGTAATAAAAATACGGTTATTATTTTGAAAGCATATAAATAGTACTGGAGCACAGTTTTCTATGGCATCATCAATTTTTTTGAACGGTCGTATCATATTATTTTCTTTTTTCAATCATTTTTTTTCAGACATTTTTCTTTAAAAATATCTGATGTTTGGCGTATGCATCGTTATCGGTCAAGTCTTCGGCGTATGTTCATACGCCCTTCACCTATGCCATAGCATACGCCCAAAATTATATTTTGAAATGTCTTGATAAAATACACAACGGAAAGCCGTGATTTTTTTTACAGATGGAGGTCTTAATAAATAATATTCGTAACTGCAATGCCTCACTAGGTAAAAAAAAAATCTGTGCCGGGGCGCGTATTTACCTTTCCGTGTTGATTAAGAGGCAAGTACTACCTCGAATTAGGCACTAGCTTGTTGCGCTAATGCACTTAAAAATTCGTGTTGAATTCAAGACATGTGTCCTCCAAATGCACACGGTTTAGCAACGCAAACTGTTCCTGCTAATACGTGTTCAATTCAAGGAAAATAATTATTGAATATGGAACATTATATATAGCCATGAAGTTCGCGCGATATTTCATTTCGCTCGCATTTCGTCTTTCACTGTCACATTTGTATTTTTTTCACAGATTATATGGTAGTAATCAGTAATTATGTTTAAGTCTTTTAAATTGTTATTTTTGACAATTTTAAAATTGTAAATTACGAAGGAGACAAAGATAATTACCAATGTAAAATTCGATTCTCTATATCTTGTGAAGGTAATTACGACGCAAAGTGTGATTATTTCATTGAAAAATTCATGAGTACCAATCTCAAACAAAAACGAGTGGGTTGTGGCCTACGCTAAACTCCTCACTACCAAGTCATTCTATGAATTATTCAAATTTTGTATGGAAAATATTCAGCATTTTCATAAAATGAGTTTGATAAATTGTTTTTTATTTAAATATTTTATTATGAAAACTTGATAACTCTTCAATGCCATTTTATAAAAGTGATGTGTCTTTTTATCAATTTGAAAACGAGTGGTTTGTGGCCAACGCTAAACTCCTCACTAACAAGTCATTCTATAAATTATTCAAATTTTGTATGGAAAATATTCAGCATTTTCATGAAATGAGTTTGTTAAATTATTTTTTATTTAAATATTTTATTATGTAAATTTGATAACTCTTCAATGCCTTTTTATGAAAGTGATGTGCCTTTTTACGAATTTGAAAATAAAAATTTCAAATTTAAGGTTTCCTGAGCTTGGGGTCACTTTGAAATATTTGACAGTTAAAAAAATTGAGAAGCACTATTCATTTTTCGTTCAAAATCTAATGGGATCTAATCGAGTATTAGATATACATATTTGCAAAATTTTAATAGAATCGAATGAGTTCTTTAGTCTATAATCGATAAAGTAAAATGAACACGCCGTACATAGCACACAGCACATAGCACACACACAGATACATTGTGATGAAACTTTCAGAATACAATTGATAATCTGCAAAAAAAATACCCTTAAAAATTGCGAAATCATAACTCCCCACTATATCCCCTTGGGTTAGTGAGGAGTAAAAATTGTAAACGATTTTTAATGATATAATGTAGATTTGTGAAGATAAATCTATTAAAACAAAAACAATCATACACACAAAATGCCTCTAACACAGCCTTTCAACTTTCAATCAACACGCATGGTAAAATTTATAAACCTGTGTACGATTGAAAGACGCGTGCCTTGAATTGAACATGTATTTGCGTTGCTTAACCGTGTGCATTTGGAGGACACATGTCTTGAATTCAACACGAGTTTTTAAGTGCATTAGCGTAACAAACTAGTGCCAAATTCAAGGCTGTACTTGCCCCTAATCAACACGGAAAGGTAAACACGCTGCCGGGGCTAAAGCATTTTGAAATAACTTTTAACATTGTATGCCATCTAACAAAATACACTAAAATAGCATTACCTACAAATTAGATATATCAAATTACAAAACAAGAGATAAACACACACAAAAATGTATTACTCATTTTAAATATTTCTGTATTTGAATTTAAAAACAACTGAGATTGACATATGGCGTGTTTGGCATTAGCAGTATGAAAGTAAACAATCCATGTATGTTTTTTTTTATATAATATAATGTATTTTTAACAAATATTATGTATAAATTTTAGTTAACTGCACTATTTCTCCATATACATAATCTTATACTATGCCAAATTTCAAACTCCTCCGTGCGCGCGGTTTGCTTTAAAAAGGAGACCGAAGTTTTAGCTTCTAGTATTAATACAAATATATTTTTTAATTTTAATCAATAAAATAAAGTCATCTACATATTTCTGTTGTTCTCAGTATAATCATTGTAATATTACTCCCAAATACTTAAAATTGAGTAGGTATTTGGGATAACATTCACAGCTTTGAGATTGAAATTTTTTCAACAATATTTAGTTTTTTAACCCCAATATTACCATAGATCTTAGTTAAAAGATCTAAGTCTATGACAGTCCACGAGTGTGAATTTCCTATTCAAATTCATAGATTGTATTTTTTTACAATATGGTGAGGAGATCTATTATCTAAAGGGCTCCATGAGCTACCTTTCATGCTATATGTATTTATTTTTTTGGTATTTATTAATGTATTTATTTATATTTTTTATTTATTTATTTGAAACTTTCTGAACATATAATTAGTACACTGGTGGGCTTATTGCCTAATGGCAATTTCTTTCAACCAACCAGAGTTAATGTTAAATATTCAAAACAGTGTGTACTATGGCAATAAGTTAATCACATTACAAAAAATAAACAAAGATAGCAGAAAAAAAGTAAAAATAAAACAAATAATTTTTTTTATCGCTCGCTTATCGTTTAAAAAGGAGCAAATTACAGTCCCCATATGCAGAGTGGGTGGTGGTGAGCAGCGAACGTTTAATAAGAAAACAATACCTTAGTTGTGTGTACATTTGTCATTTAAAAAATACTTGTTTGTTGTTATGATACATCCAATTGATGTCGACCAATCTCCTGATACATTATGTATTTGTGATACACTATATATTATAATGTGTACATAGATGATGTTAGTATTGTTGCTGATGTGATATTATTAAGATATTAATGTGTGTAATGATCACATGTCGCGAGAGTAATTCCTATCTTCAGTCGTATCTTCTTAGAAATTAATAAAACAGACATCCTAACAAGATTAAAGTTTCACATCTTCATCAGTATATTATTGATCTATCTGTTACTAAGCGGCTATTTAATATTACCTACACTACAAAACATTGATTTCGCCGAGCCGCCAATTTCACCTAGATTAACTTAGCTAGCTGTGTTTCTCGAACAAAGATTAAAGTAATAGTATAGTTAAAATACTTTGATTTCATAAAATTATCCAAAAGTTTTGGTTGTTTCATTGAAATCTAATGCCGCCAAACAACGCATTTTTGAACAATTTCACGAAATCAATGTATTTAAACTATACTGTTACCTACCGTTACTTTTGTTGAAACATCATCATCATCATTAATGGCTCCACAGCCCATTGCGGGCCTTGACCTCCTCCAGCATTCCTCCCATTCTCCCTCTATCCTGACATGCTTCCCTCCAGTTCCTTACACCAGCAGCCTCCACATCCCGCTGCACGCCATCCAGCCATCAGAGCTTGGGTTTACCAACGTTTCGTTTACCTTGTGGATTTGTGTGCAGGACTCTTTTTGGCACTCTTTCATCGCCCATTCTTTCCACGTGTCCTGCCCATCGCAGCCTCCTAAATATTGTAGATCTCATCATTGCGTCGTATTCTCCAAGCTCCGTTTACCTGCACAGGTCCGAATATCCTTCTGAGTATTTTTCTCTCGAACACTAGTAGAGACAATTCTTCTTTTTTACTCAATACCCATTTGTTGAAACAACCCAGCCTTAATACATAAATCAAATTTTTGATGCAATCTGCCCAAATAATCTAACCTCCGCTCGGTGACAGTGCATCAACGATCTTCAGTAAATTAAAAGTTGCAACACGACTGATTAATAATTGTACAGTTTAGCAGCATCTTGTAAGAGTCGTGTTCCAGTTGAACCGGCTGCATTTTACAATTGGAACAACTGCTTGGAGCAGTCGGTTCAATTGAAACACGACTGCTTTAAGCGGTCCGTGCATATCACACACTGCTTGAAGCACTTGACCCTGACTACTACAAGCAGTCCTTGTATGTCTGTCTTAGAACGCATCAATATCAACATATTTAGGTACATAAAATGAAATTAGAATTATTAAAATTAAAAAAATCTTACTGTTACTTTTCAACTGAAAAGTAAAAGGAACGTCAAAAGAGGAATACATATTTTTTAACAGATTTTTAATTATCTCAATAGAGACGAAGTTGGAATATTTACTGTAGGAGAACCGGGAAATCAAGGAACCTACAGGGCTTACGACCTGTCATCGGCTGGTTTACGTGATCACTTTATGCGCTTGCGCAACGTTCACCAATTATACCTTTTTAATGAGATCCCTATCAATTCAATTTCGAAAGTTCTATATATAATGTAATATATAGTGCGAAAAGAATTTCAGTATTACATTATATATAGAACTTTCGAAATTGAATTGATAGGGATCTCATTAAAAAGGTATAATTGGTGAACGTTGCGCAAGCGCATAAAGTGATCACGTAAACCAGCCGATGACAGGTCGTAAGCCCTGTAGGTGCCTTGATTTCCCGGTTCTCCTACAATAAATATTCCAACTTCGTCTCTATTGAGATAATTAAAAATCTGTTAAAAAATATCTTTTGACTCCCGACAGGGAAAAAAATCCAATGTTTGCGCATATGCAATAATAAAAATATTGGAATACATATTCATAGAATTATTGATCTAGTTTGATTTTATCTATATTCATATATGATTTATTTATATAACCTACTCAGAATTAGATCTCGTAACATTTAAACATTCAAACTGTTATGATTTGCTAAATACTTCAGCATATGTGATATTTCATTACACAAAGAATAGATAAAGATTAAGATGAACATGTTCATTTTTCTTACAAAACTGTACCAATGCCGAGTGAACATAAATATGAATAAACAAACACAAAAAGAGCAATGAGGTAGAAAATATTAAATCAACAAACAAAATATCTGTCGATAAGATAAAATGAAACATTTCTCTGAAAATGTTTATAACACTCCCGCTACCGGCTGTAAAGAAGTTAGTTTTGTTAAGAAGAAAACGGGTTCCGGGAACATTACATAGTTGTCAGTCGATTATCTTTTAAAAGGAAAGGATTCCTGTAATTACAAAGATTGAAAATTTTGAATTATACTGTTGCATACTTCAAGAAATAATAAAGCACATGGTGAAAGACTGCCAGCTCAGGAAATTTGGCGGCACCCTCCAGGATATCCAAGAAGCGAGACCGGAGGCGGTGGAATGGTTGACAGAACTCGATCCAAGTCTGTAAAACTCAGACGCTACCCATATGGATGAAGAAGATCCAAGTACCAGAGCCACACGTAAATTAAAGTAAAGTAAGTAGGAATCTTAGATTATATAATGTAGGAATAATCGATATTGGATGTCATCGTGAGTTATTGTGTTGTATAGAAGTTGTTTCCCGCTTTACAATATCAGGTACAGAAAACATCTTGCAAATTGTATGAAATTTGATGGAAACATAATTTTTATTTTTAATTAGATCAACCAATTATTGATATTATGATCTCGGCAGATTAAATCTCAATATATATTTATGTGTAAAAATCACATCAATATATTATCACGAAGAAATAAAATTTGATTGCAACGTAGATATTAGATATATGTAGATAAATCAAGTTTAGGAATTACAAGATGTAAATACATGTAAATCCTGAGTTGCTGGAATTATGAAATTTGATGGTTAGATTATAATATTTGATGGTAAAATGATGTAATTTCATGGTAAAATTATGAAATTTGATGGCTAGTGGAGTGGATTAAAACATGTCTTTGAGAATAATTGAATAATGAGGTTCTAATATGCCTAAAAAGAAAAACATTTGAAATGTGCATACTGCCGATGATGACACATTGACAAGAGACAATGACTCTCAGCAAAAGAAGTGTCGAAAGATTGAAATTCACGCAGCGATCCATGGGAAGGTCCATACTCGGAGTAATTCTGAGAGACAGAATCCGAAATGAGGAAATAAGGCGTCGGACCCGAGTAATGGACGTCATGGGTCGCATAGCGAAGCTCAAATATCAGTGGGCAGGGCATGTTGCGTTGGTGAGTGCTGGATCCCAAAAATCCTCAAATGGAGATCATGGGCAAATACAAGAGGCATCGGCAAGCCCCAAAATAGATCGATGATATTATCAGGACGGTGGGGAGAAAATGGATGCAGATGACATCAAACGGGCAAAGATGGAAGAAAATGGAAAAGGCCTACTTCCAACTGTGGGGGGAAGAATGCTGATAAGAAGAAGAATAAGAAGTGGAGTGGATACATCCATACGAAGCCAATGACTTTTAACAGAATTTTAATGATTGTATTTTTTTTTTCAAATTTATTGTACTTTACTAATATTTTAATACTTTCCTGGATTTGTAAAAAAAATATATAATTATGAAAATCATTTGTTTAAAAATTATTTCCATTTTTATTATTTATCACGAGAGAATAGTTCTTTAAACTCATGTATCCAAAAACACATGAAACTTCAAAGGAACAAAAAATCTTTAGAAGGCCAAGAAGGCAAATAACGTGAACGTTGCGCAAGCGCATAAAGTGATCGCGTAAACCAGCCGATGACAGGTCGTAAGCCCTGTAGGTGTCTTGAGTTCCTAGTTCTTCTATAATATCCCAACTTCGTCTCTATTGAGATGTTAAAAAGTTATATACTCTAGTCTAGGCGATATTTATTATTTGTCATTGTTAAAATATAGAAACTTATTGCATCAATATTTCTTGATGCAAAATGTCAAATTTATTTCGCTATAAGATGTTATTATTGTTTTATCAATTATTACTCTTTTATCTTGAATTGATGGTATATTGTATGGGACTCTCTTTTAACTTGTATGGGTACTCTTTTTCTATCTCTCTTGTAATCTATTTTTACGATACTTTGTTGTTTACTGGTTATTTATATATCTTCTTTTTTTTAATTGTTTATTTAATTTTGTTTCTGCATCTATATATTTTGTGTATTGCATATTGTATGGATGTATACATATTTTTAGGCATCACTTTTTTATATTTTGTTTCATGGCTTATTTTTTAACTGTTTTTATGTTTCATTCTTTTTTAATGACACTTTTGAATTTACTTTATACCTAGGTATATAATTTATATATGCTACTTATTTTTGTTTCTTTTTGTTTTTGGTATTTATTTCTTTAAAAAATGTTTAGATATAATATGCAAAAAATATTCTGGTAGATATTTCGTACATTTATACATCTCTTTTTGTTTTATTTTATTATATTATTGTATGTATTAAACGTGTTTGTAATACTTTATTTTGTATGTACTTGTAAAAGGCTATTTAGCCGTTGATGGAAATAATAAATAAATAAATAAATAAATATTATGCAATTAAAATATTCGATTCAAAAAATATATTAATAAATCAGGAATCGTGATTTATTACATTTTTTGAAGGTATTTGAGATTCCTCTATCAAAATTGACCCAATTTATATGTCCAAGGGATCTTCTACAGTCTCTTGAACATTGCCAGGTTCTTCTTATCTCATAAACCTGTCAATGGAACGATTCTCTCTTTACTTCCACTACCTTCACTTGATATAATATATATTATGAACTTCACAGAGAATACACTTGCTATACAGCTACACTAGGACTATGGTTTATTATATTTCTCTTTCAGAAAAGTTCTTGTGAAATTGATTTTGTGTTGTTATTACATACTATCACGCCATGTCCCTTACGGGGTACGCAGAGACAACAGAGCACCATACTCTAACGTGCTTTGCATCGTTTCATTCATGCTCTTGTTCAAAATTCTTATGTTTCCATCTTTCAGAATATAATTCACAGGGTCATGCCATCCCTTTCTGGGGCGGCCCCTGCTATTCACTCAATTTCTTACACCCATGTATATTTTTTCGGTCAGTCGTTCATTGTGCATTCTTTTAATATGTCTAAACCACCTCAAGGCATTCACTTTCATTTTCCTTCTTTATCTTGCATTCTCTCCCATATCCTCCATTTTTATCATATATCGTTCTATTACATACTTTTATTAGTTATCTTATTTCTACAGCATTTATTCTACTTATCATGTGTCTTTTGCTACGTCCATGTTTCACTGGCATACGTCAAAGTAGGCACAACAATTGCTTTATGTACCCCAATTTTGGTTTCTTGTTGGTATTGTTATTACAATGATCATCAAAAAAAACTTTTCTTGGCCTCATGTCTGAGGATAACAATCAATCTCGAAGAATTATCTGCCTCCAGGTAGAACATTCTTGGGCGGATTGGCATTTATAAATGTAGATCCTCTAGCAGACTTTAAATATCACTCCGTCGGGTCTATGAGTCGCTCATAGACCCGACGGATCTGGATCTTTTACTTCTATTACGACGAACTTCTTGAGGTTATCAGTGGCCCTTATGGCAATTTAAAAAAAATATTGACGGATGCAACTTAAACAGGTTTACAGCAGACCGTCTTTTATCTGCATTTTCATTTGATATACATATAGTGGAAACACTGGTTAGTTGGAAGAAATTGTTAATAGTTCTATATAGCTTTTGTAAATATATACGAGAACGTATACAAATAAAATTCATTGAAAGTAAAGGTGGTGTTGCCTGTAATTGAGGGGTATTGGAAATGTGTATGTTTTCCTTTTTTTAATTAAATAAATCGTTGAGTAACGTGATGCAATATCCACCACACTACCCTGACTGACATATCTGCGAGGGGATGAGAAATACAGTTGGCCCCAAGCGAATTGAGCCTTTCAATAGGGCAACTAAAAAGGTGTTACGTGATATTTTTTTATATTTTTCATAAATATGCCTATGGCGTATTATTTTTAATTATTATTTGTTATCATACAACCAATCCATGAGTTTGAATGTCTTCTTATTGTATACCTTCTGATACTGATACTTTAAAAATACTGGTATAACTTCAATATATAACCCAACCAATAATATTTAGTATGTCTCAATTCTCAATTGTTCTTCTCTGAGTTAAATTTGGTCTGTGCTCCGGTATAGTGTCAAATCATGAACTTTCAAATTTAGTACATACCATGAACCAGTACCAGACCTTCGAAATATGGATAGATAATACTCAAAAGAAAGATTAACATAACATACCTACCGTGGACGGATATGGTCAGCCACCTGATTGTACTTCAGAGAGCCAGAATTGATAAAGAGTGGCTGATGAATATTAAAATTTGAAAGCCATTATAATTTATTCATTCCCAACATTTTTTTTCCCATGTTTCAAATCGTCCATTTCCTTACTCCATTTAACGTTTTCTATAGGAATCACCATAGAAAATCTCATCGAAGTTTTTTTTTAATGACTTAATATTTGATTTGTATTTTTTATGGATATTATTTTTCATTAAATAAGCCAATTTATGTGCAAAGTAGAATACTGTACTGAATCCTGATGTACTGAATTTCTAGTCCAGCGCACTATCGCTCTGCCATAAATATTTTTTTCTTTCGACCCAGTTTACTTCTAACAATTTACTCCTGAATTTCTAACAATTATATTCTGAGACAGAGAACAACATAAGAAGACTATCTGGAAGAGATGGAAGGACAGTTGGACCTCCTCCTCCTAGGATATTCCACCCTCACAAACAGGTCCAATGACCTGATAAACTAAAAAGAACAAGAAGACGGAGAACGACCAAATAGTCCACGCTGAACAAGGTAGGATATCAAATGGATGCAGGAGCATAAGAAGACCAGAATCAAGATGATTTGACTGCGATTTCTGCTGGCGGCTAACTGACGTCTCAGGGTCGGTGGGGAATGAAAATAATAAATTTCTTAAGAAGGTCTACACTTATGACGGATGTATCTAGTGTTGACTGGTAGAGATTGCCTGCGGGCAATAAGTCCGCCACGTTGTATAAAACAATAAAAGTATATTATTATTATTATTATTATTATCTATCAATAATTGTATTTAAGTATTAAGCACATGAGAAATATTCCTTGAAACTTGAATGAGGCACCCCTGTTTGTATTAATGTGTCAAAGGCCTAACCAGGTCACCGTGTCATGGACTCAACAAATTGTTGCGTTTTACCATTATACTTAATATGACTTTCAATTTTTCCAGCAACATGCATTATATTATATTAGGCATTTTGTGAAAATGCAGTGCGTGTCAATAAAAAAAAAATCCGGTTAAGTCTTGTGTTCATTAAAATTATTGGCCATCCCATAATAACCAAAATGCAAATAAAAATACTTAGTTTTATTTACTATGTACAAACATGGAATAGAAGACCTGAAAAGATATTGAAAAAAGAGATATGACAGGCAAGAGAACAAATTGAGTACTTAGACATTGTCCGATCCAAGCATCTCAAAGGAAGCCAAAATTGCTGCACACAATGCAATTGTAGTGCCTACTTAGGCGAATGCCACTGAAACATGGACGTGGCAAGTGAAAGTAAAATAAATGATGTTGAAATGAGATCACTAGGAAGTCTTCTTCTTCTTCTTCTTTTTATAGATCTATGATCTGTTTTTACAGGTCCTGGGATGAGGACGTCCAGCTCTCCCTCCATCTCTTTGATGGTCTTCCCGGTGGTCGGCGTCCCTCTGGTATTTCACGCATTACGAACTTTGACAGCCTTTCTGGATTCATTCTTCTAACATGATCTCTCCAGTGTCGTTTTCTATGATCTTCGTCACTAGGAAGGTATGTAATAAAACGAACTCGGATAAAATAAAAAAGAGGACGAAAACAGAGAGAATATAAGACAAAGAAGGATATTTATTATAAGTCAAATGAAAGCGAATGCTCTGAGATGGTTTAGGTATATTGAGATAATGAACGACTGACAAAAAAATATACAGAGGTGTAAGAGATGGATTAAATAGCGGGGGCTACCCCAGAAACGGATGGCATGACCATGTGAATGATATTTGAAAGAAGGAAACATAAGAATATTGAAAAATTGCCGAGCATGCATGCAACAATACATGGAAGCTAGGAATGTGTGCAAAAATAGAGGAGTATGGCGCTCGGTTCTCTCTGCTTACCCCGTAATGGACATGGCGTGAGGGTATGTATCTATTTATTTCATGTAGCCAAGTGATTTCTTTTATATTTATTTCAATATCCTTTTTCATGTTATTATCGCTACAATTTGAATCGTTTATGAAAAATACCAACCATGGATAAAAGTTGTATTATTTATCTATAAAACAAACAAAAATAAAAATGACATCCCACGCAATTATAAAAAAACCATGAACTAGGGTTAATAATATCTCTAATAATATCTAAAATTAAGAGAATGTATCGAGAAAACATTGAACTTTTCGTCTCTGTGGGAGTTTCTATGATTTTATTATTTGTAGAATTTTTTTTGTCAACCACAAAACAAAACAGCAGTGTCCAACAAATTTCGTAAATTCGAAAAACAGGTACGATGACTTTCCACATTTTTTCATTTCTTTTAATTAATATAAAATGTCTGTCCGTACTGGAATTTAGCAATCTTTTTTTTTATTTACTTTCCATCTCTTCGCAGCAACAGTCCTTCCATCTCTTCGCAGGTCTTCCCAGTATTGTTTCGGGAATTAAACTTTTTCTTAACCTACTGAAGGGACGATAGGTAATGAAGGGACGGTAGGTACTGAAGGGACGGGAGGTACTGAAGGGACGGGAGGTACTGAAGGGACGGGAGGCACTGAAGGGTCTGAAGCGACGAGTGGTTATGGAGGACCATTTTTAATTATACAGGCAATATGAAGTTTGCCGGGGGTTCACTAGTTTTATAATAAAAACAATCACTGAATGCTACTTTGAATGGTATTATAGGTACATATTTACACGTTTTATTGTTTTGTTATATGAATAAACTAATTGATAAAACGTTTATAAATGTATGCACGTATGGGTATATGTATATATGCGGTATGCCATTACAAAATATCACAAATAATATAATTAAATCTATTTAAACTGTGTATCTGATGCTTGTTATAGATTTTTTTAAATTTTCTTCAAAATTGTGATGTCATAACTATACACTATAACTTAGTAGTGGATATAGTTTTAACAAAGTTTGTTTAGAAAATGATTCATTTATTTTAGTAAAATAATACCTAATACCATATTCTAATAAAATAACACCTAATACAATGTTATATTCCCCAAATACCCAATTCTCAGTATATCAACTGTTGAAGTTATCGGATAACCTCAGCTTTAAGAATTTAAACACGGGGTTATTGACCCAATTCGTCTATTTACGACAGCAATTTCAATATCAGATATCTTTTACACTTTCCATAATCTCATAGGAGATTGACGACCAGATTTATGAAATAGAAAAATCGTCGAACTAATTGATTGATAAAACTAAAATATATCAAGAATGATTTTACACAAAAATTGGTTCTATGACAGAAGAAAAACGTCTTTTGTACATAAAGAAAACAATTCATCGCTTCATATAATTTATATTCGTTTCATCTTCGTGGCTCCCGGGTTCGATTCTCGGTAGAGACATGTTTTTTCAGTCTGGTTTTGTGATGCGATCAAATTCTCACATTTGCTTTAAATGTGACAACTTGTTTTTGTGTCCACATTTATTTGATATTTGATAATGTAGTACCTACTACTTGCCCAAAAACATTCAAAATCCTATGACGGTTTGGAATATTTTTTGTTTTAAAAAAATATATAAACATTTGAGGAGCATTATAAATTAAAGCAAATTGAACCTATATGATCTAAAACTCAGAAAAGGAAATAAAATAAATTTAATGCACCAATTTCAAAGTTTTTTTAACGTTGAGATGGGGATTGATGTACAATTTGCAGATATCAATGTGTTTTAAACAAATAAGTCGATTCGTATGAAAATCAGTTGCAATATGCATTGTCATCGGGAATATACAAATTAAAAATCAATTTCAGAATTCCAGAATATACAGACAAGTGGAGTTAAAGAAAAGGGTGTAAAAAGTATACATACAATGAAAATAGACATAGTTTAATAAATTGAATACACTTCCTTACACCCTGTGCAAATCTATAAAATAATCAGATATAGTCAACTTTATATAAAATTAATTAAAATATATAATCTTATGTTTGGAATAAAATGAAATTGTAATTTGATTTTTATAAAAGCGTTCTGATATTCTAAGCTAAGTTTCTATATATTTATATTATGTTTTATTATCAAAGTATTAATTTGTCATACGACCCACAAAGTTCAACCTAGTTTATTTATATTTTTATAAAATAAAATGGGTGTTTATTTTCATAGCTCGAATTAGTCTATGACGCATCTCACGCCAAGTATATATGTATCTATTACAGTTTATTGTATGGAAAAATATGTTATACATTCTCCATAGAAAACGTTCTTTGATATGGTATTCGTTATTCATTAAACTTCCACAATCTCAAATTTATTGTGTTCAAAAAGATAAATTCTAAATTTATCGAAATCAAATATATTCATAATGATTCGCAATAGTGAATAGTCATAAAGCGGAATCAAAAATAGATTTAGATATTTTACTATTTTCATCGTCACATTAATTTCACCGCCTTAGCAATACCCACTAAAACAATAACCTTCGTGATAATATAGTGTAATGTATTAATGTCGACCTTCGTGGCTCTGTTGCTTAGGTATCTGACTGCTGATCCAAAAGTCCCGGGTTCGATTCCCAGTGAAGACACAGTTTTTAATTGTGTTTTCAGTCTGGATCTGTGAGACGATTAACACCGGAAGTCTCCAGAAATTGTTATTGGGTGCGTGTTAAATATTTGACATAGTTCCTGTTAGTTACTCGGGAAGTAATCTGCTTATAATATAAAATAAAATAAACTACAATTTAACTTTTCTTATACAAAATTATTGTTTGTATCAGAGGCTCTGAGGCCGAAACCCATTAAAGTGGTGCCGTGACCAGGATCATTACAAAGGAAATATATTTATTTTTATACATTTTTGTACACTGGCGGGCTTGTTGCCACGAGGCAATTTATTCCAACAAACCAAATATAACATTGCTTAAAAATCGATCTATTTCATTAAAACAGTGTTATTATTTTTTGACGTTTAAGCCAACGAATGAGTATTTCATACAAGCGGTCGCTTTGAAACATTGAAGAAGCATTATAAGTTTGAGAGGATTTAGCAGTCTGCATTGGGAACGTTTTCGAGCTTTAAGCTTAAAATGGTCTTTATAAGGAGTATGACATTCAACTTTACAATTGAGATGTATGATATGCTGCGGCATCTCATTATTTCATAATATAAACATTACCATTATTAATTAATCCACCATGTTTTGTCGAAACAATTAAATATTGCCTCGAAACAAATTTTATGATATCCTGTTTTTGATGATTAAAATCAACTAATGGTAACCTTTTCCAGTGTGCAGGTAATATCAAATCTCCAAGGAATATCCCGTATCCAAATTGCAATTAGTAGTGGTGTTGTTTTTAATGAAATACGAATTGTTTTAATAAAGGTTATTTTACTAAAGATCTCATCATGTCTCCACAAGAAATGCGAAATTAATTTTATGGGTGAATTTGAGATGTTATAAAATATATATTTTTTCAAAGGTTGGTTGGTTCAATCATTCGGTTTTTTCGTAAATGAACAATGCATTGCCTGAATATACATCGAGACTAATTAATAATTCAATTTGTGCACTAAGACTGGTTGATTGCCAAAAGGCAATCTATTCATACCAACTCAAGCAACGCCAAGCCTAAAATAAGTATGATACCCAAAATGATTTGAAAAATCAATTAACAGACTGATCATATTAATGAGGAAAGTAAGAAAAATAACCAAAATAAAAATGTTTTATAATTGTTACATTGTAATTCGTTCATTTTTATTGACTATTCAATTAAAAATTCGTCCTGACTACCTGATAGTATAACTGTGCTATTCAAAAAAGTTTTCAATTATCTACAGAGGTGTGTGGCGTTCAGTTCTATGTACCTGCCTTCGCTATAAGGAACATTTGTATGACCTCTTTTGACTCTTCACACCACCTCTATAGGTAAAATCTATATTTTATTAAACTTGTCGCTACTTTAGAGATAATGGAGAGTATTATTTTCATATATTTTTTATTGATTTCACTGTGGTGAATTTTGAAGATTCTTGACTTACTTAAATAAACTGCTTTCCATCCATCATTGCCGCTACAGTTCACTTAGTACCCTGGCCTCCTCCAGAAATCATATCCATCTCTCCCTATCGACAGTCAGAAGTCTCCAATTAGTCAGCTCAAAAATAAAACTACTTTTATAGGAAGTAAAGTTGAACGAATTTATCATTAAAGTATTGAAATTTATTTTGTCAGCTACTGGTATTATTCCAAATTCGTTGAGCCGTAATTAAAAAAAAAACAAAAAAGCAATTAAATACCTGTAGAATTTATAAAAAAAATAAACACAAATATTCAGAGATCTGTAGCTGGTTGATAGTACAAGGACTCCTTCAGCCCTATCTTTTGGCTTTGAAGAACCTACGTATTATGTGGATGAGTGAATTGTTACTAATTAAAGTTAGAAAGTGCGGTTTGTTTTATATTATTTATTTATTTATTTATTTATTTTATTAACGGCGTTTGCCATTTACAAGAATAATTCAAAAGATACAAAATATAGTACATGTGTGATAATGTATATATATAAAAAAAACAAACATATCCAATCAATAAACCATGAAAATAAAGCAAGAAGAAATCAATACAAAGAAAAACTTATAAAAAATACATATAAAAATACATAAAAATAAAATTTAACCAAAAAATAATGAGAAAACAAATGAAAGTAGGTATAAAATGAACAAATAAACAATATAGGTAAAGCAGGTATGAATAATCTGCATATAAATAAAAGAGACCTGGTAAGATTGTCGTTCTGGATTTGCACATGTTTGTGCACGGCTAAATTCATGTCAGTCTGTCTGTCTGTCTTTCGTTTGAAACCTTACTATGTCAAAATCGTCAATTTTACAGTAGAGCAAAAATCTTATAATATTACATTTTTATAATATAACATTTGAAACAGTATAAAAACACAAAGCCTCGCGAGCTAATGTTTTTTATGTTATTTTCAAAAGAAAGTATGTTTTAATGTTATATAATAAGACTTATAGAATGCTTTTTTGCATTACTCGCCGAGTCGCCAAAATTGATTTATGAGAATATATACTTACGGTTATTATAATGCCAACTGATGCCAACGTAAAATTTTGTTTGTTCCCGTCATAGCCAGAGCTCAAAAGGCACGAAATAATAAAATCCTACATAGGGAGAGGGAACAATTTACACGGAACAAGTGTTTCCTTTTGCATTGTGGGTCAGATTTGCTTTACTTGCATTGTTTTACCGATTTAGCTGTCAAAATGGTGATTCTTTACAAGTGGCCTACAACGCCAATTATATTGAATTTTTGTTTAAAGATAGTCAATATTATACATATTCGGGAAAAATATTCTTTTTTTGTGGTAACGCCTAATTTTTTTTTAATAAATACGAAAAAATATACAAAGTGTATAAATGGTTGGTTTTCGACATCTATCGGTAAATTTTCAAACTTATGGAAACACAATATAAAATCATTTTTACAAAAAATAACTTTATTTGTACGAAATTTTGTAAAACAGGGATACAGTTTAAAAATATATAAGATTACAAAATATTTAAATACCTTCTAGATCATCAAAATGAAATAATATTACTATCAACAACTATTGATTATTGATTACAATTTAAAAATATATAAAATTACAAAATATTTATATACCTTCTACTTTCGTGTCAGGTCTTGAAATTTAATTATTATTTAACTATGGAGTATTATTTGAATGACATCACAAAAGCGCCGCAATGCGTTAAAAATATAAGTTTTCTTCCGATGAGAATAATATCGAAATAATAAAAAGGTCATCAAAATGAAATATTATTATCAACAACTATTGATTATTTATTATAAAATAATGTATGCTGTGCACGTTACAACTTTAAAAACACATTCGTTCTATATGGGCAACCCAAAGTTTGGATTAATTGGACTAACATAAATAAAAAAAATACTTATGTATTTAAAAATAATCAAAATGAGGTAATTAACTACATTTTGATGATGGAGAATAGAGTGCTGTTACTCATCATAATATGCCCATGAGACACAAAGCGAAGATGCAGGTCGATAAATTGCAGCATCCAGAGTAATTTATCTTTTCACGGCACTCACGGTTAAGGGCAAGCGTTCGTTCTTCCTCGCGGGTGCTCAGGTTGACGTGGCCAAGTCTTCATGGACTATTGGCATCGTCATGGGCATGTTCATGGGGCGTGTGGCTGGGGCCATGTGTCCATGCGGAGTAGCCGCAAAAACAACACTGGCAATGGACTGGAAGCCCGCACCTTGTGAAGTCCACTAGACATTGTGACGTCCACCAGGTGTTGGTTAACACTGTACCGAATATATTTTTTAAGTACCTACCATAAAAGCTTCGTTCCATTTTGTTGCATGAACCGCCGAAGGCGGCCATTTACCGCGCAGCGGTAAAAAGTAGGCTGAAAGCCCTAGCTTAGAAGCTGAGCGAAGCGATGCTTCTCAGCTAGTGAAGAATAAAATTAAACACGATCAGTGTAATTTAACCCGTAGGGTATTTCTGTGCTTATTTATATTGCCTATAAACAGATCAATATGACTAGCATATTCATTGCTCAACCTCTGAATTCTGTTCAGTGCAGTGCAGAATTGTGATGCGCTAGTGTGCGGGAATTGTCACAATAAAATTGGTTTGTATCGCGAGTACCCACACGCGGTACATGAAAGTTGATGCGCATCAGTATTTCAGGGCTGTCCACGCTATGCATAATGATTTTAAACAAGAAAAACAAATCTGTTTTCCATCATTTAATGATTCACATCATTAGTGCAATTTAGCATAAGCTAGTGCAGTTGAAATATCCAGACGTCGCTATTAATTCTATTACACTATATAAAATGAAACTATTACTGCAGCAAACTATAGTGGAATTATAAATACCTAAAGGGGCTAATGAGGCTTATAAATTCTATTTTTCTACTGAAAGATTTTGCATTGGTCATATCATACACCTTTGATTTTCTTGTATTGATATTCATTGACAACGTGTTTTGCCTACGTGGATTATTCCTTTAGTGTTATCTTATTATTTTCACGAGAAAAATGCTGCTGTAAATATATGTATACAATGTATAAAAAATCTTTTATATTCTAAATGAACGAATCGAGTTGTCACCGCATACTCTTGTTGAATATACATTTCATGCCATTCATTGCCATTTTCTTGTCAAAAAAAAAAAAACACTGTGGAATATAGATTAAAGTATTATAGTTCTAATGCAACAACAGAAAAGGTCAATATATAATGGGAATTCATGGGTGTTGTCTATTTTACTACTTTCTACTAATGACTACAAAGATGGGTTGTCAAGCTGATAGATTGGTGGTGGCAGAGCGATTAGCACGCTGGATCAGTGGTCGCGCGTTCGAATCCAGCCATAACAGATTTCGTTCACCTATAGCACAAGCATTAATGCTTAATTTAGGGAATGTTTGAGGACAAAATTGTAGTTAATATTCTTTAAAAAAAACTTTACTAATGACTACCAAATTAATTATCAACCAAACTTTGTTATTGATATTATATGTATAAAAAGAGTATATTATTGAGTCATATATTTTAACTGTCATTAGATTCCTAAGTAAGCCTTCTTCTTCTTCAACCTATTTCTGTCCACTCCTGAACAACGGCTTCCTCCATTGGACTCCACGTCGTTCTGTCCTGTATAGTTTGCATCTTAGTAAGAACCTGGAGTATTTTAATTATCTTCATCTGTTTGTATAGTTTGCATCTTAGTAAGTACCTGGAGTATTTTAATTATCTTCATCTGTTTGTATAGTTTGCATCTTAGTAAGTACCTGGAGTATTTTAATTATCTTCATCTGTTTGTATAGTTTGCATCTTAGTAAGTACCTGGAGTATTTTAATTATCTTCATCTGTTTGTATAGTTTGCATCTTAGTAAGTACCTGGAGTATTTTAATTATCTTCATCTGTTTGTATAGTTTGCATCTTAGTAAGTACCTGGAGTATTTTAATTATCTTCATCTGTTTGTATAGTTTACATCTTAGTAAGTACCTGGAGTATTTTAATTATCTTCACCTGTTTGTGCCGTGTCAAATCGCCACAATGTCGGCTACCACTATGATATAGACATCTCTGTCCTGAGCTAACCGGAACAGCTCATCCACTCTGTGGACTCCGATCCATGTCCTGATATTTCTGAAATCTGTCTCCTACCCACACCACGACTACCCTCAATATTTATACAACTAGTTGCATCTAACACATGAGATCCAACTGTTGATGACGATAGTATGTATAATTGGAGAATACGTACCAAACTATAAACACTTAAACACAAATTAATAAACATTTTATGATATTTTGTTTTCTATAAAAATTATCACAATATGATTTTAAAATTAAATATGCTCTGGGAAAAGATAATGTAGAACAGATTGTTTAAGTAGGAACCCAGTAATGAATGCAGATGAAGATACAGATGAACAATTAATAATTGTAAACCTGATAAAATTAAATGATATAGTTAAATCAAGAAAGTAATGAAGATAAATCAGATGGGTCGATGGCAGAGCGGTTAGCGCGCTGGGCTAGTAAACCAGTGATCGCGAGTTCGAATCCTGCCTCGACCGTGCTTATTTTAGGGAACGTAGGAAGATGCATATGTACTTGTTTAGATTCTCCAGAGATCTTGGTCACTTCTCTGATGCCCTATATATATATGGATCTGAAGTCACCGACAGTCCGCAGGTGTGAATCTCAATACGCACTTATTGATTGTTCTTTTTGCACCATGGTGCCGAGATTGCTAATCTAGAGGGCTCCATGAGCCATGAGTGTAAAATATCAGTTGGTCAACGACTGTGTATCTCTCATACAAATTTTATACATTGCTTGCCCGCCTGTTCTAGGTAGTTTAGCGGTGTTTTAAAACAAATTTCATCTATCAAAAATCGAATTTGATTTGATATGCGTGTTTATATTGTTATATCTTGGAATAATATGACGAAACCTCTTTATAAATTATTATATTCTCGATAGTTGTGCATTTTAGGAGCGAAAAGTTGACAAAAAATTTGCTCTTTTTTAAAATCCACAATAGTGTTCGCTTGGGTATTCGTATGATGAAATTATTCGTTTTATTTTACTAATTCCTATTTTGAAATGTGAAAAAACATATGAAAATATTAACTACGACAAACGTCAAAATTATAATGGCAGATGGAGGCTGGCGGCTCTGCGCATGTGCAAGTGCGAAATTATAACGTTGTCGGATTATTTTTTGTTGTACGCTTTATCCGTAGGTATTATATACTCTTTGGTACCTACGCTTGTTGTAACTACACACTCGTTACACAGCGTTTATTGGTGAGATTTTCAAATATTCGCTGCACGGGCTTTGCACGGTGTGTAACTAAAACACTGGTCTACGGGTGTGCAGTAGATTTTTATTAGTAAGACTGTGTAAATGTTGTGAGACAAGAATTAACGAGTGGGTTTTAACAAGGTATTTGGTTTTAAATAACAAGTCATTCTATAAAGTATTCAAATTTTGTATGGAAAATATTCAGCATTTTCATGAAATGAGTTTGTTGCACAATTATTTTTTAATAAAATATTTTATTATGAAAACTTGATAACTCTTCAATGCCATTTTATGTAAGTGGTGTGCCTTCTTACCAATTTGAAATCTTTGATCTCAACTGAGGGATGAATAGATCTTAAATAATTTAATTTTAAGATACTGTTTGTAATTCTTTTTATTATAAATGTATAATTGTTATTTTATTAAATAAATAAAATAAATAAACACAACAAATTACTATGTAATATTGTAATTTGTTGTGTTATGATGTCTGGTGTCCGTTCTAATATTTTTTGGAAAAAGACAAAATAACTATGTAAAAGCGGAATGTTAAAAACTTGGCTTGGTAAAATTGTAAACTGCTAGCCCTAGAAGAGGGTTCCCTAGTTGGGCAGCAGTAATTTTCATAATAATCTTTGTTATGAAGGTGTGAGAAAGAAATAAAAAAAAAACACGCCGTACATAGCACAGAGCACACTGCACATAGCATACACAGATACATTGTGATGAAACTTTCAAAATACAATGTCAGGATGATACTAGTTGATAATCTGCAAAAAAAAATAGCCTAAAAAATTGCGAAATCTTAACTCCCCACTATATCCCCTTGGGTTAGTGAGGAGTTATAATAAAACGAGAGGACAAGATAAATATGGTCTGATGTCACATTGAACCTGTCACAAAACTTTTATGGCCAGTTTCATAAAAATTAAAGGAAACTTAATGTCGACTTAAAATAAATTGCGTTTCATAACAACAAAATGTCACTTAAAGTTCACTTTAATTTAAAGTCCAGTGTCTTCGTACTTTAGTCACTAAAGTCTTCTTTAAGAGCAGTTCATTTTTTTGCCACCAGAGTGTGCTGCAATATGACATAATGTTCAAGTCAGTTCTTGTTGATGTCAATATTGTCAATTGAATGTTGACGATCATGTGCATATTACTTACTAATATTCAATAATTTTGTTATTATTTAAACATTTTTTTATAAATAATATAACAAAATGATGTTTTCAAAATGATATAATTAGAAGATGCATACTGTGATACGGCGGTGAAAAGTGTATAGGAAAAGAATCGACCACATGGAAAAGTAGAATTAAGGAGAATTTTTTGATAGGTTTTATTCCATAAACATGTCCTGTACATCAATGATCAATTCAATAACAGAAATGACATATTATATGGTAGTAAACAGAAAGATTTTCCTATGCTATGAGCTATGTTTCCATAGATTTTGATAGCAATATTGCCAACTTTCAGGTATTTTGGTGACATTTCTGCCTTTTACTAAAGTACGCGGCATTATTATTTATGAAACGAGGCGACATTAAATTTTTAAAGAACCTTTAACTAAAGGGTCCTTTTGCTGCTTTTTATGAAACTGGCTGTTAGTCTCGATAGTAAAAGTATTATTTACAGTTCAAATTAAATAACCTCAAATGCAAATTCATTTTTCTCGAATCCTTGTAGTAATCTAATTAATTGTAATCTAACTCTCTTACTAAATAATTTCGTTTTCTATAAGTAAACAAATAGTTTTTGACATCGATATCTTATTTCCCTTATTTTCTGCATGCACTTACAACAAAGACAGTTTTTTTTTGTAAGGGGAAACAAAATGATACCTATCTTCTATAGTCCTTGGTCGCCGCTGGCCCGAACAAAAAATATTGCGGTATGATTATGCAACAATATTTTCAACTACAATTACGATTTTGTAACCTATTTTGTAACAAGAGAATCAATTAGTTACCGACTCAAGAATTTATTGTTTATAAAACACTAATAGATTGAAATTTCAGTATAAATGGAATCTATAATTGTATTCTGGAAATTTACCATAGATTAAAATAGAAATATTTTGTATCCTAGAGATAAAGGAACTTACATAAAGAACACAGAAGTAGATTGATAACGAATATTTTTTTTTATTGATACATCACGCAACCAAAAATATATTAAAATGCAATAAAAAGATCAATCATACCCAAAAGTTTTATGTAATTACTTCAAAATATCTTCTGCTAAAGAAATTTTTGTTGAAGTAGATAGAAAACTAGTTGCATGTAAAACATGAGATCCAACTGTAGATGGCTATAGTATATCAAATTGAATAATACGTACCAAACTATAAACACTTTAAATCAAATTTATAAACATTTTAGGATATTTTGTTTTTTATATAAAACTGTAGGTATATATATAAAGATAAGATAGTATGGAGGTCAATTATCTAGTTGGAGTGTTTCGATTTTTTCGAAATTTTTAAAACTATTTTTAAAAAAATATTGTAGAAAGTAAGTGAATACATTTGACATTTTTTTTCAATCAAGATGTCCTTGTTTAACAAGTACATATACATTTTACTACGTTCCCTAAAATAAGAATAAATGCTTGTGCACGAAAGAGGCAGAATTATAACTCGCGACCACTGGATTACTAACTCAATGCGCTAACCGCTCTGCCATCGACTCATCTAAGAAGTAATTAAATCAAAAACATGTAAACCATATTATAATTTTAATACTGTAACTTAAGGAATGTAATATGTACTTGACCTTTTTGTATGGGAAACAGATCCCAATTAAAAATAATAATAATAAAAGTAAAGATTTGATGAAGACATCTTTGTAATAAAACAAAAACAGTACCTATTGATTATATGTATTATGTAAGTTATTTTGTCCACGTTATTTAATAGAATTTATTATTTTATCCATGTTTTTAAAATTTTCATTTGTATTTAAATTAATTTGTTTTCGTTCTATTTTCAAATATAATATTCCAATTATCTTCAATATACGTATTGTATGATTTCCCGTGGAACGAAAAATTATTTACTCAAGCATTGGTCTAATATTATGTTTATTCAAATATAGCGGCCGTCATCTGACGTCACATTTTATAATATTTAATTTTTAAGTCAAAAATCCGATTTTTGAGTTAATAATGCAGAAATGTTGTGATTATCAATATTCATGTCGTCTCTCGAGAGAAACAGCACATGTGTCATTGCTTCACTGTCATATATTCACTGTAATATTGATAAACACAACATTGCTGCATTATTAACTCAAAAATCGGATTTTTTGACTTATGTCGTTTTTGTCGCAATAAAATTGACTGAACGATTACTGACCTTTTCATGTGATTTGATTATACACGATAAACAATTCCTTGCCACATTCTGTAAGTGATAAGATTAAAAAATTGTACTTACCAAGCTGGAAAAGTACCTAATTATATAACTAACCACAAAGAAGATACAATTGAATGATAGTTAAATAATATTCATTAAATCCTCCTAATTACCAAGTCAATGCGTAAATTATTTAAAATAGCATCTAGAAAAAGGAGAAAAACGTAAAGATCCAGCTACAATTGGAAATTTTGTTACACTTCCAGATACTTATGGATATTAAAGGATTATAGGTTCTGAAGAATCTCAATGCTTTAAAGATCGATTAAGGTATACGAGGTAAGTAGCGTCTAGTCCCAGCTCTTCTTTTCTGCATTCTTAGGTTAGGTTCAAGTTTGTTTATAATAATAATAGCGACTCGCGTGAGCGAGTTGCTTTATAAATTGAATTATAAGTTAAATTTACATTTTTTATTTAATTTTTCGCATTTCATATAAAATTTCACAGCTCATTTGACTTAATATTACGAGATCTCAACCAATCAGAGAGCCAACCGGAAACAAAATGCGGAATGGTAAATGCGGATTGTAGACGCTAGTTACGAGGTAGCTTATAATATATAGGTACCCCCATCAATCAAAACCTGATTCAGTTCTCATTTAACGTTCTCTCGGACCAGTCGCACTAATAAACATCATGTAACCGAACATCAGCAGTTTTCATAGCATCCCACTATAGGTACCCGTCACATACATATGTATATCTACAGCACTATAGCCTAGTATGAGTTTTGGTCTCCTCGAGTAGTCGCTACTCCACCGCTTAATTTTTGTCTATTAATGCCCCTTTTTCCAGTTGCAATACCAAAGAGTTTCTTCATCCTGTAATGTTCTTAATTATGTATGTATTTAATGAATTTAGCTTTTCCACAAGTAATTTTATTAATAAATAAAATAATTTTATAATTCTATAAAAAACTTTCTATATATAAATTCTATAAAGATTTTAACGTTTTGTCATCTGCCGTAATTTCATTATCTTGCTTTAGTACTGTTTCTCTTTACAAATAGACTGAAGCTTTAGTGTGCGTGGTAAAGATTAACCTTCTTTGTACGCTCTATCCACGTGTAGAAGTTATTTACGATGCTGGGGAATCACGTACAAAAGTTCTAAGAAAATCTTTTGTCGTTGATTTGATGGGTAAATCTAACCGGGAAGTTAATGACGAAACCTCTGATAATGTATGACATGCACAGAGTCATAACTATTTTAGTTTCAGAGTCATAACTATTTTAGTTTAAAGTAAAAGTATAGTTAAAATACTTTCATTTCATAAAATTGTTTAATACTTTTGGTTGTTTTGTTGAAATCTAATGTAGTGAAACGACACAATTTTGAACAATTTTATGAAATAAAAGTATTTTAACTATACTTTTACTGACACATTTGTTGAAACAACCCAGCCTTAGTTTCAGAGTTCAAATACGAACTAAGATTCCGAATTGTTCAGGGGAAAGTCAGCCATGTTTTTTTAAATATAAAAAAAATCTAATATTTTAAATGTTGCTTATACGCAAGCATTGGATTTTTTCCTGTCGGGAGTCAATTTGTTTTTGACAATTTTTCAACATCTCAATAGAGACGAAGTTGGAATATTATAGAAGAACCAGGAAGACAAGATACCTACAGGGCTTACGACCTGTCATCGGCGTAAAGTGATCACGTAAACCAGCCGATGTTGAAAAACTATCAAAAAAAAAAGTCGTACAAATAATATGGAGATCAACCAAAGTCTCAAAGCTTTTGCATAGGCTATGATTAGATAAGGGTCGTATTACGTGTTATATGAGAAAAAATGTAAGAAAAAGGTAAGGCCCCGTACTGCGAGAATACTGCTTACAAAATCTCAAGTTTTTCTCATATTTTTCTCAAATAACTCGCGTAATACGACATTTTGAATGTTCGGTTGGACAATATTTATTGTTGATCATACAATTGTGATTTATTTAGAACTTTGTTATGTATTTTGTATGAATAAAAATTCCTTGATATGCAAACTAATGAAAGTTTAAACCATACCAAGTTACATCACGAAATATATTACACGTGCAACTTCACAGCGCTAACCAATGAATATAGGCAGTAGGTACACAATTCGCCGAAATGATCGACCGAATACTGGTCGAATATGATAAATTGAAATTATAAAGTTCAAATTATTAGCTCCGATGGCGTGATGCTGAAACATGCGAGACCACCGAGGATGAAGCCCAGGACAGGAGCCAAGTGGAGGAGTAGGATCCATCAGAAAGAAGACCCCGTCACCATGCAGGATAATTGATTGATTGATCGTTACTAGTTCAAATAATTTTGGACTGGTTTCGGAAGGTGTTTTGGCTGATACCAAAATTATCTATCAGCCAATAAAAAAAGGTCAAAACTGAATAACTTGTAATAAAGCTCGCGAATTCGGCTAAACTTCATTGCCGAACAGTCGGCTTCGATTTCATCCAAAATCTGACCTTCAGACGGACTCTTATAAATGTATTTCATTATTGACTAGTTGCATGTAACACATGAGATCCAACTGTCGATAGCGATAGTATGTATAGTTGAAGAATAAGAATCAAACTATAAACACATAAATCCAAATTATTGTAAATTTTAACACATGTTGGTATGTACCTATGTCAAGATAGGACAGTATGGAGGTCAGTCCTCTTTTCCTACCCGGAATATGAAAACAGCATGATGGTTCTGTATGTATGTTTGGAGATTTAGTACCTATCAAACTATTAACTCTTCTTACATATTGTGTATAAGCGACTGCCATACAAATTGTATGAAGCGAAGTCGTCACTAAATTCAATTTTTATAAAAATTGTTAAAAAAAATTTGAGATGTGCTTATACAATGTTAATATTTTTTATAAAAAATTAAATTATCTAGAGATTTTGTATTTGTCTATGTTTATACCAATTTTCAGCGTTCTAGCTTTTATAGTTTCTGAGATATATGGAAAAATGAACCAAAAATTTCAAAAGTTGATTACCCCTGACTGTAACAAAAATCCACAATTCTGAGTACAAAAGTTTTGTATGCCTATAACTGTTTATATATTTTGAAATTTTGGGCTGTTATTTGAGCGGATCAAAAATTATAAAGGAAGGACGGACACACAGACACAGACACACACACACACACACACACACAGACACACCCTCACACACACACACACACACACACACACACACACACACACACACACACACACACACACACACAAACACACACACACACACACACACACACACACACTCACACACACACATACACACACACATAGACACACGAAATGTTCTACTCCGAATTCTGAGTAAATCCGTATACGGAACCTTATATGCTGTGAAGCCTCTAAATTGGTGTTTTTTGACTTCAAAGTAGGAAAAGCCGTGAAAAAAGTAGACTACATACAATTCCTTCATACACGCGTTTTGGATTTAAACTGCCTCTTCCTTCAAAAGAATTTCATTCTCTTGAACGTATCGACAGTTGGATTAGACAAAAGTGAAGGATTTCAATGCAATCAATAATTAAATACAACTATACAGGTTCATATCTGTTATAATATTTAGATTATAAATTATCTGCAATGAAATTTCTTATTCTTAATACCTACTTATAGGTGAACGAAATTGGTCGAGTCAGAATATAAACTCGCATCCACTGGAATACAAATTCAACATGCTAGTCGCTCTGCTACCGACCTATCAATAGCAAGTCAACGCGGCATTTTGTTTTTGGGTGCGTGTTAAAATTATTCTATTCCGGGTAATCGAAAATACAACAGGCAACAATAACATCTCACATAGTTCAGCAATGAGGTTCACCACCCATTCTGAATATAGTGCCTTTTTAGGTGAGACGAGACTGGTGTGTGGGTATACACAGATATGTTGTGCTCCCTTTTATAAGTCAATGCACACCCGCACACCTTTCGCTGGTTACCCCACATTGTGGGATATGCCGTGATGGTATGAATGAATGAATAAATGAATAATTGCTGGTGTCAACTGGATGCTGAGAGCACAACACTGAGAGGTTTTTTTTTTATTTATTTATATCAAAATTTCATTTTGTATAAAAACAGTATAGTTAATAGTATAGTAATTAACATAAACTTCTAAATTTTACGCTATAAAGTTACACTTGTGTTACGAAGCGAGGTTTTACACTAAATATTTTTTAATATATTCTAAGTACAAAGTTGTCACTTATAGTTTTCAAATAGAATCAACATCACACTGTATTCACGGTCTTTATATGTACTTATTTAATCTTTATCTACATTCAATCATAAAACTTTGATAGATCAATCATATTATTTATTCATGTATAAATTAATACAATCAATTAAGAGATTTGTAAATTCTGAATCTAAATCTTAATTAATTTCATGAGATGTTCCTTCGCTTACACAAACACGCTTTTGCAAAATAAACAAATGTTATAACATATTCTTGAGTTGACAACAACAATAATACTGTATTGATAAGGAAAACTGTCTGTGACATAATTAGTTGACTCAATACGCGCAATTCATCGAATAAGTCCTTCTTTGTACTGAAAATAATTTCTACGAAATTTTCCTTTTTTTAATTCGTCAAATTTTTAATTTATCAAGTTTATAAATTTATATATAATCTTATTATATTCTTGTCACACTATTTTGTAGGAGTAAAGTATAAGGAATACGAAAAAGAATCAAGGTCGGCTTTCGTTGTTCAGTTGGTTGCATATCTGACTGCTGATCGATTGGATTTCCCGGTTGAGACACAGTTTTTAATTGTGTTTTCACTCTGGATCTGTCGTAAGTCTCCAGAATGTGGCAACTTGTTATTAGGTGCGTGTTAAATTAATATTTGATATAGAAACTGTTAGTTGCCCGAGAAGCAATATTTGATCAATATTAAATTAAATGATTCAATAAGCGTCTGCACGAACGATGGCGCTTGAGTAGAATTATTTCTGCGACTGCAAGATCCTGAAAAAATCAAAAAGCTCGTCGTAATGGGACTTGGAAGGAGATCCAGAGTTCGCACATCAAATCGATGGAGTCCACTTCCGGATCCTTAATTACTCAATCCCTTCAA
Organism: Molanna angustata; assembly: GCA_963576475.1. Lineage (NCBI taxonomy): Eukaryota > Metazoa > Arthropoda > Insecta > Trichoptera > Molannidae > Molanna > Molanna angustata. Next base: position 41,445,148 of record OY754968.1, read on the forward strand.
TCTATCCAAACCATTGATATCTACAATCATATAGATTCACAGCTGAATCTTTTGAAGGTCTTCCGGGCATCCGTCCTCGCTCTGGTTTGCCATGCAAGGCAAAGTGTCTTATGTTTGAGAGTCCATTCTATTCATGTAATCTTTAATAACTTCAATTACATCTACCGAACAATAGCAATATAAACAAATTAGTAACAGAGAAGAGTGTGAGAGGAATCTTACTTATGTTTTGAAATGACGGATCTCACTCATGTCCTAATATCAACTAATACATGTACATACAATACGCACGGACTAAATTTTGACTGACTAAATACTTGCACAGCTATTCATTTTGATTATGTATTGCCTTGGATTGATTGATGCTTTGATTGATGCTTTCGAAATGTGGTGCTGGAGGCGTATGTTGCGCATAATGCGCATCCCATGGACAGCCATAAGAACGAATGTGTCAATTCTAGACGATTGAAGATCGAGGATCGTCTATCGAGGATATGTTACAGACGTATCCTTGCGTATTATTATTAGAAGTATTCTTTGTACACAATGGCTGAAGGGAACCAGACTGCCTCGAGAAGCTTGTTGTGATGGGCAGCGTGAAAGGACGGAGATCTCGTGGTCGCTGACCGACCAGATGGAGCGATTTGGTTAAGTCCACAATGGGGTCTTTGGTGACTGGTGCTCTGCGTACAGCCCAAAACAGATTGGCATGGAGGCGGGCCATACGTGTGGCGACGGACTACAGCCGCTATCCTCAGTCATGAGGAAAAGGACGAATATATATTGCCTCGGAACAGGCTTTTGCCTAGTGAGGCAATATATCCAAGTATCTCATATTGATATATATTTTATTTGTATCGTATTTTGTATTAACATTGTTATGTAATTATGACATATGTAATTCTTTTTTATTTGGAAATAATAATAAATAAATCTCGAGTGCATTCTCGTTTGTTTTCCCCGTCTGATAAAAACCTGGACGTCACATATATCTCTGATTGTGGTTCACTAAATGATTGGATAATTTCGCCAAAAAAATGCACCGCGTGATGTGGCTTTTTCATCATTTATATAGGTATTATTTTGTTTTTTTTTCTGTGTCTGTTATTGAAGTCTTTGACGATCTTCTATATAGCTGCACCACCATAACTCCTGTAAGTACCTACCTACCTATAACCACATCTTACTGTCAAATTATAATGTTATATTGTGTAATACAAATCTTGGCTTATTACGTATTACAGCGGTACATTAATTCACGTGAATACATTATGTACCACCCACTTATCACCCCTCTGTATATAAAGCCGTATTGAAACTAGAAAATAAATAAGTTTTATTTTTTAAAAAATAGTTGTAAGGATCAAGTCTGTTAAGTATTTTTTATCTGAATTAACCCCTTATTTTATTTTTATATGTTTTCGGGAAATTTATAGTATAATAACATTTCTTATACAGATTTCCTATGTAAAACAAATAAAACCAATTAAAAAATTTCGAAAAAGCCGAAACACCCCAACTAGATAATTTAATTTTCTATAAAAAAATGAACATTATAGCAGTGCTTCTCAAACTTTTTTTACAATTTATATAAAAAATGAATTAGTGACGACATCGTTTCATACAATTTGTAAGGCAGTATACAGTAGGTACACAATATCTACGGGGACTCAATAGTTTGATACTTAATCTCGAAACATACATACATACCATCACGCTGTTTTCATATTCTGGGTAGGAAAAAAGACTGACCTCCACACTATTCTATCCTGACATACATACCTACATGTTTTATATAGAAATCAAAATTTCTCAAAATGATTATCAATTTGTCTTAAAGTGTTTATAGTATTACGTATTCTTCTATTATACATACCTACTATCGCCATCGACAGTTTGATCTCATGTGTTACATGCAACTAGAAGTCTTCTTCATCATCTTCAGCCCTCTGTCCTCCACTGCTGGATATAGGCCTCTTCCATACCCTTCAATTTCTTTCTTTCGGTTGCTGCTTGCAGACAATATTTACCCCCCACAGCAGCTATGTCGTCGGACCATCTTTTTTGAGGTCTTACGACGCCTCTCTTGTTTTCCCAAGGTGGGGTCTTGTCTTGCAATATTGCCCGCCCATTGCCACTTCAATCTTGCTACGCGATCCATGACATTCGCTACTCTGGTTCTCTTCCTAATTTCCTCATTTCTTATCTCTTATGCTTATACCAAGCATGGATCTTCCCATGGATAGCTGTGTGCATTTGAGCTTTTCTACATTTCTTTTTGTAAGGGCCAGTCTCCAATGCATATGTAGTCACTGGCAGTATACACGATTCATATGTTTTTCTTTTCAGACAGATTGGAATCTTTTTATTTTCTAGGATGTGTCTAAGTTTGCCAAAAGCAAATAGTCCAACTGTCGATTCGTTCAAGAGAATGAAATTCTTTTGAAGGAAGAGGCAGTTTAAAATCAAGACGCGTGTATGCAGGGTCTATATTTTTAACGGCTTTTCCAACTTTGATGTCGAAAATTTATACTCATAATTTTGAATTTTTGTTTCAGTTAGGGGTTATCAACTTTTGAATTTTTACTTTATTTTTCCATATAAACCACAAAAGCTAGAACGATGAAAATTGGTATGAATGTAGACAAATACAAAATCTCAAATCCAATTCTTCAAAAAATTCCAGTTTCTCGGATATTTTTTACTAAGAAAAATATTTTTTTATGACAAATTTATGTGTTTAACTGCCTATATTTCCAAAGTTTTAAAAAATATCGAAAAAAGCCGAAACACCCCAACTAGATAATTTAATTTTCTATAAAAAATATTAACATTGTAGTATTACATCTCAATTTTTTTTTAACAACTTTTATAAAAATTGAATTTAGTGACGACATCGCTTCATACAATTTGTATGGCAGTCGCCTATACACAATATCTAAGGAGACTTAATAGTTTGATACTTAATATCATCAAGCTGTTTTCATATTCCGGGTAGGAAAAAAGGACTGACCTCCGTACTATCCTATCTTGACATACATACCTACATGTGTTGTATAGAAAACAAAATATCTTAAAATATTCAATAATTTAGATTTATGGGTTTATAATTTGGTACATACTTATTCTTCAACTATACATACTATCGCTATCGACAGTTGGATCTCATGAGTTACATGCAACTAGTAATAACAAATTTGCAATGTTGTGCTTACATACTTAAAACTATGAGAAAAAAATATATTTATAAGGACAGTGTAAGAGTGTATGCATGAGGTTGGGGTATATGTGTGTGAGTGTGTGTGTTTGCAAGCTCGCATAAGTTATTCCAATCAATCTCGATACTCGATAATCGTCCGGTGAAATTTAATCTTTGTTCTGGATAAATCCTGAACTAATTGTAGAGGTCGCAAAAGAAAAATATCAACGTCCAGATGTTCACGATTTAGGGTATTCATCATACGTATGGGAGTGCGTTTTTTGTGTATGTATTATTACGGTGTGGTATGTGAAAGAAAATTCATATACAAGCAGACTGTTTTCAAGGATCTTTTTGTGTTTTTTTTATGGTTGTTGTAAATAAACTAGAAAACAACCAATGAATAAATCAATGTAAAAATATACTGATTTTTTTAGATATAATTCTACATATAATTGGATATTAGTAATTAGTATTAATAATAATAATAATAAAATACTTTTATTACGCAAAAACAAAATTTTTCACATAATGTGGCGGACTTATTGCCCGTAGGCAATTTCAACCAGTCAACCACACTAGTAAATACATTAGTATAAGCAAGTAAAAAATAAATATAACATATAAAACTAATAGGTATACATTACAATGAGAAAAAAAAAATACAAAAATACAAATTTTTTTATAAAAAACATAATTCAAAATATTAGTGATAATGTCCAAAAATAGGAAAAGGATGGGTAAGGGATGAAGGATAAAGGAATTATAGGTATGAGGATAAGAAGTGCTACTTCAGAAGCTTATTGAAAATACCATTGGGTAATTGGTTCCATAGCCCGGCTGCGTAGCACATAGCACACAGCACATAGCGCACACACACAGATACATTGTGATGAAACTTTCGGAATACAATCCCAGCATGATACTAGTTGATAATCTGCAATAAAAAAATAGCCTTAAAAATTCCGAAATCATAACTCCCCACTATATCACCTTGTGTTAGTGAGGAGTAAAAAATTATATTATACATAAAAAAATATATTTTGTACAAAACTATATAGTGCAACGTCAAAGTTATTAAATGGAGACAAGGGTCGTATTACGCATGTTATATAAGAAAACGGAAAGATAATCTTTCCCTGTCTAAATTCTCAAGTTGTATTATAAAAGTTATTTGGTATTACAGAATAACTTCTGTATACGACTTGAGAATTTGGACAGGGAAAGATTATCTTACCGTTTTCTTATATAACATGCGTAATACGACCCTATAAATATCAGTAAAATTGTTAATTTATAGTGAGCAACACTTACACATCCGATAGCAATTCTTGCTTCGCTTGTACATCGAATCATTTCTCAGAAAACATTTGTCATATTTGGCAGCCAATAATGAAATTCTATTTCATTAAGATGTTGATAATATATGATTTCATCGACATTTGTATGTTGTTAGTATTTTGGCTTTGATGTCAGTTGTTTCCGCCATGTTGAAGCTTTGTGTTCAAGTTTCACATTCAAAATAATCGCGAAAATCGTAATTTTGCCATCGATCATGTTTAATTGTTGGAATTCTGTGAGACTGTTTAGCTGAAAAATTACCTGTAAATGAAACATTTATTTTGTGTTTATATTTTTAGTACCTAACTCAAAAGTTTTGGAGAAGCCCCTATACCAGATAAACTCACAGAGAGCCGACTCAGATGTTATGGACATGTATTGAGTGACATGTGGTCCGAACTGCTCTAACATTCCCAGAAAAAAGGAAAGAAAACGCACGTCTACTATGCACGTGGTAAGGTAATATGAGTAAGCTCATGAAGGGGGCTCCTCGGAATATTACCATATATGAACATCTATCGCTTCAAAATGAACCAATCCCGTGTGTATGTAAGGAAAAAAGGATTCAAATACACCTGGACACAAAATGGGAAGATTTTTTTTAAGGTAAGAGGCCACATCTTCCAAGATTTATATATCGTGTATGAAGAATCTGGAATGAATCAGGTTATTATCATGGCATATTGAATGAATTGGATAGAACCAACTAAGCGGCTTTCTTTGATGGTGGTTTCAGTGTAAGCGGACCTATCAAATGCAATAAATTACCTTCTGAAGTGCGTGGAGAGCAAAACTTTGTGCTTTTCAGTAAATTACTTAAGACATCCTTGTTTTGCAGAGCCAAAAAAAGCAAAAGCACCCTCGGAATGTTCTTTTACCAAAAGAATTGTTTATTATTATTATTTTTCATTAATTTGGTAATGTTATTATGAGAATGTTTATTGTTGGGTTAAATAGGTACCTACGTATATATTATTAAGACTCACGTAAGCGAGTTAAGTAAGAAAAATATTTTTAATACGGCTTCTTAATTATGTACCTACATAATTTTTTTTTTTAATAAGGCAAAGCCACCAATAGAGGCGGATTTGTGCTGTACAATTTAGATCAATATATATTTACTGTTGAAAAGAAGAGTAAAAACAGCATTCCATTAGATCTCAGAGAAATAGGGGTTTACATTAAATGATTGCAAAAGGGAAGCATATGTACAAGCAATTAAAGAATTACCAATAAATCATTAAATGCGTCAGTCACTTTCTAATGGTCTAAAATTGTACGAAAAATATTATGGTGACATGTGTAATTTTTTTCCTGTAATTGATTTATGATTAGCTTAAAACTACTAAAAACTTTCCACTATTTAAGTGATTTGAAGATTTATTAAAAATCCCTCTCATGGGAAGTTTATTAGTGACATAACAGATTGATTTATAATCTGTATTCAAAAGAAAGAATTGAATTATTTGTTGAGTGTCAAGTGATTATATAAAAAACAATTCTTATAACATTTATTTTTCAAAATATTTCGTTACGTGAATTCGAGGTGAGGGTCGGTGCTTGGGGTTATATGTCTGAGGGTGGTCTGTACATATTTCTTATCGCTAAAAATAAACCGTCTTTTATATAACAATAATAATTTTGAAATCGTATACAAGTTCACGATTCCGTAAGAGAGTCAATCTTGAGAAATAAATCTATTATAAGAAGTCTGGTCTCTAAACATCGTAATTATTGGGATATTATATAAATGTTGAAAAATAAACACAGTTAATTTATATCGTAACAAATTCAATTGTTTCATTTTCAGTTACCAAAGAACCAGGACGGAGACACAATGCAGAAGACTTTAAGAATTTCAAACCCATGGTAAGTACCTAACTGTTATTGCTATCAACAGTTTTTTTTTCACACATCAAATTGTAGAGCACAACAAGCAAACTTGACATATAACTGAAACAATACAATGGCATTCGAACTGACCGCGTCTTTTTCCGTCTCACTCGAACATATTTAAATTAGTCCGGCGCGACAGAGAGACCATCTTCGTGTGGGACGAAGTCTTCCGACAATCGTTTAGTTTCAGTTAACACCGGACTTTGCCGAATCACTCCGACTTAATTCAAACGATAAATGAACATCACATCTTGAACATAGATCCTGATAATCTCGAGAAGCTCGCCATAGTGGGAGGCTTGGAGGGTACAAGATCTAAAGGCCATTCCTCTATCATAAAACAGAATTAGGTAAACACGATGAGCCATGCGGGAAATCAACCTAAAAGGACACAAAATGCCGAACATTCGAATTTGAAGATGGTTTCCCATATACAAAGGCAAATGCGTAATCACCCAGATAAACGTCACGTTCAATTGCAAAAAAAGGCATTTAGCCAGAACAAATCCTTTCGAATAAATTATATATTTTTTCATATTTCTAATTGCTTCTCAGGCACCTAATAGGTAAATATTAATTTATAAATAACCGATAACAAGTTGCCAAATTCTGGAGAGTTACTATATTTATCATCTCACAGATCCAGACTAAAAACAATTCAAAACTGTGTTTCTGTGTGAACTGTGAACCTATGGATCTTTTGTTCATAATAAGCATGGTGAATAATACGGCATTACCGATATTAGAAAAACATCAGCTTATATTATAGAAAACTTTTGTCGATCTTCATCGATAAGTCAGACTAATAGACATATAGAATATCTGACAAAGGTCCGGATTCGATTTCTTGTGGTAACATTGTTTTTCACTGAAGTTTTAATCGAATTTGTAACACGATTAGCACCATAAATTTCCAGAATGTGTGTGCAAATATTATTTGACATATTGCCGCCATAAATAATATATTATATGACATAAATATATTATATTATTTCCAGAAATGTCGCTCTAGTTTTTATAGGTATGCCATCAAATTTGATGAGTAATGAAAGTGATACATTTAACAACTTCCACACTTTTTCGCTGAAAATAAAGGCGTAGTTTTGGCAATTCGCCAAATTCATTTGATTTTTTTACCCAATTAGTCAAGTTTTCGGTCATGACTCGTCACGAAAGCTTATTTAAATAACGAACAAATATAACCGAATAATATGTTGTATGTGTGAGTTTTCTTACTGTCAACCACATAATTTAATGAAAAAATAGTTATAATAATTATAACTACCAAATATCTATGAAATACGTTGGTTTTAACCACACTTAAAAGATAACAATACACCAATAAATACAATATTATTATTTTTTTTTTTTTTTTTATTAAAGAAACCAAAAATACATAGATACAAAAATACATTTTACAATTAAGATAATAATATACACATATAGATAGCAAAAAATATATATACGTTGATACATATATACTTTATTATTATTATTTTCCTTTGATACATACATATATACTTTATTATTATTAAATATTGATACATATATACTTTATTATTATTATTTACCTTTCGAATTTTACTGCTGTCGTTTTCTTTTGTTACAGACCTAATGGACACAGGGGACTACAACCAGTGACCCAACTACTTTCATTGTATTAAAACGTACATTTTTATAGATTCATTTGCATTATATTACTTATTTTCAACCGTTCGAAAACCAACATTTTTATACACCTGTCATGTAAATTTTGTATATAACCAATAGTCTCAGTCTTGTAGAGCATTATTCTGACGATGTGCCTAGCACGAAACGCGTCGATAATCTAATAAATACAATACAACTATTACCAAGTATTTTTATATTTTTATAACATATATACAATGGAGTTCTATCAAGAATTGTCGATCGACAAATTAAACTTAGAAAAAATAGTTTTTTAGCGTAAAAAAATAAATTTATTAGTAAGAGTACAAATTTTCTCGTATATATGTAATAGTCTGAGGAATTTTCTATAAATCAACCGCATAAGCATACACAATCAGTTCAACCTTCAAAGTTTTCCGAGTCTTAGTAACAAAAATATTACAGTAATGACATTGGAAGGGTCCAAAGCTATGTTGGAAACCGCGTGTATCAAGCGGGTTTAATTGATGCAACCTTGATTTAATTAACTAATGACATCACGCCTGTGTAACGCAACATGTATGGCACAAAAGGTAACTTCTTTCCCCTTTGCGCTTTTGTTCCGTTTCTATCGGGGTACGCTTTGACCATGATCTTGAAATTAGCGAGTCTGGTATTACATTGAAGCGACTGCCATCTGACCTTCGTCAATGATAGAAAGGAGCACCATTCAAATTGGGTCATGGCTACACATAGCTAATGATATAAATCCGCACATAGATTTTTTGAAAATCCAGAGGTGCATGCCCCGCCCGAACTCTAACCGACTACCTCACGCATGGAAGGCGACGAACTTACCGCTGGGCTACCACTGCTATTAACTGCAACAGTGTTATTTATAAAAAAATCCTTGAATCATGGTTGAATCACGGTACAATTGAATCCGGTTCAATGTCAAGTTTCATATTATCTAATCGTTGTTACTTCATGTAGTATCCTTACACAGAAAATAATAAGCCTATAAAGATACTATGAGGGCAGTCTGGCAGTCTGGCAGTCGCTGACTCTTGGTCTAATACCGATTTTCTTGACAACATGATAGGTCATTTAAATCGAGCATATGTCTCATTTGATTCCTTTCAAATTTAAGACCTATATACTCGACTTTTGCACAAGATGTAATATTTTTACATCCTTTTAATTAACTTCACGTGTCTGTCCGTAGGTACTAGCCATACCATCACGTCATTTCCCTATTTTGGGTAGGTAGAGAGAACCGATCGCCAGACACCTCTATCCTGACATACATATATAGCTTAATTTACGACAATGCATCGTCATACACGCTCTTCTGTTATTCTTACTTATAACGTGTCCATCTTTTAAAATTCCATTTATGTGATCGTGGCATCTTTTCCTTGGCCGACCTCTACTTTTCTTTCCTCTTTTATCAGCTTTTCATATTTTTTTTTCAGACGGTCATCACTCATTCTTTCTATGTGGCCTAACCACCTTATGGTGCCGAGATTGCTAATATAGAGGGCTCCATGAGTTACTTTTCGTGCTGTGCATTGTTTTCTTGTCGCTCACTTTGCGTTCTGTGAAGGGGCCGTTTACAGTCCCCGTATGCGGAGCGGGTGGTGGTTGGAATAGCGAACCACCTAAGGGCAATTATTTTCATCTTACTTACGATATATCGTCCCTCTGCTGACTATCTGTCGTATTTGACGTTTTGCAAAATCGAGTTAGGACCACCAATGTGTATTTATATATTGTACGCATATTCTCACTAAAGGTCTTGACTGTATCACCTCCCGTTAACTTGGAATAGCTTAGTGATTTGTTGTCTACGAATTACTGAAAACAAAATATCACTAATAGACCTATGTGCAAATACGATTCTAATATGCATAAGAATGATTCATATATATGTATAAGAATACAAATAAAATATTAAAATGTATTTACACCGTGTCACCGTGTGCTGGGAGAGATGAAAATATGAACGCGCTCCTGAACAATTTGCATTTTCCAGATACGACTGTTAGTCAGGAGAGGGACGATATATTTCAATGATAGATTCTCGTCTAATATCCTCATTTTTCATTCAATAATACCTACATCTGTAATTTCGGTCCGTACAGGAATTTAGCAATTTAATTTACAAGACTTCCCAATCAGTTAGAGCTCTAAAACTTTCAGAATATGTGAATTCACGCTGATAATGCATGTTTATGCCAGCTTTAATCATTTGATAAAATTGAACAGTTTGCATTTCATACAAAGTAAACAATACTGCTATATGTATTCTCACGCATATGTGATTCTCACAACACGTTGTTCTCAGCTGTGGTGGACATCTTCAGTGCAAAATATGAAAGGTTTCGTGAAGAAATACTGAAGATGATGCGCTCTTAATTCCCCATCCCTCCTTATCTCTTATCAGTCCCATAACTAATTTTAATTTTCTTAATTATGATTTTTTTTCTTTGTTTGTTGATTTCTTTGTATGAACTGTGTTTTGTTATTGTTGTTAACTTATTATTGTTGGAATGCTTTTATTGGTTCTGACTATGTCATGTAAATTGTATAATTAAAACTGTAAATGAGCTGTTTGCTTCCCAAATATAAAATGAATAAATAAATAAATATATAGATATATAGATATATAGGTATTATCCCATCCTCGTCGCCACTGTTATGTCGTGGGTATAGCGAATACTGACACTCTGACACACATCTATTTAGTATGACGAACATTTATTCTCTGAATAACATAAACATATATATTACAATATAATAAGTAGGTACCTACCTACACTACACTACATAAATATAAAAAAATACTTGGTAATGGTTATATTGAAATATATTTATAATCGACGCGTTTCGTGCAAGGCACATCGTCAGAATAATAATAATAGAACTAAGACCAAGTATTTTTTTTTTTATATTTGTAATATATATGCATACAATGGAGTAGACTTGTCTAGTGAGGCAGTACATTTCCAAATAGGAACAATAGGCGTGATGACAGTATGAAAAAATCATTGAAATTATAATTTTATAAGATAAAATAGGTTATATAGATTGGAAAAAATATATTTATTTTCATTTTAAAAGAGCGAATAATATTAATATTATTAAAATAAAAATACAAAATATGTAAGTCCGCCATTTTATGAGAAACACCAATCAGAGTGAATCAATAATTATGACGTCACAGTTTCAATACAATATATGAAATTACTTTGCATCGAACAAAGACTTTTGCTCGTCAGAATTTAGAAACGTAAAAACTTACATATAAGCGTATTATTATTATTCTATGCATATAAGTACTTTATTTATCTATAATTTAAATACAACTTACATCTCGAAAATCGATAAAATATGTTCCTTCTTCTCGCTACATTATGTGTTCATAAACTAAAAGCATACCTACGCGGTACTGTGGTAGACATGACAGTTGTAAAGCTGCGTTGCACCGCTCAATTGCGTCGATTCTGTTCACTGCGACGGGTGTGTTAACTCACTCCTTCGAAATGTATTGGCTCACGGCGCAGTGAGTCGTGAGTGCTAGACAGGGAGAATGCGAACAGTGTTAGGGTATTGAGTTATTGAGTTGCCTGCTTTTTAACCGACAAACTATTACTTTTAAAAGTAGAATCGGGATTTTTAACCGACATACTATTACTTTTAAAAGTAGAATCGGGAAAGTTGTGATATTTTTAAACATGTAGGTACATGAAATATAATGAATTCAATAATAATCTTTGCTTATATAAAATACAATACCTGCATATTATACTTTTATTATTATTTTTTAACTAGCTTAATGACCCGGCGCAGTGAATAGGCGTGATGAGAGTAAGAAAAAATCATTGACATTATGATTTTAAAAAATAAAATAGGTTATTGAGGTTTAAAAAAATGTATTTATTTTCATTTTAAAAGAGTGAATAATATTAATATTATTAAAATAAAAATACAAAATATTATAGACTGCCATTTTATGAGAAACGCCAATCAGAACGAATCAGAGCGCATGACGTCACGATATTCTAGGTTCACGTCCAGTTTTGCCGATTTGCGGCACTTGTGCCGATTTCGGGAAATTCAGACTTGCGTCGGCACTTAATCGGGAAACGCTTTAATTCGGCACTTTTTGGGATTAGAATGTATAAAAAAAATATATATATTTTTGTTTATACTAGATGTATTAATTTTGTATTTTTTACGTCTTAATAAAAGTTACTATTATTATTAGTAGTAGTAAACATACAAAGTAAATATAAGTTATTTCATTTAAATAAATATCATTCTATTATTTCACTGGTGCTTACATAGTTTAAGCTATTTCTTTTTGTTTGTATCTTTGTTACTAGCCCCGTCACTAAGCATGGCCTGTGCTAAGGTAAGCTAATAGTTTTATGTTATTGTCTATTACGTTGTTTATTTAGTAAGTATGTATGTAGGTATGTCGGTTAAAAAGCAAGCAACTCAATAACTCAATACCCTAACACTGTTCGCATTCTCCCGGTCTAGCACTCATGACTCACTGCGCCGTGAGCCAATACATTTCGAAGGAGTAAGTTAACACACCCGGCGCAGTGAACTGGGTCCATGCAATTGAGCGTCGTAACGCAGTGGTGTTACACAGGCCTAATGCCTAATTCGCGGGAAACTTAAGATGGCCTATTTTGACGTTTGGACATTCATGAAGTTCTTTATATGCTTATTGCCTAATTAATGGTAAATATTTAGTAAATTAATTATAGTATTGAGAGCTAAATGTGGGGGAACAAATACTGTACTTCATTGTAAACGCATACTTAATAAAATACACTTTCTGTGTCTCGCATTGCCAAATTTAACTACTTGTTTCTCGTTTATATTCGCGTGGGACGAAAACAAATACCTCAGTAGGTGTTTTTTTCGACGTGTCTGTACATTTAGGGACCGCACAACACTTATAAACTTTTGAATTTATTTTAAATACACAAATCGTCTTAGAATACATATAGTACATATAGTAGTGATATGCGGTCTACGAAACCGTGACGTCACCGTCAGCTCCGACGGACGCCATTACACTGCAAGCGTTTTTTGACGTAAATGTCAAATTGGATTTTGAAATGGCAATTTTTGCTACTAAACCTTTATTTTATGTTGAAATGTATATATATTTGAAAACAGTGGATGCGTAAAAACATCGTGAGATAGTTTCTCAAAATTAGTCATCATGCCTATTGTACATATGTTTATGATAAGTATAAAAAAAATGTTGTTTTTTTTGTTATTGTGTGTAAATAATGGAAATAAATAATTTAATTTTTTCAATTTCAATTTTCGATCGACAAACTAAACTTAATAATGCTATACTTATTGCATAAAATCAGGAGTGTTTTTATGAATATAATATTTTATCAATAACATTTTAAACGAAGGACACTTTAAAAAGGGTGTCCTCTATTTTTTTTAATTTTCTTGTTTGTAATAGAATACAATCCATTCGGTGGCGGGAAGATACAAATAAAAAAGAATGAAGCAATTAAAGAACAGGAGATAATATAATATGTTATGTAAAAATAATCTAAGCTGGAAATGAACCTGGGTCCAGATGAATGATAATTAAGTATATGTATAGTAAGTGTACTTATAATCCAACCTCATTTGATGTTTGATCTCAGATCCATTAGCTGAATGACGATTGCACGATTTCAAATAGTGCCAGTAATAAAATTTTGCCATATGGATGAAAACATTTTTCCAGACAGTTTGCATTTCGTGTCACTCAACATAAAGATTTCTTCCTTCCATTTGCTCCATTTCCTGGTTTATTCCTAATGACTCTCCCAAGAGATCTCTACCTCCAAGTATTTAAAAAATAACCCGATGCTTTCTTCAAAAAATCGTTATCTGTTACCAACCGAGCAGGAATTGAGGTTTCATCGGAGGAAGTAATTGAAGGATAACAATCACTTAAGCGGAACTCGTTTCATAATTTAAAATTCGACCTCACCTTTGGTATTATCAAAATCAAAGTGTTTTCCAACAACACAATTTCGTACATAATATATGCCATCACAATATGTCTCTAACAAAGTAGGCAGTTAGAACAGAGACCAATATACCTCCCATTTTACCAACATTCATGTATTCCTTGACATCAATGCATCGTATCGTATCTTGCGTGTTTGCAGACATTTCAGGCTTTTTATAATTATTTATTTGAAAATTACAAAATTTACTGATAGGATTTACATATATTTTGACAATTTTTTACCATCTCAATAGAGACAACGTTGGAATATTATAGGGGAACCAGGAACTCAAGACATCTACAGGGCTTACGATCGGTCATCGGCTTCAATTATCAATGCACTTTCGACAGTTCTATATATTTTAATAATGAGAAATTGATCGTGTAAAAATAAACTGAACAACACCATCTCCATCTATGAAGTAACGAAGAAACCTTTTTGTGACGCCATCTATTGAGAAATATTTTTTGTAAACAATGATAGCACTCTCTTTATACATGAGGTGACAATGATCTCGCACAGATGTCACCCCTGAACTGCGGCAGCATTGTTTGGCTTTCTTGTACCAATTTATATTATGTTAAAGGAATATTTTTAAGTTGCATATTGCATATACGCAAAAATTGTATTTATCCCTGTTAAAAATTTGTCGAAAAATATCATTGACTCCCGAAAGGAAAAAAATCCAAAGTTTGCGTGTATGCAATTTAAAAATATTCAATTTAAGGGGGGGACTGCTGCCAACGTACCTATTTTTCAATTTGATATACCATCATTATTTCTTATCAAATCGTTTTGAAAAAAATAATTTGGATAGTTTGGGTATTAATAAAGGAAAACATACCTTAACTTTTTGATAATGTTTTGTATAAATTCTTGTAGAAAAATAATGGCATACCCCGATTTTCAACGTTTATCATATATTTTTAATAAACTATAAAACGTAGAGTAATATATTTTTTTTAAATTAAAGAAGGCAAAAATATCTAGAAAAATTAGATGTGACGTTGCATTAATGCTTCAGGTTTAGTAAATAAACCTTAAAAAACATTTATTTTCCATTCAGCGCCATTGCGTAATAAAAGTTTTTTTGGTTTATTTACTTAACCTGATGCGTTAATGCAACGTCATATCATATTTTTCCAGGTATTTTGTTCTTCTTTAATTTATATAAAAAAATATTGCTCTTTACCTTATATTTTTATAGAAATTTAAGATAAATGTCTAAAATCAGGGTATGCTTATTATTTTCCTACAAGAATATATACAGAACATAATTAAAAAAGTAAGGTATATTTTTATTCATTAATATCCAAACTAACTAGGTTATTTTTTTCAAAATGATTCGTTTTGTAGTAATGACGCAAATTCAAATTGAAAAAATAGGTACGTTGGCAGCAGTCACCCTCTTAAGTATATATTTTTCCTGTTTTTATCAAAACGATAAACAAGTGTTTATAGTAAGTATAAATTTTATAATAAATAGTTTTGAACAAAGTTTTGATATTATGTTTCCGATTTTCATTGATTTGAAAATGGTTTTTAACAAGGTTTGAATCCACAAGAGCGATTATTAATAACATACATTAGATAAATTAATATCTTTAGTTTGAATGCAATATTTACCTCTAATTTTAAATTATTTAATTTTTGTTACGGGGGCGATTATTTTTATTTGTATTTTTTTCGTATAAATTTTCACTTTCGCATTTTTAGTGTATATTTATGAATAAATTATAACAAATAATAATTAATACACCCAACAGAAAAAAGTGTGTTAAGGTGCTTTAAAGCAATTATAAATGAAAATAGTTTGAAACTTATCTAACAGATGGCATTGATATTGTGACAGTATTATTAAAACATCTCTTACAATCTACTTATATAAATTTCTTCATAACATCTGAAAGATCCGATGTTAGCAGACTTCTTTGTTACTTAATGATATATATGTAACATAGATATAACAGAAGATATAATAGAAGGTGTATTGATTTACATTTAGCGATTATATAAAAAGAAATAATATTATTTGCCAATTAAATGTAATATTTTTATCATTATGCAAAGGTCACTACGAAAGAAATTCTGCTCGTTTATAAATAGTTTAAGACCGATTTTATTGTGTATAGGTAAATATATAAACTATCATGTACCAACCGTTCTTCTACATGTTCTCAATCCTAGGATCGATTTGCACTTAGTTACTAATACTTTCTAATAACCAAATATTAAAGATTATATTTTAGTGCATGCTTTATTTCACCGTGGTAACATTAAACTACCCGGTCCTTTAGTTTAAAGGTGGAATAGTGAGCTGTCAAAACTGTCGAATTTTACAAAATTTGTTGTATTTTGTCGTGTTTTATTATTTTAGCTATTATTGACAGAAATATGTTGTACTATAGAATAATTTTTCCATCCTTTGTGAGCACATCCTTAATATGTGAATATTGCTCTATTTGTTTAATTGGACTATCCTCTATATTAAGTGTTCTTACGGAATATCGATTCTGCCCTCCGTCTTTCCTTTGGCGATAGTAACAAGCAACACCAGGATGTCTGTTGTTATGGCCTATCCATTTGGGTCGTTGTTGGGCAACCATATTTAGGAGCTGTCTCGTTTCTGCGTCTCTGCTCAGTACGGCGCGACGTCGTCGGAAACAGACAGAACATGCTAAACTGAAAACACTAAACTTGGCACTAAAGACAAAAAATAAAAGTAAAATAAAGGAATGATCCCTACATTTGCCTTACTTAAAAAATATAAATAGTTAAATAATGAAACAATAAATAATAATAATAATAAAAATAAATAAATAAATAAATAAATAAATAAATAAATAAATAAATAAATAAATTAATAAATAAATAAATAAATAAATAAATAAATAAATAAATAAATAAATAAATAAATAAATAAATAAATAAATAAATAAATAAAAGAAAAAAAAATAATAAAAAAACAAATAAATAAATAAATAAAATATATAAATATAAGAAAAATAATTAATCAACAAATATTTAATATTAGTGAATAAATAAAAAAATATAAATAAATTAAAGTAATTCCTATCCAGACGTCAGATCCCTAATGTAGTCGTAAAAATAAATGATGTCACATCATATATATTTCATGCATCGTCTGGTGTCCCGCAAGGTTCCCATTTGGGACCTGTCCTTTTCATACTTTTCATAAACGATATAGTTGATATTCTCGAAAATGTTGAAGTACTTCTCTTTGCGGACGACATGAAAATATATCGAATCATCAATAATATAAGCGATTGCTTAATCTTGCAAACTGCCTTGAATAATGTTTACAGTTGGTGCCAAAAAAATAAACTTTACTTAAACATTATGAAGTGTCAATATATACGTTTCTTCAAAATTAAAAATCCCATTATATTCATGTACACCATAAATAATATACAGTTAAAATACCAGGCAGAAATTCTTGATTTGGGAGTAACGTTTGACGAAAATCTCTCATTTGTTAAACATATGAATAATATTTGCACTACGGGACTCCAAACTTTGGGGTTCATTTTAAGAATTTCCAAAGATTTCAAAAATTTGTATACATTAAAATTACTTTATAAATCACTTGTAAGAAGCATTGTCGAGTACAACTCTTCAATATGGTCGCCCTATTATCGAGTCCACTCGGACTCTATAGAAAAAATTCAGCATAAATTTCTCCGTTTTGTAAATTTTAAAATGGGTATACCAATCGAAAGATTAAATTATGACTTTCTTTTAAAATCGATGCATTTGCTGAAGCTTTCAGATAGGCGTAAACTCACCGATTTGTTTTTCTTGTTTAAAATCATTATGCATAGCGTGGACAGCCCTGAAATACTGATGCGCATCAACTTTCATGTACCGCGTGTGGGTACTCGCTACAATACAATAAATCAAAGGTGTATGATATGACCAATGCAAAATCTTTCAGTAGAAAAATAGAATTTATAAGCCTCATTAGCCCCTTTAGGTATTTATAATTCCACTATAGTTTGCTGCAGTAATAGTTTCATTTTATATAGTGTAATAGAGTTAATAGCGACGTCTGGATATTTCAACTGCACTAGCTTATGCTAAATTGTACTAATGATGTGAATCATTAAATGATGGAAAACAGATTTGTTTTTCTTGTTTAAAATCATTATGCATAGCGTGGACAGCCCTGAAATACTGATGCGCATCAACTTTCATGTACCGCGTGTGGGTACTCGCGATACTAACCAATTTTATTGTGACAATTCCCGCACACTAGCGCATCACAATTCTGCACTGAACAGAATTCAGAGGTTGAGCAATGAATATGCTAGTCAATGAATATGGATCTGTTTATAGGCAATATAAATAATCACAGAAATACCCTACGGGTTAAATTACACTGATCGTGTTTAATTTTATTATTCATTATTCATACCTGCTTTACCTATATTGTTTAATTGTACATTTATACATACTTTCATTTGTTTTCTCTTTATTTTTTGGTTAAATTTTATTTGTATGTATTTTTATATGTATTTTTTTATAAGTTTTTCTTTGTATTGATTTCTTCTTGCTTTATTTTCATGGTTTATTGATTGGATATGTTTGTTTTTTTTTATATATACATTATGTCGCATGACAGATTGCGACATAGAGTTTTGTAGCATAATTAATACTTGTTAAAAATAATTTTATTCTATCTGTTGATTTATTATTAATCTAGAATAAATCCTCTTTTGATTCAACCTATTAAGTCATCGAACAAAATTCCAGAGTAAGAGTTATTTAATACCTATTATTATGATATCATATTTAAATAATTGCCGACGGAACCGGTATAGATTCGTATACGAATTTGTGGGTGGTAACCAATATTGACTGTTCCGCCCGAAACGGTGAATCTATTTTTAGCACAAGTTTGATTGACAGCTCGTTTATTACGCAGTTAGTAATTAAAAATGACACATGTTATCGCTATCCTTGTCTGATGCATGCTTCTCTATAAATCCCTCTTTGTCGTCCAAGGTTAATCCGATTGACTCGTGTAAGAGCGGCCCCATGCTTGATGTCCCCAGTTCGGTAATCTTCGACAGTCTTCGGCCGTTTTCGACAGCATTAAAGAGGCCTTGGAGTGTGATGTCCTCCGCTCGTTTGGGTGACCATATTAAATACATTGCTCGGATTCTGTTGGTACATCCTATTGTAAAGAAAATTGAAGCATGGATTTGCGGATTATGACTGTTTATGAATGTCATTTAAATCATTGTTATATAACTATCTCATTACCGTTAACAACATTATTGAAAAGTGGCAAAAATACTTGATAAGGACACATTTAATGTAGAAATTTTGGCACAACATAGTTATGAAAAAGTTTAACAATGATAAAAGATTAGTATACTATTGTGATTTATGAAAGATTGGTGTCATCTAGTCGTGTTTGTTCAAGTTTTAATTAAGAAATTGTTTTGTATTTTTCCTCGTAATATTGATCTAATGGTTACTGCATTTCACAAAGATGGCATCCCTTGAGGTAGGTTATGTCCTGGATTTCGGACATGCCTTAATTAGATTGTAATTGGTTATATTTGAACCAATGGTGTCACAGGAGGCGCGTCCAAATTCTCGACTTTAATTTCCGGAGAGGTAATTTCGGGTCAGTCATAGTTTATCGATCGAAGGGAATTATCCTATTTTAAGAAAACGTTCCGCGATTCGATGTAATAAATAAAAGTCTCTTTGAATATATTTCGCGGCCGCCTCCAGCGGTTGTCTAAAACCGTTGGAGGTGGTATTAATATAAAGCATATTTAGATTAGAATGAGAAAATTTAAAAAAATAAAATAAAATAAAAAGCGACGCGTATAATTCTTTGTTTTAAATATTTTTATTTAATGTGTTATTTTTATTCTTGTTTTATTAATTCGTTAAAGAAGAAAACTTGAAATTTAAAACATTAATTTACTTTGCCGACGGGAGAAGAAAACTTGAAATTTAAACATTAATTTACTTTGCCGACGGTACTAAGAAAAGACATTCTTCCTTGTGATTAAATGATTATTTTCTTTGATGTTATAACTTAATTATTAACTTAATATTTTTTTTTAAAAAAAGAGAGGAACTTTATAAATTGAACATTGGTGAATTTTAAATATCTTGTGCAAAGACTCCTTTTAAGGAAAACAAAATATAAATTGAACATTGGTGAATTTTAAATATCTTGTGCAAAGACTCCTTTTAAGGAAAACAAAATATAAAATTGAACATTGGTGAATTTTAAAGATCTTGTGTATAGACTATTCAGTAGAAAAAAAAAAGAACGATTAAAATTGAAAGGGACTTGTAATTATCGCGTTAGGTCTAAAGTTTTTCCGTCCGACGGCCGCGTGTGGAAGAGAATAATATAAATTGAACATTGGTGAATTTTAAATATCTTGTGCAAAGACTCCTTTTAAGGAAAACATAATATAAAATTGAACATTGGTGAATTTTAAAGATCTTGTGTATAGACTATTCAGTAGAAAAAAAAGAACGATTAAAATTTAAAGGGACATGTAATTATCGCGTTAGGTCTAAAGTTTTTCCGTCCGACGGCCGTGTGTGGAAGAGAATATAAGACGAATTAGCTTACCTTATACTTTTCAAAGAACTCTAAAATGGATAGCTATAACTAAGTTTTGAACTTTTGTGATTGAGACATTTTCTACTTTGTTTTAAAGGAAAATAAAAAAAAGGAAAACGCAGTAATAATATTTTAAATTAATGGACTTCCAAGCGCGTATGAAAAGTGATTTTTCCTGTAAGGACTATATTATGATATTTAGGTATTTTGTTGAACAAGTGATTTTTCTGTGATTCGAACTCTATAAACAGTTAATACAAAGAAGGAAATAATATAATATTTTCGCTTGAATAAAGGAAAAAATAAAATAATAAAATATATATATATTTTTTTGTTTGCCGCCGGTCTTTTTAATTGAGAAAAGTATTAAACGGAAAACAATATAAAAAAATAAAATCATTGGTTTCTACATTTTTTTTTCTAAATAACAATAACGAGTGTTAATTGAATTATTTAACATTAAAGTGAAAATTTGTTATTCGTGGCATGTGTCTATTATGGAACCTTTCTCGGAGTTAATACACTGTGTCAAATTATTAATACAACTTTTCTCCTTGTTCTGATCTGGGACACAAGTTCCCGAGCGTGAATTGTGTTGAAGAAAAACCATCTGACTGACTATAATAACCAGGTAGGAGTTGATTACAGTTATAGTAACCATCTTAGAGGTCCAAACAATTCTACCGTATTTCT
Source organism: Molanna angustata (assembly GCA_963576475.1). Classification (NCBI taxonomy): domain Eukaryota; kingdom Metazoa; phylum Arthropoda; class Insecta; order Trichoptera; family Molannidae; genus Molanna; species Molanna angustata. The sequence goes on from OY754968.1 coordinate 41,466,575, forward strand.
TGCTTGAGAGTGTAATGCTCTAGAAGGGGATGCAGTGTTGCCAAGTCAATGTTCAACCGAACCTTGAGTTGATATTTTTTCTTTCTATCCTGGATTATTCTACGCAAGGAAACTGTGAATTTTAATTGGGAACCTTACCTATGAAATTGAATGTTTACTAAGTAGAAAAGTTACATTCTGGTGATATTTTGTTTCAGTGTGAATATTTATTTAAATCCAATACGCCTCATATATTTAGTGCACTTTTCTTGTCAGTCTGAAGCCAAAGATGTGGTATCTTTGGCTTTTTGTTGTAAATTTTGTTGTCCTTATCTCTTGAAGTTTATCTTTATGCGATGTTCTTAATTGAAGGATTTTTTTATAAATTTTATTTTTATTCGATGACTTTAAGCGAAAGATAAACATTTACCTTTTTTTAAAATTTGATTTATGTGATGAATTTTATTCGAAAGATTTCTATTTCATATTTATTCCTTTTATGTGATGATCATAATTGAGTGATTTCTAAATTGATCTTTTCATTTTAAAAGACAGATCAATTGTCTGTCCTGTTATTGTTATTGTTTTTGTTTTTTTTACGAGTACTTTCATACATAAGTTGTTATTACATACATATATTAAATTTTATATATATCCGGAGTTATCCTGACCCAGATTTAACTTTGATTATTTCTAAATTCTGAAATTATTTTTAATTATTCACTTCAATTGGAAGTTGATTTTTATATATTCGGAGTTATCCTAACACAGATTTAACTTTGTTTTATTTTTAAATTTTGAAATTATTTTTAATTACTCATTTCAATTTAAAGTTAAATTTTATATATTCGGAGTTATCCTAACCCAGATTTAACTTTGTTTATTTCTAAATTCTGTAATTATTTTTAATTACTCATTTCAATTAAAGTTAAATTTTATATATTCGGAGTTATCCTAACTCAGATTTAACTTTGTTTATTTCTAAATTCTGAAATTATTTTTGATTACTCACTTCATTTGGAAGTTAAATTTTATATATTCAGAGTTATCCTAACTCAGATTTAACTTTGTTTATTTCTAAATTCCGAAATTATTTTTGATTACTCACTTCATTTGGAAGTTAAATTTTATATATTCAGAGTTATCCTAACACAAATTTAACTTTGTTTATTTTTAAATTCTGAAAGTATTATGGATTACTTATTTCAAGTAGAAGTTGAATTTTATATACAGAGTTATCCTAACACAGATTTAATTTTGGCTTATTTTAGATTCTGAAGTTATTCTATTGATTACTCTTTTCAATTGGAAGTTAATTTGTATGTGTTCAGGGTTGACCCAAATAATTAATATTTTATTTTGGTTTTGATAAGTACCTTATTGTTGGTCTGTTTGTGTTATTTATTGTTTTATATTTCCACGCTCATTGATTTCCATGTTATGTATTCATAGAAAAATACAGAGAATTATACGTGTCTAAGCGCTCTTTTCTTTGACGTTTTAAGCAGGAGAAAATCCTAGCCCCTATTTATTTTGTTTTTATGTTCTTTTCTGAATCCTGCCTCACAGGATCTCTTTTTAATTTAATTAATTCTGCTTGAAGGAGAAAAACTAAAATAACCAAAAGGAGAATAAAAGAAAAGGAGTCTTTTAAGCAGCCTGAGTTCCTGTGGAACCTCTATGTTTTTTTTTAACTTGTCATATTCTACGTATGTAGACACTCAAAAGCCCACGGAAGACATCCAGAAAAACATATGGTAAGGAAGCCTATAAGGTCATAACTTCATTATTCTTGGCTTCGATAATTCCATCTAAATTCTCCCTTTTTATTAATTTTTTTGTTTATATGTAATATTTATAATGTCCTGTTCACGACGTTATCATTACCGGGCCTGTGATTGTGGCGTATCTTACTAAGAGCACCCACAGTCTTAGATATAACGGAGTGGGTGATGACAATTATCACACATTATGTACTATATTTTGTATCTTTTGAATTATTCTTGTAAATGGCAAACATCGTTAATAAAATAAATAAATATGATTTTTAATTTTCGAAACATTTCTTTTAAATCATACTATCTTGAAAGTTGCGTTATTAACTCGTTATTGACAAAAAGGCCGTTTAAAAGTAATTGTTTGTTCTTGAAAATGATATTGAAGTGTAGAATTATCAAAGCGAGGATACAACGTGAGACGTGATAATTGATTACAAGGACTCGATGTAACATGACGATAATTTTGTTAATATTGAGAGATTTCTTTAGAAACCTTTTCGTACATATCATATTATTCAATGTCATAAAAGTTATATAGGTCAGGTATTGTACCTATATAGGATATCGACAGATTTTTTACAATCGATTTGAGGCACCTAAAAATGGGCCGGCAGAGAAAACATCGTCCCGAACATGTGAACATTATTCTGATAAGAAAAAAAAAACTTAGAAGTGTATATAAATAGCAGATGTGCTGGAAAGATGCATAAATGTGAGTGAGGTGATGAATTTATGCAAAAATTTTTTCAATAACAGGGACATAGCGTGATAGTATATAATGTAGTAATTGAGAAGTAATGATACATGATGTGAATGAAGCACCGACTTAAAATAGTGCTTCGACTTATTTCTATTATCGTCGTTTTCATGGGTAATCGAAAAAACAATAGGAAAATAATATCTCACATAGTTCAGCAACGAGGTTGACCAACCATCCAGAATGTTGCTTTTTTAGGTAAGACGACAATGACGTATGGGTGTACATGTAAATGATTAAACTCACATCTGCACACCTGTTGCTGGTCACCCCACATTTTGGGATATGCCGTGATGGTATGAATGAATGGATGAAAGCCATGCACACACAACCAACAAAACAAACTTCTTGAAATCCTCCTTTTCAAACTGTTTTTCGCTGTGTAGTGGGGCAGTTTGCACATATTTACTATACTAACCAAGGAGATAGACACATATTTGACCCATGTGACTGGTTCAAATTGTTTTGTGATAACTATGGCCCGGTATTTGTGTTAGCCCTTAACAGTTTAACAAAAATATTGCGTCTTTCAGTGCCTAATCTTCCCTTAAATACGTCATTAAACTACATGGATCAACTCATTGTAGGTATTTTTAATTTATTTTTAAACGCTTTCGACGAGAATTTCAAGGATTTTCCAATTAAAAAAAAATACGTTGGTTAAAATTACGCTTGAAAACTGTGAAATCATTTCTTTCCGGTATTTCATAGACTTTAAATTACCATTAATTCTGTTTTTCTACTGAAGGACTATGTGGGCAACTCGTCATTTTAAGTAATTTGTTGATAATGTAGAGTATATTTTATGACATTGACGCTATTGAGGCAGATTGCTCTCTTACACGTGTATCACATTTCAAGTAGGTAATAAAGTAGGAGACATAGACAAAGTTGAGTGTTTATTTTTACTTCTTTAAGGATAATATTTACCAAACAAATCACGTTAAATCAACGTACTTTTCTAGAAGTTTTTTATTTATTTATAGAAATCAACAGCAATAAGTAGGTAGGTACCTAGTTGTATATCTCCAATACTCAATAGTAAAGTCTTACGATTTCCCAACATTATATTAAAGCGATTTTTTTAATTACATTTTTATTCGTGATTCATTCATACCATCATGCAGAACTTTTTATCTTAAGAAGCACGACACCTACGCGTCTAGTATCACCTAAAAATGCAACATTTAGAATGGGTGGTGATACTGTAGTATGTAAGATGTTATTTTGCATATACCTACTATGAGGTTCGTCTTGATAATATTGTCTGACGTATGCCGTTCTTTAATTTTTTTGTTATCTGTATATCCTACACTATAATCTTTATCGACTAGTTTAGTAGTTTAATTTCTTTATTTATTTATTTTTATTTTATTTTATAGATTTACAGAACCAACTGTCAACAGTATGTATACAATGTGTATATTACATTTAATAAGTTATAAACCTTTTTCAGGTTATTTTAAACTCAACAAGTATTATATTCAACAGTTGCTATTATATTTTTTTACGCAATTGACGTAGAAATATAACATTAGGATAGTCAAAAGAGTCATGTAAAAATTCGTAGAAATATAATCATTTGACAGATGGAAAGGTAAGGGAAAGGATTTAGTAAGTAATGTTTTATAAACCGAAATATTATTTTTTGTTACGTCATATATAGTGTAAGGGATAGGATTTCTTTTTTTTTTCATAAGAAATCTATTAGCATTTTCAATCTGTCAATTTACACGGCTTCCAAAATGTAGAATTTCATAATAATTATGATAAATATGAACACATAAATATTCCACAACGAATTTATTTGTCTTCAGACGACCGTTCAACAGTTGATTATGGCCTTGTAAGCCGAAACGGTCGTCGGAGAACAAATGAATTCGTTGTGGAATATAATATGTGTTCATATTTATCATAATTAAGAAATCTACTGTTTTACCAGCCTCATATAAAGAATAAAATATATTTCACGGCAGTCCGTGGATTTTTCATATCCATACTGGCAATTTCTGTCAATGTCAAACATATATTGTCAAACGCAGTTGTTTTATACACAAAACAAATTCAAATACAAAACATACATAATCTATTGGGAAACGATATAAATGGTAAGTAACAATAAGTATATATGAAATATATTATTCAGTCAGTAATATTCTTATGTTCATGCTATGTAGTATTTTTGATTTAGTTTTTTTTATTTCTTTATTCTTTGGTTTTTAATGTTTTGTACTTTGTTGTTTAATTTACCTTTCTTATGTTTTTATTTTTCTTTATACATCCTCTGCTACCGTTGTTATGTCTAGATGTTTATAAATTGTTTTTCTTTTGTTTTTTGCTGTGTCATGTAATATTTAATTTTGTAAAGGGCTTTGAGCCGTGAATCAATAAATAAATAAATACTATATTGTCAAAATACCAAATGCATTAAGCTGGAAATTTTGGCATGCATTGTCATCGGTAATACACAAATTCTAAAAGGATCAGAACTCTTATTAAGTGCAAGCAAGTTAGTTACAAATCAATTGAAAAAATCCAGTTGGTACGAACAGACGTGAAGTTAAATAAAAGTGAGGAAAAAATAGCAACATCGTTAAGGATAATGGGTGGTGGCAGAGCGGTTAGCGCCCTGGGTTTGTAATCCAGTGATCGCGAGTTCGAATCTTGCCACGACAGATTTCATTCAGCTATAGCAATAGCATTTATATTAAATTATATTAAAAAAGAGATTTGATTATCCAACTATTAATTTATTTCAAGAATTTAAAGTTTCAACTGTTGAAAATATCTACAAAAAAATCTCATTGTTCCAAATTCATAAAGATATTCTTACAAATTCAAACCAATTGTCATTTTCTTTAAGCAGCAGAATAAATTCACAAGGATGTATTACCATTCCTCTTTTACGTACAACTGCCTCACAACATTTCTATAAGTATAAAGGTACTAAGTGGTTTAATGAACTCCCTTTGAGTCTTAGACTCGAAAAAAATTATAGTATATTTAAAAATAAAAATAAATAATTGTACTGATTTATTTATTTATTTTTTGTTATTTCATTCTTTTTTTGTGTAGCTTCATATTTTTTAGTAGATGTACAATGTTTTGGTAAATGTAATAATATTAAATAGATACTCCCCTCTTTTAACACGAGATTTTATCTCAATTAAAGAGGGTTATTATGAATTATATGATGAAAATTGTATACCTTTTTAAATTGTGATTTATATGTGAACATTGTATTGTTTTTGTTAAATAAATAAAAAAAAAAAAAAAAAAATTTATGCTTAACTCAGGGAATGTATGAGGATGCATATGTACTTGTAACATGGACACATTCTTCGGGAGTTGGGAGATCCATTTAAGCAAGTGTCGGGGGTAAGGCCGTGGCTGGATTGATCGTTTATAGTGCTCTCACGTTGTGGTTCATTTGTATACTATTATTGTACTTCTATCTTATAAATATCAATTACTGTTTTCAAATAATAAATGTGTAAATAGTCAACGCGTCTATTTATTTAAACATATAATATATGTTATTAAAAGTTCTGTGTGATATATTTCCTTGTGTCATACAAAAATGATTGTGGACTGTATGATGGAAGGAGTTTTTCCAATCTGGTTCCGATGTAACAAGGTATATATTCACCAACACAACACTATTTAACATATAAGGAATTGAGGAAAAATGACGGAAGAGGAAAAATCAAAAATTGCAAGAAAATTCAAAAACCGATAACCATGGAAACAAAACAAAATACAAAATTAGATATAACTAGTTGCATGTAACACATGAGATCCAACTGTCGATAGCGATAGTATGTATAGTTGAAGAATATGTACCAAACTATAAACCCATAGATACAAATTATTGAATATTTTCAGATATTTTGTTTTCTATACAACATATGTAGGTATGTATGTCAAGATAGGATAGTATGGAGGAAGATCCTTTTTCCTACCCAGAATATGCAAATAGCATGATGGTATGTATGTATGTATGTTTGGAGATGAAGTATCAAACTATTAAGTCTTCTTACATATTGTGTATAGGCGACTGCCATACAAAATGTATGAAGCGATGTCGTCACTAAATTCAATTTTTAAAAAAAATTGTTAAAAAAAAATTGAGATCTTCTACTACAATGTTAATATTTTTTATAGAAAATTAAATTATCTAGTTGGGGTGTTTCGGCTTTTTTCGATAATTGTAAAAGTTTTGGATATATAGGTAGTTAAACTCATAAATTTATCATAAAAAAAATATTTTTCTTAATAAAAAATGTTTGAGAAACCCTGGAATTTTTTTGAAAAAAATAATTTGAGATTTTGTATTTGTCTATGTTTGTACCAATTTTCAGCGTTCTAGCGTTTATTGTTTCTGAGATATATGGAAAAATAAAATAAAAATTCAAAAGTTGATAACCCCTGACTGAAACAAAAATTCAAAATTCCGAGTATAAAAGTTTTGTAGGCCTGTAACTGTTTATATATTCTGAAATTTTAGGCTCTGTAAATTGAGCGGATCAAAAGTTATAAGGGGGGGACGGACACACAGACACACAGACACACAGACACACACACACACACACACACACACACAGACACACGAAATGTTCTACTCCGAATTCTGAGTAAATCCGTGTATGGAACATATATGCTGCGAAGCCTCTAAGTTGGTGTTTTTTGACTTCAAAGTTGGAAAAGCCGTGAAAAAAGTAGACCTCTCCATACAATTCTCGCGTATTCTGGCTTGATACATTGTCGATATGTTAAGAGAACAAAGTTCTCCTGAACAAATCGACAGTTGGACAATATCTAACAAGTACATGCAAGTACCAAGTACCATATACTAGTTGCATGTAACACATGAGATCCAACTGTCGATAGCGATAGTATGTATAGTTGAAGAATATGTACCAAACTATAAACCCATAGATACAAATTATTGAATATTTTCAGATATTTTGTTTTCTATACAACATATGTAGGTATGTATGTCAAGATAGGATAGTATGGAGGAAGATCCTTTTTCCTACCCAGAATATGCAAATAGCATGATGGTAAAGCTGATTGGTAACCAAAGGGGTTACCAATCGAAAGTAGTTAATAACCAGAGTGGTTACTATTAAATATAAGTGGTAACCAGAGGGGTTACCAGTAAAGAGAGTTTACTATATCCCAAGTGGATATGATTTGAAATAAGAACACAAGCACAGTGGTTTAGAGAGAAGAAGAAAGAATGGTCAAAAGTAACAATGAGTATATTGATCACAATTAATAGTTTGCTTAAGGGTAAATTTACAATTGATGAAATAACTTACAAAGGAACTTTTCTCACGATGAGTAGGTATAACGAGCGAGTTAGCGGGTGTGTTCGAAGTGTCCGAATCTTCGCATGGTGAAGTACCATCGTGCTCGCGAGGTCGAGAGATGACCGGTGGTCGAGAGACGAAGTGTCGGCGAGACGGCGTGGTCGAGAACGTCGGCGTGATGTGACGAATCGAAGTGACGGAAATACGGAAATGAAGTGACGAAGTGTACAAGTGTAGACTCCCTTAAATAGTGCTGCGCTGGGGGTAGCAAGTTCAATGTCCTCGAACTTTCTAGACTTATTTATTTGAAGTGTCATACCCAGTTGAGGAGTATTGTCACTTGTTTGACGTTGCGGGCGATGAACTCGGCCTAGCGATAAACAAATGTACTTGCCGTCGCTAGGCGCGCGCTCGAAAGAAATTTCGAGATGTGGTCTGCCACATTCCTCCCCTCCAAGTGGTATCGAAGATGGCACGATACCTTGGTAGAACGTCATGGTGTGGCTGAGTTGAGGCAGTCGTTGCTGAAGTTTTTTGTAGTCATTACAATTTTGAAGAGATGGTTAGACTTGTGTTAGTTGGACTGTTGCCTAGTTGCTGATGATGATTGCGACGGATCAAGATGTGATTGCTTTGGAAACAGTGTTCCCGTTCAGCCCGTTGACAATTGCAGTGTGTCGGTGAGGCTTGTTAGTACACAAAGCTGTGGAGTCCGTGGAGTCAGTGTAGTCCGTGGAGTCCGATAAGCTGTGCAGTGTAATTGGCATCTAAACATTCTTGTCGAATTTGCAGAACTGTGCAGTTGGCTTGCGTTGGCGTTTTCGAAGTTTTCGTTGACTGTCGTCGTGTTGACAGCGTGTGTTGACAGTGACGTGTTGACAGCGTCGTGTTGACCGTGTCGTGTAGACGTCGTGTTGTCGTGGTTGAGCAGCTCCTTGGGTATGCGAGACAGAGTGCGAGTCATAAGCATAACACGAAGGATGGGACAGCGTCCCAACAAAATCATTCCTCGTTCAAAGACGTGCGTAGCGATGAGACGAGGTGAGTTTTTGTGTGCTCGAGATGTGTGGGTGCGTTCAAATTTGGGTGTCCGACAGCTATGGAGTAGTTCTCCAGCGTTGAAGTTGCGGCGTGTCTGTTGCGTTAGACAGCTTTGGAGTATGTAGTTCTCCAGTGGGGCCTGTGTGTGCATTCTTTGCTGCGCATCAAGTGAGTCTGATGTCTTTGGGAATACGTGCCAGTATAGCGAGTGCTTGTGCATTCTTTGCCGCGCATCAAGTGAGTCTGATGTCTTTGGGAATACGTGCCAGTATAGCGAGTTGTAGCGTGTCGGTGTTGCTCTTGGTTGCTGATGAAAACCATTTGTTGCTGAAGTTGTCCATTTTGATTTGGTGCCGTTGCCAATGTTGTTCATCTTGATTTTTGCCAATGACAATGTTTGCCATCTTGATTTATCGATGTTGATAATGTCGCTTTCCATCTTGGTTTGATGCTGATGATGATGATAACGTTGATCATCTTGCTTCTATAGTTGTACATAGTAACAGCAGTTGACAGTTGTAAATTTTAAATTTTCATAATATAAACATTTACAATTGTAGCAAGCGAATAAATAAAATATTGTTGGTTGCATGTTGCAAAAATATAATATGTACAATGATAAGTATTTGTCAATAATAATTAAGTTGATTACAATATATTTTAGAAGTGAAAATAAATTCAAGTATCTAATTAGGTATACAATGCAACAAAAAAATAATATGAATTTCAGCAAAGTCCAAAAATGTTTAAAATATTCTATTTGTAATAGGTAAATATTGAAATGTGTCTAAGTACAAAAATGCTTTGCAAGTTTCAAAGTATAAAAGGTATTTAAAGCAAAATTACAAAGTATGAAATAGGTAAGTTAAGTATTTCACGAAATTAGTACCTATTTGATATATTAAATAGTGATAATTTTAATTAATTATTTGCGAGCTCTTTTGATATAAAAATATATTTCTGATTGCAATGAATTTAAATAACGTAGGTACGTAAATATCTTGTTAGCAAAAACTTAGATTGTCGCTCGGTAGATGGTGTTTATTGAAAACTTAATTTTTCTACCGCTAGTTGAAATTAAGATAGAATAGTCACGAGCTGTGTTCGCGTTGTTTACATATTAAAAATAACAAAATTGAAGTTATATTGTTTAAAACCGAAAACTTTCCATCGATATTTGTTTTAACAGTGAAATTTATATATCTAGTTCAATTAAATGTTCTGTATCACGCGTAAATCTGTATGTAAAATATAAAATTAATAATTTTTGTCACTTCAGTATTATTGTTGTGCGTGAGAATTTTTTGTCGCGATGTATGTGAAAAATAATTTTAGTTCCGTGAATTATGTGAAAAGAATAATAACTAAATTCGGAAGTGCGGTTTTGCTAACGTATATCGCGATCGTCGGAGTATTTTTTTTACTTAAAGCAGTGCCGTACAGAAAAATTTAATTGTGTTTGTTTATGTGAAATTATAAAGTGGGTACCAATATAATATACCTTTGTTTACAATCTCAGAATAAAATGAATGTGTACTATGCATGTATTATTTGAATGCAACATTTATGACAAAGAATAACTAAAAACCGAGAAACGCGGGTGATTTTTAAACGCGATTGCATAGAATTAAGCGCGATTGTTTCGCGGGTGTAGTGTAGTGTACCCATCGTGAGAGATTCAAAAACCAATTCGTTCTTTTTCAAAGCTAGGAAAAGAAAAGAAGTGATCTGAGGAAAATCGGTAAGTGTTGTTTAATGTTATTGTAAGGAAAAATACCACTGTTGTGAATGCATATTTATCGTTTTTCGGCCTCGGGCCGGTACTAGATAAATACCGATGTTTTGTAAATACCAGTAGCTGTGTAGCTTAGCTGTTTAGCTGTTTGGTAACGATTGTGTTCATATTCACGTTTTCAGGGTCACCAATAAAGCTGATTGGTAACCAAAGGGGTTACCAATCGAAAGTAGTTAATAACCAGAGTGGTTACTATTAAATATAAGTGGTAACCAGAGGGGTTACCAGTAAAGAGAGTTTACTATATCCCAAGTGGATATGATTTGAAATAAGAACACAAGCACAGTGGTTTAGAGAGAAGAAGAAAGAATGGTCAAAAGTAACAATGAGTATATTGATCACAATTAATAGTTTGCTTAAGGGTAAATTTACAATTGATGAAATAACTTACAAAGGAACTTTTCTCACGATGAGTAGGTATAACGAGCGAGTTAGCGGGTGTGTTCGAAGTGTCCGAATCTTCGCATGGTGAAGTACCATCGTGCTCGCGAGGTCGAGAGATGACCGGTGGTCGAGAGACGAAGTGTCGGCGAGACGGCGTGGTCGAGAACGTCGGCGTGATGTGACGAATCGAAGTGACGGAAATACGGAAATGAAGTGACGAAGTGTACAAGTGTAGACTCCCTTAAATAGTGCTGCGCTGGGGGTAGCAAGTTCAATGTCCTCGAACTTTCTAGACTTATTTATTTGAAGTGTCATACCCAGTTGAGGAGTATTGTCACTTGTTTGACGTTGCGGGCGATGAACTCGGCCTAGCGATAAACAAATGTACTTGCCGTCGCTAGGCGCGCGCTCGAAAGAAATTTCGAGATGTGGTCTGCCACATTGGTGCCGTTGACTGGTGTATGTATGTTTGGAGATGAAGTATCAAACTATTAAGTCTTCTTACATATTGTGTATAGGCGACTGCCATACAAAATGTATGAAGCGATGTCGTCACTAAATTCAATTTTTAAAAAAATTGTTAAAAAAAAATTGAGATCTTCTACTACAATTTTAATATTTTTTATAGGAAATTAAATTATCTAGTTGGGGTGTTTCGGCTTTTTTCGATAATTGTAAAAGTTATGGAAATATAGGCAGTTAAACTCATAAATTTATCATAAAAAAAATATTTTTCTTAATAAAAAATGTTTGAGAAACCCTGGAATTTTTTTGAAAAAACTAATTTGAGATTTGGTATGTGTCTATGTTTGTACCAATTTTCAGCGTTCTAGCGTTTATGCTTTCTGAGATATATGGAAAAATAAAATAAAAATTCAAAAGTTGATAACCCCTGACTGAAACAAAAATTCAAAATTCCGAGTATAAAAGTTTTGTAGGCCTGTAACTGTTTATATATTCTGAAATTTTAGGCTCTGTAAATTGAGCGGATCAAAAGTTATAAGGGGGGGACGGACACACAGACACACAGACACACAGACACACACACACAGACACACACACACACAGACACACACACACACAGACACACACACACAGACACACGAAATGTTCTACTCCGAATTCTGAGTAAATCCGTGTATGGAACATATATGCTGCGAAGCCTCTAAGTTGGTGTTTTTTGACTTCAAAGTTGGAAAAGCCGTGAAAAAAGTAGACCTCTCCATACAATTCTCGCGTATTCTGGCTTGATACATTGTCGATATGTTAAGAGAACAAAGTTCTCCTGAACAAATCGACAGTTGGAATATTTGATTAAATAGGAATAATTAATCACTAAGTTGTCATTAAGATAACAAAGAAGATCCTTTGATGTAGACCAAAATAAATTATATCTACTTTTGAATGCAATCTGACGTTAAATACGCAGTTTGAGACTTCATTTCATAATGCGCCATAAATCATGATGGATCAAAATTAGGGCTGCTCCCCGACTAGAATGTATCGGAATTCGAGAATCAAATAATTGAATCAAACAAATACACTGTTTATACAAAAAAATATTAAAAATAAAATCTTTTTTTTACTATTTATTTTACAGCAACCTACAACCAATTTCGTGCATAGCATATTTTCAGGTAGTTCAAGTTTCGTGCACAATGACTCGAATTTGAACTTTTTGTGGATATTAACACAGTAAACAGAAGTAAATAGTGTTGGCACAGGGTGCCACAAAAACCTCGCGTTCAAAAAAAACAATGCCACGACAGTAAAAAAGTTACACTGATCAAACCTACAATTAATTCAATGCAAAGCTAATACAGTCAGATGTACACATTTATATGTAGAATACACATTTATATCAGGGTTCCTGCTTTAACTTCTTGATAAAATGAAAATGAAACATAAATCCAGATAACGATCAATAAATAAATATCGATATCCTCACTATTTTAATGCATTCTTATAAAAATATTCATTACCAATTTGAAATGTACTTTCAGTGAACTATATATTTATTTCCATAATGCACCAAATTAATACAATATAACTAAACTCAAATATTACTAGTTGCATGTAACACATGAGATCCAACTGTCGATAGCGATAGTATGTATAGTTGAAGAATATGTACCAAACTATAAACCCATAGATACAAATTATTGAATATTTTCAGATATTTTGTTTTCTATACAACATATGTAGGTATGTATGTCAAGATAGGATAGTATGGAGGAAGATCCTTTTTCCTACCCAGAATATGCAAATTGCATGATGGTATGTATGTATGTTTGGAGATGAAGTAACAAACTATTAAGTCTTCTTACATATTGTGTATAGGCGACTGCCATACAAAATGTATGAAGCGATGTCGTCACTAAATTCAATTTTTAAAAAAATTGTTAAAAAAAAATTGAGATCTTCTACTACAATGTTGATATTTTTTATAGAAAATTAAATTATCTAGTTGGGGTGTTTCGGCTTTTTTCGATAATTGTAAAAGTTTTGGAAATATAGGCAGTTAAACTCGTAAATTTATCATAAAAAAAATATTTTTCTTAATAAAAAATGTTTGAGAAACCCTGGAATTTTTTTGAAAAAACTAATTTGAGATTTTGTATTTGTCTATGTTTGTACCAATTTTTAGCGTTCTAGCGTTTATGGTTTCTGAGATATATGGAAAAATAAAATTAAAATTCAAAAGTTGATAACCCCTGACTGAAACAAAAATTCAAAATTCCGAGTATAAAAGTTTTGTAGGCCTGTAACTGTTTATATATTCTGAAATTTAAGGCTCTGTAAATTGAGCGGATCAAAAGTTATAAGGGGGGGACGGACACACAGACACACAGACACACACACACACACAGACACACACACACACACAGACACACACACACACAGACACACGAAATGTTCTACTCCGAATTCTGAGTAAATCCGTGTATGGAACATATATGCTGCGAAGCCTCTAAGTTGGTGTTTTTTGACTTCAAAGTTGGAAAAGCCGTGAAAAAAGTAGACCTCTCCATACAATTCTCGCGTATTCTGGCTTGATACATTGTCGATATGTTAAGAGAACAAAGTTCTCCTGAACAAATCGACAGTTGGATTACCTCACTAGGCGAAGCCTGTTTTGAGGTACAACTAGTTGCATGTAACACATGAGATCCAACTGTCGATAGCGATAGTATGTATAGTTGAAGAATATGTACCAAACTATAAACCCATAGATACAAATTATTGAATATTTTCAGATATTTTGTTTTCTATACAACATATGTAGGTATGTATGTCAAGATAGGATAGTATGGAGGAAGATCCCTTTTCCTACCCAGAATATGCAAATTGCATGATGGTATGTATGTATGTTTGGAGATGAAGTAACAAACTATTAAGTCTTCTTACATATTGTGTATAGGCGACTGCCATACAAAATGTATGAAGCGATGTCGTCACTAAATTCAATTTTTAAAAAAATTGTTAAAAAAAAATTGAGATCTTCTACTACAATGATAATTTTTTTTATAGAAAATTAAATTATCTAGTTGGGGTGTTTCGGCTTTTTTCGATAATTGTAAAAGTTTTGGAAATATAGGCAGTTAAACTCATAAATTTATCATAAAAAAAATATTTTTCTTAATAAAAAATGTTTGAGAAACCCTGGAATTTTTTTAAAAAAACTAATTTGAGATTTTGTATTTGTCTATGTTTGTACCAATTTTCAGCGTTCTACCGTTTATGGTTTCTGAGATATATGGAAAAATAAAATAAAAATTCAAAAGTTGATAACCCCTGACTGAAACAAAAATTCAAAATTCCGAGTATAAAAGTTTTGTAGGCCTGTAACTGTTTATATATTCTGAAATTTAAGGCTCTGTAAATTGAGCGGATCAAAAGTTATAAGGGGGGGACGGACACACAGACACACAGACACACACACACACACACAGACACACACACACACACAGACACACACACACACAGACACACGAAATGTTCTACTCCGAATTCTGAGTAAATCCGTGTATGGAACATATATGCTGCGAAGCCTCTAAGTTGGTGTTTTTTGACTTCAAAGTTGGAAAAGCCGTGAAAAAAGTAGACCTCTCCATACAATTCTCGCGTATTCTGGCTTGATACATTGTCGATATGTTAAGAGAACAAAGTTCTCCTGAACAAATCGACAGTTGGATAACTAGTTGCATGTAACACATGAGATCCAACTGTCGATAGCGATAGTATGTATAGTTGAAGAATATGTACCAAACTATAAACCCATAGATACAAATTATTGAATATTTTCAGATATTTTGTTTTCTATACAACATATGTAGGTATGTATGTCAAGATAGGATAGTATGGAGGAAGATCCTTTTTCCTACCCAGAATATGCAAATAGCATGATGGTATGTATGTATGTTTGGAGATGAAGTATCAAACTATTAAGTCTTCTTACATATTGTGTATAGGCGACTGCCATACAAAATGTATGAAGCGATGTCGTCACTAAATTCAATTTTTAAAAAAATTGTTAAAAAAAAATTGAGATCTTCTACTACAATGTTAATATTTTTTATAGAAAATTAAATTATCTAGTTGGGGTGTTTCGGCTTTTTTCGATAATTGTAAAAGTTTTGGAAATATAGGCAGTTAAACTCATAAATTTATCATAAAAAAAATATTTTTCTTAATAAAAAATGTTTGAGAAACCCTGGAATTTTTTTAAAAAAACTAATTTGAGATTTTGTATTTGTCTATGTTTGTACCAATTTTCAGCGTTCTACCGTTTATGGTTTCTGAGATATATGGAAAAATAAAATAAAAATTCAAAAGTTGATAACCCCTGACTGAAACAAAAATTCAAAATTCCGAGTATATAAGTTTTGTCGGCCTATAACTGTTTATATATTCTGAAATTTTAGGCTCTGTAAATTGAGCGGATCAAAAGTTATAAGGGGGGGACGGACACACAGACACACAGACACACACACACACAGACACACACACACACAGACACACACACACAGACACACGAATGTTCTACTCCGAATTCTGAGTAAATCCGTGTATGGAACATATATGCTGCGAAGCCTCTAAGTTGGTGTTTTTTGACTTCAAAGTTGGAAAAGCCGTGAAAAAAGTAGACCTCTCCATACAATTCTCGCGTATTCTGGCTTGATACATTGTCGATATGTTAAGAGAACAAAGTTCTCCTGAACAAATCGACAGTTGGAATATATAGGTATTATATGGATACATACCTGTACCTTAGTACACATTAAACACATCCACTCCAGTGCAAATTTTGACAGTAAATGCGTGGTTCCTCTTTTAGCCATTTTTAAAAAAATATTATCATTGTTAATTGAAAGCTACTGATTTTCAAATAAACTTCTCAAAAAATTATTATAATTTTTTTAGTAAATTGTGATTAATTAATCACTTCATTAAATAAATCCTGTCAAACATTGAATGTCCTTAACCCTCCTTTTCCATTCGAGAATCGTCTTTCCTATTTCAGGATTATCTCTTAAAAACCTATATGGAATCTCAGTAATATTGTGATTTATTACTTTGGTCGAGAAACATTGGCATTACCGTAAAGTTATTTCATATTAAGTATAATATCACTAGTTGCATGTAACACATGAGATCCAACTGTCGATAGCGATAGTATGTATAGTTGAAGAATATGTACCAAACTATAAACCCATAGATACAAATTATTGAATATTTTCAGATATTTTGTTTTGTATACAACATATGTAGGTATGTATGTCAAGATAGGATAGTATGGAGGAAGATCCTTTTTCCTACCCAGAATATGCAAATAGCATGATGGTATGTATGTATGTTTGGAGTCGAAGTATCAAACTATTAAGTCTTCTTACATATTGTGTATAGGCGACTGCCATACAAAATGTATGAAACGATGTCGTCACTAAATTCAATTTTTAAAAAAAATGTTAAAAAAAAATTGAGATCTTCTACTACATTGCTGATATTTTTTATAGAAAATTAAATTATCTAGTTGGGGTGTTTCGGCTTTTTTCGATAATTGTAAAAGTTTTGGAAATATAGGCAGTTAAACTCATAAATTTATCATAAAAAAAATATTTTTCTTAATAAAAAATGTTTGAGAAACCCTGGAATTTTTTTGAAAAAACTAATTTGAGATTTTGTATTTGTCTATGTTTGTACCAATTTTCAGCGTTCTACCGTTTATGGTTTCTGAGATATATGGAAAAATAAAATAAAAATTCAAAAGTTGATAACCCCTGACTGAAACAAAAATTCAAAATTCCGAGTATAAAAGTTTTGTAGGCCTGTAACTGTTTATATATTCTGAAATTTTAGGCTCTGTTTATTGAGCGGATCAAAAGTTATAAGGGGGGGACGGACACACAGACACACACACAGACACACACACACAGACACACACACACACAGACACACACACAGACACACACACACACAGACACACGAAATGTTCTACTCCGAATTCTGAGTAAATCCGTGTATGGAACATATATGCTGCGAAGCCTCTAAGTTGGTGTTTTTTGACTTCAAAGTTGGAAAAGCCGTGAAAAAAGTAGACCTCTCCATACAATTCTCGCGTATTCTGGCTTGATACATTGTCGATATGTTAAGAGAACAAAGTTCTCCTGAACAAATCGACAGTTGGATTACGCAATACATTATTGCTACATACATTCTCGATAAAATATAAAAATAAAAAAAAATTCAAAAGCATACACACGGGACACGAAGAAATGTTCCGGATTTGGAGGACGTGAGACAGCCCTAATCTACGATCTATTAAAACATCATGACTATGAGATGATGATGTTTTGACAGAGAGTCAATGGAGAGATTCATGGACATACCACACTACACCACACCACACATTACTATTGACTGCCAAGATAAATACAAATTTATGTCTTCTAGTTCCGTATGTCTATCGATATTTTTCGAAATATTTATTTGTTTTAGTTTTATCAATTGGCTGAAATAGATTAGCAAGGAACGTAAACACTTCTACGATTATTTTCAATGTTATGTATTCTTCGCAATAAATATAACATTTATATCAATAACTGTTATTCATTTATTTTTGGCAATATAATGAAAATAAGAAAACAATGTAAAAAAGAAACAGTTATGTACGCATCATTGAAATATTAGCACAATATGCAGTTGCTCCCAATATAACACAGGGACTATCCCAAGTATATTAAAACAATAGTCAATCGTCAGTGATCTGAATTTTATATTTTTTTTGTTAAAATATAAAATAAACACAGTGTTATTCTTTCGTGGACTAAAATGATATGAAACATTCACCATGTTAACCAAAAAAAAGTCAAAAGACATTTCTTATCATATATAGGGGCTTTCTTGTCAATAAAATATATTGTATTCCCTTACAAACGATTTACAAAAATTAATCTTCTTCGTCTTCTTCCGCTTTAGTTAGGACTGTGTCTTGTTATTCTCGGAGTCTGCTCTTGTGAGGTGGACGTACAGCTATCCCTCCATCACTTGGGTGATCTTCCAGGGGGTCTGCTATTTGTTATCTCCTCATCCGCTGTTATCCTCACCACTCGATCCCAGCCTGCTCTCCCCACATGATCTCACCAGAATCGTCTTCAAGCTCTTCCCCATCGCACAACATCTTTGGCATCACAAAAATTAATGTGAAATATACATTATTGCAGAATTTGACTGTACACATAAAAGTTTACAATTTTATTATAATTTTACTCGTTACCATTCATCTCATTTTTGAAAGCAATTATTATACCAAAAGGTAGAGAAGTATACATAGAACCATCAAGTGAGACATGAAACTTGTTTTGAGTTTTATAGGATGAGACATACCTATAACCTTATATTGCGTAGCATAATATGGAGTACCTAAGGGTTTTTGGTCTGTGGTAGCATAGGTTTATTATTTTACATAAAAGGTTATTTTCTTTCAATTTTTGTGGATTATTGTTTTTATGACAGTTACATACACACATAGCTATTAATCATTTTAAATTAATTAAATAAAATTTAATTTCTAAATTTATAATTTGACCAATGATTATGACCAATCTTTAAAATTACATGGGTTTATATCACTTGAAAAAAGAAGAAAGATATCTGATGTCTATCTGCTTTATAAAATACTTAATAACCTTGTAGACAGCTCTTACCTACTCCAAAAAAATTCTTTCAACTGCCCCAGGAAAACAACACGCCAAAATCACCTTTTCTATACACCATACTGCAGAACAAATTACGCACAGAATAATTATGTCAACAGATGCTTAAATTATTACAATAGTCTTGACCCCCAACCTGATATATTTAACTCCACACAGACATCGATGAAACGCCAATTACGCGCAGTTATTGGTAATATTACTGGTTAAAAATCAAACCTACTTTCCTTAAACATTCATCCCTTCCTTATCAACGCTTTCCTATATCCATTACCCTTCCCTTTCCCCCACATACACTCACCATCTTACAATGACTACCCAACATTAATAATGTATAATAATTTAAATATGTGAAACTTTATAATTGGCTATTTATTTTGTATTCTCATTTGAAATTAAGTATTATAAATGTATAGCTGTTAAGTTTCCAAACAAATAAAAAATAAAAATAAAATAAAATTTATTTTTGCACAAGTTACATATACCTCACAGCATATCCCACAACGTGGGGTAACCCGCGACAGGTGTGCGGATGTTCATTACCTTATGAAACGATGAACGACACATGGCGCAGACAGCTGTTGTTTGTGTTCGTGTGCTGTTGGAGTTCGTCCAAGCTCGACTTTGGTATGACTCGCCATAAAAATGTGCGACACATTTGACACCCATCAATATTTTTCATATTTATGTAAGATATTTAATAACATGTTATCAACATGTCGATTATGTACATATTTTCGCGATGAATCATATCAATGTCAAGCGTGGACGGCCTTCATAGGGGGTCATGGCAATTATAATTTAAACCATAAAAATAAATTATTAAAAACGAGTAAGACAGAGCACAGTTACACATAATATTATTCACGTCACACAATTATTTATACATCGTTTTTTCAATAAATATACATTTTTTTTAATTAAATAACAAAAAAAAATGTAATTGTATATTTTTATTATTGCATATGCGCAAACATTGGATTTTTTTCCCTGTCGGGAGTCAAAGATATTTTTTAACAGATTTGAAAATTAGAAAAATGCATTGTCAACTCAGGTAGGTATAAGAATTGTTGCTTTCATTATTTACAAAAAACCAATTCTCTCAATAGATGGCGTTACAACAAAAATAAATAAAAATAAATAACAATAATAAGAATGTTGTTCATAATTTCACACATAGATGGCTGTAGTAAATATCCTTATTTCCTCAAGCGAAAAGAATTTCAGGATTGCAATATATAGAACTTTCAAAAATTGAATTCAGAACGTTGCGCAAGCGCATAAAGTGATCACGTAAACCCGCCGATGACAGGTCGTAAGCCCTGTAGGTGCCTTGATTTCCCGGTTCTCCAACAGTAAATATTCCAACTTCGTCTCTATTGAGATAATTAATTTTCTGTTAAAAAATATGTATTAACAATTTTAAATTTTTTGGCAAAAGATAGAATTTTAAGATTACGTAATTATGAAAACATTTTTTTGGAAAATTTACCCACAGTTAATTCCAATTTCGAATTTTCCTACCTACCTGTTCGGTAAATGTTCGGTAAACATTTATTTTTTCCCAAACATATTTCTACCTTCTTCTTTTGTTTCAATCTTGAAGATTGGTTGGCAGCATTAAATTGATGCATCTCCTCCTCCACTCCGCTCGTTCTTCAGCGACTCTTTTCATCTACGTGTAAGAGGTACACTGCATGTCGCGGCACACCTGTTCTAAATACTCCCGGCGGGGACGCCCTCTGCCAGTTGTACCCTCAACCATTCCCTCTAAGATGATATGTAGGAGATCCTCGTGTCGCAACACATGGCCTATCCAATTTGCACGCCTTTTCGATATGGTGTTTGACAGGTGCCTGGTTTCCTTAATTCTGCTGAGAACCTCATCATTTGTTATATGGTCCCTCCAAGATATGCCAAGCATTCGGCGATAGGTCCACATCTCGAAGGCATCCAATCTTTTGCGTTCTCTTTCACCTATGAAACATGTCTCACAACCATATAACAAAATACTCCATACAAATGTCTTCACTAGTTCCTTTCGGAGTTTAAGGTCCATGTTGTTGGACTCGAACATCTTGGATTTTTTGTTGAAGGCGAGTTTTGCCTGGTGAATGCGACTGTCCACCTCTCTACTTGAACGGCCATCCCATGTGATTCTACTCCCTAGATACACAAATTCTTTCACATTCTTGAGAGCAGCTCCAGACATCAGTAGATTCATTTGGCGTTCATCCCTGCCTACAGTTAGTACCTTAGTTTTATCCTTATTTATTTTCATGTTGTACTTTTCGTTTAGGACTAACTCCATAGTTTCTAAGGTTTCTTTTAGTTCTTCTTCACTATCCGTTATCAGAGCGATGTCGTCTGCAAATCTGATCATATCCACCTTTTGTCCATGGATTCTGATGCCTCTTCTATGTTCCATTACTTCTCTTATTTCATCTATCGCACATTGAATATAGCCGTTAAAAAGCATTGGAGAGAGAGAGCAGCCTTGTCTCACACCATTTATTTGCCTCTTTTTCTTCTTTTCCACATCTGATTATGGCGGCTTCGTTTTTGTAAAGAGCTTGGATGATACGTCTGTCTCTATACTTTACACCAATCCCACCTAGTATTTCAAAAAGTTTCTTCCATTCTACTTTGTCGAAAGCCTTCTCTAGATCCACAAAGCCAACATACGTGTATTGATTTCTTTTTATTCTTTTTTCGAGAATTACGCGTAAAGATAATATAGCTTCTCTGGTTCCCATTCTCCTTCTAAATCCAAATTGATCTTTACTAAGGATTGTCTCTATATTAAGACTGATTCTTTTTAGAATAATATTGGTTAGAATTTTAGATGCATGACATATGAGACATTTGGTTGTACCGGGTTTTTTGGGTAGAGTTACAATAACACATTTTTTAAAGTCCTCCGGGATTTTTCCTGTCTTATATATCATGTGGACCAACTTATAGAGAGCTTCCATAGTACCTTCGCCTGCAGATTTAATTAATTCAGCTGGTATTTCATCAACTCCTGGTGATTTCCAATCTTTAAGCCTTTTAATTGCGTCGTCAAATTCTTCACCATCATTATCACCTACACCATCATTATCGTTTACAGGTCGTCGCTTCGTGTGCGTCACAAATGACTTTTTTTTTTAACTAATTTTTGCGTTCCACCCAAAGACCTTATAAGTATATAAGGTCTTTGGTTCCACCCGATATCGAGTGATATAGCCACTAATACCTAGTAAGATAAACATTGAAAACACACCCACCGCAATGTTTGTCCCACTCTTGGGAATATTACATATCCATAAAACTAAACATAGTAAGACAAACATTGTAGTAGGTGACAAACATTGAAAACACATCCACCGCAATGTTTGTCCCACTCTTGGGAATATTACATATCTATAAAACTAAACATAGTAAGACAAACATTGTAGTAGGTGACAAACATTGAAAACACACCCACCGCAATGTTTGTACCACTCTTGGGAATATTACATATCTATAAAACTAAACATAGTAAGACAAACATTGAAGTAGGTGACAAACATTGAAAACACACCCACCGCAATGTTTGTACCACTCTTGGGAATATTACATATCTATAAAACTAAACATAGTAAGACAAACATTGTAGTAGGTGACAAACATTGAAAACACACCCACCGCAATGTTTGTACCACTCTTGGGAATATTACATATCTATAAAACTAAACATAGTAATACAAACATTGTAGTAGGTGACAAACATTGAAAACACACCCACCGCAATGTTTGTACCACTCTTGGGAATATTACATATCTATAAAACTAAACATAGTAAGACAAACATTGTAGTAGGTGACAAACATTGAAAACACACCCACCGCAATGTTTGTACCACTCTTGGGAATATTACATATCTATAAAACTAAACATAGTAAGACAAACATTGTAGTAGGTGACAAACATTGAAAACACACCCACCGCAATGTTTGTACCACTCTTGGGAATATTACATATCTATAAAACTAAACATAGTAAGACAAACATTGTAGTAGGTGACAAACATTGAAAACACACCCACCGCAATGTTTGTACCACTCTTGGGAATATTACATATCTATAAAACTAAACATAGTAAGACAAACATTGTAGTAGGTGACAAACATTGAAAACACACCCACCGCAATGTTTGTACCACTCTTGGGAATATTACATATCTATAAAACTAAACATAGTAAGACAAACATTGAAGTAGGTGACAAACATTGAAAACACACCCACCGCAATGTTTGTACCACTCTTGGGAATATTACATATCTATAAAACTAAACATAGTAAGACAAACATTGTAGTAGGTGACAAACATTGAAAACACACCCACCGCAATGTTTGTACCACTCTTGGGAATATTACATATCTATAAAACTAAACATAGTAAGACAAACATTGTAGTAAGTGACAAACATTGAAAACACACCCACCGCAATGTTTGTACCACTCTTGGGAATATTACATATCTATAAAACTAAACATAGTAAGACAAACATTGTAGTAGGTGACAAACATTGAAAACACACCCACCGCAATGTTTGTACCACTCTTGGGAATATTACATATCTATAAAACTAAACATAGTAAGACAAACATTGTAGTAGGTGACAATCATTGAAAACACACCCACCGCAATGTTTGTACCACTCTTGGGAATATTACATATCTATAAAACTAAACATAGTAAGACAAACATTGTAGTAGGTGATAAACATTGAAAACACACCCACCGCAATGTTTGTACCACTCTTGGGAATATTACATATCTATAAAACTAAACATAGTAAGACAAACATTGTAGTAGGTGACAAACATTGAAAACACACCCACCGCAATGTTTGTACCACTCTTGGGAATATTACATATCTATAAAACTAAACATAGTAAGACAAACATTGTAGTAGGTGACAAACATTGAAAACACACCCACCGCAATGTTTGTACCACTCTTGGGAATATTACATATCTATAAAACTAAACATAGTAAGACAAACATTGTAGTAGGTGACAAACATTGAAAACACACCCACCGCAATGTTTGTACCACTCTTGGGAATATTACATATCTATAAAACTAAACATAGTAAGACAAACATTGTAGTAGGTGACAAACATTGAAAACACACCCACCGCAATGTTTGTACCACTCTTGGGAATATTACATATCTATAAAACTAAACATAGTAAGACAAACATTGTAGTAGGTGACAAACATTGAAAACACACCCACCGCAATGTTTGTACCACTCTTGGGAATATTACATATCTATAAAACTAAACATAGTAAGACAAACATTGTAGTAGGTGACAAACATTGAAAACACACCCACCGCAATGTTTGTACCACTCTTGGGAATATTACATATCTATAAAACTAAACATAGTAAGACAAACATTGTAGTAGGTGACAAACATTGAAAACACACCCACCGCAATGTTTGTACCACTCTTGGGAATATTACATATCTATAAAATTAAACATAGTAAGACAAACATTGTAGTAGGTGACAAACATTGAAAACACACCCACCGCAATGTTTGTACCACTCTTGGGAATATTACATATCTATAAAACTAAACATAGTAAGACAAACATTGTAGTAGGTGACAAACATTGAAAACACACCCACCGCAATGTTTGTACCACTCTTGGGAATATTACATATCTATAAAACTAAACATAGTAAGACAAACATTGTAGTAAGTGACAAACATTGAAAACACACCCACCGCAATGTTTGTACCACTCTTGGGAATATTACATATCTATAAAACTAAACATAGTAAGACAAACATTGTAGTAGGTGACAAACGTTGAAAACACACCCACCGCAATGTTTGTACCACTCTTGGGAATATTACATATCTATAAAACTAAACATAGTAAGACAAACATTGTAGTAGGTGACAATCATTGAAAACACACCCACCGCAATGTTTGTACCACTCTTGGGAATATAACATATCTATAAAACTAAACATAGTAAGACAAACATTGTAGTAGGTGATAAACATTGAAAACACACCCACCGCAATGTTTGTACCACTCTTGGGAATATTACATATCTATAAAACTAAACATAGTAAGACAAACATTGTAGTAGGTGACAAACATTGAAAACACACCCACCGCAATGTTTGTACCACTCTTGGGAATATTACATATCTATAAAACTAAACATAGTAAGACAAACATTGTAGTAGGTGACAAACATTGAAAACACACCCACCGCAATGTTTGTACCACTCTTGGGAATATTACATATCTATAAAACTAAACATAGTAAGACAAACATTGTAGTAGGTGACAAACATTGAAAACACACCCACCGCAATGTTTGTACCACTCTTGGGAATATTACATATCTATAAAACTAAACATAGTAAGACAAACATTGTAGTAGGTGACAAACATTGAAAACACACCCACCGCAATGTTTGTACCACTCTTGGGAATATTACATATCTATAAAACTAAACATAGTAAGACAAACATTGTAGTAGGTGACAAACATTGAAAACACACCCACCGCAATGTTTGTACCACTCTTGGGAATATTACATATCTATAAAACTAAACATAGTAAGACAAACATTGTAGTAGGTGACAAACATTGAAAACACACCCACCGCAATGTTTGTACCACTCTTGGGAATATTACATATCTATAAAACTAAACATAGTAAGACAAACATTGTAGTAGGTGACAAACATTGAAAACACACCCACCGCAATGTTTGTACCACTCTTGGGAATATTACATATCTATAAAACTAAACATAGTAAGACAAACATTGTAGTAGGTGACAAACATTGAAAACACACCCACCGCAATGTTTGTACCACTCTTGGGAATATTACATATCTATAAAACTAAACATAGTAAGACAAACATTGTAGTAGGTGACAAACATTGAAAACACACCCACCGCAATGTTTGTACCACTCTTGGGAATATTACATATCTATAAAACTAAACATAGTAAGACAAACATTGTAGTAGGTGACAAACATTGAAAACACACCCACCGCAATGTTTGTACCACTCTTGGGAATATTACATATCTATAAAACTAAACATAGTAAGACAAACATTGTAGTAGGTGACAAACATTGAAAACACACCCACCGCAATGTTTGTACCACTCTTGGGAATATTACATATCTATAAAACTAAACATAGTAAGACAAACATTGTAGTAGGTGACAAACATTGAAAACACACCCACCGCAATGTTTGTACCACTCTTGGGAATATTACATATCTATAAAACTAAACATAGTAAGACAAACATTGTAGTAGGTGACAAACATTGAAAACACACCCACCGCAATGTTTGTACCACTCTTGGGAATATTACATATCTATAAAACTAAACATAGTAAGACAAACATTGTAGTAGGTGACAAACATTGAAAACACACCCACCGCAATGTTTGTACCACTCTTGGGAATATTACATATCTATAAAACTAAACATAGTAAGACAAACATTGTAGTAGGTGACAAACATTGAAAACACACCCACCGCAATGTTTGTACCACTCTTGGGAATATTACATATCTATAAAACTAAACATAGTAAGACAAACATTGTAGTAGGTGACAAACATTGAAAACACACCCACCGCAATGTTTGTACCACTCTTGGGAATATTACATATCTATAAAACTAAACATAGTAAGACAAACATTGTAGTAGGTGACAAACATTGAAAACACACCCACCGCAATGTTTGTACCACTCTTGGGAATATTACATATCTATAAAACTAAACATAGTAAGACAAACATTGTAGTAGGTTGTAAGGAGTATAAATACTCCTTACGACACTCAAATCACACGGCATTGGATTCGGTACAGATGGTGACCTTCGGTGCGCGCGCACCGACACTCGCCCCATCGGCAGAGATGAAAAGTACGGGTGCGTGCGCAACAATTCTATCTATATTCCCGTCGAAGGCCGTTCGAGCTGCGCGCGCCTCAGACGACCGTATCGCCATCGGCAGATATGAGAATTAGAGGTGCGCGCGCGGCGATTTTCGTCTACTCTCCCGCTGTTCCGATCGATCGGCGCGCGCAAGTGACGCCGAGTTGATGTCTGGATCCCCGCCGGCTTTTTTTTCGGTTTTGACTTTGAAAGTATTTTGATCGGAGAAAAATAATATCGAATGTGGTGCGATAGAATAATTAATTGAAAATAAAGTAACGGATTAATTGAAAATAAAGTAACTTCAGATCGTTGACAACTTTTTATTGAAAATGTGGAGGTATTAGTAACTTAATTATCTTTCACAATTAAACAGTGGTTGAAAGAACTGTAAGCTAGCACAAAATATAAATTTATTATGGATCAAAAAGATACGTGTTCACACTACACTTGTTAAAATTAATAATCAAGTGTTGAGAGTGAAAAGTAAAATAACCATAGACAGCTAATGTTGATCGGTGTTAATTTTTATCAGAATAAAGTTTAAATATTTTTTCATTTTTGCTTTAAAGCATCTTTTTAAAGTTTCGTGTAATTGATATTAATATTGACTGTGATTAATTTGTAAAAGCGTTATAATAATGGACGATTTAGAATATCCTGGAATGATTCTACTTTGATGGCTCCCCTCCGAGCCAATCGAACTGCTTGGCCTGTAGCTAATATCGAAAGCTTCTTCTTGCCCGAGTTTAAGATCGACTGTGACACGCACAGCAAGCAATTGAACATTTGGATGCTATCTCCAAGGGTGCATTTCGCAAAGTACACTAAGTACATCATGATGAATCTAAGAAATTGCTTGCTCTGAGGATTCTGCTCGAGCTCAGATAGTATCCGAGAATTGTTTAAAGCGAGTAAGGGACGAGGTGCATATACAAGAGGTCTGCGGTCGCCATCCTTCATTGTGAGCTGTTTTCCGAAATGGCAGACTGGAGGGAAGCTGTACATAGTCACTGAATTCATTTCCGGTGGTGAACTGTCCCATCTCTTGGAGAAGCATTTAGTGCTTCTCGAAGAGTCGGTTCGATGCGACACCGACAAACCCTTACAAGGCTCCAGGTACCGTCACACCCTTTTTGTTTATTTTTTGTAGAGGTTCAAGATGACACACGCGGTATAAAATATTAATTAACTTATTTACGATATATCTCAAATTATTGATTACTAACAAAAATAAATTGTATTGACCTTTCGTTGTAGTCATGTATGTAATTGTATCTATGTATAAATTGTATTGAAATTGTATTGACGGCGTGACAACCCATTCAAGTGACCGAGAAATATATTTTGCTAAACCTTAATGTATATATTATTCAACTACCTTAACTTGCAACGAAGACATCCCCTGACGGTGAGAGCGTAGCTCGAACCTGAGCAGCCGGCAAAGAAGGGCCAACAATAGGACCTTCACACATGGCGCCCAAGCGTGTGGACTCGTTTTAACTGCCTCGTTGCAAGTTACTGGTAGATTTTCTATTTTTTCTCGTACTTTTTGGTTGAATTTAGTACAAAAATAATTGTCAACTCTAAAAATGAGTGCATCTTTAGCGTGTTCGGTTATCCCCAATGTCAACTCGTCAAGTGCCGCTACGCTAAAGCATGCATTGACAGCGCGCGGCGTAGTTCCCAAGCGCGCTCTATCAACGCTTCGGAGGCAGGCCAACGACTACAATAAAAACCTGGGCCCTGAACTTCCTGAAGTCGCGCCCGTGGTCAGAGCTCAGGCCTCTAGGGACCTCACCCTAGTGATGCAAGCAATACAGACTGATGGCTCGCTTTTATCTCCACAATTACCCCCAACACCACCTACAAGTTCCTTACTACGTCGGAGGAGCCGATCCCTCCCGCACATCAACACGAACTATAGCACCTGGCCGGTACCAACGTTTGACGGTTCCGGCGACGCCAGAGAATTCCTTAAAAGGTTAGAGGAGGTGGCCCGCTCCAGACGAGTAAGAGTGGAAGAGCTAACGTTCGCCCTCCCAGAGTTTCTTCAAGGTAGAGCTCTGGCGTTCTATCGGTTGAAATTTTCCGAGGACGTCTCGTGGCTGGAATTAAAAAAGTCCATTCTTTCCCGCTTTGAAGCACCAAACTTCATGGAGGAGAGGAGATTGGCGATTTGGAGTTCTGCGCAGAAGCCCCAAGAACCGGCCATAGATTTTATATCTCGCGTCCAGGAGTTGAACGCGGGGCTGGACGTTCCACTCCCAGAGGCAGATATTATCAGTGTGGCGAAGAGGGGATTACTTCCAGATTACCATTCCCTGCTGGCTGCGGCTGATCCAACATCTGTAATGGCCATTGAAAGGCTGGTCGCCTCCTTCGACCAACTAAGGAAGCCAGTCTGCCCTCAACCACTTGCTCGCGGACCTACCGTCACCTCAGTCGCCTTTCCCCCTGCCAAACGTTGCTTCTCCTGCCAACAGGAGGGACACTTTGCCAGGGAGTGCCCTCGCCGACCTATAAGGGACAACCCTCGCTTCACCCCTCGTCCTGAAGGACAAAACGCCCAGAGGAACCCTCCTTACACCTCGAAATTTTCTCGTCCCCCACCCAAAACCTCTCGCACGACAAAAAACGCCCAATGAGCCAATCCCCCGAACACCGTAAGGAGTGGGAGGATTGGCTAAAAACGGTTCAATGCTTCCATAATATATACAACATGAACGCCTTATCCATCCGTAACGACCTCTACAGCCGCCCGTTTTTGTCTTGCCGAATTCGTGGCATCCATTTTCGAGCCTTACTGGACACAGGAGCTGCCACAAACGTGTTGGGAGGTTCCTTGTCATCGAGCCTCGAGAACTTTAAATTAGATTTCTGCCCCACCGGAGGAGTGGTTTATACAGCTGATGCGACCCCCCATACAATCACCGGGACTATTACTCTTCCACTCTCCTTCGAGAACCGAACCTTGACGGTACCTTTTCGTACAGTACCATCCTTGGAGGACTCGATAATATTGGGTGCTCAATTCCTGCGTGACTCAGGCTTGGCCCCCCGACTTTTCCCCGATGCGGACGTAAATATTAATATAAATAAAGAAAATGTCGTCATATCGGTCCTCCAGACCCCCCCCAAGTGCCTTGTATCGTACGACCACCTCTCTGCTACGCAGAAGGGTGGAATAGAAAACATTCGCAGTAGATTCGAAGAGATTTCCTTTGAAAAGAAAGGACTAGGACGAACCACCCTGGTGTCCCATGTGATTGATACGAACGACCACCCACCCATTAAACAACGTACGTATCCTGTATCCCACGCTCGCCGTCAGCAGATCATTTCGGAACTCGATAAAATGATAGAACTCGGTGTAGTCGAGCCTAGCCGCAGTCCTTGGCTGAACAACTGTTTTCTCGTTCCTAAGTCAGACGGTACGGCACGTTTCGTATTGGACCCTCGCCGACTGAACGAAGTAACTACGGCAGACTCATATCGTATCCCCAATATTCTACGAATTTTTGACGATCTAAAAGACATCAAGTTTCTCACTGCGCTGGACCTGAGCCATGGGTATTGGCAGTTGCCCTTATCGCCAGAGAGCAGACCTAAGACCGCCTTTTTTGTTCCTGGACGAGGCCTCTTCCAATATACAGTTTGCCCCATGGGAGCTAAAAACAGTGGTATGGCGATGCAACGATTGGTGGATGAACTCTTTTGTGACGTCCAAGATCAGGTATATTGTTACCTCGATGATATCCTGATCTGTAGTTCAGATTTCGAATCCCACCTCCAGACCCTTAACATTGTTCTTGACCGTCTTCGTGGAGCAAACCTCACCATTAAACTTGCAAAATCGGAATTTTGCAAGGCCTCCCTGAAATACCTCGGACACATTATCGATTCAGAAGGAATCCGCACCGACCCAGAAAAAGTAAGAGTCATGTTATCCTACCCCAGACCTAAAAACCCGAAACAGGTCCGTGGATTCCTAGGAATGTGTTCTTATTACCGCAGGTTCATAAACAACTTTTCCCGTATAGCCGCTCCTTTGTGCGCACTCACTAGCTCGAAAATTAAATCCAAAGAATTTTCTTGGACGCCTGAGGCAGAGCAGTCCTTTTGTGCTCTAAAGAAAGCCATGACCACCGCTCCGGTTTTAAAAACACCCGACTACACTGTTCCCTTTTCGTTAACTTGTGATGCCAGTGCCATAAGCGTCGGCAGCTATCTCTCCCAAAATATGCCTGATGGGTCCGAACATGTAATCGCCTATTTTTCTCGGAAATTATCTCCCCAGGAACGATCTTACTCGGTGACAGAACGTGAATTATTGGCCATATTAAATTCTGTCGAACACTTCAGACCATACCTGGACGGAACTTCGTTCACCGTATACTCTGACCACGGATCCCTGAAGTACCTGACAAGCATGGAATCTCCATCAGGCCGATTGATGCGGTGGAGCTGCCGCCTGTCCCAGTACGATTTTCAAATTGTCTACAAGAAGGGCAAAGAGAATAACTTGGCCGATGGGCTCAGTCGAATTGAATTGGACAATCTCAGTCTAGTGGAACCCTTTGATGGTTCTACAGACCCTTGGTATAGTAAAATAAAGAAGAGTACAATGACTGATCCGGCGTCAGTTCCTGGATTTATGTACAAGGATAATCACTTGTACCGTTATTCAAATTCAAAGCACGACCCTCTTACTGGTAACGACCGCTGCTGGAAAGTAGTAGTTCCTTCTGACCATGTCAACCCCTTAATCCAGACGACTCATGAATTCCTGTGCCATGTTGGAGCCCATAAGACCTTTGAATTCCTCTCCAGAACTTATTACTGGCGAGGCATGTCTCAATCCATCCGTCAATTTCTTTCACACTGTGACATTTGCAAGGCGTATAAACCGAACCGCCAACCACCCTTAGGACTCATGACCGTCCCCAAAAAAGTTAATCGGCCGATGCAATCTCTCTCAGCCGACCTAATTGGTCCATTGCCACTCTCCAAACGTCGAAACATGTACATTCTCTCCGTCGTGGACGTGTTTTCAAAATTTGTCTGGGCTTTCCCCTTGCGCCACGCCAATTCTAAAACAATTATTAGACTGATCGAAGAAAACATTTTCCTACCTTATTCTATTCCGCGAACAATGATCCTGGACAACGGAAAACAGTTTGTCAGCAAGGAATTCAAAACGTTCCTCGAAAACTACGGTATAAAAGATCTGTTCTACAACGCCCTGTACCATCCCCAAAATAATGTCGTTGAAAGGTACAACGCATCTATCGTCACTGCCCTGTCTATCTCTGTGCAAGATGACCAGAGAGGCTGGTGTGGCCACCTTCCCAAAATTTGCTCCGTATTAAATAACACCGTTAACGCAACCACAGACCACTCACCCTTTTACCTAATGCATGGATTCCACCCCCACCCGCATGCTTCAATGCATGATGTAGAGAACGACCCACATGACCCTCACCACAACTCCCCGAGTTTTATCAAATCACTTGAGAACCTTGAAACATTATACGACCGAGTAACTTCTCACCTATTAACAGCATTCCAAAAGAATGCTAGTCGTTACAACTTAAGGAGGAAGAATTGTGTGCTATCCGTGGGTCAAACAGTCTGGAGAAGGAATTTCGTTCTGTCCGATGGAGCCAAGGGCTTTACTTCCAAACTTGCCCCTAAGTTTGTCAAGAATGTGGTACTTCAGTGTGTGTCCGACAAGATCTACTTACTGGGTAACATGCAAGGTAAACCTTGCGGTCGGTATCACATTAAAGACATAGTCAAAGTCGATTAGACAGGAACTACATGTTTTGAACATCATCGAATTCTTCAAAAGTCTACCTCTGAAAACCGCCTGCAGATTGGGGCCTAAAGAATACCTCTGCCATTTTGTAGTTTTGAATGCGGCGTAAAAGGCCCCGGATCAATCTACATTTTCGGCACCCAATAGGCCGGGTTTAGTAGAATAGGTCTCTCTTGTTATTGTGTTGCGAGCGGAGTAAAAACCTCCGAACAACCTCTTATCCCACTCTCTCATGTGATTCACCTTAATATCTTACCTCTCATCTTTCCCATCCCTTGGACACATATTCGCTAGTCATACTTGAATGTGTTGGTCGCAAGGTTGAATAAAACTGTCCCTTATTCTGTCTGTCCACCTTCCATGTTGCCTTACATAGGTCATCACGTTCTTAGGCTTAAGTTACGTTAGTTTTAAGATTTTGTCTACGTCTGATTCAAGCAATTGTGAACCATGTACTTGTAATATTTTTTTACCGTTTTACTGTTGATGTCGAAATCCTTACCAGATGGACGTGTATCTATTATTCTAATTTTGTTTTGTATATGTATATTCGGTCAATATCCGATTACTGTTAATTTTGATGGTGCTCTCACTCTCCCCGTCTAATATTTCCTTATACGACCGAAGGTATAGGATGAAATTCTCGGGTTCTTGTTTTCCCCTAAATTAAAACAAGTGGCGCCTATTTACTAAATTATTGTGTTTCATGGTCGACAAATACGGGCCGGTGTGTATCACCGTTGTCGACTCGGTTATCCCATCCCCCCCAGTACTTCTTGATTTCCTTACTTGTTTGGACTCGTTATTCGTGTATAAATGTATCTTTCCGTGACGAATGATGTATGTTTCATGGTATGACAGATGTTGAGCGAAAGATGAGCCTTGTTTCTGACGAATGTGAGTTGAGTGTGTTTGTGACGAGTCTAGACACTCTGTGACTGTAGTTGATGTTCTTCTTCTTATGATTATTCAGAGTACCCTTGACTGAGCAGTGATCATGTCATATTGTCAGTGGCAATAATTGTTGTTGTCACCCTTGAGAAAGCATTGTGGAAGAATGATGAGATCTTGGCTGATCACCAGAGATCTGAAGTAGGAGTTGCAGTCTAGCCGATGGCTGGGCGAGTATGATCTGACGAGATCATGGATTGTGGAAAATTGTCTCTGAGGACGGAAAAGTGACTAACTTCCTCCGGAGGAGAAATTGTTCTATCGGTGGTTAAGTCCGCACTTTGAGGTGTAAGTGATTCTACTTACTGGAAACCTCTAGGACGCTCATTGACTACACCGTTTGTTGGGTGATTGCCGATTCTGCTTGTATAATCACTCATCTGCGGTCTAAGTGAGATATTGAGAATGGGCATCCAAGTGGATTCCGTCTGCCTATTTGGGCAAAGTATATACTGTGTGTTTGTCAACTGTATTCCACCTTTGAGTTAATGAGTTCCAGTTGTCTGCACACGTGTTCCCGTCTAATATTGTTTGAAGGATGTGTCAACTTTGCACTTTTAAGTCCTCCTTACATTCCTATTATGTTATTCTAAGTTACGTTAAACATTTTTATACTCGTTTCCACGGTTGCTTGAATCACCGCGTCTATTTTATCACTGTTTTATTTTATACTATCTTATCGTACGACTATTTGATGATCCCTAAACCGTTCATTTAAATTAAGCCCGTACCGTTGATGGTGCTTTATATTTTGTCATTATTTGTATAAATTTGTTACTGCAGAATGGATTGTCACACCGCAACCAATGTTAATTGGAATATAAGAATTAATTATTAAGTATATATTATGTTGCTAGTATATAAGTGTCATACTTGAACCAAAAAATATGTATTCCCTCCGTGTAAAGTTAAATATTCCGACAGCAAGAAATTTAAACCACTGGTTTTTCTAATCAGTGTCAGTGAAGTGGGGAAAAAGCACTGCCATTTGTTAAAGGGTTTTTCCCACCCAACATCAAGAAACATAGCTTCAGTGAACCATTGTGTAAATTAGTTTTATATTGAATTTTGTTGATTTTTAATATTTTTGTCATGTATATAATGTGTTGTACTTGTATTATTATATGATCTTGTTGGATGAACAACGTTGCTTAATATAGGCAAGCCTTATTATGGCATCTAGTGTTTACGATAGCGACCTTGTTCATCTGGACTTATAATCGGAGGTCCTTCGTTGCTCCTGTTAATATTTTTTTTGTCATGCATACAATGTGTTGTACTTGTATTATTGTATGATCATTGTTGGATGAACGACGTTGCTTGATATAGGCAACTCCGATTGTAGCATATCGTTTGCAATAGCGACCTCGTTCATTTAAACTTGTAGTTTGGGCATCATTTTTTCTGTTAATATGTTTCCTTGACGATGAGAAGGGTTGATCAAACATGCTGATAATTTTTATGGTAAATCTTGTCCATCGTCCTGTCATCGTGTGTCATCAACTACTAAGAACCGAAAGAGAGAGCCTTGGGGGAATTTTAGTAGTGAGCAGCGACCGCGATCCCTGGATGTTATTACGATTGACGACCTCATCGTCCGAATTGCTAGACGCTAACCGACGTTAACACTTTTTTTTTCTTTTTTTTTCCCAAGATAAGATGGTGTGTAAGGAGTATAAATACTCCTTACGACACTCAAATCACACGGCATTGGATTCGGTACAGATGGTG
Source organism: Molanna angustata (assembly GCA_963576475.1). Classification (NCBI taxonomy): domain Eukaryota; kingdom Metazoa; phylum Arthropoda; class Insecta; order Trichoptera; family Molannidae; genus Molanna; species Molanna angustata. The sequence continues at coordinate 41,502,315 of OY754968.1, forward strand.
ACCTTCGGTGCGCGCGCACCGACACTCGCCCCATCGGCAGAGATGAAAAGTACGGGTGCGTGCGCAACAATTCTATCTATATTCCCGTCGAAGGCCGTTCGAGCTGCGCGCGCCTCAGACGACCGTATCGCCATCGGCAGATATGAGAATTAGAGGTGCGCGCGCGGCGATTTTCGTCTACTCTCCCGCCGTTCCGATCGATCGGCGCGCGCAAGTGACGCCGAGTTGATGTCTGGATCCCCGCCGGCTTTTTTTTCGGTTTTGACTTTGAAAGTATTTTGATCGGAGAAAAATAATATCGAATGTGGTGCGATAGAATAATTAATTGAAAATAAAGTAACGGATTAATTGAAAATAAAGTAACTTCAGATCGTTGACAACTTTTTATTGAAAATGTGGAGGTATTAGTAACTTAATTATCTTTCACAATTAAACAGTGGTTGAAAGAACTGTAAGCTAGCACAAAATATAAATTTATTATGGATCAAAAAGATACGTGTTCACACTACACTTGTTAAAATTAATAATCAAGTGTTGAGAGTGAAAAGTAAAATAACCATAGACAGCTAATGGTGATCGGTGTTAATTTTTATCAGAATAAAGTTTAAATATTTTTTCATTTTTGCTTTAAAGCATCTTTTTAAAGTTTCGTGTAATTGATATTAATATTGACTGTGATTAATTTGTAAAAGCGTTATAATAATGGACGATTTAGAATATCCTGGAATGATTCTACTTTGATGGCTCCCCTCCGAGCCAATCGAACTGCTTGGCCTGTAGCTAATATCGAAAGCTTCTTCTTGCCCGAGTTTAAGATCGACTGTGACACGCACAGCAAGCAATTGAACATTTGGATGCTATCTCCAAGGGTGCATTTCGCAAAGTACACTAAGTACATCATGATGAATCTAAGAAATTGCTTGCTCTGAGGATTCTGCTCGAGCTCAGATAGTATCCGAGAATTGTTTAAAGCGAGTAAGGGACGAGGTGCATATACAAGAGGTCTGCGGTCGCCATCCTTCATTGTGAGCTGTTTTCCGAAATGGCAGACTGGAGGGAAGCTGTACATAGTCACTGAATTCATTTCCGGTGGTGAACTGTCCCATCTCTTGGAGAAGCATTTAGTGCTTCTCGAAGAGTCGGTTCGATGCGACACCGACAAACCCTTACAAGGCTCCAGGTACCGTCACACCCTTTTTGTTTATTTTTTGTAGAGGTTCAAGATGACACACGCGGTATAAAATATTAATTAACTTATTTACGATATATCTCAAATTATTGATTACTAACAAAAATAAATTGTATTGACCTTTCGTTGTAGTCATGTATGTAATTGTATCTATGTATAAATTGTATTGAAATTGTATTGACGGCGTGACAACCCATTCAAGTGACCGAGAAATATATTTTGCTAAACCTTAATGTATATATTATTCAACTACCTTAACTTGCAACGAAGACATCCCCTGACGGTGAGAGCGTAGCTCGAACCTGAGCAGCCGGCAAAGAAGGGCCAACAATAGGACCTTCACAAGGTGACAAACATTGAAAACACACCCACCGCAATGTTTGTACCACTCTTGGGAATATTACATATCTATAAAACTAAACATAGTAAGACAAACATTGTAGTAGGTGACAAACATTGAAAACACACCCACCGCAATGTTTGTACCACTCTTGGGAATATTACATATCTATAAAACTAAACATAGTAAGACAAACATTGTAGTAGGTGACAAACATTGAAAACACACCCACCGCAATGTTTGTACCACTCTTGGGAATATTACATATCTATAAAACTAAACATAGTAAGACAAACATTGTAGTAGGTGACAAACATTGAAAACACACCCACCGCAATGTTTGTACCACTCTTGGGAATATTACATATCTATAAAACTAAACATAGTAAGACAAACATTGTAGTAGGTGACAAACATTGAAAACACACCCACCGCAATGTTTGTACCACTCTTGGGAATATTACATATCTATAAAACTAAACATAGTAAGACAAACATTGTAGTAGGTGACAAACATTGAAAACACACCCACCGCAATGTTTGTACCACTCTTGGGAATATTACATATCTATAAAACTATGTAAACATAGTAAGACAAACATTGTAGTAGGTGACAAACATTGAAAACACACCCACCGCAATGTTTGTACCACTCTTGGGAATATTACATATCTATAAAACTAAACAAAAAAGAACGTAAAAATATGTAAATAATAATCCAACTGTCGATTTGTTCAAGAGAACTTTGTTCTCTTAACATATCGACAATGTTTTAAGCCAGGATACGCGAGTATTGTATGCAGGGTCTACTTTTTTCACGGCTTTTCCAACTTTGAAGTCAAAAAACGCCAACTTAGAGGCTTCGTAGCATATATGTTCCTTATAAGGATTTACTCAGAATTTGGAGTAGAACATTTAGAGTGTCTGTGTGTGTGTGGGTATGTGTGTGTGTGTGTGTGTGAGGGTGTGTGTGTGTGTGTGTGTGTGTGTGTGTGTGTGTGTGTGTGTGTGTGTGAGGGTGTGTGTGTGTGTCTATCTTTCTGTGTATGTGTGTGTCCCTTATAACTTTTGATCTCCTCAATTTATAGAGCCCAAAATTTCAGAATATATATATACCTATATAAAGTCGAGAGTAATACCACTGATATTAGGTACTAAATACCTACTATGTGTAACTATTTATGTATTTTGCTTTTCAATGAAATGTCAAATTTGTTTTAATAAATCTATTTTTGAGGTTACATTTGAATTTATTTTGTAGCGGCGAAAATGTGCATACATCCATCCTTGTTGAATATTATACAGTTGAACCTATACAAATAATTTGTATAATATAGGTATGTATTACCCATAGATTTTAATACCACGTTAGTTATTGCCATAGATTTTGTCAAACATATCTGCTTGGATTATGTTATGATCACATGTTACTTAGTTAAATAATACAGGACCGCTGTTAGGATCCGTTATATTTTTATTCTATTGACGGAATTGTACAGTTATGCTCCCCCTATGGAACGATTATCTTTTTCGCTCATAAGGATTATGTTAAAAGTTATCTTTTTCGTTTTCACTTATCCGATTCGTCCTTATGTCAGCTTTGTGACAACCCTGAACACAATTCTGAACATATCCTATGGGAATGCACCATTTCCTCTTTTTTAACTTTCCGACGAGAACTCTACAACGATGTCCGAGGGAATTTCTTTGGACACATTGGTAACGCGGAGCTTGTCGTCATAAGAGCAACTTCAGGGTTTTCAAGACTTTCTGTCAAAAATACGATTCACTCATATCATCTTTCAGTGAACAGTGAGCAAGTTGTTTCCTCATAATTAGCTCTATTTTGCACTTTATTTATTTATTTATTACAATTAACGGCTAAATAGCCTTTTACATAAATATACAAATAAAACAGTATACCTACATACAAAAACAAATTATTTTAAAAAACAGAATTATATAAAAAAGAAAATTATATTAAATGAATATAACAAATGAAATAATAAACGAATAACAATAGTGTGCATCTAAATATTTAGATTACAAATAGGCAAAAAGAATATACCTACATTTCCTAAACAAAAAAATAAATAAAAAAATAAGTCCCATACAAATACCACGAAGTTCATTGAAAAAAGCGAAAATAAATAATTATCGCGAATAAAAATTGCATTTATGTCCAGTGTCTGTAATATTTGAGAGTTCTACAGGCTCGTCTTATGTTATTTATGTGTTCTATCAGAATTTAAAATTTCGCAAGGGGCCGTTATAAGCCCCCATAAGAAGAACGGGTCGTGGTGGAGAAAGCACATATGGGTCGGGTCTGCGGCCTCGTTCCTTGGCTACAGTTTCGCTAATAAATTCTCGAATTTGAGCACCCCGCGCTGCAGTCAAGTCTGTCGGTCTCTTATCTCGGCTCTGTCTAAATGTCTGTGTTGGTGTTACGAATGTAAAACTACCCTTGTGTTGTGTTATGTCGGTCGTCTGTCGCTGCACGTGATACAGACTACTGTGTACCCACATACATACATTGGTACCATTACAGCATCCCAACATAATAATATGTAGGTACATTATTGTGAGGAACCTCATCATCTTGCTTTGGGTTAATCAATACATTATTATTTAATTCATTTACAATACGCTTACTTACACACTTCATGTTATTTTACACACCTACACAAGAAAATCAAGATATTATTAATTACCACATCAATCATTCATTTGGTGTTAACCGTTCTCAAACAAATCTTGGCATAAATGTTCCTTATAATCATTATATAAGTGCATAATTGAATTTAAATGTCTTCTTTTGATATTAGGTATAGTACGTAAAAGGTGCATGTCTAATAATTGTATGCATGTACTGTATGATGTCCTTTGTAATATAAATATGCATAAAGTATGAAATATGCATAGATTTTTAGTACTGCTGTTTATTATTTTTTTTGCGTGGTTTCATATCCAACATATATGTATCTATGTAAGTTCAGAAATATTGTGTGCTTATATTCTAGTTTAAAGAATTTATCCAAAAAACAAAAATATATATTTCAATATTTTTGATGATGTAGGTATGGAAAATTTTATCATAGTAACTCATATTTCCTGCATATGATGTAAAAGTTATGAGATTGCAACGTGAAAAAAGAATTCATTGTAAATTACTTTTTTTTTATATTTCCTTGCTTATTAAATAAATGTATGAAAAAGGTAAGTCTGGCACCTGGGAGTGGTTGCGTTTATCAGTGCGCATCCCCTTTCTAACAGTAAAAATTACAAATTTTAGAATCATTTGTATCTCTGTCCTTGTCCTTTCATAAGTCCTTTCTGTGCTCTGATACCATCCAGCTGATTACTATGAAACTTGGTGTTTTTTTCTTCTCCTTTTTTTTAAATTTATATTTTACATATTTCAGCGAGAGCATTTTGAAAATTTTGAGACGTGATATCATATGAAGAAATTTTATGATATCTATGAAAAGCTAATCAGTTTTAATTTCAAGCTATTAATATTTTTGTATCAATATGAAATCAAAGAACTGAACATTGCCAAACATAAAAAAATTCTCTTGTTACATATAAGTTTCATACAAAAATCCATTAAATAAAATATAATTTTTCAAACCGTTGAATATTTTTCTTTTAACATTGACCAACTTTGAATACAATTTTATGAAGATTCTTGGTGTTGTATAAATAGTTGATACCAAATTAAAATAGGCGTCTCTAATTTCCAGGTCGTGAGAGCATTTTTTCAGTTTTAATAGATGAAATCATAAAGAAACATTGAGAAAAAATGAACCGTTGTCTATGGAAAACTAATCAGCTCTAAGTTTATGGACTTAACACATATGATATCAATATGAAGTCAATTGGACTTATAGTTTGGGCTGCAGAGAGGACACAAAAAAAAACAACGTAAATGATGAATTCATAGAGAAGAAATCAAAAGTTGTCTATGGAAAACTAATCAGCTCTAGGTCTATGCACTTTACATATATGATGTTAATTTGAAGTCGATCGGACTTATAGTTTGGGCTGTAGAGAGGACACAAAAAAGATAAATGCTACGGCGTACGGCGTATACGCCATACACACAAACACATCACGACGAAACTCATAGTGTGCATTCTCTACATGATACCCATTGAGAAATTGATGTAAAAAAAATACGCTTAAATTTTGCGAAATCATGACTCTCCCCTATTCCATAGTGTGGAGAGTAAAAATACGCTTAAAAATTTTGAAATCATGACTCTCCCCTATTCCATAATGTGGAGAGTAAAAATGATCTTTTTGATAATTTCTCGATTTTCTTACTTTATATCGTATCTTATCTCCATCACTATATTATATCAAATGTTCCGCAAAATGTGTGCGAATGTAAATCCAGAACATTCATATTCCAAACGTGTGTTATAACTACATAATAATAACTATTATAACATGAAACGTGATTGTATTCAGCTGTGCTTGTTGAATATAGTCAGTTTAATATCCACTGTGGGAATTATGCCTCGTGATATCTCTTGATGAACAAACTATCTATTCTATATCATTCTATTCATCTACAACAACAATTGACTTCATTACTCTCCTTACTTACTTCAGAGGATAACTCTGTACCAATTATTATGACATAGAAATTATGATGCCACTGGATATAAACATCTACATTAAACACAAGTCCCCAAACTTTAACAGTGTTATTTATAAAAATAAATTTGGTTCAATTGAATCCGGTTCAAAGTCTTATTCTGAAATTCAAATATTCTCATATAAATATAAATAATTCTTGTATAAGAATATTTGAATTTCAGAATAAAACTTTGAACCGGGTTCAATTGAACCAAATTTATTTTTATAAATAACACTGTAAGACATCACGGACCACTAAATTAATCTTATTTTTTCAATTCACTTCTTCTTCTTTTTCAGCCTGTTTTTTTTCCATTCTTGGACATCGACGGCGGTACTAATAACGAAAAAGTAGCGAGGTTGAACTATGGAATAGAGTGACTAAAACCTAACGGCCAAAAATCTTACTAATAACCAAGTTTTAAAACTTCTATTTTATTCCATGGTTTATATCACCATGGTAACGCTAAACCATCCGGTACCCTAGTTTAGTGGTGGAATAGCAATAGTGAATTCGTGACCTGTCATAAGCCAAATAGACCGCGCGTATTGTATTTTTTCATTTTTAAAGAAATACGTTTTTTAATTATGGACAACAATCTGTTTGATTATAGAATCGGCGATTTTGAAAGATCGTTTCAAGAAATTGAGCAGGTGGAAAGTTTTTTGATGACGCAAAATTTATAAGGTGTGTTCAAAGGTGCGTTGTAATCCGTTTGTTGATTACGACGACATTAATTTTAGAAGAAAGTACAGATTTTCAAAGGCAGGAGTTAGACATCTCGTAGATTTATTTGGAAGAAGGCAAATAAATGAAGATATTTATTTTCCATTGACAATTGTTTTAAAATAAATGTAATAAGTTATGTTGTAATAAGTTAAATCATTGGGAATTCAACCAAAACGTGACGATACATAAACAGTAAACCATCAAACATGCAGTAAACAAACAATGACAAACATAGAAATACGATGATTCTCGATAGATGTCATAGATGACGGCTAATAAAGTCATAGAGAATGAACAAAAAATAGCATAAAGTAAAGAAAAATTCCGAAATTCCCGTTAAATGGCTGCGTTCACACAACATTCATTCCGTATTCCATGGTTTACTTAGTCCTTGTACATTTGTACATTATTAGTAAGAACCCACTAAACCACGAATTAGTGCCTAATACGTGGTTTACGTAGTGCGAGGTTTAGTTGGCTAAAACGAGTTTTAACGAAAATGTTATTAGTACCGCTGCGAAAGATTAAATTATGGCTTTCTTTTAAAATGGTAATTATTTACAAGTGGTATAAGTCTTCAATTTTGCTGTTTTTTTTTCTATAGATAGATAATAATATACAGATTACGGAAAAAATAGTAATTTTACCGGGAAATGCCTAGAAAAATTAAAAAAAAAATACATTAGATAATGTATTCGCGTTTGTTTATAAGTTAAAAATAAATTATATTAAGTAACAAATTTAGGTAGTTGTATGGTACCTACCAGTTTTATTATTTTTTTTAGTGATATTTTTTCGCGAATATAGTCGGTCATCTATGTTGTATGCATTTATCTGTGGTTCACTATTCAGTTTCATGTCGCGGTTGTCGTAGTATTGGCTCGCGTATTTAATCGTATTTAGGAAAGATGCATACGTTTGAATGCGTAGCGTATGTATGTACATGTACTTATATTATATGTAAATGTATCTATAAATAAACAACGTAATAGACAATAACATAAAACTAGCTCACCTTAGCACAGGCTATGCCTAGTGAGGGGGCTAGTAACAAAGATACAAATAAAAAGATATGGCTTAAACTATTTAAGCTCCAGTGAAGTGGTAAATTGATATTTATTGAAATGAAATAACTTATATTTACTTTGTATGTTAACTGTCTATGAATAAGCTTATATTATCTTAAGATATTTTGTATCTCATATATATACTGTATATTTTTGGATAGAAATAAATAAAAATAAATAAATAAACGTTAAAAAATAAGAAATAAGTAATGATTTTTCTGTTTTGTATCGTTAAAATCAAATGTATATTGTTTTTTTTCGTGTTTATGTGTGAAAATTGTGATTTAATAATGTTTCCTATCGCGTAATAAAATTACTCTTTTTAATATGGCGTCTAAGTGAGAAAATCGTTACTCGCAAACTCGGCGATAGGTGTCGTGAAATCGAACATTCATGAAGAATTTCTTCATACATTTTTCGTAATGTAATTTTATTTATTTTTTAATTTTTCTACGCGTTTCCCGGTAAAATTACTATTTTTCCCGTAATCTGTATATTATTATCTATCTATAGAAAAAAAAAATCAGCAAAATTGAAGACTTATACCACTTGTAAATAATTTCCTTTAAAATAATCAATGCATTTGTTAAAACTTTCAGATAGGCGTATACTCACCGATTTGTTTTTCTTGTTTAAAATTATTACGCATAGCGTGGACAGCCCTGACATACTGATGCGCATCAACTTTCATGTACCGCGTGTAGGTGCTCGCGATACAAACCATTTTTATTGTGACAATTTCCGCACACTAGCGCATCACAATTCTGCATTAAACAGAATTCAGAGGTTAAGTAATGAATATGCTAACGATATGTATCTGTTTATGGGCAATATATATATATATATATATATATATATATATATATATATATATATATATATATATATATATATATATATATATATATATATATATATATATATATATATATATATATATATATATATATATATATATATATATATATATATATATATATATATATATATATATATATATATATATATATATATATATATATATATATATATATATATATATATATATATATATATATATATATATATATATATATATATATATATATATATATATATATATATATATATATATATATATATATATATATATATATATATATATATATATATATATATATATATATATATATATATATATATATATATATATATTCTGGTGATTTGTATGAGACGATGCATGAATGTGGACGAGGCGAGGGATGCGTGCCAGGATAGAAAAATGTGGCGTTCGGTTCTCTCTGCCTACCCCGCAAGGGACATGGCGTGATGGTATGTATGTATGTATATATATATATATATATATATATATATATATATATATATATATATATATATATATATATATATATATATATAAATTGGATATGTTTGTTTTTTTGTATATTTTCGCACTTTATGTACTTACTATATTTTGTATATTATTTTAAATACTTCATGTAAATGGCAAACGCCGTTAAAAAAATAAATAAATAAATAGGCCTCCCCCTTGATCCTCCCCAACTCCCTGTCTTTGGCACACTGCATCCATCACCCTCCGGCACATTTCTTGCCTGGGGTCTGCCGTCGCCTCTTCGGCTTGTTCTCGGTCGTCATTCACTAATATAATTTTATTCCTCACTACGCCAAGGGTAGTGGGAATAGTGGGGAGTTTTTTTAAAAAATCATGCTGAGATTGTGTACTGAAAATTTCATCACAATGTATGTAGGTAGGTATATGTGTGAGTCTGCTATGTACTATGTACTATGTGTTTATTCTACTTTATCGATTATAGACTAAAGTACTCATTCGATTCTTTTCAAATTTTGCAAATTTATAATATATTTAATACTAGCTTTTATGTCCCGCCGTTGGCCAAGAATGTAAATTAGTGAAGGAATAAGTAATCGGAATGATGAGGGAACGGTTAGTTCCGAAACCGGTCGCATCGTTTCAACCAAAAAACGTGGTTAATACAAAGTTATATCTTTAAATTTAATTTGAATAAGCAATCGTTTATATACCTACATAATATTGTCACACATAATTTTTTTTAACCGTAGTATGAAAAGTAGTTTGAAATTTAATTGAGTTTAAGCGGTGTAAAATCTTAAAGTGATGGCCACAATCCATTTGCTTTTATATATAAGCACATACAATTTCTGCACGCATGGACTATGGGAAATGATTTTAAATATGACTTATTATAAAAAGACAACGTCGTAAAGAGTTTGGATTTGGCCACAACCCCTATTTTTATATATTGTCATCGAACGCAAATAATGTGTTTTAAATATTTAGTAATTTTGGATGATGGGAAATGGATTAAAAATTGATTAAACAAAAGTACTGAACATATTCTAGTGTTGGTCCCATCCCATTCGTTTTTATATTTTTCGTCAAGTGTGCATATAGTTTATTATAGTTTTGCACAATAAAACTGATAGACTTAAAACTGACACATAAGTCTACATTACAGAAGAAGAAGACTTAAGCTATGTTAAATAGTTTTTAATATGAATATAAACGTTGTGAAGATCCAGCAATGGCCACAACCCCGATTTTTTATATATTGTCATCAAAATGAAATGTGTAGTTATTGAAAATTATGTAAGCAATATATGATGATATAATAAATGGTGTAAATTTGATTGATCAAAAGTAATGAGAAGATTCTAGTGTTGGTCACATCCCATTCGTTTTTATGTATTTTCATCAAGTATGCATGTTGTTTATAATATTTCGTTACAATAGACTATTAGACATAAAACTAATCCAAAAGACTAAATAAAAAAAGAAGTAGAAGTATAAAACTATAACAAATAGTTTGTAATAAAAACTGACCCAATGGTCTACATAGAAGATGAAATAGAAGAATTACACATTAGGAAATGTATTATATAAAAAAACTGACCAAAATGTCTTCATAAAAGAAGAAGAAGATGAATTGAACTATAGGAAATATTTTATATAAAATTCACCCAACATCTACATAAAATAAGAAAACAAAGAATTAGACTAAAGGATAGTTTGTTTAAAAATAGTTTGTTTAAAAACTAACCAAAAGGTCTACATAAAGGAAGAAGAAGACGAATTAGACTATAGGAAATAGTTTGTATAAAAACTCACCCAAGGTCTACATAAATTAAGAAAAAGAAAAATTAGACTATAGGAAATAGTTTATTTATGAACTGTCCCAAATGACTTCACAAAAGAAGAGGAAGAAGATTTAAACCCCAAGAAATAGTTTGTAGAAAAAATCACCCAAAGGTCTACATAGAAAAAAGAAGAATTTCACTATAGGAAATAGTTTGTAGGTATATTGAATGTGTATTGTAGTTAACCTAAAATAGTTTAATAATTTTCCTATACAAAATCAGTATATTCTTGGTTTTTAAGTAGTAAGTATTAGGTATGTAGGTACCTACCTACAATGATGTTCTAAATTAATTCGAATTCGATTTATAACAAATTTTATTTGAATATCAGAATGTCCGTTACCATAGTAACCATGTTCCAACATGTGAAAAATATCAAATGTTATGGAGACATTTTTTGAATATGTAGGTACCTACATTGGTTTGTTCGATGCCATAAAAATGAAAATTGTCAGAAAAATCAAATATTTTTATCAAATTATGCAATTTTATTACGCCTATATCTTTACTAATAATTAACAGACTTTTACAATATATGTCTTAAAACTTGCTGTAATGTCTTGTGTTTCATTTTATTATTTCATAATCACATTTATTTCAAAGGTATATTATTTTAAAGAACATATTCATTCGGTAGGAAAATTAAATATCGTATGAAAAGATATTAAAATGGCGGGGTTATATGTACATTTGTACAAAACGCTTACTTTAAAAATAAGTTAAATATTATAATTAGACAAAATATTCACCATGTTTTTCACTTAAAAGCTTAGTTATACTTGAAAATATATTTTTTTCGTGTAAATACGTACTTCTAACTTTTAAACTAACAGATATTTGCGTGCAAAATGTACACTTTTTTGACAGATATGACTTGGAAAATTTTGTATGAAAAAAATAATTATTGAAATATCTTTAAAATTCAGCATTTTAATCGCATTATTTTTAGCGTGACACTGCATCAGGTATACTGGTACACGTTCGCACATAAATTAGATTATTAGATGCTCTTGGTTTTTCAAAAGGCGTGAGACAAACACACACACACACACACACACACACACACACTAACATATTGATTGCTTTATTACTTTAGACTAGCTTTTATGTCCCGCCGTTGGCCAAGAATGTAATATTATGAAGGAAAAAGCAATCGTTTTTATAATTTTGTCACCCAATTATTTTGCAAAATCGGACTATGAAAAGTGGTTTGAAATATGATTGAATTTGATTGTAAAATGTTCAAGTGATGGCCACAACCCATTATTTTTTATAAAGTGTGAATGAAGTATAATATACAAAATTTCTGCACGCATGGACTATGCGAAATGGTTTTAAATATGACTGTTTATCAACGTTGTAAAGAGATTGGTTTGGCCACAACCCCCATTTTTAAATATTATCATCGAAATAAATTTTAATATGTACCGTACCTATTGAAAATTTAGTAATTTTGGATGTTGGGATGTGGTTAAAATTTGATAAAACAAATGTACTGAAAAGATCTAGTGTTGGTCACATCATTATATTCGTTTTTATATTTTTGCATCGAGTGTGCATTATATTTTTGCACAATTAGACTAATAGACTTAAAATTGACACAAAAGTCTACATTAACGAAGAAGAAGAAGACTTAAACTATGGTAAATAGTTTTTAATTTGAATATAAACATTGTGAAGAGTTCAGTAATGGCCACAACCCCCATTCTTTAAATATTGTCAACTAAATCAAATGTGTAGGTGTTGAAAATTATTCAAAATAGGATGATATAAATGGTTTAAATTTGATTAAACAAAAGTATTGAAAAGATTCTAGTGCAGGTTACATCGTCACATCCCACAATCCATTCGTTTTTACATATGTATTTTCATCAAGTATGCATATCGTTAAAAATATTTCTGCACAATAGACTATTAGACTTAAAACTAACCCAAAAGTCTAAATAAAAAAGAGAAGGATAAGTAAAGACTATACGAAATAGTTTTTATAAAAAACTATCCCAATGGTCTACGTAAAATAAGTTAAAATACATAAAATAGAAGAATAAGACTATTGGAAATAGATTGTATGAAAACAAACCAAAAGGTCTTCATAAAAGAAGAAGAAGATTAATCTATAGGAAATAGTTTGTATAAAATTCACACAAGTTCTACATAAAATAAGAAAACGAAGAAAAAGACTAAAGGAAATAGTTTTTATAAAAAATGTCCTAAAGGTCTACATAAAATTAAGAAGAAAAAGAAAAAGACCCGTCGCTTCAGACCCTTCAGTACCTCCCGTCGCTTCAGACCCTTCAGTACCTCCCGTCCCTTCAGGCCCTTCAGTACCTCCAGTCCCTTCAATCCCTCATTACGTCCCTTCCCTTCATTACATCCCGTCCCTTAAGTCGGTTAAGAAAAGTTTAAATCCAGAAACCATCCTGGAAGAAACGCGAAGAGATGAAAGGACCTTCTTTTCCCAGGATACTCCACCTTCATAGGTAAAATGACTAAATACACGAAGAAGAAGAAGAAAAAAGTTCAAATCCAGATACCTGCGAAGATAATGAAGGAAAATTGGACCTTCTTCTCCCAGGATAGTCCACCTTCATAGGTAAAATGACCAAATGCACGATGAAGAAGAAGAAGAAAAAAAAGTTTAAATCCAGAAACCTGTGAAGAGATGGAAGGAAAATTGGACCTTCTTCTCCCAGGGTAGTCCACTTTCATAGGTAAAATGACTAAATAGACGATGAAGAAGAAGAAGAAAATAGTTTAAATCCAGAAACTTGCGAAGAGATGGAAGGAAAATTGGACCTTCATCTCCCAGGATAGTTCATCTTCATAGGTAATATGACCAAATACACGATGAAGAAAAAAAAGAAAAAAGTTTAAACCCAGAAACCTGTGAAGAGATGGTCGGAAAGTGGGACCTTCTTCTCCCAGGATAGTCCACCTTCATAGGTAAAATAACCAAATACACGATGAAGAAGAAGAAGAAAAAAGTTAAAATCCACAAACCGTCCTGGAAGACCTGCGAAGAGATGGAGGGACAGTCGGACCTTCTTTTCCCAGGATACTCCCCCTTCATAGGTAAAATGACCAAATACACGAAGAAGAAGAAGAATAAGAAAAAAGTTTAAATCCAGAAACCATCCCGGGCACACGCTCGACAATTCACCAAAGTTTCATTGTAATCGGACAAACGGTTTAGGAGCACATCGCATGCAATTTTCCGATAGGAAATCAGTATATTGTTGATTTGTAAGTAAATAGTAATAGGTAGGTACCTACCTACAACAATATTCTAAATAAATTCTATTCACAACAAATTTTATTTGAATATCAGAATCTTTCCGTTACCATAGTAACCATTCCAATACGTTAAAAATATCAAATGGTTTGAGACTTTTTTTGAATATGTAGGTACCTACATTGGTTTGTTCGATGCCATAAAAATGAAAATTGTCCGAAATATCAAATATTATATACAAATTATGCAATTTTATTATGCCTATATCTTTACTAATAAATAACACATTTTTACAATATATGTCTTAAAACTTGCCGTAATGTCTTGTGTTTCATTTTATTATTTCATAATTACATTTATTTCAAAGGTTTATTATTTTCAAGAACATATTCATTCGGTGGGAAAATGAAATATTGTATGAAAAGATATTAAAATGGCGGCGTTTATGTACAAAAGGCTTACTTTAAAAATAAGTTAAACATTATAATTATACCAAATATTCACCATGTTTTTCACTTAAACGCTAAGTTATACTTCAAAATATATTTTTTTGTGTAAATACCTACTTCTAACTTTTAAACTAACAGATATTTGCGTGCAAAATGTACACTTTTTTGACAGATATGACTTGGAAAATTTTGTATGAAAAAAATAATTATTTAAATATTTTTAAAATTCAGCATTTTTATCGCATTCTTTTTAGCGTGACACTGCATCAGGTATACTGGTACACGTTCGCACTTAAATTAGATTTTTAGATGCTCTTGGTTTTTCAGAAGGCGTGAGACAAACACACACACACACACACACATACACACACACATACACTAACATTTTGATTGCTTTATTACTTTAGATATATCTGATCAGTGCTTTCAATTTTTTTTTAATTTCAAATATTTCAAAGTGACCCCGAGCTCAGGCAACTTAAAATTTGATATTTTAGTATCAAATTGCTAAAAAGGCACACCACTTTCACAAAATGGCATTGTTGAATTATCAAAGTTTTATAGTAAATTATATCATAAATATTTAACAAACTCATTTCATGAAAGTGCTGAAAATATGAATACTTTGTGGAGCGACTTTGGTAATGAGGAATATAGCGTTGGCCACAACCCACTCGTTGTATGAAACAACAATAGCACTGAGTATTTCAATTAGCAACCTGATTTCAGGTTTTTGAATCAATAAACTCCTTTATGTATATTATACATACATTCATACATACATACATACATACATACATACATACATACATACATACATACATACATACATACATACATACATACATACATACATACGTACACACATACATACATACACACATACACACATACATACATACATACATACATACATACATACATATGTACATACATACATACATACATACATACATACATACATACATACAAACAAACATACATACATACATACATACATACATACATGAGTATATGTATGTGTCACCATAATGGTTGCAACACCTTCTTCGTTGATCCTTAAGTAAGTTAGAATCCCATGTTATGATTCTTGAATATAATCCTCTCTGTACTATTCCTTGTATGTTTCAGGTGAGTTCCTATAATTTTGTTTTTTCTCATTTTTCGTAAATTGTATGTTAAGTTTTTAAAATTACTTGATATGATGTCCTATTACTATGTACCGTAGTTTTTAATATCATTATGCTCTACTGTACTGTTGGATATCCAAAATAAATAAAGTAAAAAAATAAAATACATACATACATACATACATACATACATACATACATACATACATACATACATACATACATACATACATACATACCATCACGCCATGTCACATTTCACTGGGGTGCTGTGAAATTATCTCGCGGACCACAAATGTGACACTTGATGAAATACACCACAAAACAAACACGTTTCTTCCGAAATCTAAGGGTAGTTTATCAGCGACTTACGTATTAGAGTTTATACAGCGTAGATACCTATATAATATGATTATTCAATACAAAGTATTTATTTATTTATTTATATTCTTCATGTACCTACATCAAATACACTAAGGCGGGTTTATTACCATATGACAATTTCTTCCAACCATCTTGAGCATCGTTAAGTCACTAGAGTTAATTTGGTACATCTAAAGGAAAAACATACATATAAGAAAGAGAAAAAAATAAAACAAATAAAAATAAATATTAACACTGCTCATAACAATGAGAAAAGTAAGGAAGGAACGAGGGATACAGAAGGAATATTCTGGATCTATTTGACAGATTAAGTTTTTTTAGTTTACTTTTGAATATTTGTATCGATTGAGTTGATATAACTTCATTGCTTAGGCCATTCCATAGTCTAGCTCATTATACTTGAAAAGAAGAGCCTGGAAGCCCAAAACGACTTCAAGTTTACTGTAATTGGCGTTTTTCTCTAATCGAACCCGTAAAAAATTGGGTAAACGTTTCTTAATGGACATTCAAAAAATATTTGGTCAAAAATAGATTTTTTCTTTTTACTTGCCTTAATAAATTAAAACAGCTAAAAATAATTACAACAATAAGAATATTGGAGGCATGCAGAAATAGTACTAAGAAAATATTTAAATTAATATTTTACCGACTGAGTAAAAGGTGAAATTTTTACTTACTTACCATAGAAGAGCTTTACAGGGGTGAATTTAAATTAATGATAACTCACAATTATAGGTACATCTCAACAAACAACGAAAGACTTACTGAAAATACCAAAACATATAATGGTTACGGCGACAGAACAACGGCGAATATAATACCGAAACTGTTGAATAACCTTTAACATAATATTATGATCACTGAAATATTTTTAATTTTATTAAAGAATTGACTTTTTTTAATTTACCTTTTGACTTAAGTACTTTATTTTCATTGTTTTGTTTTCGATTTACTTTAAATATTTTCATTGTTTTGTTTTTGATTAACTTTTAATATTTTCATAGTTTTTTTTTAGACTTACTTTATTTTCATTGTTTTGATTGTATTATCATAATTGTTTTGTTTTAAATTAACTTTATTTTAATTATTTTGTATTTGTATTACTTTATTTTCAGTTAAATTGTATAATTTCACTGTGTTGTATTATTTGATTGTAGAGTAACTAATCTAATGAAAACTATTCTAATATATTCTATGTAAATATTTATGTTTAGTAATGAGGTAAGGAACGGCAGTATATTGGCAACGAAGGACGGTAGATTTTGAGAATTTGGAGATTTAGAAGTTGGGCAATTAGTTGGATAATAGATAATATAACATCAACTTTGTTATTGTTCGATTTTTCGTTAATATTATAAAATATTTGCGTTTTGGGGAGCACACCCATCACCTGGTCGTATCATTTCACAATATTGTTGAATAAAATATGGGACTCACGCGCTCCTCTATTCGAGTATGCGGGTTCAAAATCATCTATTTTTTTTAGACTTCAGAACATTCAGCCCTGATACTAGCGTATACAATCCGCATTCACCTGTTTCCGCTTTAGTAAGTCAAAGTTTCCGGTTGGCTCTCCTATTGCTCGCGATCTTGTAGTGTTAAGTTTAGTTAAATACGAAAATTAAAAAAAATATATAAATTTAATTTATAGGTAGGTAATATTACCAATCCAGAGGGCAGAAGAAGTAGAGGCAGGCCCAAGCTAAGATGGCTGGACGATACAGAGAACGACATGAGAGCGATCGGAATGGTAAACTGGAGGAGAGCGGTGGAGGACAGGGACGGCTGGAGAAGGATTCTGGAGGAGGCCAGGGCCCACACAGGGCTGTAGCGCCAATGATGATGAATAATTTATAATTAAATTTATAAAGTAACTCGCTCACGCGAGTCGCTATTACTATTATACACAAACTTTTTGTCGGCCTTCGTGGCTCAGTTGGTTGGGCATCTGACTACTGATCCAAAGGTCCCGGGTTCGATTCCCGGTGGAGACTCAGTTTTTAATAGTGTTTTCAGTCTCGATCTGTGAGACGATTAATATCGTAAGTCTCCAGAATGTGGCAACTTGGTATTGGGTGCGTGTTAAATTAATATTTGACATAGTACCTGTTAGTTGCCCGAGAAGCAATATTAAATAAATTAAATAAATAAGTAAACTTAAACCTAACCTAAAAATGCAGAAAAGAAAAGCTGGGACTAGACGCTACTGTCCTGATTGACGAATGAGATCCTGAACAGTTGAGACATTCGATGTTGGTACTGGAACCACTTTCGTCCAAATGTTGTTCCCCACATTGAAAACAGCGAATGCAGAATGACATTGAGGTTTTGTATTTCCATATAGACAACATTGGAAGCAAACGAGTAGAGTTCCACTGGCAAAGCATGGAGTTGAAAAACAGAAGCGAAAACCGACCGACGCCATCTTCAACAATTCAATGAATATGTGTTGATTTTTAATATGCATTTTGTCACTACCAAAGATATACCGTTTGAGATATATTTTAATAGATACTGAAACTATATACATTTAGTGTACCTATAGAGTTTTGTACCTTAAAACATTATTCAGTTAAGAAAATAGTACCTATAAATTTAGGTACGTAGGTAGCTATAAATTTATTAAGAGAATTTAATGGCAACATTTAAGTTAAATCATCTCGCATACATAATTAACTTAGAAAGGTTGATGAACCCACACAAGGAGTAATTAACCTTTACATCTAAAGAATAACATTCTATTAATTATTTCAATAACTTTTGTATGCGGATATGGAAATTTTTTTTATTATTTTACAGAAACTTCCTCGAAAGAAAGTAATGTATAGCTAATATCACGCGCGCGCCTGGTGACAGCAAGAATATTTTTGTTCGTCGCTAGGCCGAGTTCATCGCCCTCGGTGCCGTGCGTGCGACAATAAGCGACAACAACGGTATGATAATACAACAAAAGGTTCTAGAGAGTTCGCGGACACTGCGGATGATTCGTACGCACACGGAGGAATTTGAGATTCGTCATAGTTAAATTTTACATATATAGAGAAGGAGTGCAGAAAGATATTTATTTTTGTAATATGTATTACAATTAATATAAGAAATTCCCATTGTAAGTACTTCAAGGAGAAATTTGTCCATCTTTCATCTCATGGCCTAAATTTACGGTCTCAAAACCAAATTAGACTTTAAATACCAATACACCACACATCCTCCTACACTTACTCGTTCACTAGACACGCAGCCCGGCTGTGGAACCAATTTTACCCAATGGTATAAGAGAAGCCCCTAGGTTAATGGTTTTCAAAAAGCTTCTGAAGTCACACTTCTTATCCTCATACCTATAATTCCTTTATCCTTCATCCCTTCCTAACAAATCCTTTTCCTATTTTTGGACATTATCATTATTATTTTTAAATTATGTTTTTTATATAAAATTTTGTATAATTTTTTTTTCTCATTGTATATTAGTTTTTATGTTTATATTTAGGTACTAGTGTGGTTGACAGGTAGAAATTGCCTACGGGCAATAACTTCGCCACATTATGTGAAAAAAAAAATGCGCAATAAAAGTATTTTACTAATATTATTACTACAAATATTTTAAAAGGGTATATAACGCTCAATCTAATTACTGAAATGATATATTTAAAGCGCCATTAAGTTACGTATTAGTAAGGGTAACTATCGCACGCGTAAAAAAAGGTTTGTGTGTTATTTCAAGTATCGAAAACCCAATTTTATTGATTTGTTTGCATTTTAAGGGGGGACTTCTGCCAACGTACCTATTTTTCAATTTGATATACCATCATTATTTCTTATCAAATCGTTTTCAAAAAAATAATTTAGATAGTTTGGATATTTATAAACAAAAATATACCTTAACTTTTTGATAATGTTCTGTATAAATTCTTGTAGAAAAATAATGGCATACCCCGATTTTCAACGTTTATCATATATTTTTAATAAACTATAAGGCGTAGAGTAATATATTTTTTTTAAATTAAAGAAGACAAAAATATCTAGAAAAATATGATGTGACGTTGCATTAATGCTTCAGGTTTAGTAAATAAACCTAAAAAACATTTATTTTCCATTCAGCGCCATTGCGTAATATAAGTTTTTTTGGTTTATTTACTTAACCTGATGCGTTAATGCAACGTCGTATCATATTTTTACAGGTATTTTGTTCTTCTTCAATTTATAAAAAAAATATTGCTCTATACCTTATATTTTTTTAGAAATTTAAGATAAATGTCTAAAATCGGGGTATGCTTATTATTTTCCTATAAGAATATATACAGAACATAATCAAAAATTTAAGGTATATTTCTCTTTATTATGGATAAAGCCCACATCCCAACCCCGACAATACAATACAGATCATCGTGGCGCCAAAGGATTAGGAGAGCCGACCCTACCTAAAGTGGGATAAGGCAAAGAAAAAGAAGAAGAAAGAAGAAGAATATCCAAACTAACTAGGTTATTTTTTTCAAAATGATTTGTTAAGTAATAATGATGGTATATGGTTATGGTGATGGTAATAAAGATGGGTGGATGGCAGAGCGGTTAGCGCACTGGGTTAGTAATCCAGTGGTCGCGAGTTCGAATCCTGCCTCGACCGATTTCGTTCACCTATAGCACAAGCATTTATGCTTATTTTAGGGAACGTAGGAAGATGTATATGTACTTGTTTAACAAGGACATATTCATTTTTATTAAAAAAAAAATATCAAATTGAAAAAATAGGTACGTTGGCAGCAGTCACCCTCTTAAGAACAAACCTTATTTTAAATTAAAAAAATACTACGAACATTTACTTTGATTGTATGCATTCTTTAAGCACATAAAATATTTATTTCTCCACGACACACAGTAAAAAATGCTGAAAAAAAACGATATTTTTAATATATTTTCAGAATTTTTTTGTTGAAATACAAAATTCGCTCCCTAGAGAAATGTTGAAAATACTAAAACTATTTTTTTTAAAAACACACTGTTAAACATATTCGAGAGATTCGATTTCAAATTGGGGTTTTCAGGTTTATTTGCCCCCTTAAATCAAATAAAAGTATATTTCACGTCGAACTATAGATACACCTTTCATACTGCCAATATCAAACACGTATTGTCAAACGCAGATGTTTTATATGTAATACAAATAAGGATAGATTCAAACACTGAACATGTTGTGGGGATTGAGGAGACAGCCCCTCTGGCTTGCCTTTATATTCATATGTCCCCACCAAACAGAGTTAGTTCAACTCGCGCCTCTGTCTAATAAATAACATCTACTCAGAACACGCATTATTATTTCGCTTCACTTAATAGGTAGTCTCAATATGACTATAGTGGTGACCCCGACGTGATATACTTATACTTATAAAGAAAAACTCATAAATGGTAACAATAAAAACTGTAATCAAAAAATAAATTATACTTTGCAATATGAGAAAAGATTACTTTGCACCGCTTGAAAATTTATTTGATATAATCTTGACATGTCAAGTGTCAAATTACTCTTTGTGAATTTGGTGTAAAAATAAAACGAGTGCTGTACAAAGGAGACATAAGCTATGCACATGGTCATATGTACAAAAAAAAATTAAACACAAATTTTAATATATATATATGTCGCGTCCCTATGAGGGTCGCGGGATTGTGACGAAAGGAATAAGGACTGACCTGTCTTCCGTCGCCGGTTTCCAGGTGACACTCTCTTCCTCTGCTGTCTTGAGGTTCGACGAGTCTTCTGACCTTCCAGGAGCAGCCCGGAAGGTACCAAATTCCGATTGCCGTCGGGAAAAACACACGATGCTTCGCGGCCGGCAATATGCTCCAAAACTACGCTTCGCTGCGATAATCCACGAGATTACGTCACACGCACGACGTGTCGACGGGAGCGCATTCGGACGCAGACTGTTTTCGATGCAGCCTTGACATGGTCAGGCCCGGATGGGTGGGGAAAGGAATAAAGTGAGGAAAGGATTTGTTTCAACAGTTCCAACACTGAACATCCCCCGGCCCAAGGGTTGGCATAGCCAATCCTTCCAAATGTTAAAATATTACAACATAACACAAATTAACAAACATGTGAAAGGATTCAATTCAAATATATACAAACTATATTCTAAATAACTTATATATAACATATTATGTAAACAAAAAAGGAATCAATTTTCCTTGAAAAAGGGACAAAGTTTATTGACCGGTCGGAGAACAGCCCCATTTGAAGTCTTTAACTTTACGACCCTTACAACTTTGTCTTTACCTGGTAGAAGTCCCAGTATTCTACCAGTCCGCCACTGAAGCGGAGGAAGGTTGTCTTCCTTTATCAACATTAAATCTCCTATCCGAGGAGTTTCTGTGGAAATCAGCCACTTTGACCGCTGTTGAAGAGTATGTAGATACTCCTTTTGCCAACGGGCCCAAAATCTTTGAATAAATTGTAAGTTATTGGAAAATGTTTTCCATTCAGACGTTATATTCGAAGGTGTGGGTTCATCCCACGAAATGTCAAGCAACCAAAGTTTCTGTAAAATTAATATCGCCATAAAAATAATGGGGATTAACCATCCTAATGGATCAAAAATTCGAGCGAAATAAGACAATATACTACGTTTAGTACAGTTTTCACTATTTACTTCATTTACAGTATTGGTGAAAGTATTCGCTGTCAGGTTCCACTGGATTCCTAATAATTTAATGTTACAGCTATCATCAAATGGTCTTGGAATCTCGCAAAATTCACTTGGTAAATTTTCGAGGAGTTCAATTTTATTCGAAGACCATTTGCGCAATTCAAAAACGCCATCTTGTAACAAATGTATATGCTCTCTCTGAAGCCGTTTTACCTCATCAAGAGAGTAAGTTCCCGAGACTATATCATCAACGCATATAGCTGAGAGTAATACGTTTGCGGCGAGTGGATATATGTTTTTACCCGTCTCTGCTAATTCATGCAAAACTCTCATCGATACAAATGGGGAGCTTTTCATGCCATACGTTACCGTGCGTAATACGTATGTTTGCGGAGGATTATCCGGAGAATCTCTCCACAAAATCAGCTGATAAGGCTGATCATCAGGGTGAATTAATATCTGCCTGAACATCATCTTAATATCCGCCACAAATACGACTTGATGACATCTAAAGTTCAAAATAATGTCAACAATATCCCTTTGAAATTTAGGGCCAGCCAGTAAACAATCATTCAGACTCACACCGGTGGAAGTAAGCGCACTAGCATCGAATACAACTCTAATTTTTCGAGAAGAAACTGTGTTTTTGTAAACACAATGATGCGGTATGTAATAATGCTTACCTTCTGAAGGTATTGAATTATATACTTTAATGTGCCCTAAGCTGATATATTCTTTCATGAAAGCGGAATTTTCTAATTTGGAGGTGCTATCACGTTCTATTTCTAGATTATACAATCTCTTTAAAGCAACATGATGTGAATCACCCAGTTGAAGATGATTTTTTTGGTAAGGCAAACGGATGACGTACCTACCATTGACATCACGATACGAGGTTTCTTTAAAGATTTTTTCACATTCTATATCCTCGGGATCTAAAGCAATGTATTTTGGAACATTTTCAGACTCCCAAAATGGGTTGACTAATTTATCCAAAGAAATATCTGTGACAAGCGATACTAACGACGAATGTACTCGAGATTGTCTAAGTGTGGCACGAGATATTGAACCCATAATCGCGTACCCGAGAATGGTTCCTACTGCGCAAGGTAAACCGTTACCCAAGCGCATAAGATCGCCTGTAATTACATCAGTGTAGACGTCTGCACCGATGAGAACGTCTATGGGACCAGGAATATTGTATTGTTCATCCGCTAGAACGAGATCCTTAAAGCGATCTGTTATATTTCTAGATATTGAAATTTCAGGCAGATTGTTTGTAATCTTATCAATAATAAGTGCATTAGTGGATATTGCAACGGAACCGGTCCGATCTGTAAGTGATATTTTTGTCAGGCCTTTCGTTCGGCGACATTGTTGTCCACCGAGCGCTGACACAGGAATCTCTGCCCTAGAACGTCTAAGACAAAGTCTTCGAACACAGCCTTCTGTAATGAATGACGCTTGTGAGGCACTATCGAGAAGGCATCGAACCTTTTGACGACTGCCATATGAGTCCTGAATGTACGCTGTAGCAGTTGGCAGTACAACTGTACATAATTTGCGACATTCAGTTGATAGCACGACTGCCCTTGCAGTTTCCGAATCTTCAACAGTATTACTCGTTTCAATCGTCGGCGATTGTGAACGACTGGATTGAGTGTTCTTGTTCTCAAAATGAATCAATGTGTTGTGTGACTTGGAAGAACATATTTTACATGAGAATGAACTAGTGCAGTCCTTGATGTGATGATTCTTAAAACACGAGAAACAGAGACCCTTTTGTCTAATAAAATTTTTACGCGATGAAAGTGATTCCCTTTTGAAGCTATTACACGCATAAATAAAATGATCTGTTGACGAACAAAACACACATTTTTTAGACTTTCCATTATCCGTTAAATGGAAAACAGATTTCGATGATTTTCTTTGAGAAATATCACGCGAAGGTTGTTTGGTGGATATTGTAGCAGCGTCAAAAGCCCTACACTGGTTTTCTAAAAAACCCATTAGAACTGAAAATTTAGGAAGCTCATTACTGCAATTATGAATTTCAAAATTTGTTCTCAGGTCCACACTTAATTTCCGTACAATAATATGAACTAATATGAAATCCCAATGTTCTACTGGGAGTTTTAAGGCCTGAAGAGCCTGTATATTTTCTTTCACGGAACTTACGAAGTTGCGCAATTCTCGGACGTTATCTACATAACGTAAAGACATAATATTCTCCAAATGATTGTCTGCTATCAATCTTGTATTGTTAAATTGATCACATAGTAAATTATAAGCGATATTATAATTTTGATCTGTAATGGGCAAATGTTTTATTGTTTTTAGAGCGTCTGATTCTAAACACGAAAATAGATAATGAAGTCGTTGCACGTTATTTAATGAGTTGTTATCGTGAACCAATGTTTGATAAATGGAAAGGAAATTCGGAAAATCTACGTATTTTCCTGAAAATTTTGGTAAATTTATTTTAGGTAAATAACAGCTATTATTCGATACAGTCGACGAGTTTTGTGAATTTTGTTCTGTCTGTGCATACAAATTAGAATACATTTCTTTTATTTCATAATATATATTCATGAACTCGAAATATTTCGTTTGATGAACTGTGTAGTCAAAATCTTTAGAAGCCCCGACTTCTAAAGCTATATGATTTTCTACAAACTCTGTTTTGATATGATCGATATCCGAAAACCGTATTTTAAACTTCGATAAATTCATAGAATCGCCATTCTCAGCATCGATAGCAATCTTATAAATGTTATCCAAAGATAATTTAGCTAAATTATATTTAACCAATTTCGCCATGATTAAATACAAGTGTTACTGAACGTCAGTACTAAAAACAGATTAAATTGTAAACAAATATATGAACTATCTTTAACCAAGTTTCATTAAAATAAAAATAATATTTCTGAACGTCACCAGAATTGGGGCCGTACCAATCACTTATCAACAAAATACCTATATATACCTACAAAATACGTATACAGAAATATACAACATACAACATAACTGAACGTCAGCTGAGTTGTTGTTATTGAAAATGTTCAAATTAACAGTTAAATATAAATATGTTTCGTAATCCTAAAGTATTTATTCAAATGAATGTTATCTAACAAATATTGAAACGAAAAATAATAAAAATAATAATATTACTGAACGTCAGTAATGTTTGATATGTGGGGGCTGTCCTTATAATCGATATAACAATATATTTCTTTCAACAAAAATATATAATTAGAAAAATAATATTTTTTTTTACAAAATAAACACGACAAAACTGTAACAGAATATGTATATGTGATACATAATATATTTTATAAAAGCACCTCCGGTGGGATTTAAAATTATAATGTGCAACAAAAAATGTTTACCGTATGTCGGTAAAGAATAAATTATATTTAACTTAGAATGATACTATTTTGCACAAAATAAAACAATATTTTTGAACGACAGTAATGTATAATGTAATCTTTAGATATGTATCTAAATGTAAAATATGACGAACTATATAATAATCAATATTAATATTCAATATCATAATATGTATATTCTTTTCAACAAAAATATACAATTATAAACGAACAAAGCATACGTATATAAAATGAACACGATAAATGAATCATATTAATTTTGTGTTATGTTGTAGGTAGACAAAAATCTATACAAAACAAAAATACAATATTTACCGATGCCGGTAAGTAATAAACTGTGTTGAAACTATCGTAACCAAGATTTCAAAGGAATAAGGGTATCATCAGGCTCGTAAGGACCAAGGATGTCGCGTCCCTATGAGGGTCGCGGGATTGTGACGAAAGGAATAAGGACTGACCTGTCTTCCGTCGCCGGTTTCCAGGTGACACTCTCTTCCTCTGCTGTCTTGAGGTTCGACGAGTCTTCTGACCTTCCAGGAGCAGCCCGGAAGGTACCAAATTCCGATTGCCGTCGGGAAAAACACACGATGCTTCGCGGCCGGCAATATGCTCCAAAACTACGCTTCGCTGCGATAATCCACGAGATTACGTCACACGCACGACGTGTCGACGGGAGCGCATTCGGACGCAGACTGTTTTCGATGCAGCCTTGACATGGTCAGGCCCGGATGGGTGGGGAAAGGAATAAAGTGAGGAAAGGATTTGTTTCAACAGTTCCAACACTGAACAATATATTTTTTTTTAAAACAATCTTTAAATATCTATCTGACCAAGAAAACTGGGTGTGGGCAGAAAACGGATTTTATGGCTCCGCAATGTACGATAGTGGACGGGGATTAGGACCATGGAGAAAACTGTTTCTAGTCGCCGAAGATAGGGAGATGTATTCTGTAGTAATATTAATCGTCAGGAGGACCTAAAAGGACACTGGAAGAAGAAGAAGAAAGATGACACCAAAGAAATTAGTGACTATATACTGAGTATCTCACGGGACTGTACTTCAATATATTATTATATGATTTATATTTTACTTACAAAACCCGGCAGACGTTGTCCTGCCTGTGTATAAATAATATATACCTCAGTACATATTAAAATGGTTAATCTGTATGTTTAATTTTATTTTTTCAGAATTTTATTTAGAACTATATTTTTGTCTTTTCAGTCCCTTCCGTCCCTTCCGCCTAATATATTTTTTTTTTGAAAAAACGCGTTCAACACGTCATTGAATGATTATACAAGTAGATCATTTTTAGTAAATTCTTGTGTGAGATGTCAAACAAATAAATTAAACATAATAAAATAAATTAATTAAAAATTTTTAAATCCTTTTCTGTTTAACGTTGAACAAATCCCCTAATTTAATTGCAATTCGAAATATATCATTTTTGTTAATCCTTGTGTGAGATATCAAATAATTAAACAAATCAAAATTCAAAAACCTTATCGTGTCTGCGTAATGGAGTTCTCATCGTGTAGTAATGTTATTAATCTTCCTTTTAAATCCTTTCCTAGATCCTTTTGATTCAGATTCACCATCATCCATGTATGTTTTTTAGTTTTGTAAAATTTGTGTTACATTTTCTGGTCTTTATGTGGATAATTAATTGTCTTATTTAACGTAATTTGTAATTGTGACTGTTTGCTACCGTAAATAAACAAATAATTTTATGTAAGATCAAATCTTATGAAACCATCCAGTCAAATATTACTGATATTGATATTTCATTTCATCTCTTTCATTTGGTTGTATAATAAATTGATTGAATTCGTAAAATTAATTGAATATTATATAATAAAAAATCTGCTAAATTTATAATAGTTGAAATAAAATTATTGTACGATATTGATAGTTAAGAAATCAAACAAATGGTTTACTTAATAGTCCACCAAGATGAAATTAGATTTATTGAATTATTTATTGTAATTGAAAATTATTGATTCTGAAACTTTGATTGGGAATCTAGATTATTTTTTTTCTATGTTTATATTTATATGTATATATTTGATTTTTGTAGATAATATTCACAAATATACCTACTATAGGTACACTAGTGGGCGAATTGTCACAAGGCAATTCCTTCAAACCAACTAGATTACAAAGTAAGACAAATTAATACAGTACATAAACAATAGCAAAAAGATTGATTGCGTAAACAAAAAAAAAACATTACATTGACAAAAATAACATAGTTAAAGCAAATAATTTTACTAGGAAAGGAAAAAGATTAAATGATTGGGATTAGGTGATTTGAATATATACTATACATATATTCCTTCTGTATTAACTTCTTGATTTTTAACAAATGCGTCCGACTGTAACTAATATAATGAATCCGACATTAACGAGCTACAAAAAACTGAAAACCGTAAAGTGTGTTTCATGAATTGACTAAAAAACCGATTTGCCATAGAATGTCTGAAAAATAGTTGTACAATATCAATACTATTTTTTTTATTTACATAATTAAACTGCACACAAACAACACTAGGTAAAAAATTACAATGTTTAATATATAATTGTTAAACTATCCCTACCTAGTGTCAATTACTTGTGACAAACAAATGCATATAGTGTAATTTCAGGAGAGATGGACCAGTGGGTGAGATGGACCGGGGCTATTATTTCCAATTCCTATCACTAAAGAGCAATGCTTGCGCCGATATGGCGTTCATTTTGATGTTGTGTGTTGTGTGATTGTATATTCTTTGGAGAAAAACGCTAAGAACGCAAGTTATTTAACATTAAAGTTTTTAGACATGTTGAAAATTTTACGTACAAGAATTAGGTAAGCGATATAAGTAATTTTATTAGTGTTTTTTTAGGTTTTTCTCATATTAATAGATGTAAACAATCATACCTAATGTAAAAATTATTTGTTTTGTAAGACGGTTTGTTTTAAACTTCCGGTCCATCTCTCCTTGCAAAACAGGAGAGATGGACCAGTGTTTTCAGGGATAGACGGACCAAGCAATATTATTTTTTTTAGATTTCGTAGAAGGTATATTGATATATAGGTACATAAGTAGTAAATACCTACTTAATATTAAACAAAGATAATAATTGTTATAATTTTGAATAATTTCATCACTATCTACGTTTTCACTTCAGAACATAAATTCGAGAGCTTCTACATCTCAATCACACAACACCAGTCAGACTAAAATTGAACGAGAGACCAATTTGGTAGGAAATATTAGAAATTGTATCAACAATACTGAGTCTTGAAAAAGTATAAATGTTTGGAAATGATCAAGAAACATCCCAGAAATCTCATCACCTGAGAACATTCCTATGCTGAGAATCAAAAATAGAAAAATAATAATAAAACAAGACAGAAAACCACTTGGAGAAAAAACATTTGCTTTTCAGAAGAAACATAGTAAGAAAAGGTATCAAATAAAAGAAAGGCGAGAAAGCTCTGATACATCTACATGTAGTTTTATTAGCCTTCATGATGACAGCGATCTTGACTTAATCTGGGATGAAAATGAATGCGCAGAATGTGGAGAGCTGTATGGTCATTCGCGATTGAATCAAGAATGGATAAAATGTACCACATATGAACGCTGGTTTCATAAGAATTATAGCTCTTTCTCCGATATGTGCGATGGATGTAACTCTTAGGTGTAACTCTTAAATCTTTTAGATTCTTCTTGAATCTTAAATTAAATTCTTAAATCTTAAATCATTTGAAAATTACAGAAAATTGTCAATTTGAAATGATTACCCTTGTTTTTTTTTGTTTAGACTTCCTTGGTCCATCTCTCCCACACAAGGTGGTCCATCTCACCCACACAAGGTGGTCCATCTCACCTGCCTTCTCGGGATAGATGGACCGATGGTAGTTTTTTTTCATCACCTCAGTATTGCTTTATTTGTTGACAAATTTGATTTATTTTATATTTTTTCATTTTATAATTAATAAAGCTATGAATACAATATTAATTAGTGATTTTATTTCTAAACTGAACAAAGTTATGATACATTTAAAAAAAGTGGTCCATCTCTCCTGAAGTTACTATAAGTAATAACGTACTGTGATGTGAATGTGTAGTGGGTGAGAATGTGTTATCTTGCTAAGCTGATTTTAAATTGGACAATAAGTTTTTATATTGGTAAGACGAGTTATGGAAAATATCTAGTTGTGGGGTACTTTGATATTTATTGTAAGTGATGATATTAAATAAATTTTATATTCATCTTCTTCTTTTTTTACCTGGCACTGATTATTTTAGTATGGTCTGCTACAAACTTTATATCTCAGTGGACATGATATTGGAATTTATATTTTTAAGAGAACCGGGAACTCAAAGCTACACCATGACCTTTCATCGGCTGGTTTACGTGGTCACTGTAAATCCTTGCACAATTATGCCTTCTTTATTGAGTAACCTTACCAAATCCCTTGAAAGCTCTATATAATATTTTGCGTAGAAATATTTAACCGCTTAAAAATAAGCTGAAAGCACCATCGCCACCTATGAAATGACGAAGAAACTTTTTTCTAAAGCCGTCTAATTAAACAATGATTTATTTTTCATTCTTTGCCACCACTCTGCTCTGTCCTGTGCGTCTTCTGCGGTGTCATTTAAGTCTTTCGTGTCCTGCCTAATCACTTTGTACCACCAGCGTTTGGATCTGCTTCTGGACCGGGGATATTTAGGGCTTGGCCCCTGTTGCTTACATATTTTGTAAGTTTCCTTTTCCTGTTAATAGGTATGCTCGAATCACCGCAGCTTGCCAACAGTTGAGGAATTTTAGCTGTAAAAATTTGTTTGTCTCAGACCACGTTGTATGTCCACGTTGTTTTTTTAACCTTTAATGTCACAATGGCAATTGAATATACTTCGACACAAAACAAAAGTTTCCATTCACGCGTTGTTTTAATGAATTGAATTAAGGGTGCACCATGAGTTATAAAAATGTTGCGTTGTAACATAAAACTTTAATCATGAACCGTGAAATTGACGTCGTCAATGAACTCGCCGCTTGGGCGCCATGCAAGGAAGACGCTTGTAAAAGAATACGAGAAACTATTTAAACAACCCGAGCTGCCGAGTGGCCCAGATCTGGAATGCCTCTTAACCAGCAACAGGCTCAGATCAAGAAATCCCCCTAAAAACAGTAAAAAATCAACACGACTAACTTTAACACAATACAGAGCCAGATGGCACGAATCCTCAGACCCGGTAAACCACGGTCTGCCCTGTTTATCAACAAAACCGTCTGGATTCGACCAGCCACGTATAGTTTGGACAGCACTAAACAGAATCCGAACGAGACATGGCAGATGTGTCGACACTTTCCACAAATATGGCCGGTTGTACTCCCCTAGATGCGACTGCGGGGCGGAGAAACAGACCATGGAGCATATTGCGTCCGAGTGTGGCTTCAGGTCATACGTGGGAGAGTACAGGGACTTCTTCTTGATGTGATGAGTGACTCAGCGACGGAAAGCATCTTGAAGCAAATCTACTTGTGCTAATTTCTGTTATTTGGGTCTGAAATTTGTATTTGTATGACCTCGAATCATGTGATGTATAAAATTTTTACCCTTACGATAAATAAATAAATTGATTTCGAAAAAGTCTTATTGATTCTAAAAAAATGTAATCGCGGAACATCTTCTCGAATTTAACCATAATATTAACGTAGATACGGGACTTCAAATAATAATACATACAGGTTATTCAAATTTAAAACTAGGCGATATAGAAATATTATAAATTAGTAAAAGTGTGAATACTAAATAAAAAAAATGATAAATAACCAATTAAAATTCCCAAATAATCTGTTAATAAATACTTTTCCAATTAATTAAAATAATAATAAAAATAAAAATAAAAACATATTTCTGAACCACCCGGTGTCACTTATGTTTATTTTTGAAATCCCTATTAAGAATATAATATATACTATATTTTTTCATCCATACCATCACGGCATATCCCACAATGTGGGGTAACCAGCGAAAGGAGTGCGGGTGTGCATTGCCTTATAAAATGGAGCACAACGTATCTGTGTATACCTACACACCAGTCTCGTCTCACCTAAAAAGGCACTATTTTCAGAATGGGTGGTAAACCTCATTGCTGAACTATGTGAGATGTTATTGTTGCCTGTTGTATTTTCGATTACCCGGCTCTTACAGGACACTCGAAAACAATAATAGAAAAGTGTGGAAGCACTATTCTAAGCCGGTGCCTCACAGCTAATATTATACTATATAACTTTTGTTATACACTGCCTTTACTATTGTATGTTAAATTATCGACCTCAATACAGGCCAGCACTAGTGAAGTCGATTTTATGTATTATTTTGTATTTTGTTACCTGTAAAGGTAAAAAAATAAATAAGATTTTAAAATATCTATTTTTTCCGTATTTTTCGGCTGAATTTAAATATTAAGTCTGATAACTATATGTATTTATTGTTTATTTATTTGACGCTTGACATTACATGGTTTGTATATTATTTGTACAATTTTCTTGTCAATTATCATTTTAACCGAGGGTACCGCCTTAAAACAAAAACGGAATCAGAATTGTTATAAATTACGTAAATTTCCTGATAACGACTCACTCTTTTGATTAATAACCCTTATGAAAACATAAAAGGGAAGCTGAAAATTAAAAAAAAAACAAAAAGCAATTTTTATAAAACAATTGATTGACCTTCTCTTGTCAAAGAATAATTTCCTTGTGGTCATAACAAATACATCTTTGTGCCTAACCTTTAAAATTAAGGAAATTCTGGGCAGTGTATAAAAATTAATTATGTTGAAACCCACTGAAAACGCCATGTAATTACATACTTTCTTGCAGATAGGTACAATGGATTTTTCCTCCATCATTCGTAATTTAGTTTGAATTCAAGCTTTCAATGAGTACCAGGAAAGTACCGGGTTAGAATAGTACTTCCACTATTTTCCACTATTATCATCGTCAAATCAAGTAGATGCAATGTACATTATGTTGGTATCCCTGTTGTAGCAAAACACGACGCACTCACTTATACACAAACTACTGACTTACGACAAAAAAAAAAAATACGAGTGGTTTGTGGCCAACTCCTCACTAACAAGTCACTCCATAGTGTTCTAATTTTGTACGGAATATTTTCAGCATTTTCATGAAATGAGTTTGTTCAATTAAATTTTATTATTAAAACTTGATAATTCTTCAGTAACATTTTATGAAAGTGATGTGTCATTATGGCCCAGTATTTCAGTCGGCCCTTAGGAGTTTAACTCAAGTTTAACAAAAATATTGCGTATTTCAGTACCTAATCTTCCCTTAAATACGTCACTAAACGACAAATATTTAACTCAACGTTTCTGGCGGATCGCGTGTCTTAATCTTGATTTTAGTATTGTTTCTAGACTTTTTCGCCAGGTGGCGTACTTATCGCCGCATGCTTTATTTCATTTTATACTACAAATAACTATGCATAATAATTATAATCATGATTTATTTTTGTTGTTAAAATAAAAGACTTGATATAGAAGTGGTTCATGTATTTAATATTTATTTTCTTTTTTACATAATTATAATGTATTGCCTGACAACAAACGAAATAAACTGTCAGCCATAATGAAACGTCAGGTACGCAACTTTATTTTTGTGATGTTTTTTCATCCCAATTTTTTAAATTGATCCATCCTGTTTCTATATATATAATGTGTATTCTTAAATTTTCTACATAAGACACTATTTTACCATTATCACTTAGTTCCATATCCATCTGTAAAATGTACATACATTTTGCATTGAAGTACTACGTACCTACGTAGTACATATTCAATGACATTTTTTCACTACAATGTTTGATTTTAATTAAAAAAAACATCGATCGGTATAAAAAATTGAAAAAGTAACATGCTGTGTAATGAAACAAATAAAATAATGTGTTGTTATAATAATAAAATAATATTTAGTCACAGCTTCGCGTCACGTATCAGGTTATTAGGTTATTACAATTTTGACAGATGCGTTATAGACAATAACCATAGAAAAACGTAAAATATATCTATAGTTGAAGATAACGTAACTGACGTTTCATTTTGCACTGAAATACGCGAATGAAATTTAATCTTCCCTAAACTTTTAACTTGGATTACCAAATCCAACGATTTAAGGGCCAACTGATATCTCGGGCCTATACCAATTTGAAAATAAAAATTTCTAATTTGAAGTCTCCTGAGTTTGGGGTCACTTAAAAATATTTGACGTTTAAAAAAATTGAGAAGCACTATTCAAATATCTTTCAAAATCTAATGGGGTCAAAGCGAGTATAAGATATATGTACCTACACATTTGCGAAATTTGAAAAGAATCGAATGAGTAGGTACGTCTTTAATTGATACAGTAAAATAAACACGCCGTACAAAGTACACAGCACGCAGCACATAGCACACACACACACACAGATAAATTGCGATGAAACTTTCAGAATACAATCTCATCACAATACTAGTTGATAATCTGCAATAAAAAAATATCCTTAAAAATTGAGAAATCATAACTCCCCACCATATCCCGTGGGTTAGTAAGGAGTGAAAATTGTGTTATAAAAATCAATATCAAATTTAAAACTTTTATTTGAAGGCTGATTTCTTTCCTTCCCCCATACTTCCTCTCTCTTTTTAGATTTTTTGTTGTTCATACTAGTGGCCATGAAAATATTTTTAAAATCACATGCCAAAATAATATTTACATTTATGCCCCTGTAAATTATCATATCTACACAAGGTTCAATTTTTAATATTGTAGTATGGTTGCTCAATGTGTGATCCCAGTCTTGACATATGGAGCAGAAGTACTTACTCTGACGAAAGCGACTGTCAGAAAACTAAGAGTAGCACAGCGAAAGCATGAAAGACTCTAAGATAGAGTGAGAAATTCAGAAATACTTAAAAGATCAGGAGTTACTGACGTTGTTGAAAGAGTTGCAAACCTGAAGTGGTATGGGCGTGACATATAGCCAGAGTGAAGGACCAAAGATGGACCAAGAGGATCCTGGAATGGAGACCACGTAGGGACAAAAGAAGTAGAGGCGGACCACCTCCGCGATGGTCCGATGACATAATGAGGGTTGCTGGTGACTGGATGCAGAAGACCCAGGATAGAGAAACCTGGAGATATGAGAGTAAGTATGATTGCAATTATACAATCAAAAAATTATTAGGTCTTGCATTTCTTAACATAATATTCCTAGGCAAGGCAAGATTTTCGGCTTCTATAAGCAATTCCCCACTATTCCATTGTAGTGAAAAGTAAAGAGTAAAAAACAGTATTTTCAAAATGTTTTTTATTTGTTTTCTTGTTATATTTTTATTCCATAAATTTTATGGATATATTTATAAAGATAGTTTCGTCTTTTCGAATAGTTTTGTAATTCGCGATTCGATATTCGAATAGTTTAGGTTTTGAATATTTGTAAGCACTAATTCACGCTGTACAGTTGAAGATCTACTTTAACGCTTCGAGACTAGAAGTTCTTACCGAAGCAAAATTTTTGGCCTTGTGTCAGTCCATATATAGAACTCAGATTGCTGATGTCATGAACACAGTTCAAAAACGTCACGTAGTAAAATTTATAAGAATCAAAGCCGTAGATTGTGACGTCACGCAGTTGAATAACAAAAATGGTAAATTTTTGTGAGGTTTCATATTTCAAGAATTGCTTAGTTCTCATTATTTTTTTATGAATATGAGAATTGTAATACCACAGTTCGCTACTTATTTATTTTAGGTTATATTTTTTGTCGTCTCTCGTTTGAGTAAAAATATTCCTTTAAGATTCCTTTTAAAAGTGGCCTTTGTATTTTATCCTAAGAACTTACACATAGAGTTGTCATTATAAAATATACATAATTTTTCGTTCTTTTAAATTTGGTTCGCAAACGCGACTCGGTATCTATTCACCGGTATCACCGGTATTGCTCAATGACACAGGTAAAAGTCAGCTTGGCGTGGAGCGACACAGGTAAAAGTCAGCTTGGCGTGGAGCGACACAGGTAAAAGGGATTCGCGTTTGCGAACCAAATAAATTAGGGCGAAAAATTATATATTTTTTATGACTAGTTGTTTGTAACATATAAGATCCAGCTGTCGATGGCGATAGTATGCATTATTGAAGAATACGTACCAAACTATAAACACTTAAACACAAATTAATAAATATTTTAAAATATTTTGTTTTCTATATAAAAAATTTAGGTATGTATGTCAGGATAGGATAGTATGGAGGTCAGTCTGTTTTTCCTACCCAGAGTATGAAAACAACATGATGTATGTTTGTAGATTAAGTAGGTATCAAACTATTGAGTGAGATTTTGTGTAGTGTTTGCTGCCTTACAAATTGTAAGAAACGATGACGTTACTAAATTCAATTTTTATCAAAATTGTTAAAAAAAGTTTGAGATGTAGGCACTACTACAATGTTAATATTTTTTACAGCAAATTAAATTATCTATTTGGGGTATTTCACCTTTTTTCGGTATTTTTGAAAAATTTGGAAATATAGGCAGTTAAACACAAATTTATCACAAAAAAATATTTTTCTTCATAAAAATCTGGAATAATTTGAAAAAATAAATATGAGATTTTGTGTTTGTCTATGTACAAAATCTATAGGTGCTGAATACATGGTTAAAAACAATTAATGTTCTCCGTAGTTTTACATATAATTAACTAGTGAGCCCCGGCAAACTTCGTATTGCCTATATAATTAAAAATGGTCCTTCAGTACCTCCCGTCCCTTCAGTACCTCCCGTCCCTTCAGTACCTCCCGTCCCTTCAATAGGTTAAGAAAAAGTTTAATTCCCGAAACAATACTAGGAAGACCTACGAAGAGATGAAAGGACAGTTGGACCTTCTTTTTCCAGGATTCT
This sequence comes from Molanna angustata, assembly GCA_963576475.1. Classification (NCBI taxonomy): domain Eukaryota; kingdom Metazoa; phylum Arthropoda; class Insecta; order Trichoptera; family Molannidae; genus Molanna; species Molanna angustata. The sequence goes on from OY754968.1 coordinate 41,539,640, forward strand.
CCAACTTCATAGGTAAAATACACGATACACGAAAACAAATACACGATAAAGAAGAAGAAAAAAGATTAAATCCAGAAACTGTCCTAGAAGACCTGCGAAGAGATGGAAGGACATTTGGAGCTTCTTCTCCACGAGTATTAGGTCATTTTACTTTCATAGGTAAAATTACCTAATACCTGATGAAGATGAAGAAGATTTTTTTTAATCCAGAAACCATCCCGGGCATACACTCGACAATTCATCAAAGTTTCATTGAAATTGGATGAAAGGTTCCCAGGATAGTCCACCTTCATTGGTAAAATGACCTAATACTCGATGAAGAAGAAGAAGAAAAAAATTTCAATCCAGAAACCATCCCGGGCATACGCTCGACAAATCACCAAAGTGTCATTGCAATTGGATCAACGGTTCCCAGGATAGTCCACCTACATTGGTAAAATGACCTAATACCCGATGAAGAAGAAGAAAAAGAAGAATTTTTTAATCCAGAAACCATCCCGGGCACACGCTCGACAATTCGCCAAAGTTTCATTGTAATCGGATGAACGGTTCCCAGGATAGTCCACCTTCATAGGTAAAATGACCTAATACCCGATGAAGAAGAAGAAGAAGAAAAAAATTTTAATACAAAAACCATCACGAGCATACGCTCGACAATTCACCAAAGTTTCATTGCAATCGGATGAACTGTGAAATCGGATTGTTAAAAATCGGATTACAGGATAGTCCACCTTCATAGGTAAAATGACCTTATACCCGATGAAGAAGAAGAAGAAGAAGAAGAAAAAAAAAATTTTGATCCAGAAACCATCCCAGTGGCCTTACTCTCCACTGCAAATCCGATCCCAATACGATCCGATTCGCTAAGAACCTACCTTTGTAACGTAGAATGAATGCGGTAGGTAGGTATGTTTTAATAGTAATAGTCGTTCATTTGAATGTACGCAGGCGACAGATAGGTAAGTTCTAAATGAAAATTTGAAATTGGGATCGGATTCGAGTTTCAAGAGTAAGGCTACTGGTATACTCTCGAAAATTCACCAAAGTTTCATGGCAAATCGGATGAACGGTTTAGGAGCGCATTCAACACATACATACATAGATACAAACATTGAAATTTATAATATAGAACATTGCAGATAGCAATAGTAATAATGCATTATTTTCAAATGAATTGTTTCACATTATTCAAATATATAGATCTTTCAAAAAATACATTAATAAGGGAACTGAATAAGAAGGCATACTTGGTGAAAGTTGCGCAAGCGCATAAAGTGATCACGTAATCCAGCCGATGATAGGTCATTAGCCCTGTAGGTGCCTTGAGTTCCTGGTTCTTCTTTAATATCCCAACTTCGTCTCTATTGAGATAATAAAACATTTTTTTATTTTTCTATAATTTTCTATACAATAATATTTACAATAATTATGTTTACTTGCATAATATGTTTGAAACATTATTTTTTTTTTGTATGTATTTGCGACACATATTTACTTCATCATATAAACTTTAAATAAACCAAATCCCCCTCTAATCTGTGGGATTAAAAAGGGGGGTCCGAATTTTTGGTTTTGCGTATTAATATATAGATTATTTACCTACTATATTATTATATAAAAAAAAGAATAATACATATACATCTTCCTACGTTCGCTAAAATAAGCATAAATGCTTGTGCTATAGCTGAACGAAATCGGTCGAGGCAGGATTCGAACTCGCGACCACTGGATTATTTGCCCAGCGCGCTAACCGCTCTGCCATCTACCCATCTAATAGACGTATCATTTAAAGATCAATGCACTACTGAATCGCGCAATACAGTGTTAGTTCTAACTCAAAAATGATGTTTATATTCTTGTTAGCAACTCAGGGCCGAGTTCAGGTGGGTGCTTTATGTGCAAATGTACCAGTCAGTTCAAAAAAGTAAATTAATTTAACTGGTATATTTATCAATTCTTTTGATAAATATACTAGTTCATTGTCAATTATTGTTAATTTCGAGTGTATTTCATTGTATAATGGCGTGAAGCCGTGTATGTTTTGTTCAATAAATAAATTCTATTTTTCGATTCGGTCATAAGAAACAGATCAAATCTACAATGAGATTTTAATCAATCATTGATTCGGTCATCAGAAACAGATCAAATCTACAATGAGATTTTAATCAATCATTGATTCGGTCATAAGAAACAGATCAAATCTACAATGAGATTTTAATCAATTATTGATTCGGTCATATGAAACAGATCAAATCTACAGTGAGATTTTAATCAATTATTGATTCAATCATAAGAAACAGATCAAATCTAAAATGAGATTTTAATCAATCATTGAATATTCAAAAACCTGATTTCTTGTCGGTAATTGAATTACTCAGAGCTATCATCGTTTTATAAAACTAGTGGGTTGTGGCCGACGCTATACTTTTCACTACCATGTCACTCCACCCACAATATATTCAAATTTTGTATCGGAAATTTTTAGCATTTTCATGAAATAAGTTTGTTAAATCATTTTTGATTTAAATATTAAACTATAAAAACTTCATAATTCTTCAATACCATTTTATGAAAATGATGTGCTTTTATATCAATTTGAAAATAAATATCAAATTTTAAGTTTCCTGAGCTTGGGGTCACTTTTAAATATTTGACAGTTAAAAAAATTGAGAAACACTATTCAGATATCCTTCTAAATAATGGGGTCCAAGTGATTATCAGATAATACAAATTTGCAAAATTTGGAAAGAATCGAATGAGTATATAATCGATAGCATATAATCGATATAGTAATACATAATCGATATAATAGAATAAACACGCCATACATAGCACAAAGTACATGATAGGTACTCAGCACACACATACACACATATAACATACACTGTGATGAAACTTTAAGAACACAATCTCAGCATGGTACAAGTTGATAATCTGCTATAAAAATAACTCCCCACCCACCTTCGTTTAGTGAGGCGTAAAAATATGAGAAAACCTTTCCATTTCATAAATCATAAATTTCGTGTTCTAAAAAAAATATTCGATTTACATACACATTTGTACAAGTAGGTAAACAAGCCACAATTAAATGATATTTCTGGCGCAGTTCAGGGATGACATCTGTGCGAGAACACTGTCATCTCATTTATAAGGACTGTTGCTTTCATTGTTTACAAATAAACACGTACGTACTTTTGTCGCGGAACCTAAAAGTTAATCAAATCCGCACAAAAAAAAACATATTTTACATTAAGTTTCATCGATATATCGTGGCAAAATATTTACTTCATACTATATATCACAAGATCAGTTAAAGTGCATAATTAATTAACAATATCCATAAAAACATAAAAATAAAGTGCAAACTCAAAATCTGAAAGAAAAGAGACAGCTGGTGTGTCACAAGATCAAAACACAAGAAAGGAACCGCATTCGTCCGCTGATTCCTACGTCACTTTGCAAACAAGCGACTATTGGTGCTATTCACGGCAACGGAGTACGGACTGCATTAACGAACACTCAAGGTACCGACTACCCACTACTCAACAATAATAAAGCCTCTGTCACTTGGAGCAAGATTCAAATCAAAGTTTCGAGTTTATATTTATATTCTATTTTTTTTGTTTGGTTTCGTTTCTTAATATAATATTATCTCTATTGCATACACATAAAGCAATATGTCCACTAGAAACAAACAAAAGAATGAACAAGAGAATACATCAAGGATGGACTCAAACTCAGATTTGAAAAAATATTTTAATCTTAAATTTGATCAATTCAAAATAGAAATTAAAGCTGAAATCGAACATTTTACCAAATCAATTGAATTTTGCTGCGCAAAGCTTGATGACATAGAAAAAAGAGTCTCGATAACTGAAAACAAACTGAGCAAACTTGATACCATCACAGCAGATCTGCGGGAATCAATGAATGAAGTCAAGTCCAAACTGGAAATCATGGATGCATTGTCCAGGAAGAACAATATCATTTTGCATGGCGTTCCCGAAAGGAAACAAGAAAATATATTAAAGATAGTTGAAAATATCGCCGAAGTCACCAACTTTCCTTTAAAAGAAGAGCATATTGATCACTATTGCAGAATGAGACATCCAGCCAAAGAGAACGCGCCGAGAGGAATACACCTTAAATTCACTAAACAGTTGCAACGCGACAACTTCCTGGCAGCAACAAAAAAGTTCAACTCAAACAAACCATCTCAAACTAAACTGAATACGAGCCACATTGGATTCGAAGGAAGCCCAACTCCAATATTCCTTCAGGAACATTTGACCCAAAAAACCCAGAAACTCTTGGCTCACACCAAAAAATTTGCGAAGGAGCATAATTTTAAATATTCATGGACACGAGATGGCAGAATATTTTTGCGTAGAAATGACATATCACCCCGTATAATTATTGATAGTGAGGCAAAATTGCACAGGCTCGCAAAAGGTACTGATGACTAATGTCATCTAAATGTTTATTCTGTTTTTATATTTTCTTTGTTTTTCTCTTTAAGCAGTCTCTAGTAACTTGCTCTAAATGAATTTAACTCTTTATTATATGAATGTGCGTGGCACAAGAACTAAAGTAAGTGAGGTGTTTAGGAATATACTAATATCAAACTACGATATAATCTGCTTAACTGAGACGTGGCTAAATGAATCTATATTCAGTGGAGAACTTATCGACAACCGTTATGACATTTTTAGGGTCGATAGACAACATGTCACAAAAAAGATGGAGGCGGTGTTCTCATTGCATGTTTAAAATACCTTGAATCCAAAATTATTAAAACGGATTACGATAAGCAAATTGAAGACGTATGGGTCCAATTCAAGCTGAAAATAAGAAATAGAGTTGAAAAAATTAATCTTTGCACTGTATATATTCCACCAAACAATGATTTAGAATCGTGTTATAAATTTTATGATAAAATTAGACTTTCATATGTAGAAAATCCGAATGCGCTTAATCTCATACTCGGAGATTTTAATAGGCCTGATATATCTTGGACCCCTGATGAATCAAATACTTTAACCCCAATACTCTTAACTACAAATGCAAGCTCATCAAATCTAATCGATACAATGTACTTTTGTAGTTTTACACAACGAAACAATGTGGCGAATGCTAATAATAGAATTCTCGACCTAATTCTAACGGACATTTCAGAAATATCTATCACTCGCTCGAAAAAACCTTTGTCTAAGGAAGATGCGCATCATCCGGCATTAAAAATTAAAATTCAACATGAAGATGTTAAAATGCTAGCATTCAAAAATGATAACAGACCAAACTTTTACAAGGGAAATTATGAAGAAATTAATAATGAGCTTAATGAACTAAACTGGGAAACCTTATTTCATAACAAAACTGTCGACGAAACTGTAGAACAATTCTATAAAACTTTGGAGTCACTGATTGACAAATTCATTCCTAAGAAAAAATCAAAAAATAATTTCCCGCAGTGGTACTCGAAGGAATTAATAAATGTCTTAAAGCGAAAAGAAAAATACCACAAAAAATATAAAAAATATGGAAACGAACTTGATAAACTAACATTCAGTATAATTCAGTATAATTCAGTAAAACTCCTCAACCAGTTCCACATTGTGGTTTTAAAATGAACGAAGTAAGGATTAACTTCTCTGAGGTTTTACTCGCCATCCGAGGGTTGGATGTTAACAAAGCTAATGGACCAGATGGAATTCCCGTTCTTGTGTTAAAAAAATGCTCCGCCGAACTAGCCCCAGTTCTCACTAAACTCTTCAAACTCTCGTTTAAAACTGGTATTGTCCCATGTGACTGGAAAAAAGCGGTCATCCACCCAATTCCCAAAAAAGGTGATCGCTCCAACCCATCTAACTACCGACCCATCGCTATTACTTCTGTACTCTCCAAAATAATGGAAAGGGTACTAAACACCAAGTTGATCACATACCTCGAAGCAAACAAAATTTTAAGCGACCGCCAATATGGATTTCGTGGAAATCGATCTTGTGGCGATCTACTCGCGTATGTGACATCCGTTTGGGGTCGAGTTATGGAACGCTTTGGAGAAGCTCAAACTGTCGCCCTTGACATCTCTAAAGCTTTCGACCGGGTTTGGCACCGAGGTCTCTTAATGAAACTCCCTTCTTATGGACTACCCCAGTCTCTGTGTACTTGGATTGCGAATTTTTTAAAAGATCGCGAAGTCATAACTGTAGTGGACGGTTGCTCATCTTCTCCCCATTCCATTAATGCGGGAGTCCCTCAAGGGTCCATTCTATCTCCAACCCTATTCCTCCTACATATAAATGACTTGCTTTTACGCGCCCCCATCCACTGTTACGCTGATGACAGCACAGTCCATGACAATTTCTCTTTTGACAAACCTCCTAAACAGAGTGAAATATCAGAAGCCCGGAAAGACCTTCATCAAAAAATAAATAGCTACCTCCACTCAATCAATACCTGGGGTGAAAGTAATCTTGTTTCATTTAACGTCTCAAAAACCCAAGCCTGTCTAATTTCTGCGAAGAGAAACCCCAATGAATTGCAAGTGTCTTTCAACGGAAGCACCCTACCTAACAGCAGCTCTATCGACCTGCTTGGAGTATCTATAACGAACCAATTACACTACAAGGGCTCCATCGAAGCTAAGGTGAAACTCGCCTCCAAAAAATTGAGCGTACTATATAGAGCGCGCAGATATTTTACTAAGACCCAGATCTGTATACTCTACAAAGCGCAAATACGCCCAATTATTGAATATGGCAGTCACCTCTGGAGTGGCGCCCCCCAATACCTACTGAATACCCTCGACGCTGTCCAAAGGCGTGCTATACGTCTGATTGATGATCCATCACTGACTGATGGATTGCAATCACTAGAACACAGACGCAGAGTCGGTATTTTAAGTTTATTCTATAGATACTACCACGGGAATTGCTCAGAAGAACTTGCATCTTTGGTCCCTCCTCCACCCACTCGCAACAGAGTCACTCGCTTCACTCAATCGCAGCATCCATTCACAGTGGATCTTCAACATATACGAACAAGTCGCTTCTCGAACTCCTTTATTAACACAGCAGCCCGACTGTGGAACGATCTTCCGAATTCTGTGTTTCCACCTTCGTACAACCCGGGTCTTTTTAAAATCCGAATTAATAAACTCTTTTCTAGATTGCAAACCCCTCCCAACGCTACGTAGTGCGCTTCTTCGGAAGAGTAAAATGGACCCAAATCCTAATAGCTGGCGTCCCCTACGTAGACATGAGAAAAAGAGCCAAACTACTTACGGCCTCGTGTTATGATAATTATATCCGTAATATGCAAAAAGAATTCAAAGCAAACCCAAGAACTTTGTGAAAACCGATAAATGATAAACGGCAATGTACAACCACTATACCAAATCAGATGATCCTAGGAAACGAATCAGCTATTAAAGGCGACAATATATGTAAACTTTTCTCCAAATATTTCCAGTCAGTATTTAATCCACTAAGTAATAATTTTTACCCCCGTAATCAAAATACAGCGACATCGCGCATATTAACCAAAGTTTTTTTCTCACTTGAGGACATTATAAATAAACTAAAAAAGACAGACATAAATAAGGGAGCAGGCCCAGATGGTATATTGCCTATTTTCATACTTAAATGTTTTTCAGGTATAGCCAAACCCCTTACCATAATTTTTAACAAATCGATTTCAAATGGGCACTTCCACACCAGATGGAAAAATGCAAATGTGACACCGATCTTAAAAAAAGGTGCCAGAGATGATATAGCTAACTATCGACCAATATCTAAGTTAGATTGCTTTAGCAAAATATTTGAATCACTTGTTCATGAGGTTTTATTCAGTCATGTGAAACAAGACATAATATATGAACAACATGGTTTTCATCCTAAGAGATCTGTAACTACAAATCTATTAACATACTCACAATTCATTGCTGAAAATGTGGATAACAGAATCCAAGTTGATAGCATATATACAGACTTTTGCAAAGCATTTGATAAGGTAAACCAACGTCTCCTAATAAGAAAACTGAAAATATATGGCATTAATGGAGAATTACTTAAATGGTTTGAGTCTTATATTTCTGATCGATCGCAAACAGTAACAATAGGAGGGCATAAAGCGCCACCATATAAAACAACATCGGGAATCGCACAAGGATCACTACTTGGACCGCTTCTATTTTTATTATTCATAAACGACATAGCCTCGTCAATTAAATACTCTGAATTTTTGCTTTTTGCCGACGATCTAAAACTGTACCGTAAAATAGAATCTATCACAGACTGTAATCTACTGCAGAAGGACCTTGCCTCCCTATATACTTGGTGTAAACTTAATGACCTTTATTTTAACTACAGCAAGTGCCAATATATTTCCTTCACAAATAATAAATCTAAAATATCTTTCCAGTACAACATAAACAACAATTATTTAGCAAGATGTGATACTGTGAGAGATTTAGGAGTCCTATTCGATTTTAAACTTAAATATGACGCGCATATAGATGAAATAGCCAAAAAAGCTTCTAAACTACAAGGGTTTATATGCAGGCAGACAAAGGACTTTTCGGACCAAACAGTAGCATTGAGTCTATACAAAAGTCTCGTAGTTTCTGTTTTAGAATATAATTCGGTTATTTGGTCACCGAATTATGAAGTGCATAGTCAGAGAATTGAGGGAATTCAAAAAAAGTTCCTCAGGATTCTGGCTTATCGCTCAAAGAAATCAAATCTAGATACATACGAAAAAAAATGAACTTTTATAAAATAAACTCCCTGAAGGAAAGAAGAAGAATGGTTGGTTTAATTTGCCTATATAATGTCGTCAATGGCAGACTAGATGCCCCCAATATACTGCGTCTATTAAATTTTAACGTAAAAAAAATGTATACAAGATCTCGGGAATTTTTTAATTTAAATTCATATAAAACTAATATAGGATATTTCTCCCCCCTCCCTAGAATTACTCGCGATTTTAATATTATATCGTTGTCCAGACCTCTTGTAGATATTTTCTCAGAGTTAAATGAATTTAAAAAATGTATTTTCTTGCCTTGGTTTGTGGAGCTTGTGCAATCTGTGCCCACATAGTATGCAATGCGGGATAGTTAATGTTATGTAGGTGCGAATTTTTTTTGGTTGTTTCTTTCCTACCTACTTCGATTATATTTTTGTAAACAAGCGAATGACCCTTGTATGCTTTAATTTATTTTGATTTTATACCTACTACCTTGTATGCTTTTGGTTTGTTTTAATTTTTATACTTTGAAATTTGAAATGTTATACAAATTTGATGTAATTATTTTTTTATGATTAATCGTGTAAAATAATTGTAGGTTTAATTCTGTATATTTTACCTAAATAAATAAAATAAAATAAAAAATAAACAAATTTTTCAATAGATGGCGTTACAAAAAAGAGTTTCTTCGCTGCTTCATAGATGGCAATAGTAATAATGTATTATTTACAGGTGATCTTTTACTCATTATTCAAACTTTCAAAAATTCCATGGATAAGGGAACTCAATAATAAGGTATAATTAGTGAACGTTGCGCAAGCTCATAAAGTGATCACGTAAACCAGCCGATGACAGGGCGTAAGCCCCGTAGGTGCCTTGAGTTCCTGGTTCTTCTATAATATTCCAACTTTGTCTCTATTGAGATGTTAAAAAGTTTGTCAAAAAAAATAATAATTTCGCGTTTACTGAAAACAGCCCCTAATAAAACGTGACAATATTACGCAACAGGTAAAAAGTATAAGGGTAAAGGTAGATAAAGGTATCATTACGTTAGTCACGTTTTCATTGACATTAGATATCATCTGCTTGCCATAAGATATCAGATTACATCGATCTGTTGATTTGCTGTGACTACTGTCCATGACCACTATCTACAAAACCTTAATAAAAATATTTTTGACCTATTCATCGGAAACATGGATTGACTAACCTCACTAAATAGGACGAGATAAAACTCAATTTCGTATTTCAAAGAAAATTCCTGCGAACAATCTCGGACCTGTTGAGAAAACCAAAACCTGGAGAAAAAAAAGACCTATAGAATTTCGCAGTCTCCTACCTCACTCAATTTAGAACGTTTCAGAGCTTGTAGACCTATTCATCCCCCGAGCGGCTGCTCATCTGATAAAACAAGGAGCTCTACGATATATATCTTCATAGCTTTACTTCATATAACTGACGTGTTAAACTAGCAATTTAAACACTTTGAAGGATGTTATCTTCGAAAGCCACCACTACACTGGATTCATTTTATACAAGCGTTGTTACCTGCTTTGATATCCTTTTACAGAAAAAAGCAGCCTTTATAATATGACGTAAATTTGGTCCATTATTATTATTTTTTTTCAAGATATGCAGATTCTCAGCTCTCTTCTAGAATTTTCATCTAGGACTCTGACGTAAACATACTCCTAATACTCTTCTCTTAATATAAAAGAAAAGAAAGCTATATGGAATGATATGTAAAAAATAAATTTGGAAAATCAAGAATTGAAGGAGGAGGGGTATCAAGTTGTTTACTTAATATTCTTTATAGATGTTGTTGGTGAGGTGTATGTGGATGAATAAAAGATAAATGGTATTCAAAATGGTGTACATATATTCAAAAGACCAATGTTTGATGGGGTAAAAAGTACATAAATTTAAATCTTAAAAAGAAGACCTGTTATTGGGACGTTGGTGAGTTGTGTGTATAGAGTTTATGAGTGACGATTAAGACGAGTGATAGTTTTTCTGATTGCTTGTTGGCTTGATGTTGCGATGATGTGGTCGATCAACATCGGCTTGGCATGAAGATGAGACGAGGGGCGAACTGCTTTGGCTCGTCGATGGTGATGATGTTGGGCAAGCGACTATGGCTCGTCGTGGCGATGCGGCGATGGCGAACGGCTTTGGCTCGGCATGGCTTGACGGGGTGCAGCAGAGCTCGCAGGCAGAAGTTGTTGGCATCGTTGTGGATGTCGGTGAAAGCAGGACTCTAAGGAGGAGTCGCTAGGATCTTGATGAGGAAACTGGCGGCCATGGGTCGTATGCGGCAAGGTAGAGATGCGCCAGGGATCCGTGTTGAGCCTGATTGAGGTGCCTCGTCCCTTCTGCCAGAGCTGTGACTGTTGATAACGTGACGCATCGTAATTATATTGACAAAATAAAATAACATAAAATAAAAAAAAATAAAAATAAAATAAAACAATTTTACTATCACAATTTTACTATTTACAATATTACTGTTAACAATTTTACTTTTCACAAAAATACTTTTAACAATTATACTATTCAAAATCTTTTTTTCAGAATTTTACTATTTAAAAATTTAACTATTCACAATATTACTATTACCAATAATAAATATATACAATTAATAATTTTAATATTCACAATTTTACTATTTCACAATTACACTTCAAAAATCAATAATAATAATAATAATAACTTCCTTGAACCCTGCGCAAGTGGCGAGTTTATTGCCGTATGGCAATTTCTTCCAACTAACCAGTGTTTCCAGCCCAGAGAAGCAATATTTGCGTGAGAAATGAATTTAAATAAATTTCTTCTCTGCTGGGAATCGAACCAGGACGCCCGCACAGAAACCGAACGGCTTACAACTGTGCCACGGCGGTCGGTTATTAGTAAAATTAGTTTACTATAAAATTATTAACTTTCAATATTTAGAACGACAGAAAATACAGATTAATTTTTTTAAAACTAGTTGCATGTAACACATGAGATCCAACTGTCGATAGCGATAGTACGTATTGTTGAAGAATAAGTACCAAACTATAAACCCCTAAATACAAATTATTTAATATATTAAGATATTTGGTTTTCTATACAACACATGTACCTAGGTATGTATTTCAAGATAGGATAGTATAGAGGTCAGTCCTTTGATCCTACCCAGAATATGAAAACAGCATGATGGTATGTATGTATGTTTGGAGATTAGTATCACTTCTTAGATATTGTGTGTAGGCGACTGCCAGACAAATTGTATGAAGCAATGTCGTCACTAAATACAATTTTTATAAAAATTGTTAAAGAATTTTGAGATATGCTAATACAATGTAAATATTTTATATATAATTTTAAATTATCTAGTTGGGGTGTTAGGGTTTTTTCGATATTTTTAAAAAAATTGGAAATATAGGCAGTTAAACTCATAAATTTATCATAAAAAAATATTTTTCTTAATATAAAATGTTTCAGAAACCCTGGAATTTATTTAAAAAAAAACAATGTCTGCAAACAGAATCTGCTGTTGAACGTCCGTCTTGAGATATTCTGCTTCCCAGATATACAAACTCTTTCACCTGCTTAATTTCGATGCCCCCCAGAGCAATATTTGCGGTGCCCTTCCAGCAACCATGCATTGATTTTTTTTTTTTTTTAAGTTTTATTTATTTACATTTTTTTAAACAATAAGTATTCTTGCACTAAACTGCAAAAGCAGTTTAACAGTGCTAGCTCTCTCGTACACTTATATAAATTTGATAATGTAACAAAAAATAATTATAAACAAACAAAAATTAAAAACTGGCAATACAATATAACAATAATTAAAACCATTAACACAATATAACAACAAAGAAAACATACAAACTTATATATAAAATTCTTTTAACATTTTTTTTATTTTTTTTTTATTTTTAATTTGAATATTTGAATATTTTGGCAGTTTGTTAAATAGTTTCGGAATTATCGTTGCTTTTGTCCTGTCGCGTAAACGTTATTTGTTTTAGGTATTGTCAGTAAGTCTTTCGTTATTTGTCTAGTTGTATATTTGTGAGTGATCTTTAATTTAAATCGTTCGTTATAAAGTTCTTCTATGGTCAGTAAAAGATTCAAAAAAAGGTAAAATATTGCATCTTTTGAATATTTCGTTAAAATTATTTTTTACTTGCCTCCATGTTAAAACATGTTAAAGACCATTCATGAAATTTAATGAGGAGATGGATGCGTGCCAGGATAGATAAATGTGGCGTTCGTTCCTCTCTGCCTACCCCCTTAAGGACATGGCGTAATGGTGTGTATTATGTATATTACTGATGTACCGTGTTTTAAATAGAATAATGTTCCAACTTTAACAACACTCGCTACATAATATATTTATGTAGTTAACAAATAATATATCTTTGTCACTGCTATTAAAAGTTAAATCCTTGTATAGAGACACGTACATATTCTATCTGCAACGTGAAACGTGATGTTTAATCTGCTATTTGTATATCTATGTTGATACAAGGATTGCAGACATTCAGGCGCAATAATAGAACAAACTGCATTTAGATTATTTTAATTATTTGTACCTACCTACATTGTACATAATGTACATAAGTGGGAGTTTTCCAACTGTCGATTCGTTCATGAGAATTCAATTCTCTGAATGAATCGACATTATTAAGCCAAGATGCGTGTACGAAGGAACATTTTGTATGGCGTAGTGGACTTTTTGCATGCTAATAACACCAACTAGAGGCCTCGCAGCATATATGTTCCCATACATGGATTTACTCAAAATTTGGAGTAGAACATTTTATGTGAGTTTTGTGTGTGTGTGTGTTCTTTATAACTTTTGATCCGCTATATTCACAGACCCTAAAAATTTCGAATATTTTGGAGTGGTGTACGTGGAAGTCACTAAACAGACTGAGGACGGGCGTTGGGAGAACGTTGGATAACCTGTCTACATGGGGCTTCCTGCAACAGGGAATACCAACGACATGTGACTGTGGAGAGCAGCAGACCACCGCACATCTGTGCAGCTGCCCCTCAAGTCCAGTAAACTGCACCATGCATGATCTTATGGTGGGCAATGATTGTGCTATTGACGTTGCTAGGCACTGGCAGAAGATTATGAAAGTCCGGGGTTATCAATTTTTGTATTTTTACATAATTTTTTCATATTAAAAATTTCTATAAATATAGAAAAATACAACATCTCATTCTTTTTTTTAAGTTCCAAGGTTCCTCAAACTGTTTTTATTAAGAAAAACTTTTTCTCGATAGTTTAATGTTCTATAAAAAACACACATTATTAAATTTAAAACATTATTAATTCAAACTATTACACATTATTAATTCACACATTATTAATTCAAACTATTTTTTTTTAATTTTTGTAAAAATTGAATTTAATGACGGCATCGTTTCATACAATTTGACATACTTCCTGAATACAATTTATATTTTGAGGGTACTGAGGAAAACACTTTTTAAATTTACTATTTAACCTCTAAAATAAATTTATATATTGGTGTGTATCGCACCCACGACGTCCGCACAAAAGCCAAACGGCTTACTAAGTGTGTATCGGCAATCGGCAAATAAATAAATAAAGTATGCGTTAAAATAGATAAATCTAGGTACATGTAATACCTAGATAATAAAGGGAGCTCGCAACTGGTGTAAACGTGACGATATAAATGCAACATAGGTCAATCTAAAATGGTTTAGATATCAGTTATTATTAGTGCGGACTCAAACCACAATGGGACAAATTTATTACTAATAAATTAATTGTTACAATTATCCGATGTGTTCCCAATTTTAGTTTAATTTACCCAACGTGCTCTGTATAAAGTTTAATTAATCCATTGGTATCAGGTTGGTATCCATGCTACTATTGGCCCATCACGTAGTGTTCCGAATCTCCCACAGGATCTAATCAGACGACACGTACGCCGTTTGCATATAAGTAAAATCTTCCTCGACAGACCTCGTGGCCTCATTAATATATTTACCGACTGTATTGGGTAGTTCGTTTATTTTTTATGCCGGCGTCTTATGTGGAAGGAGTAAATTGTTTCTCACTTTAACTATTTTTTTTTAACACTGGAAACACATTTTCGGGTTTTAGATGAAATGGCCCATCCAAAATAAATTCACTTGTCGCAAAGGCTGTGATAATTTTCATTTATGAAATTTCATAGTTCCTTGCACCCTTTGCAAGTGGCGATTTTATTGCCAATCAACCAGTGTTTTTAGCCCAAAGAAGCAAGAATTACATGAGTACTGCATTTCAATAAATCCCACTGCCGGGAATTGTATCCAATTTCTCAACGGATATGATGAGTTGAGGTCATAATACGTTTCATCCTGATGTTTTTGACTATGGCGTATGACGTAAATATCACCAAAGATAAGAATGCTATTACTCTGATTTGAAACAAACAATAAATGAGTTGACGTTCGACGTTGTGTAGCGCATTACGTGTTTCTTTTTCCATCACCTATGCATCTATGTATGTATCTGTCACCCGCATTCTCTTGTTACATGTCGAGCTCTCTCTAATACATCCAAAACTAACAATAATCAAAGCCAAAATATTAGTTCCACTTGAACGTCGATGAAATAATAAATTATCAACATCTAAATGAAATATAATCATTATATTATTGCTGCCAAAAATTGACCCTTCACAACCCATCCTTTTCCTATTTTCGGACAATATCATTATTATTTTTAAATTGTGTTTTTTATATTAAATTTTGTATATTTTCTTTTTCAATTTTTTAATGATTATTTCAAAAACTCAGCAAAACTGTCATTCCTTCCGGATGTGTGAGACTTACTACAAATTACCGATTGATCTAAAAATTTTACTCTCTGTTGCTATATATTAATGGAGAAAAGGCATAGTTCTTCACATCTAATTCTCATCTCAAATACCTTTATTTAGTTAATTTTAATGAGTTAAAAATAAACATATTTTTTAACACAAATTTTTAACATTGTTCACTTCTAAATATACTTGACCACTGACGCGTTTCGCTCAAAGACCATTCTGTATATTATGCTCATAGAGCGAAACGCGTATATTTTCTCTTTTTCTGGTTTCAATCCTGGGATAAGTTTGCAGCAATTTCTTCTATTCTATTCTCCCATTCTTCCCTGCCTTGTGGGGCTCTTTTGAAATCAACAAATGATGAGCAGCGCAAATATACCAGCAGGTCCTCCAGATACTCTCAGCGTGGGCGTCCCCTAGAGCTTTTCCTCTCGGTCATTCCCTCTTGTCGTATTACATGGCCAAAATATTATATATTATTCCTTTCGGACAATATCCTGAGCAGGTGCCTTCTATGATCCTCCTCATTCTTTATGTGGTATCTCCAGTAAATTCACATCTCAAAAGCCTCCAGTCTCCTTTTATCTCTTTCGGACAGGCACCATGTCTCGTAGCCGTACATCAAGATACTCCATACGTAGGTCTTGCTCCCGAGGTAGACAAACTCCTTGGTGTTCTTTAGTTGAACTCCGGACATCACAACTCATTTGCTTTTGCGTTCGGCCTATAGTCAGCAGCTTTGTTTTGTCTTTTTTTATCATCATAATGTAGCTATTTTGAAGAATGTTTTCCATAGTTGTTAAGGCCTCATATATTCTTAAGTGGAAATAAGGTCTTATAAGTTCATATATTTACAAGTGGAAAAAGTAAAAAAAAAAAAAAAAAAGTTATTTAATATAATTGATAATGTAATTCCATTACGAATCGACAGTCGAAAAATTCTATTTATAGTTTTGTTATTTGATGGTAGGTATTATCAAATTTTAAGAACAGATAACATATTTTATACGCCAAACTTATAAATACATACTTTATATAAATATTTTTTTTAATAATATATAAGTAGTAAAAGTAAAAAAATGTCGAAATTAAAAATATTTTTTTTGGGAAGTAGGTACGGTTTGTTTAATGTTCGATTTTTACCACAAGAACTACTATTGAAGCTGTCGCGTCGTCTTAAATCAAAATGCAGAGCTTATTCGGTAGACGTTTTTTATGTTAATATGCAGACCCAGTGGTTTTATTACATTTTGTAGGTTTTTGGGTCAGACATTTATTAACTTTTGATACAAAAAAAAACGTTTCGAGAATGTCTACATCGGAAACGGATATTTTGAAACTTAAATATCCTGAGATGAATTTTATACCCTCATAAAAAATATGTGCGATCCTCAAACGGATAATATATTATATAAAACAAAAAAATAAATATTCATTTTTTTTCTGAAATAATAATCTTATTTCTATATGTAAAATAAAAAAAAATAATGCATGCAAGAAGCGTATAATGTGTGTGAAAATATGTGTTTGTATAAACATTAAGGGGGAGAGTGCTGCCAAAGTACCTATTTTTCAATTTGATATACCATCATTATTTCTTATCAAATCGTTTTGAAAAAAATAATTTAGATAGTTTGGGTATTAATAAAGAAAAATATATCTTTAATTTTTGATAATGTTCTGTATAAATTCTTGTAAAAAAATAATGGCATACCCCGATTTTCAACGTTAGAAAAATATGATGTGACGTTGCATTAATGCTTCAGGTTTAGTAAATAAACCTAAAAAACATTTATTTTCCAATCAGCGCCATTGCGAAATATTTTTTTTTTGTTTTTTTTGTTTTGTTCATACAATAATAATAAAAAATATACATATAACTAATGCAATAAGTTCATAAAATATCAAAATTATGAAAACAAATACCGCAGACAGCATTGTGAAAATCATCAAGTTAGCAACGTTACATCGTATTTTTCCAATTATTTTGATTTTCTTTAATTTATAAAAAAAATATAATGCTCTATATCTTATAGTTTTTTTTAAAAATTTAAGATAAATGACAAAAATCGGGGTATGCTTATTATTTTACTACAAGAATATATACAGAACATAGTTAAAAAGTTAAGGTATATTTTTCTTAATTAATATCCAAACTAACTAGGTTATTTTTTTCAAAATGATTCATTTTGTAGTAATGATGCAAATTCAATTTGAAAAAATTGGTACGTTGGCAGCGGTCGCCCTCTTAACTCCATGTTAGTAATGGAGATGACTTTTGTATACCTATCGTCGAAATACCACTTAAAACAAAATATACTTGTAAAAAAACTAAATAGCTTCATACAATAATAATAAAAAATATACATATATGTAACTAATGCAATAAGTTCATAAAATATCAAAAATATGAAAACAAATACCGCAGACAGCGTTGATAAACACATCAAGTTTTATTGCATAACCAACATTGCATAATATTATGACATATCGAAAGCAATGTTGCAAGTACCTATTCAAAATGCATATTCCAAAAATATTTATATCGATTGATATTTTTATTATTCTTTTATTAAATTCCTTTTTGTGAATCTATACCATTCAGGGATTCACATAAACACACATAAAAAGTTTCATCATAATCGGTTCAGCCGTTTCGGTGAAAGTTCAGTGACATCCACATGTACAGAAGAATTATCCAACTGTCGATTTGTTCAGGAGAACTTTGTTCTCTTAACATATCGACAATGTATCAAGCCAGAATACGCGAGAATTGTATGGAGAGGTCTACTTTTTTCATGGATTTTCCAACTTTGAAGTCAAAAAACACCAACTTAGAGGCTTCGCAGCATATATGTTCCGTACACGGATTTACTCAGAATTCGGAGTAGAACATTTCGTGTGTCTGTGTGTGTGTGTGTCTGTGTGTGTGTCTGTGTGTCTGTGTGTGTGTCTGTGTGTCTGTGTGTGTGTGTGTCTGTGTGTCCGTCCCCCCCTTATAACTTTTGATCCGCTCAATTTACAGAGCCTAAAATTTCAGAATATATAAACAGTTACAGGCCTACAAAACTTTTATACTCGGAATTTTGAATTTTTGTTTCAGTCAGGGGTTATCAACTTTTGAATTTTTATTTTATTTTTCCATATATCTCAGAAACCATAAACGGTAGAACGCTGAAAATTGGTACAAACATAGACAAATACAAAATCTCAAATTAGTTTTTTCAAAAAAATTCCAGGGTTTCTCAAACATTTTTTATTAAGAAAAATATTTTTTTTATGATAAATTTATGAGTTTAACTGCCTATATTTCCAAAACTTTTACAATTATCGAAAAAAGCCGAAACACCCCAACTAGATAATTTAATTTTCTATAAAAAATATTAACATTGTAGTAGAAGATCTCGATTTTTTTTTAACAATTTTTTTAAAAATTGAATTTAGTGACGGCATCGCTTCATACATTTTGTATGGCAGTCGCCTATACACAATATGTAAGAAGACTTAATAGTTTGTTACTTCATCTCCAAACATACATACATACCATCATGCAATTTGCATATTCTGGGTAGGAAAAAGGATCTTCTTCCATACTATCCTATCTTGACATACATACCTACATATGTTGTATAGAAAACAAAATATCTGAAAATATTCAATAATTTGTATCTATGGGTTTATAGTTTGGTACATATTCTTCAACTATACATACTATCGCTATCGACAGTTGGATCTCATGTGTTACATGCAACTAGTTTATATAATCCAACTGTCGATTTGTTCAGGAGAACTTTGTTCTCTTAACATATCGACAATGTATCAAGCCAGAATACGCGAGAATTGTATGGAGAGGTCTACTTTTTTCACGGCTTTTCCAACTTTGAAGTCAAAAAACACCAACTTAGAGGCTTCGCAGCATATATGTTCCATACACGGATTTACTCAGAATTCGGAGTAGAACATTTCGTGTGTCTGTGTGTGTGTGTGTCTGTGTGTGTGTGTGTGTGTCTGTGTGTGTGTGTGTGTGTGTGTCTGTGTGTCTGTGTGTCCGTCCCCCCCTTATAACTTTTGATCCGCTCAATTTACAGAGCCTAAAATTTCAGAATATATAAACAGTTACAGGCCTACAAAACTTTTATACTCGGAATTTTGAATTTTTGTTTCAGTCAGGGGTTATCAACTTTTGAATTTTTATTTTATTTTTCCATATATCTCTGAAACCATAAACGGTAGAACGCTGAAAATTGGTACAAACATAGACAAATACAAAATCTCAAATTATTTTTTTCAAAAAAATTCTAGAGTTTCTCAAACATTTTTTATTAAGAAAAATATTTTTTTTATGATAAATTTATGAGTTTAACTGCCTATATTTCCAAAACTTTTACAATTATCGAAAAAAGCCGAAACACCCCAACTAGATAATTTAATTTTCTATAAAAAATATCAGCATTGTAGTAGAAGATCTCAATTTTTTTTTAACAATTTTTTTAAAAATTGAATTTAGTGACGACATCGCTTCATACATTTTGTATGGCAGTCGCCTATACACAATATATAAGAAGACTTAATAGTTTGATACTTCATCTCCAAACATACATACATACCATCATGCTATTTGCATATTCTGGGTAGGAAAAAGGATCTTCCTCCATACTATCCTATCTTGACATACATACCTACATATGTTGTATAGAAAACAAAATATCTGAAAATATTCAATAATTTGTATCTATGGGTTTATAGTTTGGTACATATTCTTCAACTATACATACTATCGCTATCGACAGTTGGATCTCATGTGTTACATGCAACTAGTTATTATCCAACTGTCGATTTGTTCAGGAGAACTTTGTTCTCTTAACATATCGACAATGTATCAAGCCAGAATACGCGAGAATTGTATGGAGAGGTCTACTTTTTTCACGGCTTTTCCAACTTTGAAGTCAAAAAACACCAACTTAGAGGCTTCGCAGCATATATGTTCCATACACGGATTTACTCAGAATTCGGAGTAGAACATTTCGTGTGTCTGTGTGTGTGTGTGTGTGTCTGTGTGTCTGTGTGTCTGTGTGTCCGTCCCCCCCTTATAACTTTTGATCCGCTCAATTTACAGAGGCTAAAATTTCAGAATATATAAACAATTACAGGCCTACAAAACTTTTATACTCGGAATTTTGAATTTTTGTTTCAGTCAGGGGTTATCAACTTTTGAATTTTTATTTTATTTTTCCATATATCTCAGAAACCATAAACGCTAGAACGCTGAAAATTGGTACAAACATAGACAAATACAAAATCTCAAATTAGTTTTTTCAAAAAAATTCCAGGGTTTCTCAAACATTTTTTATTAAGAAAAATATTTTTTTTATGATAAATTTATGAGTTTAACTGCCTATATTTCCAAAACTTTTACAATAATCGAAAAAAGCCGAAACACCCCAACTAGATAATTTAATTTTCTATAAAAAATATTAACATTGTAGTAGAAGATCTCAATTTTTTTTTAACAATTTTTTTAAAAATTGAATTTAGTGACGACATCGCTTCATACATTTTGTATGGCAGTCGCCTATACACAATATGTAAGAAGACTTAATAGTTTGATACTTCATCTCCAAACAAACATACATACCATCATGCTATTTTCATATTCTGGGTATGAAAAAAGGATCTTCCTCCATACTATCCTATCTTGACATACATACCTACATATGTTGCATAGAAAACAAAATATCTGAAAATATTCAATAATTTGTATTTATGGGTTTATAGTTTGGTACATATTCTTCAACTATACATACTATCGCTATCGACAGTTGGATCTCATGTGTTACATGCAACTAGTATTATATTATTTTGTTAGAGGTATAAATGGTATATCTCAATAGACATACTACGTAGACTTCTATGATCCCAAATTTGTCAACTTGAAAAATCTGTGCTTCGTAAAAATAAGGCATAATTCCATGTTAACCTAAAAATCCAAAAAGTAATCGAAGTAGGATGGTTTTATTCATAATACATATGTAGGTATATAACATTTTACCATTTCTTTTGTACTTTATATTTTTTATGGCTCAAGGAAAAAGTTTTAAAAATCATATTTTTTTATACAGGATAATACAAATATGAAATTCCCTTGTTGAATCTTGCGACCAAATCATGGATTGATATATTTAAAAATACGTGTTACCCTTTTCTTGTTGAAGATTATCCTTGATGATCCTTTGTAGTTTATTACGAAGAAACTTTGTATGTTCGTATATTTTGTTATATGAATAAAGAAAAAAATGATTCATTTTTATTCAGTAATATGAAACAAAAAACTATAAAAATATAATAACTCAGTTATATTAATTATTTTACAACGAAGTAGGTTCAAATTCCTTTAGCCCCTTCGCTATATTGCTGCTTACATACTTTTTCTTTTCCTCAGAAACTAAAATTACCAATCAGTGGGTTAGTTTTTTTTTTTCAGTATTACAATATATAGAACTTTCAAAATTGAATTGATAGGGATCTCATTAAAAAGGCATAATTGGTGAACGTTGCGCAAGCGCATAAAGTGATCACGTAAACCAGCCGGTGACAGGTCGTAAGCCCTGTAGGTGCCTTGATTTCCCGGTTCTCCTACAGTAAATATTCCAACTTCGTCTCAATTGAGATAATTAAAAATCTGTAAAAAATTTCTTTGACTCCCGACAGGGAAAAAAATCCAATGTTTGCGCATATGCAATAATAAAAATATTCGATTAGTTTTTTTTATTACAAATATCAAAAATTACATTATTTTAACACAGCAATTGGGTTTAATTTAAAAAAAATGGGTTGCTTTGTACTACTTCACTAGGTCAGGCCTGTTCCGAGGTGGTAGTTATCACTAAACATCTAGAAAAATCACGTTGCTGCACAGAAGACAAATTTGGGATTTTTGCGTGGTTCTTCAAACCTCCCGGCCCCCTCCACGCAAAAGCGCCAAAGCTCAATGAATTACTAGTTTAGAAAACAACCAAGTATATTTTAATAAAACGAGTAGTTGTGGCCAACACTAAACTCTCCACTACTTCTTTTTGAAAAGTGGACAAATGTACTATATATTTATTATATAGTACATTCCTCGGACGGAATGTACTATATAATAAATGTCTCCACTACTTCTTCTTCTTCTTGAAAAGTGGACGAATGTACTATATATTTATTATATAGTACATTCCTCGGACGGAATGTACTATATAATAAATGTCTCCACTACTTCTTCTTCTTCTTCTACTTCTTCTTGAAAAGTGGACGAATGTACTATATATTTATTATATAGTACATTCGTCGGACGGAATGTACAAATAATAAATGTCTCCACTACTTCTTCTTCTTCTTCTACTTCTTCTTGAAAAGTGGACGAATGTACTATATATTTATTATATAGTACATTCCTCGGACAGAATGTACTATATAATAAATGTCTCCAAACATTTTATTATATAGTACATTTCTATTAGATTCCTAAACAAAAATTATTTTCAAAAATGTTTTCACAATATATTTATTTATTTATTTATATAATTTATGTACATGTGTACAAAGGCAGGTTTATTGCCATAAGGCAATTTCTTCCAACCAACCCGAGCAACGTGAAGTCTCTTAGTTAAATTGGTACAGTACTAATTAAGTGAGAAATAAATTGATAAAAAATAACATAAAAGAGTAAGAAATATAAAAAAAAATTACAAAGAGAAAAAAAAATGAAAAGAGAGTTTAAAAATAAAAGAATAATAAAAATAGCACTGATCATAGCAATGAGGAAAAGGAGGTTACGGAAGGATATAGAAGGAATTTAGGAACTATTTGACAAATAAAGTTTTTTTAGTTTACCTTTAAATATTTGAATGGATTGAGATGACGTTACTTGATCACTTAGGCCATTCCATATCTAGCTGATTGTACTTGAAAAGAGGAGCTGAAAACTTATGTATTGTGAATGGGGATAGCTAGATATACATACCATACACACAAAAACTAATAGTTTGCACTCTCCACGTGGGAAATTGCTTTAACAATAGACGATCATGTATGAGAAGATGCATAAATGTTGATGAGATGGTGGATATGTGTCAAGATAGAGGAAGAGGGTGCAAGAAAGGAGTCTTTACGAAGAATTGCAAAATATAGAAAACAATAAATAAAAACATCTGGCTTTGTGAACATAGTAAAGTATAATGAACAAATCTATCTGGCGCCTCCTGGAAACGATTAAGAAATATCAAGAGTCGGCCAATCTTTTCAATACCGGAAAACAACCGGACACGTTAAGTATGTTAGTAAGTCAAGATAGAGGAATAGGATGTTTGGGGCCCGAGATATCAGTTGGCCCTTAAATCGTTGGATTTGGTAATCCAAGTTAAAAGTTTAGGGAAGATTAAATTTCATTCGCGTATTTCAGTGCAAAATGAAACGTCAGTTACGTAATCTTCAACTATAGATATATTTTACGTTTTTCTATGGTTATTGTCTATAACGCATATGTCAAATTGTAATAACCTTAAATGATACGTGACGCGAAGCTGTGACTAAATATTATTTTATTATTATAACAACACATTATTTTATTTGTTTCATTACACAGCATGTTATTTTTTCAATTTTTTATACCGATCGATGTTTTTTTTAATTAAAATCAAACATTGTAGTGAAAAAATGTCATCGAATATGTACTACGTACGTAGTACTTCAATGCAAAATGTATGTACATTTTACAGATGGATATGGAACTAAGTGACAATGGTAAAGTGTCTTATGTAGAAAATTTAAGAATACACATTATATATTAGATAGAAACAGGATGGATCAATTTAAAAATTGGGATGAAAAAACATCGCAAAAATAAAGTTGCGTGCCTGACGTTTCATTATGGCTGACAGTTTATTTCGTTTGTTGTCAGGCAATACATTATAATTATGTAAAAAAGAAAATAAATATTAAATACATGAACCACTTCTATATCAAGTCTTTTATTTTAACAACAAAAATAAATCATGATTATAATTATTATGCATAGTTATTTGTAGTATAAAATTAAATAAAACATTAAAGCGTGCGGCGATTAGTACGCCACCTGGCGAAAAAGACTAGAAACAATACTTAACTCAAGATTAAGACACGCGATCCGCCAGAAACGTTGAGTTAAATATTTGTCGTTTAGTGACGTATTTAAGGGAATATTAGGTACTGAAATACGCAATATTTTTGTTAAACTTGAGTTAAACTCCTAAGGGCCGACTGAAATACTGGGCCGGGTCTCTCTACCTACTCCATGAGGAAGGTGGCATACTAGTATGTAGATGAATAGATACTATTGATAGTTCATAATAGTGGAGAGTTAAAAAATACAGTTTTCTATAAAAACACAAAAAATAATATAAAGTATATAAAATCGATAACTTAATTTTTCCAAACAGCCCCCCCTAGACAGCGTGTCATTTTGCTCAAGAAAAGAAATCTCAATGTATGGAAGTGACAGTAGTCTGTCACGTGAGAACTGTCACTTCCATACATTGAGTTATCTTTTCTTGTTTCTTTTCTTGAGCAAAATGACACGTTGTCTAGGGGGGGCAGATGCTATTTTACTATTATATACATTTTTAATTTATCACACTTAATATATTTTTTAAAGGTAGACAATCCCTGAATGCACGTTTGAAGAGTGTATTTATAATGTATCAAAAATCCAAAGAAAATAAGAAAATCTTAATTTTCCAGACCGTGAGAGCATTTGAAAGTTTTGACAGATGAAATCATAGAGAAAAATGAACCGTTGTCTATAGAAAACTAATTATGTAGCTCTAATTTAATGTATTTTACACATATCGTATCAATATTGAGTTTATCGGCATTTTATTTTGGGCTGTACAGAGGACACGAATTTTCATATCTGTGTACGGCATATGGATTACGTCATACATACAAAAACATCACGACAAAACTCAAAGTATGCACTTTCTACATGATACCCATTGAGATATTGATGTAAAAATAATACGCTTAAGAATTGTGAAATCATGACTCTCCACTATTCCATGGTAATGGAGAGTAAAAAATACTGACTATTACAACAATGAGGAAAATATTTATTTTTCCATAGAAATAAAAACATTGGTCACATTATACGCTTGAAAAACATTCATCAATAAAACCTTGCTATTCTACGATTAGCAGCTGAGCAACTCACCTTTTTCTTATCAATATCGACAATATCTGATATTATCCATAGTTTACGAAAGTGAAATTCTATTTTCAAGAGACTGCAAAAAAGCAATTTTCTCCCAGAATCATTTTCTAAAATCAAATTTAAAAGTTTTTCGCTGTTCTTACTATCAAAGAATATTTTCCAAGTTAACGATGCTTTAATTTTTTAAAGGCGTTTTATCGGCAGATTTATTGGAATCTATTTTATCTATTTGCATCCCTATTCCAAACCTCTCTGGAACATTCAGAACCAGCAAGTTCTTAATGTCCCTTCATTAATACAACTCTTGTACGAGTGGGTATACGAACTCCGTGCGAATTAGCCAGGAAACGAGTTCGTTGACTCCATAAGGGCCAGAAACAAGAATTAGAGGGGTCTTATCCTCTCTCACATCTAAATCTGTTTCAGCCCTCTTGAGATACACAAACGTGTCCACAATGTCTCCTCATCAGCACATTAGGTACGATTATCTTTATCCACATTAGCTAACAAATTACTTAATACAGGCCCTAATGAGGTCAACCCTAAGATTGACCCCATTTGAGAAAGATCATCACTATGCAGCAAATTATACTCACATATTATTTTATAACTATTCAAATTGTACCCATAAACAAATATACTCCGAAATATATGAAAGGTCCGTTGTGGCTTTTATGGTTCGTCTACAGAGCTAGATTTCGTATCTTGACAAAAACTAGCACTGATATAACATGAATAATAATTTCACATAGCTTCTGAGTTCGATACCTTTTAACTATCGTATCTAATTCAATTAATCTTAAATCTAAGGCTCTAAACTAACTGTGTGATTTCCACCCACAATATAACATAATATTTATTTATTTTCATTTATTTATTGAACATCATTAATAATATTACAAATAAATTTGCAAAATACATAATGATATACTATGGTAAAATAATCGAATATTTTTATTATTGCATATGCGCAAACATTGGATTTTTTTCCCTGTCGGGAGTCAAAGATATTTTTTAACAGATTTTTAATTATCTCAATAGAGACGAAGTTGGCTTTGACTCCTGACAGGGAAAAAAATCCAATGTTTGCGCATATGCAATAATAAAAATATTCGATTACTTACACATTGGTACAAGTAGGTAAATAAGACAAAAATGACCTTATAAGTCTGGCGCAATTCAGGGGTGACTTCTATGCGAAAAATGCATTGTCACCTCAGATATAAGAATTGTAGCTTTCATTATTTACAAAAAACCAATTCTCTCAATAGATGGCGTTCCAACAAAATAAATAAAAATAATAAGATTGTTGTTCATAATTTCACCCATAGATGGCTGTAGTAAAAATTCCTTATTTTCAAGCGAAAAGAATTTCAGTAATACAATATATAGAACTTTCAAAATTGAATTGATAGGGATCTCATTAAAAGGCATAATTGGTGAACGTTGCGCAAGCGCATAAAGTGATCACGTAAACCAGCCGATGACAGGTCGTAAGCCCTGTAGGTGCCTTGATTTCCCGGTTCTCCTACAATAAATATTCCAACTTCGTCTCTATTGAGATAATTAAAAATCTGTTAAAAAATATGGTAAAATAGTTGTATTACCTCATCAAAAAGATTAAAACCTTGTGCTTGATGAGAAAATCATTTGACATTAGATTCTACAATAAATACATAGTTATACAAAAGTGAAAAAAAATCAAAAAAACAAATAAACATAAAAAAACAATAGGAAACGGGCAATTCGAAACAATTTTGGTCATATCAATATGTACATATATGAAAACATATACCAGTTAAGATTGTGAAATGTTTTTTCAGTCTTTGTTCATTGAACCTTTAAAAATCATTTATCTGTTTTATTTAATCTGGGAGGCAATTGAAAATCTTTATTTCCATATAAATGTAATTGTTTTATATTTGTCTAGTATTACATTTATGAATTTTAAAATCGCTTCGGAATCGTAGTGACATTTTTTTTCAAACTATTGCAGTACCTACGTTATCTTTAAAAATTTGTAAAATACCCGTTTTTTTATAAATATCCTGTATTTTAAGAACTTTGAATGTATCAAAAAGTGTTTTTGTGGGAAATGCACGTTTTTTCTTTAGTATAATTTTTAATATTAATTTTTGTACAACTTTAACCTGGTTTAAAATATTGTCATAATATATGCTCCTCTCCAACAACAATTATATACATAAGCAAAGAATGAACCGTCGCGTAGTAAACATTTTTTTAGATTTTTTAAATTTAAGACATTTCTTAATATAAAATAAACACTGCACCTACCGCACACTGCACAATGATAGTATATTGTTGATAGGAAATATTTATCCACTCAGTACGTATTTTATCTACCTATAACTATTATGCATATAATATTTGGGAATTCTTGCCTGTATCTATGTATGTGTGAAATACTCCCTTTTCCAGAGAGTAATTTTCTTAAATATATTATTTATTAAGAGACAAAAAAAGTTGGACTTCTTATTAACACAAGCAAGACAAAAATCATGACAAATCTGATCCTCGGGGGTACTGTAGACATTGACAAACAGATCATACAGGAGGTCAATGAATACAAATATCTCGGTCACAACATCTTACTCTCCAGAGATAACCAGACCGCTGAGGTTCAGAGGAGAATTGGTCTTGGGTTGGCATCGTATGGTAACTTAAAGAAGTTCTTCGACAGCAACATTCAGCAAATGTACGACCAATGTGTACTGCCAGTACTAACATATGGAGCAGAAACGCTTACATTCACCAAGTCGACCGTTAGAAAACTCCGCGTAGCACAAAGAAAACATGAAAGAGCCATGCTACATATTATCAAACTATCGGACCGAATAAGAAATGAGGAGATACGTAGAAGGTCAGGAGTAACATACGTCGTCGAAAGTGTGGCTAAGCTCAAGTGGTCTTTTGCGGGACACGTTGCTAGACTTCAAGACCAGAAGTGGACAAAAAGGGTAGTGGAATGGAGACCTCGCGAAGATAAAAGAGTGGAGGGAGGACCCCTTGGTGATTGGATGCAGGAGGCGCAAGACATATATGGAGAGATATGGGGGAGGCCTAAGTTCAACAGTGGACCGAAATGGCTGTATAAGTAAGTATATGTGCTAGGCAAAGGACGCGATGGTCTGATATAAAAAGAATGGCTGGTGATTGGATGCAGAAGGCGCAAGACAGAGATATATGAAGAGATATGGGGGAGGCCTACGTTCAACAGTGGACAGAAATGGCTGTATGAGTAAGTAAGTAAATAATAAAATACATTTATTTCTCCATATTTGTATAATTTCACAATTGAGATTTTTAAAGAAGTGTTATGAGGGAAGTTAGTATTTTACTTTTGCGGCCCACCGTTCACTGTGAATTTCAGAATCTGGTCCTTTGTCCCAAAAGTTTGTCCGAGTCCTTACCACGATATTATGTATTAAAGCACATTAACAAACCAAACCAAAATTATCCAACTGTCGATTTGTTCAGGAGAACTTTGTTCTCTTAACATATCGACAATGTATCAAGCCAGAATACGCGAGAATTGTATGGAGAGGTCTACTTTTTTCACGGCTTTTCCATCTTTGAAGTCAAAAAACACCAACTTAGAGGCTTCGCAGCATATATGTTCCATACACGGATTTACTCAGAATTCGGAGTAGAACATTTCGTGTGTCTGTGTGTGTGTGTGTGTGTGTGTGTGTGTGTGTGTGTGTGTGTGTGTCTGTGTGTCTGTGTGTCTGTGTGTCTGTGTGTCCCCCCCCCCCCTTATAACTTTTGATCCGCTCAATTTACAGAGCCTAAAATTTCAGAATATATAAACAGTTACAGGCCTACAAAACTTTTATACTCGGAATTTTGAATTTTTGTTTCGGTCAGGGGTTATCAACTTTTAAATTTTTATTTTATTTTTCCATATATCTCAGAAACCATAAACGCTAGAACGCTGAAAATTGGTACAAACATAGAAAAATACAAAATCTCAAATTAGTTTTTTCAAAAAAATTCCAGGGTTTCTCAAACATTTTTTATTAAGAAAAATATTTTTTTTATGATAAATTTATGAGTTTAAGTGCCTATATTTCCAAAACTTTTACAATTATCGAAAAAAGCCGAAACACCCCAACTAGATAATTTAATTTTCTATAAAAAATATTAACATTGTAGTAGAAGATCTCAATTTTTTTTTAACAATTTTTTTAAAAATTGAATTTAGTGACGACATCGCTTCATACATTTTGTATGGCAGTCGCCTATACACAATATGTAAGAAGACTTAATAGTTTGATACTTCATCTCCAAACATACATACATACATACCATCATGCTATTTGCATATTCTGGGTAGGAAAAAGGATCTTCCTCCATACTATCCTATCTTGACATACATACCTACATATGTTGCATAGAAAACAAAATATCTGAAAATATTCAATAATTTGTATCTATGGGTTTATAGTTTGGTACATATTCTTCAACTATACATACTATCGCTATCGACAGTTGGATCTCATGTGTTACATGCAACTAGTATACATATTTCGTAATAAATGGCAGAATACAATCTGCTCATATACTGTAAATAATCGAAAATAAAATTAAATTACCTACACCTTAAATGATATAGACGTTGCAGTATCTTAGGCGTTTTATGTTTAGTTAAAAATTTCTTAAAATTTTTAATAACCATCAAAAATAAAAAAAAAACGTTTATAACTTAATTCCACTGTTTATTAAGACTATAATCTACAACTGGTTTTGTGCTAAGCACATTTTCAAGCAACAAATATATACATAAGTTTAACAAAGTATTTATATAAAGACAATTTAGAATTTTACATGGACAGCAAACAAGTGAAAATAGAACAAAACAGGCTCCATTTTTTATTGTTTGCTATCCATGTAAAATTCTAACTTATCTTTATATAAATAATCTGTTAAACTTATGTATATTTACTACTTGAAAATGTGCTTAGCATGAAATCGGTTGTAGTTTGTAGTCTAAATAAACAGTGGAATTAAGTAATAAACGTTTTTTATTTTTAATGTTTATGGAATTCCATTAAGAACTTTCGATCAAAAAATTATATATAATTTAGTTAATACTTGTATTTTTAAGCTTTTCCATCTCATTAAAGCCAGACGCTTTTAGTTTTTACATCGTTATGTGAAAATCATAACCTCCCATAAAATTGTATCAATGAGACAATGTTTATTACACCAGTTAATTATCAAAAATCTAGAAACGAGTTTTCGTACAACTTTGTAAACACTTCCTTGTACCCTACGCAACCATTTTAATCGATATTTCAATTTGAAATTGCTTTACTGACAACTTACATGTACCTACTTCTTCAAATGCCATCTCCTCTGCGCAAGTTGGTGACTATCACATCTTGTTTACTACTGCCCTGAACAGCGATGTATCACTTTTCTTGAATCACTGCCTCAGTATGTGAAGTCAAAAAATTCTTCGACGCCCTGGTCCTATCCTCCTTTAGGTAGGTTTTCTTCCCTGGATAAGATGTAGTAGTTGGTATTGTACTATGTCAAATAATAATCAAACACGCACTCAATATCAAACAAGTTGCCACATTTCGGAGTCTTATATAGAAAGGATATGTTTGAATAAAAATATCTTTAAGTTGGTCGAATATTTTTTTAATTGCATATACGTATTTCTGGCGCAGTTCAGGGGTGACATCTGTGCGAGACACCGTCATCTCATTTATAAATGCTGTTGCTTTCATTGTTTACGAATAAACTAATTTCTCAATAGATGGCGATACAAAAAAGGCTTTTCCGTTACTTCATAGATGGCAATAGTGTTCCTTATTTTCAGGTGAATTGTTAATACTATATAGAACTTTCAAAAATTACATTGATATGGGAACTTAATAAGAAGGCATAATTGGTGAACGTTGCGCAAGCGTATAAAGTGATCACGTAAACCAGCCGATGACAGGTCGTAAGCCCCGTATGTGCCTCGAGTTCCTGGTTCTTCTACAATATCCCACCTTCGTCTCTATTGAGATGTTAAAAAAGTTTATCAATAACAATATCTTGAAGTTGTTTTGTATTTTGAACACTTCTTCGTACTCTCTGCATGGATGTAATGAAGCCAGGAATGAGTATGGCGCTCGGTTGTCTCTGCTTTCCCCGTAAGGGACATGCCGTGATGGTGTGTATGTATGAAGTAAGGAAACTAGTTGTGTTATATCGATTTCATCCAACTCTAAATAAGAAAAAAAACAGTTTTCATCCCAGGCAAGCGAGAATTACGTATCAGTTTTATGTAATAAATCGCACTTATCGCTCTATACACAATACAATATCACACAAGTTAAACCATTTACCACTCTGCCATAACTATAGGACTTTTAAGGAATTGATAAATTAAAACGCATAAATAAAAAAATACCATTTTTTAAATTTAAAATATCATTCATTATAAACATTTCTTCTTCATAATAAAATCTGCATAACCGAAAGTTATTTAAAATATTTTTATCACAAATTAAATTCGTTTGATCTCTAGGGTTTCATTGGTTCAGATATATGTAGTGGAAATAGGTACCTACGTACTCAATATTTTAATTTAAAATAAATTAATAATTAATAAAATAATTTTTATTTTAATTCATTAAATTTATAAATATCAATTATACATCTAATACTATTACTTATACAACAATTTAATCAAGTATCAGTTATTATAACTTACATGTTCAACCTTGAAAATAATGTATTCATTATAAGTTATTTTGAAAGATACAAAAATAAAATACAAGTAAATGTTTCATTTTATTTACGATTTCCTTGTAGGGCTTATAACATTGAATAATTATAACGATATATTATATAATCTGTGTAAAGTATGTATTGATTAATTTTGATAACATTTACATTATAATACTTCCGCATTTTTTTATAATAAATTCATATTTAAATCAAGTGAGTACTTAAAAACACCATTTAATAGATCAAAAGTTGATATTCAAATTCAACATTATGTAAATTTACCACCGCAAGAATAAAATTATAGGAAGTAAGAATTTACTAATTTAGTTAAGAATAAAATTGTTTAGTACGAGTGTGTATATCAAAATTCAACACAATTTATAAATATTATATACATTTTTTTTACATTAAGCATCATCTGTCGTTCATATGTTTCTATCATATATTTTCTCCTTTGTTATGTTCAAGGTTTAAATTAAATTTTGTTCAAAATACATAATTTATTCTTATTTACATTTAATTTGTTTAAGCTCCTAGAGCACAATCGCACAATCAATCACAGACCTGATACAATTAACATACATATTTTTTTTATATTATCTTTAAGTATAAAAGTAAGTTTTAAATCCAGCCATTCTGGATCATTTAAGCTATTTCATTTTTTATCACGATTAGAATAGGTATGTAGGTAGCTTAAATTCAATTTATTTTTAAATTAATGTGACAAACAGATTTAAGATATGATAACAATGAAAAACCAAGTGTATTTTGGTATGTGTAAATTGTAAATGTAAGTAGGTAAGTCCTTAAATAAAAGTGCCAATAGATATATTTTTCTATGGTATAGTCAAAAGAGCCAAATTATAATCAGTACAAAGATTCAAAAATATTAGGTAGATAGTAATTCTCAATTTACTTTAGATATGGTTAATTCTTGAAAATGATTGTTCACATAAACACGTATACCAAATTACAAATTTGGAAGAGACTCAATTACGGGGACAATGAGCCGCACTTTGGCAACCCCTGGTTAAGGCTCTTTATATTAATTATAATAATAATAATAATAATAAACACTTTCTTGCACCCTGCTATGTGGTGAGATTATTGCCATATGGAAAAATCTTCCAACATATATATTAATTGTTGAAATTTAGTTAAACAAAATTAATATTGTTTACCATAAGAATCGGATAAGAATTAAAAAATGAATATGGAAAACTTTACTACTAAAGGAATCATGTCAAAATATGGTTAGTTCAATGGTGAGCCACAAATAATGAAAGTATGTAAGACAAAAGTGTTTAAGACTTATTATTTTCAATAATTTCCTCGTTATATTCAGTCTTATAGTCTTCCTCGTCCCCTGGATGTATCTCCAAATCCTTAGGACTAAACTTATATCCGTGACCTTTCATCTGTTTGACTATATCGGGATCCTTCTTCAGGTTGTTGAACCAAAGCGTGTAGGGGAAGTCTCGCCATGTACCGCCGTACCTCTGAGGGAGGAACTTGGGAGATATGTGCTTGTGCAGGGACTCCATGTTGGTTCCGTGAAAGAAGATTTTCTCCCTCATTCTTTCGTCCAGGAAGGGCTTGAAGACTGAGAAGACAGTGTCGAAGATCCACGGCTGCTTGACGATGTGGAGTGCGTGGGTTTTTATCGGGAAGCAGGACTGGAATATAATATAACAAACAAATTATTAATGTATCAACCTACATATTATAAACCACATCTATTTTAGACGATAAGTTAGGTGTAGGTATTATATTTTTTTGATCGCCTTGAAACACATCCGATCTTATTTCAACTACATCCAATCTGCTTTCATGAGCCTTTCGCAATATCTTAACTGCACACGAAAAAAATAACTCTTTCGTTCAGTTGTACTTTCAGCTTCTATTTTATTATCTTTTCTTTATAACTTCAATCACCAAGACAATTCATTGCTTCAGTGATAGTGTTTCGTCGGCCTCGCTCATCTCAATTTACGTAATTCATTATGAAAGATAAATTCAACTTTTTTGGTCATACAATTCTAGATAGGCATTTCTTCAGTGTTCTCAGATTCTCTCCTTCTATTCCCGGTTACTGTGATTAGTTTTTACTCCTCGCTAACCCAAAGGGAATCATGATTTCGCAATTTCTAAGGCTATTTTTTTATTGCAGATTATAAACTAGTATCATGCTGAGATTATATTCTGAAAGTTTCATCAAAATGTAACTGTGTGTGTACTATGTGCTGTGTGCTATGTAGGTGTGTTTATTTTACTATATCGATTATAGACTGAAGTACTCATTCGATTCTTTTCAAATTTTGCAAATTTGCATATCTAATACTCACTAAGACCCCATTAGATTTTGAAGGATATCTGAATAGTGCTTCTCAATTTTTTTAACTGTCAAATATTTGAAAGTGGCCCCAAGCTCTGGACACATAAAAATTAACACATACAAGTTTTGCACAACATTACTACACGTATAATGGGGTGGTGTGGTTCAACCAATTCGAAACAGATCTGAGACTGGCATCTGAATTCAACAATTACAAATGCAAAATATAATAGACTTATAGAATATTTACTGATTTGTAAATTATATTCACTTCATATTGTATAGCAGTAATTATGTAGATATATTTTCTTGTTTCAAATGTCTCCTTTGCACAAGATTGCTTGCACTCTCCTAAATGTCTCCTTTGCACAAGATTGCTTGCACTCTCCTAAATGTCTCCTTTGCCCAAGATTGCTTGCACTCTCCTAAATGTCTCCTTTGCACAAGATTGCTTGCACTCTCCTAAATGTCTCCTTTGCACAAGATTGCTTGCACTCTCCTAAATGTCTCCTTTGCACAAGATTGCTTGCACTCTCCTAAATGTCTCCTTTGCACAAGATTGCTTGCACTCTCCTAAATGTCTCCTTTGCACAAGATTGCTTGCACTCTCCTAAATGTCTCCTTTGTACAAGATTGCTTGCACTCTCCTAAATGTCTCCTTTGCACAAGATTGCTTGCACTCTCCTAAATGTCTCCTTTGCACAAGATTGCTTGCACTCTCCTAAATGTCTCCTTTGCACAAGATTGCTTGCACTCTCCTAAATGTCTCCTTTGCACAAGATTGCTTGCACTCTCCTAAATGTCTCCTTTGCACAAGATTGCTTGCACTCTCCTAAAAAAATAATAGGTACCTATGTGCAATTATGAATTGTCTTCAATAAATTATCAATGTACTCTTTTTCCCATTTCCATGAAAAATGCAAGAAATCGTGTTCGTGCCACGTCAGTCTTGAAATGAAAATGGAATTAAAAAGGTACATGTTTACTTACAACCATGATTTGAACCATTCTAGAAGCAACGGAGGGTGTTATCTGCCAAGCGTGCTGCATGGATAAGTTCTCCAGGTCGAATATAGCGATTCCGCCGAGAATCTGAGCCCTTTGTTCCAAGACTGCCAGTTCCAGCACCACAAGAGTCGCTTTGAAAATTTCGTCCACCGAGTATGCTGAAGTGTCCCAGTTACCTACAACAGAAAGTTCATTAACTCATCGTAAATCAAAATATTTTTGATTCCTTAGTTCCGTAATATTATCAAATCAATACAATCATTCGTAGGACATAGTACAATGAATAACAACAGGTAACGGAGCATTCTTCTATCTTCTGCCGGTGTTCAAATAAAGAAGTGTCCATAGGAAAACAAAAATCACACTGTACAAGACAATCATTAGAACATTTGTGATATATGGATGTGAAACATGGACACTTACAGCCAGATTTGCGGAAATTTTGGACACGTTTGAGAGACGAGTGCATTATAGAATCCTAGGATCTGTGCCTAATGGTGACGCCTGGAGGATTAGATATAATAATGAGCTGTATGCCATCTATAAGACTCCCAAGCTCTCTGTGCATGTCAGATTGAGCAAATTGAAATGAGCTAGACGTGTATAGAGAATGCCACCACAGCGAATACCAAAGCGTGTACGAAGGAACATTTTGTATGGTGTAGTGGACTTTTTGCATGCTAATAACACCAACTAGACGCCTCGCAGCATATATGTTCCCTTACATGGATTTACTCAGAATTCCCTTACATGGATTTACTCAGAATTCGGAGTAGAACATTTTATGTGAGTTTTGTGTGTGTCACCCCCTTATAACTTTTGATCAGCTCAATTTACAGAGCCCAAATTTTCAGAATATATAGACAGTTATAGGCCTACAAAACTTTTATACTCAGAATTGTGAATTTTTGTTTCAGTCAGGGGTAACCAACTTTTGAAATTTTGGTTTATTTTTCCATATATCTCAGAAACCATAAAATCTAAACCACTGAAAATTGGTATAAACATAGACAAATACAAAATCTCAAATTGGTTTTTTTTGAAAATTCCAGAATTTCTCAAACATTTTTTATTAAGAAAAATATTTTTTTATGATAAATTTATGAGTTTAACTGCCTATATTTCCATTTTTTTTTTAAATATCGAAAAAAGCCGAAACACCCCAACTAGAAAATTTAATTTTATACAATAAATATTAACATTGTATTAGCAAATCTCAAATTTTTTTAACAATTTTTATAAAAATTGAATTTAGTGACGACATTGCTTCATACAATTTGTATGGCAGTAGCCTTCACACAATATCTAAGAAGACTTAATAGTTTGATACTAATCTCCAAACATACATACATACCATCATGCTGTTTCATATTCTGGGTAGGATCAAAGGACTGACCTCCATCCTATCCTATCTTGACATACATACATAGGTACATGTGTTGTATAGAAAACCAAATATCTTAAATATTAAATAATTTGTATTTATGGGTTTATAGTTTGGTACTTATTCTTCAACTATACATACTATGGCCATCGACAGTTGGATCTCATGTGTTACATGCAACTAGTTCAATAATAATCTTTCCAGCTTCTTAAAGTGTTTATTCTTTTAACGGAAAGATTATATTTACTTATCAAATTAAGATTCTTAAAATTCATACTAATCACGCAATATCAGTTCTCTTAGCCTCTCTCACATTCAACACCGTCGCTTATACGATTTTTATTTCAGAATATTGTTCATATGGTCGTGTATGGTCGCGTATGGCATGGAAACAACCACTTTAACCAAATTGTCTGCCAACAAGCTGCGTATAGCACAAAGGAAGATGGAAAGAATAATGTTGGCAATAAAACTAGAAGACAGGAAGAGGAATGACTGGATACGCAGTCAGACCAAACTGTCCGATGTGGTTGAGAGAATAGCCATGCAGAAGTGGAGATGGGCAGGACACCTATCAAGAATGACCGATAATAGATGGACTAAAAGACTGGTGGAGTGGAGACCGAGAGGCGACAAGAGACCACAAGGGCGACCACTTAATAGATGGATG
Source organism: Molanna angustata (assembly GCA_963576475.1). Lineage (NCBI taxonomy): Eukaryota > Metazoa > Arthropoda > Insecta > Trichoptera > Molannidae > Molanna > Molanna angustata. The sequence goes on from OY754968.1 coordinate 41,577,605, forward strand.
GACGACATAAAAAGATTTGTTGGACCACAGTGGATGGGAGTCGCACAGGAACGGGAGGAGTGGAGAAGGAGAGGGGAGGCTTATGTGCAGTGGGCAAACACAGGCTGACGATGATGATGATGATGGTCGTGTCAATGTTTTCTTGGCTGGTCCCTACCTCGTATTTCTATTTCTTACGTATAATATTTTCTGATATGTTATTTCAACAGAAGAGTATATTATAAACTTAACATAAAATTAAAGGCGTTGTTAATAATTGATAATTGAACATTTCATGACTGGCTTCTACGTAGGTTTCACGTGTCAAGGTAGTTAACATAACGAGTTAATTTTTTTGTATTAGTAATACTTTGTAGGTACCTACTTATTTACTGTTTATGAAAACATTTTTGTTTCAATCACATTTTTTGCGAAACCCTTAAAATTACAAAGTTTATAAAAATATTACACAAACTCACAGCAAAGTTAACATTTGTAAGGTTAGCGTAATTCTTACGAATTGTTTTTGAAATAAGGAGTTTGAAAATGTATAAACTTTCCAGTTTATTGTCAGATGGAGATTTATTGGAGATGGAGAAATGATTTCAGCACAGAAGGACAATCGTTACGTGATAAGCCATTTGTAATAAATTTCCACCTACTGGTAAACAAAATCAGAGCGCTGGCTCTGAAATCAATCGTTCTAAAAATCTAAGATCAGAATTTGGTGTGTTTGTGTAGCTTCTAAAACGATAAACATTATTATAACGAACTTAATTAATTTGCCTTACCTATCCTGTAAATCATATGTCTTCTTCCATCTTGATCTCTGTACGGTGGTACAGACAGTACAAGAGCTTCTCCTATGAAGCTTAGAGACATTGGTTCTACGTCCACGTGGAGTTCGGGGTTGTCATCTTTGAATTGATAATAGTTCACCATCTGAAATTTTTATACGAAAATAAATACAATGGAATAACAATTAAAGAACAACCAAGACAAAAAACTCCTGAATAACATGCATACCATGACATTAACTAGAGTCGCTAGACTCCAAATTTTCTCAGCACTAGAACTGAGATTATTATAATTTTGGGGTAAAAGTAAAGGAGCAATAAACCCAAACACTCCTATTTGAAATAAAATTACTCAAATATATTAAAAATTAAAAAAATACAAAAACTATTTCTATCATTTCTCCTTGAAATGTTGGTCACACATTTTTAAAATTAAGCAAAAATTCTCCTAAAAAGAACTATTTAAATTATCTTTTTTACAGCATTTTTTTTTCAAATACTCCGTAACTATGCGTCATGGAAAAATATCTTTTACGTGCATAAAACCAAGTGAATGCTTTTTTTTTATTTCAAATCTGGGGGGCAAGCATTGTGAGAAATGCCGTGAAGATATGTATGTATGTATAAATTGATTAAAACTCACTAATCTGTGTGCTCTTTCTGTGATGAAGTATCTGGCACGAAGAAATCTAAGAAGAAAAGAATCGTCCATACGATGGGGAGTGCATTCTCCACGTTCTGAAACAAACAAAAAAGAATATTAATGTTCATAAATATACTTTTCCAATCAGTCTCAAGTTTCAAATATTTATCTGTTACTTCGAAATCATTTTTGAATTATTTTCCAACCGGTCTCAAGAAACATAAAACTGAGTAAGTTTGAGATATTTATCTGTTACTTCGAAATCATTTTTGAATTATTTTCCAACCAGTCTCAAGAAACATAAAACTGAGTAAGTTTGAGATATTTTTCTGTTACTTCGAAATCATTTTTGAATTATTTTCCAACCAGTCTCAAGAAACATAAAACTGAGTAAGTTTGAGATATTTATCTGTTACTTAGAAATAATTTTGGTATTGCTTTTCTGCTAACTTAAATAATAATTCAAATATTAATTCAACACACAATCAAAAACATGTCATGTTGCCGCATTCATAAGAATTTCTAATAAAATCGTCTCACAAATCTAGACTGACAACGCAGTGAAAAACTGTGCCTCCATCTGGAATCGACTACCGAAACCTTTGTCTCAGGGGTCAAATATCTTACATCTACGATTGCTTCAAATTATAGATTGTATCAAATAATTTGCTTTCAACCAATAATGTGCAATTTTATTCCAAACGTAATCATGTTTCGTGTGTCGTATTTCCTTATATGGGGTTATACAAACCCGCATACCTGTCGCTGGATATTCAACATTGTGGGGACATGCCGTGATGTTATGAATAAATTAAAAAACAAAAACACTGGGTTTTTAATCACGTGGAAGTTTTATACTGAATACTGCCGGTAATAAATTGACCGATTCTTCGTCAGACGAGATGACAACTAACTCTGAGTGTGCAAAGAAATTATGTTGTTGAATGGTAATTTATTTATTTATTTTATTTATTAAACAAACAACACAAATTTCACAATATTATAATCATTAGGTAGGTACAGGTTAAATAAGGATGAATACATATTTATGTATGACCCAACTTCAAAAAGAGAAATTATAGGGGAAGTTGTAATATGGTCCAATATGGACGGATAAAATGTCATGAACGGGAAGAAGACTATTAATTGTAACAAGCAATAATAAAGTATAGGTTAAAATACAGTATTACGGCTCTATTTTTTTTTCAATAAGTAGACTATTGATTGTAACAAGCAATAGTACAGAATGGTTTAGTATACAGTGTTACGGCACAAAGTTCTTTAAATAAGTAGACTATTGATTGTAACAAGCAATAGTACAGAATGGTTTAGTATACAGTGTTACGGCACAAAGTTCTTTAAATAAGTAGACTATTGATTGTAACAAGCAATAGTACAGAATGGTTTAGTATACAGTGTTACGGCACAAAGTTCTTTAAATAAGTAGACTATTGATTGTAACAAGCAATAGTACAGAATGGTTTAGTATACAGTGTTACGGCACAAAGTTCTTTAAATAAGTAGACTATTGATTGTAACAAGCAATAGTACAGAATGCTTTAGTAATTTCGCAAAATAAATATCAGATTATTATTATCAAATGTCAGTAGTACCTTCAATTCACTTCAATGTGTGACACTAATTGGCAGTTTTCTATGAAATTCGAAAGTAACTAACCAAATGTGATTTTCCTTGAAGAGGCAGTAAAGCGATTCTATTTATAAAACCAATTTTACGATTATTATCTTTCTAGTCCATACTGTATGTCTATCGAAATAAATAGTACTTATGTATTTTAAATCATTCAGCGTACATGGTCTATATTTTAATTATTCTTTACAAAAGTAAAATTAAAAAACTCGCAAGACTTACGAAATATTATCAATGATGATTAAAAAACTACTTTTTTATACTATAAGCTTTGTGGGACGTTGTAATAAAATTTATATTTTTTTGTAGCGGTTGTGAATTGTCAGTTACGAAACCAGTTGATTTATTCTAAATCCAATATGGTTAAACTACAATAAATGGTAAATTTCATTAAAACATGACCAGTTAATTCCAGGCAGTTTACAAAACGTTTCAATATATCAAGAGCTATTTTTTTAAATAAAAAAATTAACACCATTTTTTATTGTAGTATTAAGATGTCAGAATAAATGGATGAATTATTGGTAGTGTGCGAAAGGAACATACCGTAGATTGAAAGAGTAGATTGCACTGTATATAGTGTGTGTAACATGGTAGGAGGGCCATTCTGAACACGGTTATGTAGGTAGCGCAGTCTAATTGTTAATATACATACGTTATATCTACACGGTGTTATCATTTAGAGTGCAGTTCATCCCCCTATAGTAGAAGACAAGACTAGAGAAATACTGTGCACAACATATATTTCAGTATATTGAATTTGTTTTATTTTATTTTGTATTGGTTCTCGGGCTACAAAAGGGTATGTGCTATGTCAAATATTAATTTATTTAATTTAACAGGCACAAGTTGCCCTATTCTGGACACTTCTCAAAGATTCAGACTTAATATACAATTAAAAACTCCATCGGGAATCGAACCAGGGACCTTTCACTACGTCAGATGTCTAACCAACTGCGTCACGGAGGCCGATGCCTTCAAATTGAGTTATTAAATTAATAAAACAAACATATTATAATAATTTATACTTACATTAATAATACTTAATTACGCCAAAATTATTCAAAATAACGTAACACATCTCAAGCTGTGAATTAAAAATAACAATTGTTACGAAACATTACGTTGAATGTATGATCTATGAGTTGATTGCTCGCGGCTACTGGCTGCAGAGGGGGGACCTTGAGATTTGATAACCTGACCGTGATACCAAATAAAATAACTATTTGGCAATGACCAGGTAATAAATATCAAAATATTATGTGAATATCACTCTATCTATTCGTGATCTTTTTTGTTGGAATATGAAAAATTCGCCATTGAAAATAAACGAAAACTAAATATGTATGTCTATGTTATATATTTCATTATATACCTACGTACTAATTCCGAGATATATAAGTAATTTGCCAAAATATGGAATAAAAACAAGCGTGTAGGCAAATAAATAAAATAAATTTATCTCTAAAACGATAAGTAAGTAGATATCCAATCAATAAACTTCCTATTTCCTATACATTTTTGCAAGATAAAGATGGATATTATAAGTAAAATGAAAGCGAAAGCTCTGAGGTGGTTATAGTAAATATATTGAAAAAATGAACGACTAACTAAAAAAGTATACATGAGTGTAAGAGATGGAGTAAATAGCAGAGGCCGCCCCAGAAAGGGATGGCATGATTATGTGAATGATATTTGAAAGAAGGAAATATGGATGTAAAGGTAGCCAGGAATTTTTGCATAGATAAAAGAGTATGGCGCTCGGTTCTCTCTGCTTACCCCGTAAGGGACATTGCGTGATGGTTTATATGTATTTCTGAGGTAAGAAGATTTTGTTACTATCCATCAATTTATTCATACATCTATGTATACCCATAAGTACATATAAAATATGCTTATATAAGTGTCATTTCTACGCCCTAGCTATGTACAGGCAAGCATTATCGGAAAATCATTTTTGTGGTAAAATTCGCCACCCATTATGAATGTTTCCTTTTTAGGTGAGACGAGACTAGTGTATGGGCGTACACGCACGTGTCGTACTTCATTTTATAAGGTTATGCACACCCGCACACCTGTCGCTGGTTACCTCACATTGTGCTATATGACGTGATGGTATGAATTTTTTTTTTTTTATATTTATATTTATTAAACATAAGAAATAATATACAGGTACACATCAAAGTTTAACAATACAATATTTTTACAAAAAAAAAAGATCCTTAAGAACTAGATGCGGAATGTAAACTGCTTCACTAGGTTAAAAACCTGTTCTGAAGCAGCTTATAATTATATAGGTATATTGTTTAGGTGTGCGTGTGTGTCATTGTATGTTAACGTAGAGTTGTTTATTTATCACTGTCTTGAATGAATGAAGGAAAAAAATATACCTATACTTACCCGAAAAATTATGTATAATTTTTATTTTCTTTATGAATGCAGGCAATCTTGTGTACCTACTAAATTATGTATAATTTTTATTTTCTTTATGAATGCAGGCAATCTTGTGTACCTACTAAATTGTAATTTGTGTAAATATTGTCTCATGTAGTTTTTTTACTGGTTTGCTTGAATGTATAAGTTACATTGAATATTACATGTTATAAAAAAACTAATAAATGTTTCCTTCCTAATTTAAGCTGGAAGCTTGTGTTTAGGAAAGCAGCAGTTCTTTGCTTGCACAAGAAAATACTTAACTAAAATTAATACTTAATTAACTAACAATTATAATTTCACAACCAAAAGCAATACAAAAAAAAATTTCTTTTCAAATCAAGAAAAAATAAAAATAAATGAAAACATCATCAAAACCATAACACAAAAAAATAACACATACAAAAATGAAAATGAACCACAAACTGGAAATGAATTTAATATTAGAGAGTTTCAAATCGATTTTTTTTTAATTTAAAAAAAAATAATATGTCCTTGTTAAACAAGTACATATACCTACATCATCCTACGTTCCCTAAAATAAGCATAAATGCTTTTGCTATAGGTGAACGAAATCGGTCGAGGCAGGATTCGAACTCGCGACCACTGGATTACTAGCTCAGCGCGCTAACCGCTCTGCCATCGACCCATTTGAATTCTTCTTACTTCGTTTCTGTTTTGATAATTAAACTTAACTTTAGAGCTTTCAAGATCTTCTGTCTTAAATTCGGTGCACTATTATCTTCTCTATCAGTGAACGGTGGGCCAGTTGTTTCCACATAATTAGTTCTCTTTGGCACATTAAGTACAGTGTCTGCAAGGTTTTAGAGTTCTCCGGATTCTTCGTTTGTTCTTTATGTGTTCTTTCAGAGTTTTGCAAAGGGCCGTTATTAGTCCCCATAAGCAGAACGGGTGGTGGTGGAGAAGAACAATAAATTTAACTAAAGTTATTCAAAATGAACTGTTTTGTTTTGTGATAATTTATCGGTGATAAAATTATCACAAAAACCATCGATAACAGGACGTAAGCCCTAACAAGAACTGTTACTATAACTGTACTAAAATTTCCCAAATAAGTAACCTTTATGTTATGTACAAATTTTCTGTTTATTTTGACTTTGGTTCTGATCTGATACAAACTTCTGATAAATCCAACCCTGTTTATACCTAATTGTAATTAAATTGAAAGCAAGATATATGAACATTGGATACAATCAAATGTAATGTGTAATATCCCTCACAATACAAGACATTTCATGGTAAAAAGTTCACTATGAACTTAATTACATAAATACATACATTCGTATTATGAAATGTTGAAAATCACAACTAACTCATATTTGATATTATGAAATGTTATCTCTCGAATATATGTACTAACCTACCTATAGACTAGATCATTCTCAACATAAAACACTTACTAATTTCTAGTGATGAGCAAATGCAAGACCAAGATCGTGGTATCTTGGAATTATTGAATATTTAATATTGCTTCTCGGGCAACTAACATGTACTATGTCAAATATTGATTTAACACGCACCCAATAACAAGTTGCCACATTCTGGAGACTTACGATATTACGTCTCACATATCCAGACTGAAAACACAATTAAAAACTGTGTCTCCACCAGGAATCGAACCCGGAACCTTTGGATCAGCAGTCAGATACCCAACCAACTGAACCACGAAAGCCGACATTAGTCTTACATACCCAGTCTTTGTCATGGATATCAGTCATGGTCTTGGTCTTGCATACCCAGTTTTGGTCTTGGATATCAGTCTTGGTCTTGCATACCCAGTCTTGGTCTTGCATATCAGTCTTGGTCTTGCATACCCAGTCTTGGTCTTGCATACCCAGTCTTGGTCTTGCATACCCAGTCTTGGTCTTGCATACCCAGTCTTGGTCTTGCATACCCAGTCTTGGTCGTGCATACCCAGTCTTGGTTTTGGTCTTGCATAACCAGTCTTGGTCTTGCATTTTTTTTAAAAGGTAGTTTTTTTTCATAGAAAATTCAGTAATTGCAATAAAATAATGACAAAAAACATCATTTTAGTATGTCGATAGTTAGAAATAATCAAGTTTATTTAATTTTTTTATTATTTTTTTACAAAAAAAATTAATACATCCTTGTTAATTCCCTAAAATAAGCATAAATGCTTGTGCTATAGGTGAACGTAATCGGTCAAGGCAGGATTCGAATTCGCGACCACTGGATTACTAACCCAATGCGCTAACCGATTTGCCATCGATCCATCTAATTTATTAAATTTTGCGAGACCGCAAGACTTTTGCGTTAAGTCTTGCAAGACTTGTCTGCCTTCGTAGCTCAGTGAATTGGGTATCGACTCCCGAGCGAAAGGTTCCCGGTAGAGACACAGATTTTAATTGTGGTTTCAGTCTGGGTCTGTGTGATAATAAATAGGTATCATAAGTCTCCAGAATGTGGCAAATTGTTATTGGGTGCGTGTTTGATTAATATTTTGGTCTTGGCTCTTGTTCTTGCAGCTACACATGTGGTCCTGCAAGTCTCGCAAGACCAAGACGGCAAGACTAGCAAGATTTTTGCTCATCACTACTTATTTCGTTTCGATTTGTGGATTCATCAATTAACTAAATGTCAATGAACATTTAAATTTGTGTTGTTTGTATTTTTCTTTGATTCAATTCTTAGCAAAGGAGAAATTCATTTAATAAGTATTATTTTTCTCACAAATCTTGGTGTTCTGGATGCTTGTCTTTTCCGACTAAACGCAACTCGACAGTAGAATTGACGCGCATAATGCAATGCATTGCTTAATAGATTTATTTTTTATCATTGTCTGTTTAAACTTTCAAAATTGTCTCACGTTCTAGAAAATTGACCATTTAAATTTGCCTTTGAATAATATTAACAATATGAATGAATTTCATAAAAAATACAGTCAAGGATTGTTAACGTTTGAAATAAATACCATTGTTGGCCACAACTCATTATCATAATAAAATTAAGCTATTTTATTTTTACAATATTGAATGTGTTAAAAAAATAACATCATAATATGTATATTTTAGTTCGGGATATAAATATGCATGTTTCAGGAATATTTCGATGTGGAAGTACCTACATACATCCTACATGAGTCACTGTTCTTCTACTAACACTACATTCAAATCATTGTTTGTTTTATATAACAATCGGATATTGATTTAATTGTTTATATGTTTCTTGCCAATTCTTAACTAAAGAAATAAATAATATTTAGTTAATATTTATTCGTTTCCTGCTTCGTTTTAAAATCGCCATTAACCTTTGCTGTTAGAAGTACTACATTCCCAAGCAATAACTGAAACACATATTTTTAGATCTTTTGACTACAGATTTTTTCACAGCCATATCAATGTAATGAAATATAGTTTTTCCATACATACATACATACATGCATACATATGTACATACATACATACATACATTCATACATACATACATATGTACATACATACATACATACATACATACATACATACATACATACATACATACATACATACATGCATTGAGAAACGAATGCTAAGTATAGCATGCGTCATGCTAAGTTGACGTGATACTTTTTACGCCCATGCTATATGAATATTTGTAATTCAACAAATTTATATATGTATTACTAAAAACAGATTTAACAAATTATATGTCGATTATATTAAATTACTTAAAATAAGAAAATAACTTTTTTTTCTTTTTTCCACTTATAAATATAATATGTTATTGACCACTGACGAGTTTCGCTCAAAGAGCATAATATTTATATACAAAATGGTCTTTGAGCTAAACGCGTCAATATAATATTATATTTAAATAGAAAAAAGTTGAAAATTATGTTTTTATTTCAATTATTTAATATACATAATTGATATGCAATTCCATTAACTCTCACAAATCAACCTTCTATGGGTGGGTTGCCTTATTTAGTCATTTATTTATTTATTCAAAAATAATAATAAAAAATCCATCAAGAAAATTAAAAATAAATTATATGTCGATAAATTCATTGAATTCGGAAAACAGCCGATAAATTATATTAATGTAAGAGGTACATTTACAATTATTATTTATCTATATTTTGTATATCTGTTATGTCTATGGGTTTAATTAGGAGGGAAAATAGCAGGTATGTTATATATTATTTTATTTAATTAAATTCCCTGGAGCATTTAGAGTATGTAGACTTAAGGTAAACAATATTTAAAACATCGTTGACTAACTGTGTTATCGCACAAAACCGATATTTTTTTGACCGTATGAAAAATGAAGGTACCTTTTGAGAAATAAGTTTTCCAGGTACATATACTTATTTTAATTAATCAATGCGCAAAGACACGCGCATACGTATATTTTATTTTTTTATGTGAATAACCAACAGCAAAAGACATCATTATGCCAGTTGGAGGTCAAAGATATTTGAAACATCACGAAATACATTCATACTAATTTTGATCTGACGATAGATCTATCTGTGTAAATCTCTCGACGTTTATGATTCGTACCTAGCAAACGAAGGTTTTTTTAAGATTTTATATTTCATCATCCGAAGTTTAACTATCTGACGAGTTTGTTGAAAAACTAATGATTGATTGAATCGGGGTCTATTTAAAAAAAAAACATGGACTATTTTTTGTTTATATTCTTTAACTTTGTGTTCAAAGTTCAAGGCTCGATTGAACTCTTCGTTCTGACATAATAGTTTATTAAGAAAATACGAAGTTTTACAAAAACAAATATTTCGGTAAAAATATAAAATGACCGCTGAAGATAATAAAATAATGTATATATATTTTTTGTTGTTTTGTTGAATTTTTCCCTACAATTTTAGCATACTTTTTCAATTTTTTATTTATTTATTTGAATAAAAATATTTAGTACACATAGGCTTCGAACTCTCCGTCACTGCCCGATACCCGCTCTGTCATTGTCTCATCTAAAATAAATTTGGTATTAATCTAAGTAAAGTTAATATTGTGAAACTTACAATAAATGAAATATTGTTTGCACTGGAAATGCCAGAGCTCCAAAACCATGTCAACAGAATTAAACATTATAAAGAATTTGAATTACCATATACCATATCCCTCAAATCTTGTATACATTTGAGTCTAGTCTCCGGAGTTTCATTTAAGTTTACTCTTGCATACTCCACGATCTCGGGAGGTGGATCTCCCAGGTCCAGCACTGCAGACCAGCCCTCAGGCATCCTGACCCGCAAAGGTCTACCTTCAGGATCCTGGAAATAAACATAATGTAATTTGTATAAAATAAAGATAATGCTTCAGTCCTATTGTTTAAATATGGAAATGAGCATGTAAAAACGTTATTTTGTATGATTTTGTTATAAAAGTATAAAAAAACGACGAACAATGTGCATATGTAAACATAATTTATTGCCATCTTTAATAACGCAGTACAAAATAAATTAAATAACAAAGGGCTTAATCATCATGTTTGTACTATTTTTCAAAAGATGGTTTATTACTTCTCAAGTAAAATCTTTGTTTTTTACCTGAAGCTATTTTTAGCAATAAATTAGTTTTTTTTATTTATATTCAGCTGAGGTTTTGCCTTATTTAGGACTTATGACAAGATGTTTAAACCTACTTCAGGGACAAACAATACAAATAGCATAATAAGTAGCTGAACAGAGTATTCGCAAGACATTAAAAATTCAAAACGTCACAACAATCAAAATTCTTTATCATTAATAAAACACGTGCCTTTAATTGGAGTAAACCAGTCAGCCGATGAATCAAAACAATCTCAAACAAACAAGGAAGGACCTTGACAGGGTCTTAAATCGATGATATTCTCATACCTTAGAAACTGCCTTCACTAACCTTCAGAATTAGCCATAATAATAACTCATTTATTCAAACCTTGTAAGATATCGATAGACTTGTATCTAAATAATTTGACAAAGGAACTTTTAAAATCATCCAAAATATAGATTAAAAACAACAAAAAATATTCCTCTATTTGTTACAACAATAATAAAATAATTTTATAATGCAAACATATCATTATTATTCTTTGTATGCAAAAAAAAACATAATGTGACGGACTTATTACCCGTAGACAATTTCTGTCTACGAACTGAAATAAAAACACAATAGTAAATACATTTGTCGTCAAAACCACAATGGTAAACTTGATATTATATAAAATAATAAAAATAATCAGTAATCAAAAATAATCTTTAGTAGGTACGAGAAGTGGGGTATAACTTCCTAAAAATTCTCAGTGCCTGTAGGCCTTAACCCGCGTCCTCTGGGATGCGTTCACAATGAACGCCGAGTGCACTTAGTGACGCTCTAAGCCGTTCAGAATAACCGGAAACGGACGCTCAAAAGACATGTCGAGTTCAGATTGAACGTCGAGTGTATGTATGCTCCAAACGCTCTGTATAAAAGTCGGGTGTAAAAAACTCTGACAGATAAAGTATCTGTTGCCATCTACTTTATCTGTGGTAAGATGACTTCATAGAAAATAACTGGATGACTTCTGATTGTTTCTGTGGTATCTAGTATGTCAGTTGACAATATTTATGATGACAATATTCTTTCACAGAGAGGTTAATTTATAAAAGATATTCAAAAATTTCCAATAAAAGGTCAAAGGTACTACTGCCCAATTGTTGTCTTTCGATGTAAATATAACATGAAAAGATAAATGTATGATAAATGACATTTGATATTTAAAACGCCCGATGCTGCGTTCAAATTAAAACGCCGCGCGAAAGCATTCAGTGTGACATATTATGTGTATAGCCTAGTCTTCACACCAGATATTTAAACCTAACCTACAAAATTTTGGTTAAAATAGGTTGATTAGGTTTGTTTGTAGCTATAATTGCGACTGATATGAGCCAGTGGCATTTTATATTAAAAAAAAAGTAACTAAAATATTTATTAAATAACTAAATTGGTGGTAAAAACAAGCTATGCTTCGCTCCGAACAAGACTTATGGCCTGGTATTTAAGGGCATACTTCGCAGACGGCCGTCCATTCAGTTTCTAGGAACTAATATTGTCTTTCGAGACCAAGTAACCTGTCTTGGAGTTATTCTAGAAAGGGGACCGAGTTTCAAAAATCATGCCAAATCATGTGTCGATAAGGCTAAGTCTGCTTTCATTAAAATAGGACACCTCGCTAAAGCAAGCTGGGGTTTGCAATTTCCTATCTCCCGCCTTTTCTACAAAGCCGTTTATCTTGGCATCGCTTGCTATGCGGCAGGCTGTTGGTCTAACGCCTGCGAGTTTCAGCATATTCGAAGAACCTTGCTTTCAGGCCAAAGATTCGCTCTCATTGCACTATCCAAAGCTTACAGAACAAGCCCCACCGAAGTCCTGCCAATTTTGACAGGCTTAACCCCCCTTGATCTTGAAATTCAACGTAGAGGTGCTATTTTCAATTTATTGCGAGGCCGTCCTTCTGTCATCGGTGACACTTCTTTTCACCCCCCTGAGAGTCGAACGTCTCGAAGCTCAATTAATAAAAACGTGAGCGACACTCTACTTAACATTTGGCAAAACCGCTGGACGACCTGTCTAGTTGGTAGAGATACCTTTTTATTTTTTCCTGACGTGAGGTCGCGACTGAAATCTCCTTGGGTTGTTCCAGACTTTTGGACTTCTCAAATCTCCATCGCTTCAACATTGCTCCCTCTTCCTCATGTCAGTTTTGTCAATGTCTGGACCAAACTTCGGATCACATCCTTTGGGAGTGTTCCCACCCAATTGTGTCCTCTTACAGATCGGAGCTCCTCGTTGCTGTCCGTGGGCCTCTTCAAGGTCCTATTGGACATGCGGACTTAGTGATCTCGAAGAACAATTATAAAGCCTTCAAACGATTTTGCCATAGATACGGTGCCTTATTATCCGAAGATTCTCACTGACTTTTCTGTTTCCAGAGATCTTGGTCACTTCTCTGATGCCCTATATATGGATCTGAAGTCGCCGACAGTCCGCAAGTGTGAATCTCAATTCGCACTTGTTGATTGTTCTTTTTGCACCATGGTGCCGAGATTGCTAATCTAGAGGGCTCCATGAGCTACTCTTCGTGCTATGCATTGTTTTTTTTGTCATTCATTCTAGCGTTCTGCGAAGGAGCCGTTGACAGTCCTCATATGCGGAGCGGGTGGTGGTGGGAGTAGCGAAAAAAACTAAATTGGTGTGAATACTAGACACACCGTCTGTACATGATGTATCAAAAACAAAATCTAGTGTGAAGACTAGGCTATCCGATTGGTGTGAAAAACGCCATAATCTGCAACTTCAGGTACATCCGATACCCGACGTCCGTCCCGTCAGGTGTACTATCTGAACACAGCCTTGTATCACTAATTTATTGCACACGCTGCTCCGCCACCAATCCATATAAATATTTAAAACTTGACGCGATAAGTAAATTACTTGAAAACTTAACGCGATAATTAAATTGCTTAAAATGTCCTAGCTTCGTAGAGCCATCAATTGAGCAAGAGCGCCATTGGAATAAAATTTTGCAAGTTACTCCATATATGTAAATTATTAAGAAATAACTGTTTAAAATATATTTTATTGATTGTCCGTGATAGTTGAAGCTTACACACATTTGGTATTTATTACCAGCACATGAAATATAATTTTTTTATTGTATTTATTTTACGATTGAAGCTTTGTTGCAATAAAAAGAACGGCCAGTTGAAATATTCTTGAAATGTTTAGAATATTTGCTGTTGTTTGCAATTAATTTAGAAAAATTATACTTTTACTAAAAGTGATCGTCAAGGCCACTTTGTGGTAGCACATGATCAATTATTAATAGTTAATAACGGTGCAAATACTTTAATCTATAAGACTTGATAAGTTGATACCCACACTTGTCGATGGGAGGTGCGTGCTCCCGAAACTAGTATAACAATAATATCATACTCCCTTGAACCCTGCGCAAGTTGCCTGTTAAATTACATTTGGCAATTTCTTCCTGAACAGTGTTTCCAGTCTAGAGAAACAAGAACTGCGTAATAAATTTCTCCTCTGATGGGGATCGAACTACAGCCGTCAACACAGAAGCCAAATGGCTTATCATTGTTAAGTTACTCCACATTTAAGTATAGGTATTTAAATTTTGTATGAAATGAGTTTTGTTTAATTATTTTTGATTTAAATATTTCATTATGAATTCTTCGATGCTTCATTCATTTCACGAAAGTGATGTGCCTTTTTAGCAATTCGAAAATAAAATCATCAAATTTCAAGCTTCCTGAGCGGGTCACTTCGAAATATTTATCAGTAAATAGAAGCACTGATCAGGGGGGCAAGTCTGGTCAACCGTCGAAATCAAAACCATCCATGTTTACCCATATCATGGATATTATTAAAAAAAAACTAAAGCTGTTTTACCTGTCTAATTATTCTTAACTGACACCCCATATCCATCCTCCCTCCCCTCCCTCAAACCTCTATTTCCTTCCTTCCTTTGTTGCTGTGAATTTACTCTTTATAATGTTACGTGTTTCTTTCCGTTTGTTATAAATTTAATGTACCTCCCACTATACTATCTATGGCCTCACGTTGCTTTAGTTGGTTGGAAGAAATAGCCTTGTGGCAATGAATCCGCCATTGTACGCAGTATTGAACATGAAGCTTAATAAATAAATAAAAATGATTATCAT
The DNA here is from genome assembly GCA_963576475.1 of Molanna angustata. Taxonomy (NCBI): domain Eukaryota; kingdom Metazoa; phylum Arthropoda; class Insecta; order Trichoptera; family Molannidae; genus Molanna; species Molanna angustata. Next base: position 41,592,789 of record OY754968.1, read on the forward strand.
ATGAAGTCCTATAATATTATGTATGTTAAGATATTATAGAACTCCATATTTTTACGTAGTCTACGTAGGGGACACCAGCTATTAGGATTTGGGTCCATTTTACTCTTCCGAAGAAGCGCACTACGTAGCGTTGGGAGGGGTTTGCAATTTAGAAAAGAGTTTATTAATTCGGATTTTAAAAAGACCCGGGTTGTACGAAGGTGGAAACACAGAATTCGGAAGATCGTTCCACTGTCGGGCTGCTGTATTAATAAAGGAGTTCGAGAAGCGACTTGTTCGTATATGTTGAAGGTCCACTGTGAATGGGTGCTGCGATTGAGTGAAGCGAGTGACTCTGTTGCGAGTAAGTGGAGGAGGGACCAAAGATGCAAGTTCTTCTGAGCAATTCCCGTAGTAGTATCTATAAAATAAAATAAAAATACCGACTTTACGTCTGTGTTCTAGTGATTGCAATCCATCAGTCAGTGATGGATCATGAATCAGACGTATAGCACGCCTTTGGACAGCGTCGAGGGTATTCAGTAGGTATTGGAGGCGCTACTCCAGAGGTGACTGCCATATTCAATATTTAATATATCCATGAAAATTATATCCATGATATGGGTATTCATAAGGTTTTTGATTTCGACGTTTGACCAGACTTGCTCGCTGGATGTCCTTCAATTTTATGGGGTCTAAGCGAGTAGGTATAAGATTTTCAAATTTACCAAATTTGAGAAGAATCGAATGAGTACTAATGTCTTTAATCCGTAAAGTAGAATAAGCACGCCACCAAACACGGCACATAGTACACAGCACTTTTACAGATACATTGATAATCTGCAATAAATAAAATGTCCTAAAAATTGCGAATTCATTACTCCCTACTATATCCCCTTGGGTTAGTGAGGAGTATAAAGCAGAAATCAAACTCAATAGACTGCTCAAGGTTATTTTGATTTTTAAGCCAAGTTGCAGTAAGTTTATATTACGATCTATCAAACAGAGAGGTTTCTTCATATTTATACTTGATAGTCTATTCAGGTCAACATGGATTCAAGGCATGGAAGATAGAAAAACTAAAGGCTGACCTACAGTACACTTCAACCAATGTTATCGTCGTTAAATCAATATTTATTGAGTAATATAATTATTATAATTGCTCGTATAACAAATATTAATTAAGTATCGATTCACAATAAATACACATATCTTTGATTTATAATAATTTTTAATTTTTTAGGTACATATTTACCACGAGATGTTAAAAAATATTTTTTTTAATTATAAGTAAGCATAGAACCGCCTGCTCCCTAATTCTGAGGAAGAGCGATCAACTACAAAAAAAATAAACATATTAAAATAACAATGTTACTTTTGTTAATTTCCACTTATTTATTTTTACTCCACAACTAGTTTCAAGAACTACCGTTCTCTTCTTCAGGTGGGTTTAAATCCACCTTTGTTAATTTCCACTGAAAAATAAATAAGTGGAAATTTACAAAGTTACATTGTTATTTTAATATTTATATAATGAATTTCCACAATATAAACGCCTCTTCTACAATTGATTTATTTCACTCCCGACGACCGTTTCGGCTTACAAGGCCATATTCAACTAATATAACCAGTTGATTATGGCCTTGTAAGCCGAAACGGTCGTCGGGAGTGAAATAAATCAATTGTAGAATTATATGTGTTATATTTCTCATTTTCATAATGGAGCTTTACAAATTAGAAGCCGTCTCAATCAAAAGATTGAAAAGTGCGCCTCTTCGACCTTAGAATATTTGACAAAAATAATAGGGTTCAAAATTATCAAAAGTATTTTTTTTAAAACGAGTGGCATTTGACCACATTAATTTACCTGAAAATTTTGACAACCCTTGATTGAATTTTTATTGAAGCCTATGTACCTACTTACTTCATTTTTATGAAAATAATAAAAAAATAGATTTTTCAGAACGTAAGAGAGTTAATATACTAACACATACGCCGTACACAAAAATATCGGAGCGAGACTCAATCTCCCAAAATACTTCAGAAAAAAAACTAGGCTTTGTAAATAAATAAATATATTTAAAAAATGTGATGAAGAGGAGAGTATTATTTGAATTTCTATCATTTTTTATTAAAATTACAATTAACCAATAAGCTTGTACAAAAAATTGTTTAAGTAAGCAAATTGCTTAGTGGTATTTTTTTTCGAACTGTACATATAGTTACATTATACATATTATGTAAAGCCGGATTGTTGATGACTCTCGAAAGGGAATAAAATCCAATGTTTACGTATATGCAAATAAAAAAAATGACTCCCGATAGGGAACAAAATCCAATGTTTGCGTATATGCAATTAAAAAAATGACTCCCGATCGGGAACAAAATCCAATGTTTGCGTATATGCAATTAAAAAAATGACTCGCGATATGGAACGAAATCCAATGTTTGCGTATATGCAATTAAAAACATGACTCGCGATAGGGATCAAAATCCAATGGTTAAAAATAATATTGCTATAAACATTTATTTATTATTTTATTTATTTTATTTATTTTATTTATTTTATTTATTTTATTTATTTTATTTATTTTATTTATTTTATTTATTTTATTTATTTTATTTATTTTATTTATTTTATTTATTTTATTTATTTTATTTATTTTATTTATTTTATTTATTTTATTTATTTTATTTATTTTATTTATTTTATTTATTTTATTTATTTTATTTATTTTATTTATTTTATTTTTAATATATTTTATAATACAAATCAATATATAAATTCACTAGTAATAATATTCTTACATATTTTTCCCTGCAGTACCTCATCAAAAAGATTACAATCTTGTGCTTGATGAGGGAAGCACTTATAACAAAATAAAATATCAATACAAAGCAAAGTCAACATAAAAGTAAAAGTAATTAAATCAAATCATACATGAACAAAAAAAAATCAAATAAACATCATAAAAAGGTTGAAAATAAATGAAAAAGAAGAATACTCAAATTAGAAAACATATCAGAATACATATTCAAACAAAAAAAAAACATGAAAATAATTGAAAAATGAGTAATATAGAATTATAGACGATTCAAATATATCAAAACACATATTCAAAAATAAAAAAAAAATACTGGAAATTGAAACAAATCAAAACAACAAAATCGAAAACTACTATTTTAGAAAGTTAAGTGCAATTTTAATTTATGTTTACATTTTTTAAATTCTTTTATCTGCTTTAATTCATTTGGGAGGCAATTGAAAAAATTTATTCCCATATAAATGTAGTTGTTTTGTAATTGTCCTGTATTACATTTGGGTATTTTAAAATCATTTTGGAATCGCAGAGACTTATTTTTTTCAATTTTTTGTATAACATTATCTTTGAAAATTTGCAAAATAGACACTTTTTTATAAATATTATCTACTTTGGGTACTTTGAACATGTCAAATAGTGTTGTAGTGGGGAAAGTGCGTGTTTTCTTAAGTATAACCTTTATGATTAATTTTTGTACAACTCAACATTATTAAAATAAAATCGTTTTTAACGTAATTTTAAAGTAAACTAAGCGTTTTATACCGTGAAAATGATCATCATACCAATATAAACACAAATGTACAATATAATTGTTATGGTTTGAAGAACTAGTTTAAGTCGTTCCGGATGAGAGAGGTCCCACTGTAACTGGCTGGTTCAGCTATGTATTGTACAAATAATGTTATTATTTATGAGAAAGTACACCAGCTACAGTCGAGGCCGTCTGGTTCTTCCCTTGACTCGCTGTAATTGATGGACTGTGAAGATATAATACCACAATACACTATACCTACTACGAAAGAAACCTATTTACGCGGCAGTATTTTACAGTTTTATTAAAATTTAATTTCTTGGGATAAATACATACTTAATAATTTATTCTTTTTTATATGAAGATCGCCTAGTATTATTTAAAAATTGTTATATCTGTACACAGTTTTTTGTCCCTTTCTCAAAAAGCATTCTATGATAAATAATTATCACATTCTTGCACCCTGCGCAAGTGGCGAGTTTATTGCCATTATGGCGATATCTTCCAACTTACAAGTGTTTCCAGCCCTGAGAAGCAATACTTGCGTGAGAAATGAATTTAAATATATTTCTCCTCTGCTGGGTATCGAACCCAGGCCGCCCGCACACAAGCAATACGACTTACCAACAGTTCCACGGTAGTAGGCATCATATTGAGACTACACAATTTATGCATAAAAATATATTATATATCAAGTACCTAACTACACAAACACACAGAAAAAAAAACACAAAAATACATAAATCGTAAAAGAATCTTAAAAAAGTAATTTATTTACTTGTGATACGCTTTTAACAGTATGTAAAAGCTAGCATAATTCATTAGTTATGGTAAGCTTTTAATAGTACCTTCGTATTCATATTTTTTGTGGAATACGTTTAAAAAGTAGCACCTATATACTTATTAACTAAGTGTTTTATTTATGGTACGCTTTTAATGCATAGATTTTCATATAATCTAGATGGAGTACTCTGAGCAATGAGTGAGTCACGGTATAGATTTTCATATAATATACTAGATCTAATACTCCGTGCAAAAAGTAGGTAAGTTTGGTTGGCAACATATTGCAGTTTTCCTTACATTTCAACACTTTCTAGATAACTGTTCTCTAAATCTTTATAAACAAAGTGTTTTTTTCGACAAATAAATCCGAAAACAATTCACATAATTCGTTATTCTCTATAATAGAAAAACGATATGGTCTGCCCACCTTGTTGTCAAAAGTCCCGCTGGAAAAATCCTCACTTCGATTCATACAAAATTACTAACTACGACATCTAGTATATTATATATGAAATTCTATGTTTTAATGGTACCTCCATATTAACTCGATGTTTTACCTACAATTTATTGTACGCTTTTAATAACAACTTAATTTCTTAGTACAAACCTACTTTTTTAGGGAAAACAGCAATTTGTAAATAATATAAGACAACAATTGGGTAATTTAAAAATAAGATAACGAAAACATTGTGTACCTACACTGTAGAGTGAGTTTGAAATCAAAGATATACAGATTAGAAATTAAAATTAAATATTTGTGCGCACGCGTATTTCTGACTTCCGTCCCTTGAACCGTCTGACGGCAGACGCTTGTCCTTTTACGTACACGTTATATTACATGCTATGATACACTTTTTATAGCATTCTATTGGTCTTTAATTACAAATAATTAATCTCCGCTTATAATTATGCAACAAACATACAATTACATTAATCATTGAAGCATTGAAATTGCGTCTGTGGTTATTTGATAAAAATATAACATGCAACAATAACAAACAATAATTTACTAATTATTTCATAACCTCGATTAATTGTTTAAATAATTATATTATTACAAAATAAATCTTGATCTTTGATAAATAATAATAAAGAATACTCCATAAATGGCGATCAATATTAAACATTTATTTACGGAAGAAAATATTGACATAAATAAATAAATAGTTTAAGATATAAAGTTTAATTTATTAAAAATTATTATAAGTGAAAACACTTTTTAATGACTTTTTGTTTTAAATAAATGTCCACTTTTGTGCACATTTTCAAGTAGGTAGTTTATTACTAAAAAAAATAAAAAATAAATTAATTTTTTTAATAAAATATATATCCATCACGAAGGTACTTTCTGTCGAAAAAATTAATTCAATTATTAGGTATGAATAAAATAAATACAAAAAAAAATAAGTCTTATGACAATATTTATTTATTTACTAGTTTTCATACCACGCGCTGCTTGGGATGATAAATTTAATGAAAAAGCAAACTCATCAAGAACATCTGTTTACATATATGTAATGATAAATTCAGAAAGTTTATACAATATCCAAAAAATTATAAAATTTAACAATACATAAGTAAGTTATAAAAGATCAGTCCCTCCCATTCCTTCTCTCAAAATGTTATATTTCATTTGTCTAAATAACTCGCTGAAAATAAAGGAATGCAGAATATTTATTATTTAAAATTTAATTGTGTATAATTGATTTGTAAAAAAAAATAATGAATAAATTTCTAAAAATACATGTATCAGATTCATCTTTGGGTTGAAAAAAATTGATCACATATCATCGTACCGCAATCTTCTATACTAGCCCAAGACACGACAGCGGCGCAATATACGCACTCTGTCACTATTGTACAATATTCTCTCTAATCCGAACCTGCCACAGTGCCTTAAAAACAAATTCACTTATTTATCTAATCATGGACCACGATCTGCTGAACGCTCGAAACTATCCATCCCTGTCTATAACACATAATTTTTCAGCTCGTCGTTCAAAGTATAACTAAGCTAAATCACTTTGTATTTTCAATAAAAAACTAAAGAAGGAATATTTACCCCTTAACACCTTTTCCCGATTTCCTCCCCTTGTTCTTTCCTAGTCCTGTTTTACTGTGATGTATTCTTTTGCTTTTTATTTTTATAATATATTTTAATATAAATATTGTGTACCTAATGTATATTTTCGTTTTTTTTTTATTTTCGCTGTCATTGTTTTATTGATGTATATATCTTATTTTGTCACACTTTTTAATCTGACGGTTTGGAAGAAATGGTCTAATGACAATAAGCCCGCCAGTGTGCATTTAATTTGTTTTTATTATGTACAAAAAGGTAAATAAATAAATACCTACCCACATTCTTACTACCACGTGCAGTAATAAATAAAATAAAATTTTAAATCTCATATTTAAATCTCAGATAGGATATTTCGTCCAAGATTTAAATTCACAAAATAACATAATAAATTACTTGCTGCCACCAATTTGAAGTTTTTGCGCGTTGGGTCCCAGTAATTTTCGAATACTCAGCCGTTGAAAGGTGACAAATCACGATACAAATCAAGATATTCAACAAATATTCAAAATAAAGATAAAAACAAATGAAAGAAGTAGAATAAAAAAGAAGGGGAATCCATGTTTCTTATAAGAATTCAGTTGGAGTAGAGAGGTTTCTACAGCCAGTTTTGAAATATAAAAAAAAAATATATTTTTAAACAAGGTACCGTCCCATATCTTCATCATCATTAGCGCAACATCCCATTGTGAGCCTTGGCCTCCTTCAGAATTTTTCGCCATTTAGACCGGTCCATCGCCTGCGCTCTCCAATTTACAACGCCAATCGTCTAAATAAATCCTCTAATAAATGCCTTTTTGTCGTTATCAGGTTTAAATTGCACATAAAACTACATATTTGCCGCACCGCTACCGTTCAAAAGTAAGAGGCCATAGATTTTTGTTGGGTTATATATTTTTAAAGTCATAGACGAATGCGTTATTTTAAGTACCTACATACTTTTAACAATAATCTTAAGCAATACACCTGAAGTTTTCGAATGCGAGCGTAGGCGATCATCATTTTCTGGTGTCCCATGCCAGGTAATCGAAACTATAACAGGCAACAAATACATCTTACATATATAGTTCCATTCTAAATTTTGCTTTTTTAAGGTGAGGCAAGACTGATATTTGGGTATACACGCATGTGTCGTGCTTCCTTTTAAAAGGTAATCCACATCCATTTTTATGTTTGTTAGACCAGCTAATAACAGGCAAACCAAAGTTCGTGCAGGACCAGCGTTCCAGTGTTCGTCCGTCGGGTCCGCTAGTGAATAATAAATTCTTAGAAACGCCCATGGACTACAGTTTCATTCTAACAGACAGCCATCGTTTTTTTCATATAAACACAGGGAGAGGAAATTTTGCAGCATCTTTCCACACTCTTGAAATCTGTATTTGTATAAACAATCAGAGCACAACATTGCAGCTGACTTCTATTATTGTATTTATTTAACTTGCACACCAGTTCACATTTTACAACATTTTTATCGTCTAGACCCATTTAAACTAATCTTGACTTCACATCGTTGTTAATTACAATTATTGTAGTGGAGAGTTGATATTGCATTTATCAAGCCATCATTGTTTAATGCTGCGTAAAATGATGTCACATAACTCCACTTCTAAACGAATATCGCTGGTTGAAGTGTCCAGAGCAAATTGATTACAAAATTTGTTTGACGGTGTTTATTGCTTTGAACAACCTAGCACCATAATAATATATTCAAGAGCTGTGTCAGAGAAAAGAGCTCTCTGGGAGGCATTCACACACAGGTCGTCTGGATCACAGAGTGACAACTCCATAAAGGAGCTGGACAGTCAAAAAATTGGCATACTATGACCAATGCTTTGATGTTCGATTTTATTAACTAGAATGCACTGCCTCCAGATGTCTACGGTGCTTAAAGTAAGAGTTCTTTCACTAAAGGACTGAAAAAAACTTTTTTTTTGTAGACCAGCACAAAACTGAACTATCAGCGTCCTCTAAATACTCTTGAATACCGCGCTATAAAAATACATTTTATTGTTATTGTTTTAGGTTGTGGTTTTTTTGCGGGAGGCAGTTCTTAAGGAGAACACACTTAGGCCAATTGGCCCTTTATATACATATCATGATGACTGTAATCACCCTTTTAAATCGTATGAAACAGTTTTGCTTATATGCAATTATTTGTTAAAATGTTAATGCAAGCACTTTCTTCTGTAAAATATTACAATATTACTCTGCTAGCCCTAAAACAACACTTAACGACGTATATATAAATGGTGTGATAAAAATAAATGAACAAATAAAAAATGACAATAGATTCTATCGACTTCTTATTGATATACCTAATATTTGTAAAATAGCTACAATGTAGAGGTAGTTAGTTTTCTGTAGACAACAATTAATTTACTGTGAATGATTTTACGTGAGCCTTCGTAATAATATAAGAAAGATGCCATTATAGTGGACCACATTGCAAAGATGCAATGAAAATTGACTGGACATAAAGCCAAATAAGAGAATTCCAGATAAATACCCAGAATTCTTCAATGTAGGCCGCGGGCAAAAGAACAAAAGTGTTAGAAGACCTCACAAAAGCTGGTCTGACGACATTGTCCATCAACCCGGCAGAGTCTGGATGACTTGAGGGAAGGACAGAGATGAGTGAAACGAGATGGAAGAGGCAGTTAACAGAAGAAGAAGGCTAGGAGATGACTATATGATTTTCACAACAGAAACATTCTAGTGTTCCGCAAGGAGTCGATATCAGGCTAAATGCTCTTCAACACTAAAGTCTTATGCTAACGAATGTGACGCGCGTTGTATCTGTCCACAAAAAAACTTTTCTTGTTTAAATTCGACATTTTGTATTTTTTTGTATACAACACACGTATATTAATGTATGTAAATTTTATACATGCTCAAAGAGCGTTACTCGTCTCATCCAATGATTTCAGCAACTAATGATTTTATCAACTAACATGATGATTACCTCATACGCGATCATCGACTATACAATTTTTCAATGTAAGAGAAGATATACAATTAAAAACAAATTATTTCGTTACCACAACATGGCCTTGATTCTCACAAGGTCACGCATATTGTAATAGCAGTATCTAAAAATAGATTTTAGATATAACTAGTTGCATGTTACACATGAGATCCCACTGTCGATAGCGATAGTATGTAAAGTTGAAGAATAAGTACCAAACTATAAACCCATAAATCCAAATTATTGAATATTTTCAGATATTTTTTTTTTCTTTACAAACACATATAGGTATGTATGTCAAGATAGGATAGTATGGAGGTCAGTCTTTTATTTCTACCCATAATATGAAAACAGCATTATGGTATGTATGTACCTATGTTTGGAGATTAAGTATCAAACTATTCAGTCTTCTGAGATATTGTGTATAGGCGACTGCCATACAAATTGTATGAAGCGATATCGTCACTAAATTCAATTTTTATGAATCGTGTCCTAGCCCTAGAACAGGATTTCCTAGTTGGGGAGCAGTTATCTACTTATTATTGTCATTATAAATATGTTGTGATAAAAGGTAAATGAATAAATAAAGAAATATTAATATCGATTTCTGAAAATCATTTTGAGTTAGTATTTCCACGGAAATAATAAAAAATAGTACCGTTTGATTATCAGAAGGAAACACTCCTAGTAAATGGTGAGAAGAAGGATTTAACCTTTAATTCTAATGGATAAAACAAGTTTCTTAGTTATTAAAAGGAAAAAAACATAGTGATTACAAGAAGGAAAAAGAAATTATCGACTTGTTGCCTTTTAAAAATCAGGTATTATATCGATATACTCTAGATACCTTCATTTTCAAAAGAAACCGGTGCCGGTCAGTACATTGAATGACAAGTGAAACTAAAAAAAGTGAATTATTTCTATTTAATAAATAACAAAATTTAATTTTAAGAGTAAAAAACTAGCATCTTCATAAGGGAATATATAATATTACTTTTGTACCTATTATTTAACTTAATCGAAAATTTTAAAGCAGGCTTCTAAAATGGTTAGAAGTTAGTATGTTATTTATAAAACATCCTTGTTCGACAATTATGTAAAATATTCGTCACAATATGACCAATATGACTTATATTTTTTCAACTTTCCGCAATTTAATTTATTTCAATAATAATATGTAAGTATGCTCTAATGATAGGTATATCGTTTCTAAAAGTGATTGGTTGCAAGCTGCGCTGCATCAATTGACGCAACCCAACTTATTTGTGAATGTACATTGACGATAAAAAAACTTTGCAACAAATGCAACACAGCTGTCAGGAAGTCGTAATTATAATGCTCTATTCAAAAGGTGAACGTATACATTATACTAAAAATTAACAAAAAAATCCTCCGTACTTCAACTGTTTCGTAATGACAAACTAACATGCACTATGCGACAGTGTGTTCTCGTCGTGTGATTGGTCGAACATTTAGGCATCACGCATGCGCAAAACAGTTTCACTTGGTGAGTAATATTCTATTTATTTCCATAGAATTATGCAAAATTGATATATTTTTTTTTATTAAATTGTGTCTTTTGAATAGCGGGAAGTTGAATAATAATCAAATACATTTATGTACAGCGATTGATTTATTACCTAATAACAATAATAATAAAAATGAACACTTCCATGCACCCTGCGCGAGGGCGAGTTTATTGCCGTATGGCGATTTCTTCCAACTTACCAGTGTTTCCAGCCCAGAGAAGCAACATTAGCGTTTGAATTGAATTTAAATAAATTTCTCCTCTGCTGGGAATCGAACTAAGGACGCCCACACAGAAACCGAACGGCTTACCAACTGTGCTATGGCGGTCGTCGAAAATATTTTGAAAGTAATAAAATAATGCTCAGTGACTACTAATTATTAAATAAAACAGAAAGATTTTTTAGATTTGTTCCTTACGAAATGTATTCTGTATGGGTAGATAATCTCTGGGGATACACAAGGTTCAATGAGCTCGTTCCGTAGGTATGACAAACATATCACGTGAAATACTTGGGATGTATCACATCTACGACGACCTTGTGATTTCGTACGACTAAAAGAGGTTGTGCAAACTGGTTTTGCATTTAAAGTCATGATGATTGTAAGAGGGTAGGGTTACCAGATTAAAAAATCAAAAGTCCGGAGAAAAGGCCTGATTTCCATGGAAAATTCCTGAGATTTTATGCGTTGTAGGCAAACATTTTCAAGACAATAGGTATTTCACGATTACCAGAGATACTGCGTATTTGTCAATATATATTTGCAATTACAGCCCAGAATGCAAACGTAGAAAAAGTTAGAAAAAGTTAAAAAAAAAAAAAGACTTAAGGTGTCTTGAGTTCCAGCTATACTTTTAGTTCAATATAATTTGAAGAGTTTAACATGTGAGGCATTTTATAAATCAATAATTAAAGAAAAAAACCTTAGTTAAAAAGGTATCTTCACATATTAAGTACGATAAAACTGATTAAGTACCTACATACTTGGATTATTACCAAAAAAAGATTATTTTTAGTTTGTTTAACTTTTAATTAAAGATATCTTTAAAATGTAAGCTGTGTTTTATTGAAAATCCTGAGATGTCATGAGATTTGCAAAATCCGGCCGCAATCCTGAGAAAAGTCGAAAAATCCTGAAATCTCGGGACAAATTCTGAGATATGGTAACCCTATACGAGGGTATATTTCGTCTGGATATACGTGTGAAATGTGAAATTGTGACTTTGCACTTGTCAATATTTTGTATCATTAATATTGTTAGCGTGTTGTCATTAACAACAAAGAAAAATGGTTTTATTCAAAGTATACAGTGATACTGCTTTTGAACCATATTCAGGTTGTATATTATATTATGTTATTAGTGATGAGCCAATAAAAAACCAACACCGGAATGGTCTTGGTCTGTCTTGGTCTTAGTGATGAATTTGCAAATGTGGTCTTGGTCTTGGTCTTGCACACTCGTATGAGTTTTGGTCTTGCATACCCAGTCTTGGTCACGGTCGTTATTATTGAATTAAAATTCAGTTATTAGAATGAAATATGACAAAAAACATCAATTTTAAGTGTTCTGTCGATAGTATGTAGTTAATTACATACTTTTTTTTATTAAAAATGAATAAGTTCATAAAATTTTGCAAGACCGCAAGTCTCTTGCAGAAGGTCTTTCAAGACTCGTGGTCTTGCAAAGCCCGATCCTAGTCTCGGTCTTGGTCTTGCATGTCTCGCAAGATCAAGACTGTTAGACTTGCAAGACTTTTGCTCATCACTATAGGTAATTCATGTTTTATGCATGTATTGTAACTGTATCAATTTCTATATTCATATTATGAACTATTAATAAAAATAATTATAAGTTATTTGTATAGCGCCGTTTAATGATTCGAGATCATACCAAGGGCGCTGATAGTTTAATGTTGTGTTGCTCTCTGAAACAAAGGTGTTTTTAGTCCTTTAGTGAAAGTGCTCTTGCTTTGAGCACTGCGGACATCGAGGCAGTGAATTCCACTTAATAGGACCACTCACACTAAAGCATCGGTCATAGAAAGCTTTGTTGACTCTGTCCAAGAGAGATCTCTTTTCTGACACAGCTCTTGTACATATTTTGGTGCCAGGTTGTTCAAAGTTTTATATACTGTGAAACAAATTTTGTAATAAATTCGCTCTGGAAACTTCAACCAGTGTAATTCGTTTAGTAGTGGAGTAATGTGATATCGTTTTTCTGCACCGAAAATAAGTCTTGCCGCTGTGTTAAATACCATATGTAGTCTATCGAGCTGATACTTCGGCAATCCAGCATAAATGCCGTTGCAGTAATAAAGTCGAGACACGACCAATGAATTAACAAGTGTTTTAGTCTCATTCTTGGGTCAGTTTCGACGAATGTTTTTCAGTTGTCTGAGTTGAAAAAAACATGAACTGACCGTTTTTGGGATTTGGGGGTCAAGTGACAACTTATTGTCCAAGTGAATACCCAAGAATTTGACCCTTGCAAACAGCACGAGTGTTTCTCCGTTGATGTTGATAGGAGTACTCTCAATGAGGTGCTGTCGCCGTGGTGAAGCTGCCCACATAAACTCTGTTTTAGATGAGTTCAGTTTAAGCTTGTTGCTAGACATCCACGTGGCGACTTTTTCGATGCACTTAAAGTGTCTACTTCCAGACGATTTTTGCACATGGGATTACAAAATTTGAAGAGCAAGCGGTCATCGGCATAAGCAAATGAATTAAATCCTTCTTTTGAATTAAGTCGTCAAGTCTTTTTATATACAGAATGAATAAAATAAGTCCGAGAACCGATCCTTGTGGCACTCCAAATTTTACAATTTCCGATAAGGACGTATTGTTATTAACCCTTACAGACTGGCGTCTTTCTGACGGGCAAATTATGACAAATTTAGTAACACCTCCTAGTCCTCCTAGTCTAGTAACACCTGTGGAACGATCTTCCGAATTCTGTGTTTCCACCTTCGTACAATCCGGGTCTTTTTAAAATCCGAATAGATAAACTCTTTTCTAGATTGCAAACCCCTCCCAACGCTACGTAGTGCGCTTCTTCGGAAGAGCAAAATGGACCCAAATCCTAATAGCTGGTGTCCCCTACGTAGACATGTTAAAAAAAACCTCAACTTTAAGCTATATGCTTGAAATATTGATGAAAAAATATATAGAAAAAAGGAAGGATACTTAAAGAAAAAATTAAAAAGAAAGTAATACTATTAATTATTTTGAGATTAAAAGATAATAAATATGTACTTAAATAAATTATCAATAATTAACGTATTAAATAATTTTAATTTAATCAAGATACGATTACAATATAATTAATTATAATTGATAATGAAGATTATTTCCTATAATTCTTAATCCTATCTTAATTTCAAAGATTTTGAATATCGATTAACTATAACAATTTAATAAAATATAGATTCACACACATAGAACAACAAAATATATAATATTATTTTTATTTTATTCCTACAGATTATTTAAGGTTATTGAATAAGCGGGGGCGTAACTTCCCGCTCAGTTTTGTTGGGGATGGAAGTATATTATGTGTCAACAAGTCAACCGAAGAAAGCCTGTAAATCCTTCTGCGAATATGAGACAGCCACTTACCTTGTGAGGGGTCTCCAGCCTTCGCAAGCACAGAACTCGTATCTCCGGTCCTGGTATGATGGAGATGATGGTTCGTCCACTTCACAAGTCTCACACACAACAATTCCTCCCGTGGCGTAATTATTAAAGCACAAATAAATTATAGCTATTTTTTCCTCGACAAGACATAACTTGATCTGTCGACGAATGTGACAATACAGTGTCGCTCACGTGCGACAACTTGCGACAACCGAAGTTTTTTTCATATCGATGGCTCAAACCATATCCGCTCACCTGTGTTGCTCAGACGTCGAGAAAGCACAACAAATAAGTGACTATCTAATTCACAGATGGCAGACTGGTCCTACAGTTGACCTGTTTTGAAATAAATGCTTCAAATAAATTATGCAATTACTGTGACAAATGAATATTGCTCAACCAGTTACTTTTTTATTGCAGATTATCAACAAGTATCATGCTGAGATTGTATTCTGAAATTTTCATCACTGTGTATCAGTGAGTGTATGCTGTGTACATTGTGATATGTACGACGTGTTTATTTTACTTTATCTATTATAGACTAGTACTCATTCGATTATTTTATTTGTTTTCCAAATTTCTGATTAATGCTTCTCAATTTTTTTTAACTGTCAATTTTTCAAAGTGACTCCTCCGAACTCAGGAAACTAAAAATTTGATACCTACTTTTATTTTCAAATTGCTAAAAAGGCACGTTACTTTCATAAAATGGCATTGAGGAATTATCCAGTTTTATAGTTAAATATTTAATATTTATTTAAAATGCTGAAAATTATCCATAAAAAAAATCGCATTAAATTGCATTTCGTAATAAGTATAATATAAACAATTTTATTACTTGACTATAAAAAAATCACATAGGCATTTTATTTTTCTTTTATACGAGTATTGTACCTTATAGTAAAACCTTTAACAAAGTATGATTCCCGGTGGAGACACAATTTTTAATTACGTTTCCAGTCTGGATCTGTGAGACAATAAATATTGTTAGTCTCCAGAATGTGGGAATTTGTTATTAGACGCGTGTTAAATTAATATTTGACATTGTTCGTGTTACTAACCCGAGTAGTTTTAGATGACAGAACTGTTAGCGCACTGGGTTAGTAATCCAATGGTCGCGAGCTCGAATCCTGCCACGACCGATTTCGTTCACATATAGCACAAGCATATGCTTATTTTAAGGAATGTATGAGGATATATATATTTTATTTTTATTTATTTATTTATTTATCACACCATTTACATAATCGTCATTAAAAATAGGTAATAGCTGCCCAACTAGGTATACCTGTTCTAGGGCTAGCAGTGTACATATTATTATATTTCAAAGGAGACATATTTGCATTTTTAAAAAGTATCTAAACAGTATAAACTTACCTATTGTACATATATTAAAAAATGGAATCGGAGTCATCGTGATATGCATAATGCATATTCATATTATGTATGTAAGTATCTTATAATTTTTATTTGTTAATTGCACAAATAATCTGAAATAGTATCTCTTGGGAACACTGAACTGACAGAGCATATATGTGATCCGTCAGTCATATCTTTATTCAGTCGAGTCTTAGATCAAATCAAGACAGCACAAAATTTATAAAACAATTGGATCTTTTTGCGAAAAAGGAAAGAAAAGAGAAAAAATTAACAATTAAATAAATTATGACCTTTTACACTACGATGTCGAACATTTGATACATTTTAGTTCTCCCGTATTTCATGATGTATTCGGAATGCATTTTCTTTTGAATGATTTGATATATGTAATGTACTTGTTAAAAGGACTTATTTATTATTTTTAAAAAGTACCCAATATAAGATGAAATAATTTACATTTTTATCATGTGCGAAAATAACTTATTGTCGAAACTCGCGTGGTGATTCAAACAAATTTGAGTCTATTAAATCTTTATTATTCATGAATGTTTCAATTGTGAGCCAAATAAACATGATTGTTTGTATTAAGTGATTGTTTCTCCGTTTATATTCAAATCCACGATATTTTTTACTTATAATAAAAAAAAATGTTTCATAAATAACAATGCGTCTATAAAATGATTATTGTATAAAAACGTTTATTTCACAGCTAAAACATGTTGAAATGTTGCTGTTTTAGAATATAAGTTGATACATAAATGATGTATTGTTATTTTGCGGTTTCGTATTTTCTCTAAACACACCGTAAAATGAGACATTGTAACGCGTTCATTTTGACATGTGACTGAATAAAACTTCATTTGTAAATTCGTACTTTTGTATTTCAATGTTTAAAGTGTTTCTATTGTAACTAAATAATTTTGAACTTTAAACTAACTATTCGCTAGATTTGATACACAGACTTGAGTTTTACAAGAAGAAAATTTTTACACCAATTATTAGGTACGATAAAATGAAAATTACCATATTGATATGAATTGAGCAAATAAATAGATGTATACAAGCTTGGAAGTTTTGAATAGAACAATGGATAGGAAAAGAAAATCAATCAATCAGAAAACCTCAACATATTTTTTAAAATGCTTGTTGAGCTACGAACCCGCGATTGTAGTTTTTTCAATGAGTAGGTATTATTTACATAGGTACCTAACACATTATGTTATGAATACTGATAACTTCACTATGATAGATAAAGTTGGTTTATTGAACGATCACGTCTAAAGTGACATTAACTTATCGCTTCATTATAATAATATATACCTACAAAATAATCTCCAGAAAAAATAAACAAAACATCTCTGTTCCTATTGTTATTAGACAAAATAACGTGGCGTTCTGCTAACAAAAAAAAACATCAAGGTTTTCATACAACACAGACAAATTACCTCCGTGTTAAGAAACACGCAGTCAACTCAAATTTCAAAATATCTCATTTCAAATTACTTTTTAAAAACATTTAGAAATACATAACCCATTCAGAAATAAAATCTTTTTTCATCGACAAACGATTGTTTTTTACTTTGTGGTATCATTTTCCAATTAATTAAATGAAATAAAACACAACTTTGTGTACACCATTAAAATTATAACTTCTATTCAATTGAATAAAAATTCCTCTATATGTTACGAGAACAAAGATTTTATGATGCTTGGCCAAATATTGACAATAAAAGTTCCTACCAGGAGTTGAAGAAAAAAAACGTGGCTCAAATTTTCAATGAAGATAAACTTTTAATAATAAGATATTTGAAAACCTTGAAAGATTTCACAAGAAATGATTATAAAGAATTCGTAGAGTTATGCATGATTTTCTTAGGAGAGCTCCCAAAGAAAAAAGTACATTTTTCCTATCCAGTAGCAATGCATCACGCCCGTTGGATATCTAAAGCTATTTACTCTTTGACAATGTATTTATTTCGAAATGAATTAAACATGAATGCCAAGACAACAAAAGCAATTTGTGAAATTTATATTTTCATAGTCAAAATTTACGTGAAACATTGGTTTTTATCTCCACTGTCGATAAAAGCACCGCAGTCAGACTTATTTTTTTTTTTTTTAAATATTAGGCAACCCACCCTTATAAGAGTGATTTGTGCCAAATGGAAGAAAAGATAAAAAATAAGTTATTGAATGTTACGATTTACAGATTAATACAATTGATAAGGATAAATTTGGATATTGCGGAATAAATAGCAAGAGAGTTTAGTGATAAGAGATGCGACATGTTGACTGGTAGAGGGACTTTTAAGTTGGGATAGATGTCATATTCGTAGTGCATCGGGCATTCAAAGAACACGTGATCGGGTGATTCCAATTCTGCCCCGCATGCACAAGAAGGGTTTTCTTTTATATTTATTTTATAAAGGTGAGAGGCAATTGAGCAATGACCCAATCTCATTCTCGAGATATTAGAGATCTCTCTTTTGGACATTTTTTTTTTATGAAACCATGGAAAAGATGGAATGTTTAATTGGATATTATAGTAGTATGTTCCTTTGGTTTCAGAAGTTATTTTCCACAGGTCTTGCCATTTATTTTTGGCAATGTTACAATGAGAACGAATTGTGTCTTGGATGGAAAGGGAATTGTTAAAATAAGAGGCATCAGAACTAACTTAATTAAAAATTTGCATGAATATCGAAACATTGATGAAACCATATCTGAAACTGCTCTAGCCAAATTCCTCAATCATTTTTGCTATTTATGTAAGTCCTGAAGCAGTTGCATTTTCTTTTTTCGATGAGGACATATCGCTTCAAATAAAAGAGAAGATGCGCCAAAATATAAACAATGTCGATGAGTCGGAAGAAGAAGTGCTCATTCCACCTAAAATTATTGGTTTGAATCGTTCCAGAGTTGAAGAAATCTCAGGAGGATACAAGTATACTTTGTATCCTCCTGAGGAAGGGAACTTTGTTCTCGTAACATGTAGAGGAATTTTTATTCAATTGAATAAATGTTATAATTGTAGTGGTGTACACAATGTTGTGTTTTATTTAATTTAATCTTTACTTTAGAGGAATGAATAAAATGAAATCCCCCATTAACCAAGATCAATTCATTAACGAGGTACTAAATACTTTCGGAAATTCAAAAGGAGAAAATTTAATCAGAAGATGTAAGTCACAAGTCATGACACTACAAAAGCACATTAGGAAAGACTTGAAAAAAACAGCTTTAAAATATACAATACTGGATCATTGTTTTTTTATATTATGTAAAATATATTTTTTATTGCATATGCCTATATTATGTATGATCATGAGACAATAATGTTTATGTTTACAGAAACCTATATTGCCGATTTTGAATCTCAGGTAATGCAGAGTGGGCAACTTAGAAGGAATAAAAATACAGATAGACAACATAAAAATATTTATGCTCATTGTGCTTAGTGGCAATCATATTAGATTATTCTAAACCTAATTTGTAAAATAACATAATTAAGTATTATACATACATACCGCGTCCTCAATGGCTAAGGCAGAGAATACCGAATCTATGCATGCAAGTTATTTTGTTTAAAATTACATTCTTTTAGTCCTGCCATATATTTTTTGGTTTTATAAATTTTACTATGATGTAGTGTTGTTCTATTTTATTTTTCCGTTATTTAAATTTTTTTTTTTTTCTTATCATACCATATTATTTCAACGACAAGTAGATTTCTGCTGCCCAACTAGGAAATCATGTTCTAGGGCTAGCAGTTAACAATTTTTGCAGTGACAATATAACAATGTTCTGGGTGATATTTCCTGATTTACATTAGGTAGGCAAATAATCACAATACTCGGTACTTATAATCACTATTTCAATAAACAAAATAGAAAATTATAGCTCACACAAAACATATTATCAATCAGGGGGGCAAGTCTGATCAACCGGCGAAATCAAAACCCTCGTGACTACCCATATCATGAATATAATTATCATATGGAGTTCTATGACATCTAAAGATATTTTATAACTCCATAAGATAATTACATCCATGGAATGGGTAAACATGTTTGGTTTTGATTTCACCGTTTGACCAGACTTGCCTCCCTGCTCCATAATACTCGTCCGAAATAATAATTTGTTCAACGTACAAAATCAGAGTTATTGTCAAAGAAACTGAATGAATATTATAATTGATGAACATTATACAAGGTCATCCTGCAAACCATCAATTGAAAATATTGCATTACGGTGAGTCCTTTTAATTTAACACAACAAAATACCTATTTTTGTTTAAATCTTACAAAAAACTACTAATGTACAAAACTAATCAAAAAATAATATATGTTACAATTATTAGAAAAAGAAACAATATTTCAAAATATTGCCAATGTATAAAATGTTTACATTACCTTAATCGAATTTCTAAATATTATTATTTTTTTTTCATATTATTTGCATATAATTATCCCAAAAAATAGGTAGGCACTTAAATCGAATTTCTAAACATTGTTAAAAATTAAATGTTTTTTTTTCACATTATCTGCTTATAGTTCACTTAAAATGTTGTTTTATAAACAGCCATCAAAACAGTACAAACAGCAAAAAACGAATATCTCTGCTAAAATATTATGTGCAGGTACCTAAATCAAATATATAATTACGGGAAGAAAATTATTATTTTTTTATTTGAACAAATCAAATAGAAGTCACGAAAAAATGTAACATTTAAAGAAACAGCCAACGAAAAATAAACAAAACAGCTTACAAAATATCTTAGCCAAAAGGCTCTGGGTACTAAAATAAAATCTCTAAATATTGGTGAAAATTGAACAATAGTAATCAAAATACGTAAACAACAAAAATTCAACATACCTTCAATCAGACTTTTCCGTCCTGTATATTTCTTTCGTAACACTTTTGCGTTCTCTTGCACTGACAACTGGTGCACACAATACAACAACGAAACCAAGAGTGATTTCAATATCGCTAGGTATAGATTTCTTAAAAGTTCTTTCACACGAAACGAACGGATTAAAACAAAATGAAAATGTATAGTAGAGTTTGGCACAGTTAACGAGGCTGGAGACGACGAAAAACTCCGCGTATCAAAACAAAAACAACAATATTATTATTATTAAAAGTCTTTTGCTTGCCTTGCAGTTGAGGCCATACCTATCCACTGGCGAATGTCGAGTGGTATGGTACTGCTGCTAAGACCATGCGAACTGAACTAAACATTAAACATGAGTGCAAAAATAATAATATAAAACGCACAGCAGCGAACAGTATCGATAGTAAATAATGTTATGTTCGATAGCAGTCTGGGAGATGCACACAAGTGGCGTTCGAGCCTGAATTGGTTTCTTTCACATTTCACGAATATTAATGAAAATATTTGCAATCGATTTAGGCTTATAAATAAATGGGTAATCGATCAAGATACATAATCGATTTAGGCTTATAAATCGATAAGAAAATGTTATAAATCTATACGATTTTCTTTACATACAATTAATCAATAAATAATTTGTGAAATTGTTAGGTATAAACTGTTGGGTTTCTTTTGTTATATGTCGATTTTCGTTCAATTAAGAATGGCCAATAAGGAATAAAAATGGCCAGTAAGGAATTTCGTTCAATAAGGAATAAAAAATATTTATTTACTTTTTATATTATTATAATTCAGACAGCACACACATACATCTAATTATAAAAAGAAATCAGAAATACAAATATATACATATTTTTTTTTTAATTAAAAAATAATAACAAAGTGTGATTTAGTGTTTGGGGTGCGCGCGTGAAAGAGAAATACATAATTAAGAGATGTAATAAATTGCAAAATGTTCTAGAAACAAAATAAATAACACTGTAAATGTTATGTAAATAAATAATAATGCAAAATAATTCTGAACAAAAATATACTTAGGTACTGCAAAAAGTCCCCAAACAAAAAATACATTGGATTTTTTTCCCAAACAAAAAAACCTATAAGCACTGCAAAATTTTCTCAAACAAAAAAATATTCCCATTGAAAAATATGCAACTTAATGTTCCCAAACCAAAAATTACAGTGGAAATTATTCCCATGAAAAAATATACTACAAAATATTCCCAAACCAAAAATTATAGTGGAAATTATTCCATTAAAAAAATATAGATTCCGGTTCCTGAACAAAAAATGCATTAGAAAAAATTACCCAAACAAAAAAATATACATCAAAATGTTCCCAATAAAAAGTCGTTTTAAACCATATTTTAAATAAATTATTTATTGCGTATAAAACAGTTGCTTATAAATATTTATTTTGCATAAAGAACAATTATTGTACACATCAATTGACCATCAATGTTCTTCAATCAAACATTCTTCAATCTGGATCTCAAAAACTGGGTCATAAATTACATAACACTCGCACATTGAGTGAGACAACAGGATTCGAACCCGTGACCTTTGTCTATAAACCAACGCGATAACCTTTAAAAACAAAGACACATTCTTCAATGTCATTTTTTTTGTAATAGACGCTTGGTAGAGCGCCTCTGGCAAATTATGTTTTGCTGAATCTTGCGAAGTGAGAATTATCTCAACCAAATCTTAGATGATTCTATATACTTTTCAGGAAAAATTCTTTCTTCATCTTATACACATACTGTTTTCCCCTACAAGGAATAAAAAACCTTCACTTTATAGTTGGAGTTTTCATACGGCAGTCCACTATTAGCATCCCTGTGGAGCTCGACAAGTGAAAGGATAACAGTTTTATCAAACACGATGGCAAATGTCAGGGAATAAGTGACACGCAATATGCTACACAGCGTCGAATGTCAACTTATATTATTGGTTGATTAAAATTAATTGACTTGTGCACAGGTGATGCCATTCGAATTTTCTCGCTTGGCGAGCTCTACGTTCTAATTTAATTTTCTTCTGCCCGCTTCCATGTAATAGTAAATTTATAATTTCACAATTTTATTATATTTTTATCTTTATATATTTATAATTCTTCTGTACCTGTGTATGTCACTGAACTCCTCCTAAACGGCTGAAACGATTTTGATGAAATTTTTTATGTGTGTTTATGTGAGTCCCTGAATGGATTAAATTCACAAAAAGGAATTTTACGCATTGATGAATATCTTCTTCTTCTTCTGCTTTGGTTAGGACTGTGTCCTGTTATTCTCGGAGAATATCAATATATTTATGAATATCAATCGCTTTAAATATATTCGGAATAATGCATTTTGAATAGTGGCAACATTGCTTTCCGATATGTCATAATATTATGCAATGTTGGTTATGCCATTAAAATTTGATGTTTTTCTCAACGCTGTTTGCGGTATTTGTTTTCATATTTTTAGTATTATATGAAATTTTTGTTATTTGTATAATTTTTTAATATTATTGTATAAAGCTATTTAGTTTTTTTACAAGTATATTCTGTTTTAAGTGGTATTATTACGATAGGTATATCAAAGTCATCTCAAAGTAATGTGTCTTGCTTCCTTTTAATCCACAAAATCCGATTACATGAAAATTCTTCGAAACACAATTGTTCGAATGCGCAATTGTACGAATAACAATTTTTCGAAAATCAGTTATCAGAATGACAATTATCCGAAAGCAAATTATTCGAACTAACATTTATTGGAAAACCAATTAACCGAATTTAATATATTTTTGTGTCATTATGTTGCCTCCTTTGACATATTTGTTGCCAGTAAAATATATTCGATGAAGACCATTATTACTTGTTGTATTATTGTTGGGTACCTACGTATGTTTGCACATTTTTAATAACTGATGTTTGACAGCGCGGGATAGCCTAGTTTGTACACCAGTTTATGTTTATCTAGTATTCACACCAATTTAGTTATTTTATTTCAATATTATAGTTACTTTTTTAAATATATAATGCAACTGGCTCACGCCAGTCGCAATGATAACTACAAACAAACCTAACCAACCTATTTTTACCAAAGTTTTGTAGGTTTAGGTTTAAAAAATAAGTGTACATCCTAGGATATCTGACAGCGCGGTGCGTCGCCATGTTGTATATTGCATAGATTTTAATTAAACATAATATACTATGTAGATGTAGTACTCCGTGCAAAAAGTGAGTCATTTGTTTTCGATTCATACAAAATTTGCTAACTACGACATCTAGTATATTATAATAAAAATCTATGGTTTATTTCTCTCACAATACTACCAACATGACGTCATAAAAATTCGAACAATTGTAAATTCTGATAATTGTGTGTTCGGAAAATTGTTTTTCGAAAAAATGTGATTCGAATAATTGCCATTCGTAAAATTGATTTTCGTAAAATTGAGCATTCGAATAATTGTTTTTCGAATAATTTTCCTGTCACCCAAAATCCACATCCATTTTTATGTTTGTTAAACCAGCTAATAACAATGACAAGCCAATGTTCGTGCAGGACAACGTCTGTCGGGTCCGCTAGTACAATATAAAAATATAAAATATAAAATGTGTAATTTTCTAGTTTGCTTATTTATATATAAACAATTATTTAAAGGGAAGGAAAGAAGATAGAAATTTAAAAATATTATTGACTATTATTTCTAAATATATGAATTGGTTTTTCCTATTTTTGCTAAGTTTATGATTGTTTTCTTTTATGTGATTTTGTTTTCAATGTGTGATTTTTTATGTAGGATGTTAATATACAATAATTGTCGGCCTTCATGACTTAGTGGGTTGGGTATCTGATTCCTGAGTCGATTCCCGGTGGAGACACAGTTTTTTAATTGTGTTTTCAGTCTGGATCTGTGAGACGATAAATATCGTAAGTCTCCAGAATGTGTCAACTTGTTATTGGGTGCATATTAAATTAATATTAAACATATAGTATCGGTTAATTGCCCGTAAAGCAATATTAAAAAAATAAATAAATATGCCGTAAATAAATAAATGCCTATAAACATTAAAAAAAATTTTTTTCAAAGCTAATTATGTCGTAGTATACTAAGACAATGGAAATACTTAGATGTAAAGCGACCGGGAAATATTTAGATTATCGTCGTCGCTATGAAAAACACATATTATGAGCTTTTTTCGCTTGGTTGGTAGATGCGCAAACTGTGCCCCTTTCCGCCATGAAATATTTAGAAAAAAATCATGATTGTTTGAAAAAATCATGATGAAAATATTATTATTTAGTGTTTAATTTATTCCGCAAACGCGACTCCCATTCGCCAATATATTAAATTTAATAGAACGTGAATACTATTTTTTTCGTCATAATTTTCATGTACATATAAGTACCTATAGAGTTCTATCATGGAGTGACAGTTTCAAACATTGAAAAAAAAATTCTGTTAAAAATTTGACGAAATATTGACCATTAACAAATTAAAAAATGTGGTGTTAGGAACGGATAGGGCAAGAAATGCTCAACAATCAGATTTTTTTCTCTTGCAATACCTACGTCATAAGTATAAGGAAAAGAATAGGATTTCCTTAACATTTATATATTCTGATATAAAAGATGAATATTTTAATATACGTGTATCAATAAAATAAAAATTAAGAACCATTAAGTAAAGTTTGTTGTCATCTGTCCAATATTCCAGTATAAAATACTTAGCATAGTTAACACAACATGTTATTCATGTGTTGATAAAGATATGTGGGTTGTTGCAATTATATACTATCGAAATTAAAACCATTGATTATTTGAAACAACAAAAACATGCATTAATATTGTGAAACATCTCACCATTGCTTAATGTGTGGTAAATAAATATTTAATATTAATGAATTATAGAATTACACATTTACAATTATTACTTTTTATTATTCTAAACATTATTTATTTATTTCAATTTTAAACTAGCATTTCATTTTCATCTCTTTATGAAGATTATTGTGTTGCACTGTTTTTAAATTAGTCATTTATTGGGGTTGTTTTTGTGTTAAAAATCTTTTATTGTGTACCAAATATCGTAATATGTGTTGGCGCCAATATGACATTAAATGTGACATATAATTGTTGCAATCACTGCCCGCCCTATACTTACAATTCAGTTTCTTTCTATACCGCGTCCTGTTAAGACCATCCGCATCTCACCCGTTTCGAACCGCTCTCCTACACTCACCGAATTCATCATAATTGTTTCTCACCGCGCGTGTGATTAAAGTTAATAGTTGTGGCCACCCAGACAAGGGAGAATACAATAATAATCAAGTAAGTGTAGTGTTCCATCTATAACCTTCCTTCTACCTTGCAGTGGTTGCAGCGAATCACCCCTGCGAAGAATACAGTCCACTTTTTACTTATGTATAATTTCATATCCGCGTTTACAATAAGTTTGTTGAAAAAATGAGGTTTGGTTTTCTAAAGTTCTACTACAAGTTGCATAGAAAATAGAGCTAAAATACAATTTTATACCTTATTTAACCATCAATAGGTGTCACTGGAGTTCCATCAGGTCTCAGCACATAGCCTATTCCATATTATGGTACTAGACCCCCTTATAACTGAGGTCCAAATGATTACTCGGTGGACGTTTGTATACGCTGACGATGTTGATATCTGCACTGATAGTCGAGAAAAAATGAAGAAAAGTCTGTCAACAGTGTTGGTGGATTGAAACTAAGCATAAACAAAACCAAGTTCGTGGTGTGCAATGAGACGAACCATAACTCGATCCCATTAACCATCAGCAGGCAGCACATAGAGAGATGCCATGAATTACTTTGAGAATATAATCCACCAAACAGGTGATATCAGTCATAACATCCAGCATGGAATAGTTCTGAGACAAAAATAAGTAAATGAAAATGAAGGGTCTAGTTCATAAATCCACGAGAAACCTGGGACGTTTCCCTAAAACACGTTCGTTCCGTCCAGACAATGGAAATGAAAATTCTTAGATGAATGTGCAGGGTGACTAGCCAAGATAAAGTAAAAAATATCCATATACAAGGAAGCCTAGGAGTGCGCGATATATCCGAGAAGCTCCGAGAAAACAGACTGAGATAGTACGGACATATTTTTAAAAGACTATCGGAATATATATGGAAGGTCGCCCATAAATTAAATGTGCCGGGTAAAAGATCCAGAAAAAAAAATCTGATACATAGCCTCATTGCAAGGATATGGACCATGGAGGAAATCCCAATGGAATGGCAAACCAGCGTAATATGTCCCATACACAAGAAAGGTGATAAATTAAAATATGAAAACCATAGAGGCATACATCATTGCTTTGCACAGCGTATAAAATCTTTACCACCATACTAAAACAAAAGTTAGAGGTATACGCAGAAAACCTATAATGAGAGAATCAGGTAGGCTTTTGGACTGGAAGGTCAACAACGTACCAGCTATTTACAGTTCACCAGATTCTGTCGAAATGTTGGGAATTTGACATCGATGTGCACCAACTATTCATAGATTTTAAACAGGCGTATGATAGTCTAGACAGGGAAAGCCTTTATGAGACACTGCTACAGTTTCAGATATCCCCCCAAAATTGAAGAGGCTTATCAAATCAACCATGAAGAACTCCAAGTGTCAGATCAAGGTAGATGGAGAACTGACGGAGGAATTTACAGTGTCTCAGGGCTTGAAACAGGGTAATATCCTAGCTCCCACTCTCTTCAATATCATGCTTGGCTTGAGCATGTGATAAGAATAACTCTAGTGGACACCAATTCCAATATTTCCTACAAAAGTAGTCAAATTATCGGCTTTGCGGATGATATTGATATTATGGGAAGATCAATGACATCCATTGAAGAAGTCTTCGACCCCATAGGGACAGCAGCACGTTAAGTAGGATTGTGCATCAACAAAGATAAGACAAAAGTAATGACATAAAGCAGAAACCCGGCGCATCTACCGAGAAGCAGTGTGCAATACAAGAATAACTACTCATTTGAATTATTGGATCAATTCAGTTACCTGGACTCCAGTCTGACCGAAAATATTGTAGATCCAGCTGAGATAAGAAAAATAATTACGGCAGCTAAATACATATTTTTCATTGCTCCCGGTTTTAAAATCTCACAGTGTGGAAGTCTAAGGCTACGGTGGAAAGATGAGGTCAAAAAGGATGCGGATCAGCTTCTCCAGGAGAGGAGCTGGAAAGTGGCAGCAGAGGACAGGATGGGATGGAGGCAAAAGTTAACGGAGGCCGTGACTCGATTTGGGCTGTAGCGCCATCGAACAAGAAAAGATCTAGAGGGAGACCAAATTGCAGAAAGAAAGAAGTGGTGAGGCAGGATATGCTAAATAACACAGTTACCTCAGAGGATGCGTAGAACCATGGACAGTGGAAACCTAAGACGCAGAAAGCAGGCCCCACCATCATCTGGGACAACTGTTGAGGAAAAGACGGGATATATGAAACCGTCTAGAATGACGTACAAATTATATATACCAGTGATCGCGCAGAGGTAAAATTCGACCGTAATTCATTCTATTTTTAAGTTTGAAACGTCATTGGATCTGATGTCATTGGTGCATCCACAGGCAAAATAACATCTTACAAAGTTCAGTAATGAGGTTCACCACCTATTCTGAAAGTTGCCTTTTTAGATGAGACGAGACTAATGTGTGCGCACATACACATGTTTCATGCTTCCTTTTCCAAGGATATACACACCCACATACCTGTCGACGAATACCACAGATTGCGAGATATGCCGTGATGGTATGAATCTTCTTCTTCTGATGCCCTGTCAGGAACCCCCGACGTTGGCGATCACTCTCCTCCTGTTCTGCCCGGAATTTCTGCTCGTCCGTCCAATCCCTAATATTCTCCTTCTCCTTCCAGTCCCTCCGGCGTTCGTCTATCTTGCCCTCCAGTATTAACTAGAGCATGGGGTATTTTTCTCCCCTCAGTATGTGACCCATATATGCGATGTTGCTGACCTTTATTGACGCTGCGACTGGCGTGGAAATCGAAGTACTGAAAGTACTACAGGAGTGGCGAAAGTTCCCTGTGATAGTTTAGTGCTACCGTGGCACTGTTGGGAGGGTAACCCTCGCCATGATTGACGGGCCTCCACGTTTGTGGTTGGACTCTTAGTGGTAGTGGTATGAAAAATGCATGATAGTAGTTTCTTGTTTCGTCCGACGAGCAGCCGCTTCGGAGATGAACAGAACTACAAGTTCTATAACGTTCCCTATGGAGTGAGGTAGGTGATTGCGACTTTTCTCTAAATGACCTTTCACTAAAGGTCAGCAAGAGCACTTATGTATAATAGGAGACTGAGTTATTCCTTCTGATCTTTATTGTAGACAGCAGTTGCCTGGTTGTTCTGGCTCGACTTAAGACTTCTGAGTTTGTAACCAGATCTGTTCAAGGGATTTTGAGCATTCTGCGATGCAACCACATCTCAAAAGCTTCCAACCTCTTCATGGTGTTAACATTCAGCGGTCAAGTCTTACAGCCATATAACAACACAGATCACACATAACATTTCAAAATCCTCTGTCTCAGTTCCATATTGAGCTTTTCGTTGCAAAAGAAGGATCTCATTTTATTAAAGGCTAAATGGTATGAATGAATCTGTGTATTCATCAAGGGGCATGAATTTTCCAATTCACATATTTAAGTATAATTTAATTTTTATGTACCATTTATATTGTTTCACAGTAGATTTTTTATTTTTCTTTTGTTGTTTACAGTAGATTATGTTCTGTATTTGAATTTATAACAACCGCGTTTGACATTGGCAGTATGAAAGTAAATAATCTGTGGTTTGACGTGAATTATATTTTTATTTAATTTAATGTATTTGCTTTACATAATTTTATTATTATGTATAAATTTTATCTTTCTTCCATTCTTCTCCATACAAACTGTAACTATACCAAATAAACTCCTCAATGCGCGCAGTTTTTTTTAAGTGTACCGAAGTTTTCGCTTCGCGTATTATCTAATCACTGATTATCTAATCAGTCAAAAAAATATGATGAAATCGTATACGAATTAACGAACTAATATACCAAAGTATTTTTCCACAAAAATCGATTATAATGAACGAACGTTAACGCCGAGGTGACTCGGAATAATCATGGTCTTAAATGAAATATAAAATAAATTATAAGTAATATTAAATAAAAAATAAAACGATACGTTTTAGATTCTACGTATATTTTTTTATTCGTCGATAGCTATTTTGCCTTATTAGGGCATCTTCAAGACTAGGTATATATGAGACGATGCATGAATGTAAAGGAAGTCAGAAATGTGTGCAAAAATAGAGAAGTATGGCGCTCGATTCTCTCTGCTTACCCCGTAAGGGACATGGCGTGATGGTATGTATGTATGTATGTATGTATGTATGTATGTATGTATGTATGTA
Source organism: Molanna angustata (assembly GCA_963576475.1). Classification (NCBI taxonomy): domain Eukaryota; kingdom Metazoa; phylum Arthropoda; class Insecta; order Trichoptera; family Molannidae; genus Molanna; species Molanna angustata. The sequence goes on from OY754968.1 coordinate 41,623,062, forward strand.
TGTATGTATGTATGTATGTATATATGTATATATGTATGTATGTATGTATGTATGTATGTATGTATGTATGTATGTATGTATGTATGTATGTATGTATGTATGTATGTATGTATGTATGTATGTATGTATGTATGTATGTATGTATGTATGTATGTATGTATGTATGTATGTATGTATGTATGTATGTATGTATGTATGTATGTATGTATGTATGTATGTATGTATGTATGTATGTATGTATGTATGTATGTATGTATGTATGTATGTATGTATGTATGTATGTATGTATGTATGTATGTATGTATGTATGTATGTATGTATGTATGTATGTATATAGTTATCGAAATAGCTATCGACAAATTAAAAAAATACGTAGAATCTAAAACGTATTGATTAATTTTTTATTATAATTTAAAATGGAATTCTACTTCGTAAACTATCCACAATTACTAAAAATTATAAGCAATTTGGTTGCTTTGAAGAAATAGCCTTATGACAATAAGCCCACCAGTGTGCATTGTATTTGTTTACAGTATGTACAAAAAGTAAATAAATAAATAATTCGGAATTATTTATTTGGTAGAATTCCATTTTAAAGTCAATTAAAAAATAAAACACTATGTTTTCGATTCTACATATATTATTTACGAGTATTTATATTCAACAGCTATTTCGTCTTGTTAGTGCATTTTCAATAATATAGTCTTGTATATTCCCTGACAAGGCAAAATAGCTACCGACCTTAAATAAAAAATATATGTAGAATCTAAAACATGGGATTTAATGTATTTTTTATTTGAAAATTAAATTTCAAATAGATTTCTAATCTGTTAACACAAACAAAATAAGACTCATAAAATAGTACCTACAATCCAAATTTGAAGGGTTTATTTAAATTAATAATACTGAAAATTCCACTGAATTTATCTACCTTTTTATGTGGAATTCATTCTAGTTTTCTTACTTATAAAATTTTATACAATTTGTAAAAATATAAATATATTAATTTTTGCATTTATTTTTATTGAATATGTAAAATATTCATCTGTATTCTTCTTCTTCTTCCGATGGCTCTACAGCCCATATCGAGCCTTAGCCTCCATCAATCCTCGCCTCCAACTCCTCCTGTCCACTGCTGCTGTCCTCCAGTCTGCTACTTGCAGTAATTGTTATGCATCCTTTTTCACCTCATCCTCCCATCGCAGCCTGGGTCTGCCGACCTTTCTTCTTCCACCCGGATGTCCCTCAAGGATCCTCTTGGGTGCCCGTGATGACGGCATTCTCTGTACATGCCCAGCCCATCTCAGCCTGCTCAGTCTAGCATGTACAGAGAGCCTAGGAGTCTTATAGATGCTGTATATTTCATCATTATACCTTATTCTCCAAGCTTCTCCATCATTCACGGGTCCCTGTATTTTCCGTAGCACTCTCCTCTCAAATGTATCCAGCATCTCTGCGGATCTTGCTGTCATCGTCTAATCTTAATCTGTATAAATAATATAAATGTGTTGTTTGAAATTGACACTTCTCGTATTGACACTACAAGAGTATTGTAGTTACTAGCTACCTACTTACAAGAAGCAAAAGTCAACTTCTGTAATCGGATACCAACTAACGGCACCTTCTGCATGCATACTACCGATAGTGCAGAACTGGTTTCAACCTCTGCATGCTTCATTTAAAGTACCATCTGTATGCAGTTTTGCTACTTACCTACTATACGTTGTAATTCAATATTGAAATGTTTCATATCCCAAACCGCTTGGTAAAATACATATTAAACACGACAAAAACAAAATAGGAATAAAAGTATTAATAAATCTGTGGGTAATTTAACTCTAAATAGTGCGAGAACCTTATGGAGAATCTCAACCATAGCTGTGTGCCATTCGTCGTTTCCACTTCGATTTTATAGGTTCAAATAACTAAGATATTACTGCGATATTTTTCCGTTATATTTTTTTAATTATTATGTAAAATTATGTACTTATAACCTAAAACAAAATTATAAATAAAGTCATGCCTCAGAAAGGACTCGTCTAGTGAGGCAGTAAATTTCTAAAAAGGAACACCATTGTACACAAATAGTAATTTTGACACCTCACTACCCTAATGGGAAATGGTGGGGAGTTTTTTTATTGCATATTATCAACTAGTATCATGCTGAGATTGTATTCTGAAAGTTTCATCAAAATGTATCTGTGTGTGTGCTGTGTACGGCGTGTTTATTCTTCTGTATCGATTATAGACTTAAATACTCATACGATTTTTTTCAAATTTCGATAATTTGTATATTATGTAATACTTGCTAAGACCCCATGAGATTTCGAAGGATATCTGATCAGTATCTCTCAATTTTTTATCTGTCAAATATTTCAAAGTGACCCTTAGCTCATTAAACTTAAAAAAAGCACAAACAAGTCATAAAATGACACGAAATATCAAGTTTTCATAATAAAATATTTAAATCAAAAATAAATTAACCAACTCATTTCATAAAAATGCTTAATATTTCCCTTGCAAATTTAAATACTTCTTGAAGTGACTTTGTAATAAGGAATATTGCGTTGGCCACAACTCCCCCCCCCCCCTTTTTTATTGTTATTATAACTTGTAAATAATGGAAAAAAATAATTACATTTCATCTAAATAGATACTAATTGATTCTTATAGCTTTCAATAAAAACTAATGTGTCCATATAAAATTAAATATTTATAAAGGATTGACATTGCTGGAGTGACCTTGTCAAGTTCACTGCAGGATCTACAATCACCAAAGTCCATCGATCTGCCAATGACCTTCTTTAATTAACTCACACCATTCGTTGAATAATTGAGTGTATAAAGCTGCCATCGTCAGCCGTGAGGTTACAGAGAAAGAAGAAGAAGAATATATACAACGATTCACGCAAACAAGAAGAATATATATAACAATTCAAGCAGGTCGGTTGTGGAATCAATTACCTTTAATCAGGGGGGCAAGTCTGGTCCAGCCGGCGAAATCAAAACCCTCACGATTACCCATATCGTGGATACAATTATTATATGGAGTTCTATAATATCTTTAGGTGTCATAGAACTTCATATGATAATTACATCCATGATATGGGCAATAACGAGGGTTTTGATTTCGCCGTTTGGACCAGACTTGCCCCCCAGATCACATACTCCCATCTTGGTGGCTATCAAAATGCATCTGAAGTCACGCGTTTTATTATTTTAAACAATAAAATGCGTGACTTCAGTTTATTAAAATTTTCGACTTTTCACATATTTGAAACATTAAAAGCACATACGAAAAAGATTTCGTAAATAGTTATACTGACGGGGTAGGAAGAAAGAACCGAACGCCATATTTTTCTATCTTGACACACATTCATCGCCTCGTCAACATTCATGAATCATCTCATAAATGTTCAGAGTAAATTTGTTAATAGTTAAAATATTAAATTTATGCGTAATTGCAAAATTTATTATTTGATTAATTAAATAAATACATTAATTATTGAATCCTACAATATTAATAAATCATTAAAATAAAAACCATTTCTCTTTTACATTGAATCTTCTCGAACTAACTATATGCTAAATTCATATATTAATAGAGCTTATACTGCGTACAACATAAATTGTTTGAGTGGTCCGGAGTTGGATATGTCTGTTTCGAGTTTATACACATGTAAGAAAATTGTGAATTTGTCGGATATTTAATCTGTGCTCTGTTTTGATGTGCGCATGTTTACCTTTTTAATTGTGCCCCTTTAATTTAATTTAATTCAATATAATTTAACGTGTCACACCCTAATTTTTAAGCTAAGATAAATCTTGCTTTGTTATAAATTTGCCCGGGGCGGATGTCACAAGTTAAAGGTTTTAAAAATAAAGTAAAAAAAAATTAATAAAAATAATAAAGTATATTAAATTGATGACTGATGAGAACTCTCCCCTGCGTAGATGTCCAAACTTACCATACGCCGTCTCTCATTTACAGTCCAGGATTCGGATGAATGAGCCTTACATACGTAAGGTGACTGTGTAATTATTTGTCAAAATAATTACTATGTGTATATATTTCAAAAAAAAACTTATTACCCTTTGAATAGGTCCATATTTGAAAATGGAGTAAAAATCATTTGTGAATTAATTATTAAAAAAAAATATAAAAGAAACTCAAATGCTTTGTATAGATCTCTGCATTTATTCAGACAATAAAACAAGAAAAGAAAACAAGAAAACAACAAGGGAACAACAACAAGATAAAATAATTCAAGGAAAATTATTCAAAATATAATTCTAATTATAATTTAAAGGTTAGACACATATATGTATTTTTTACTTCAAAGAAGGTACACCAGATCAAGATGACCGAGATCCTGATGATGCGTTGATAAGAGAATTTTTTGAATTAAAAACAAAAAAAAAAACAATCAAATTTACTCTGAGATTTAAATATGAAATTTATATTTAATTAAAATAAGAAGAGGTAGCAAGAAAAGAAAAAGGAAATTCGATCAAATTAAAATTTAAAATCAAGATAGAAGTATCTTATTCAAATAAAAACCCCTCCTTTGAAATAAAAAGAAAACAACAATCAAAATTTACTTTGTGAGTTAGGTATAAAATTATCTTTAATTATAATAAGAAAAGGTTGCAAGAAAGTAAAATCGATTAATTTTAAAATTTAAGGCCACGATAGAGTTATCTTATTTAAAATAAACCCCTTCCCTTCGGTAAATGGTTCAACAACAATTAGCAAATCATCAGTATGGTAAAAAATTTAGTTATAAATAAAAAAATTAAAAAAAACTATATGTATTTATTTGAAAAAAAGGTATTAATATGTATGAGAAGGAAAAGAACAGAACGGAACTGATTTTACAAAAATAAACCAATCATTAACTATAAAATAATTATATATTGATGCCCCAAAGTTTAACAACTATAGGTCTCAATTGAATAAAAGAATTTAATTTATCCAGTAAAGGTATAAACCTTCCCACAATTTAGATAATTTGTTGTATGAAACAATTCAAATCATATCAACTTGAATGACCCTGTTACTTAAGGTATGGAGGTAACAATTCACTTCTGGTTTATAATATTTGAAAAAAAAATTACTTATGTACAAGGCGGTTTAAGGAACCTATACACATATATGTATAGACATATTCATATAAGAAAATTGAATTGCCTTTCTATTTTTTAATGCCTGTGGAGCAATTACATACTCTCTCGACAGGTAAACAAAAATATATTATAATTGTAATCATCTATACATATATACAAACTCCATATACATGCAAATACATCATGAAATCAACATATTGAACAAGGTACACAAATACTATCAGAAGGAACAATAAATAGATTCTCAAATTTGGTATTTTAAGGTGTTTTGGCTTGGCTTCATTTCAACCTTAAGGAACAACAAAAAGGTTGATTTATATCTGTGGTTCGTTCAGAATCAAATATATATAAGTGAAACGAAGTAGTCTTTGAAAAATACAAAAAAAATAAAATCAATTTAAATCTCAAAAAGGGGCAATTAAGCCGACAAAAGTTTCACTTATGGCTGCAAAATCATCTAGCTTCTTCAAGAACGGGACTCTCCTCACGAAAAAGTAAACGTCGTTATATGTAAAACAATATAGATTCTGTCTTTTACCTTAGCAATTGTCAGACTGGACCTGTCATGTGAATTAATCAGAGAAACGGTGCTTACGACCTATCTCTGACTATCACACAATTTGAAGATAATCCTTTAATGCGATTTCACCAATACACAGCTTTTATTTTAGACCACTTATCACAATTAACTTTTTACACTCGACCTACGTGGGATCTTTCTAAAACGCCCAGATTCACAAGGCGCGAAATTACTATTAAATTGTATGTATTTATTTAAATCTTTTCTTAAAGGCCATAAAAATCTCACAACACCAGTATTTTCGAATAATGTCTTCCTATCAGTAATAGCATTAATTCCTTACTCCGATTTATTTTTGATTATACAACGAAATCATTGATAATCACAGTCTTTAGTCTTTAAACGTTCCTGATCAATCAAAGGATGCGGTCTTAGTTAGCTTTAAATCCACTGGGCGGCAAAATATATATATATATACCTTAATCTATAAGGTGATAGTTCAACATTTACGCGGGAAAATATTATGAAATGTTTCCATGTGTACTTTATTTGGTTTGGAATAACAAGCTCGCGCACATACATCGCCGAATCAGCCGGTCTTTCTTCCTCAAGCAGCTTCAGCTCACCTGCCTCTCGGCGCGAAGGTTATATTTATATATTTCTTTTGACGATGTTAGCTTGTCTAGAACTCAAACCAGAGTATATAACTGAATAATTAGCTCTTTCAAGCGGCTTCCGCTTACTTGTTCTTTTTGGCGCGAAATCCCATTTATATTTCCTTGACGATGCTTAGACTGTCTGGGACTCAAGCCAGTGTATATAATTGAATAATTAGCTCTTTTAAGCGACTTCCGCTTACTTGTTCTTTTTGGCGCGAAATCCGATTTATATTTCCTTGACGATGCCTAGACTGTCTGGACTCAAGCCAGTGTATATAATTGAATAATTAGTTCTTTTAAGCGACTTCCGCTTACTTGTTCTTTTTGGCGCGAAATCCGATTTATATTTCCTTGACGATGCTTAGACTGTCTGGGACTCAAGCCAGTGTATATAATTGAATAATTAGCTCTTTTAAGCGACTTCCGCTTACTTGTTCTTTTTGGCGCGAAATCCAATTTATATTTCCTTGACGATGCTTAGACTGTCTGGAACTCAAGCCAGTGTATATAATTGAATAATTAGCTCTTTTAAGCGGCTTCCGCTTACTTTAACCCAAATCTATCTTGCACAATGCAGAGATCTGATACATCCTTATTTAAATTTGCACATTTTTTCTTCTTAAAAAAAAAATATCTAATCGCCTTGTTAAAAAAAAACTCTATTATTCTTCTTAAAAAAAAATAAATAAAATCCGGCGTCCGAAGCCGGGGAAAATGTTCTATATGCGAGACTCACGCGATAATTCGTTCGCAAAGACAAGTTTTTTTTTAAAAAGAATTTACTTTGAGAATCAAAATAAAACTGACTTACTGCTTCGTGAGTAGTCATATTTATAAGTTCGGTATTAGCAATCTGTGAGTGTGTGCGTAAGTCAGAGAGGCTTTCAGTCCCTCTGAATACGCTCCTAGAGAAGGTTATCTCGCGGATTTTCGGAGCGCTAAATCAATGGAATCGTATTGTGGCGATTGCGCCAATTGCGCCGCGCAGTGCTTCGCTGCGCTGAGTACTTCGGCAGGCGCCATCTTGCCCTGCGCCGTATTCACAGCCCGTCTCCTATTTAAGGGGAAGCACAGCGCGCCCACACCATTCCGCTCATCCAGATCTCGAAGCTAGGCATCACGCTGCCCGACCGCTCGTCGTCGTTCAAATCGTCCGCGTTTCAAATTTACATTTATATTCATTAAATAATAACTCGACATTTCTGTACCAAGTAATATTAGTAAACATCAATTGTAATCATCATCTTGATAAATAAAAGAGTAAGTTAAATTTCCTGTTATATCTTTCAATCTGTCAACCATTCCTACCTGAGTAATATTTGATAATAATATTTAATCTATTGTATACGGTATCGCAATTGCTTGGTCGATCAATCTGTGGCTCAGCTGTCGGGACTATCCGAACAGACCGCCACCAGGTTCGAACCAAGCGGTTGAGATATCATTTGGGTTGTATGTAGCTAAAGGCGGACAAACAGGTAATACCTACACGTCCAACTGACCGACCTTACCACCTCAATTACAGGCTTTGCATATCAGCTCACGCTGGTATGCAATCGCTTCTAACCGAGTGACCACTCTGGCACTTTGGCAAGCTCTACATACTACAAATCCAAATACCCCAAAACTGGTGACCCGAACGTGTCTGAACATACCTTCTAAACAGTCCCAAAACTGGTGACTCCTGATCGTGTCTCTGAACACCCACCAGTCCAAAACTGGTGATCCGAACGTGTCTCAGAACACACACATACCTTCAGAAACTGGTAAAATTCCGAAATCGTTTAAAAAACTCAGGTACTTTTATTTTGTGCTCATAATTTCAATTGTTATACTGTGGTAAAAAAATCTGGTGAGCCTATCACAACCTATTGTGCCATTTTTAACGTAAAATCAGTAGTTTTATTAAACAGAACAATAATACGTGTTCATTAATATACTGCGTAACATTTTACTGCACGACAGAAACAAAGGATTTAACAGGAATTAATACTTGAACAGCGAGGTCTGGATGAACGGAATCACTCGAGCAGGTAACACATATATTACAAGCTAATATATTAAATACATTTGTCTTATAATTTGTCAAAAATTAATTACAAGTGTACCCGCTCAAAAAACGCTCATACGCAAATTCCACCAAAATTAACATATTTACAATTGTTTAATATATAACTAACATGTACTTTATATTTTTTCATGACTGACGAGACGCAAAAATAATCCAGACGGAACAAATTTAAAAAGAAGCTATCTAAAAAAAAACCAAAAGTACCAGAAAATAAATAAATAAATACAAAGGACGAAGGTATAAAAATAAAAAGCAAAAAGCCAGAGAACCAAAACGCCGAATAGAGGTATAAAAATTATAATATTACTAAAGTCATCTTAAAAGCCTAAAGTCATTCTAAAAGCATAAAGTCATTATAAATATTTTATCTTGTTCATAATTGATAAAACGCAAAAAAAAAATAAAAAATAAAAATAAATTTCATAGAAATTCATAAAATATTTATTTTTGCTGAATATCGTAATACGTAAAAATTAAAAAATTATCAATAAAAAATAAATATTACATTCCTAAATAAAAATTATAATCATAAAACCGTTATCATAAAAACTAAAAATTAGAAACATATAGCTAAATAATCAATATAGTCGTAAAATGCATATTTTTATGTAAAAATTCAGAAAACCAAATATATATTTAAAAATGTAACACCGCGTCCATCCGTAATAAAAAACAAAGGTAAACGAACTTCAAACAAAAGGCTCGCTGAATGAACTCGTATAACCCCTATATAACAGCGATAACGATCAGGTCAATACCCCATTCACAAAAGTGAAAGTTACCGTGCATAATAATATTTAAACATCTTCGCCAATATAATAGTATACGTCGAAAAAATAAAATACATTAAATATTTAAATAAATTAGATACATCGTTTCTAAACATAATTATAGGAATAAAACAATTGTATACAATTACAATTAAATAAAATAAAATACGTACGCAAACGAACATTATAATATATTTTTAAAATATTTTTTCGAAATAATTTTTTTGAAAATAAACTAAACTAATGCTTCTAAAACTATAATATTAAAATATTATTCTAAAAAATAAACTCCAACAAGCATACGATACGGAAGTTTAAAACTATTACTATAATATAGAAAGCAAATTTAAACAATTACTAACTACAAATAAACATTGTTTTTAAATACAATCGAAATAAATAAAAATAAAAAGCCGTGATACATCGAGCAGCTACAAATAGCTAAAACTAATACAAAAATATTTCTAATATACAAAATATTTACAAAATATTATACTTAATATTTTATTTTATTTTTTATAAAAAAACACTACAACTATAAAACCATGATCGAACAATAAAAATAATACGATACGATAGCGAATACGTTCCAGAATATAGAAACATTGAAACTATAATATACGGTAGTAAAAATACTTAACCATAATCAAACATTAAAACCTTATTATATATTAACTATATAATACAGCAACAAACTGGTACTATAAACTAAACTATATTATATTAACTATGTAATACTACAAAAAGTATTATAAAACATTAAAATTATAAAAACATTGAAACATGGCATACATAATAATAAATATTATAAACATACTCGTATATTAAAATTAAAAAAAAAAAAATTGTACAATACAATACGAAACAAACAAATAACCTTATATGGCATTATAGTATAATACTTTAGCAACGAGTAAACAAATACTTATAAATGAAATCAAATGGAACTTATAATACTTATAAATACTTATAACCAAATGGAACTTGCAAATTATAAAAAACATTTTATACCTATCAATCATCGCAAGTACAAACATTTACATTGTATAATTCTATTGTATAATTTTAAAATTTCAAATTGAGCATCAAAGACATCAACAAGAATCATCTGGACGACTTCATACAGCAACTAGCTGCCCCCGCATTCAACCGCATCACTACATAGAAGAAAAAATTATTTATGATGAATCACATCATCATCATCATCTGGACGACTTCATACAGCAACTAGCTGCCCCCGCATTCTACCGCATCACTACCGGGAAGAAATTAACTATGGATGAACCACTGCATCTTCACATCATACCAGCATTCAACCGGAGCATCGCTGAGGATCATCTTTGGTACCGCCAATACTCACTGCTCAACACCGCTGAAGAACCAGCAACGTTTGCCTTTTGAGAACATCTCCGTGCCAGCATCACACATACACTTACTACAAGAGCACGCAAAGTCTTCCCCAAGTCATCGCCATCATTGCTCTGACGAGGAACGATTTTGTTGGACATACAACGTCTCTTCCTTCATGGCCTGCACGCAAAGAGCTAATGTCAACCTCCTTGCGACGCATGAAGAAACGAAGCTGCTCAACATTTACGTGTCACCGCCCTGAGGAGTTCACATCACATCCTCCGGTTTCACGAAATGTACCCAGGTTACACTGAAGTCCCATGCACTTCAAAGCCGTCAACATGGCGCACCGCAAATACCTACAGGTTACACTGAAGTCCCATGCACTTCAAAGCCGTCAACATGGCGCACCGCAAAACACTACAGGCTACACTGGATACTCTACATCCAAAGCTGTCTCCTGACGACACGCCGAAAACCACAAGACACCCTCGTGCTTCGCCCTTGCCGGCACACGAGGCAGCTGTCGAATATTTATATACAAGCATACACACGCTGAGCACACTGCAAACCATTTCGCCTAGCTGGATAAATACCTACTTCAGGAAGATATTCCCGACAAAGTCGAAGCATCCACGCATACAACTGCATCAATTTTCTACATACATAACACATCTACTTCATCCTGAACAAAAAATAGAACTTCTACACTTCATAACAGAAAACTGGGGACCATTCACAATTAATGGTACACTACGAAGTCGCAATCAACAACACCCAACAAGTTATACCACTGAGGAACACATAAGGATGTCCAGCCAGCACACGCAGGACGACACTCCTCCATTCACCTCAATAGCAGAGCAACCACACGCCATCACAAGAGCAGCAAATCATACCAGCAGCAGATATTTTTAAAAGATAAGTAACTTCATACTCTGTACAAAAACAAATTTATACTTATAATATGATTAACTTTATATATGTATAGATTAAGTTGTATTTAAATAATTACATTACTGTGTATTAGAAAAGACTACTTTTCGTATAGAAATTCATTACATAACATGTACATAGCGGTTCAAAAGAAAACCCTATGCAAAATAACATAACAAATCAAATGCTTTAAAAAATTTTTTATCTTTCACAGAACGCAATGTAAGGACTTTGAACTTCGAGGAGGGGTCGTGTTTCGTCTAAGCGACTGCCAGCGGGGTCTGTGGCGATTGCGCCAATTGCGCCGCGCAGTGCTTCGCTGCGCTGAGTACTTCGGCAGGCGCCATCTTGCCCTGCGCCGTATTCACAGCCCGTCTCCTATTTAAGGGGAAGCACAGCGCGCCCACACCATTCCGCTCATCCAGATCTCGAAGCTAGGCATCACGCTGCCCGACCGCTCGTCGTCGTTCAAATCGTCCGCGTTTCAAATTTACATTTATATTCATTAAATAATAACTCGACATTTCTGTACCAAGTAATATTAGTAAACATCAATTGTAATCATCATCTTGATAAATAAAAGAGTAAGTTAAATTTCCTGTTATATCTTTCAATCTGTCAACCATTCCTACCTGAGTAATATTTGATAATAATATTTAATCTATTGTATACGGTATCGCAATTGCTTGGTCGATCAATCTGTGGCTCAGCTGTCGGGACTATCCGAACAGACCGCCACCAGGTTCGAACCAAGCGGTTGAGATATCATTTGGGTTGTATGTAGCTAAAGGCGGACAAACAGGTAATACCTACACGTCCAACTGACCGACCTTACCACCTCAATTACAGGCTTTGCATATCAGCTCACGCTGGTATGCAATCGCTTCTAACCGAGTGACCACTCTGGCACTTTGGCAAGCTCTACATACTACAAATCCAAATACCCCAAAGTATGAAAAAAAAAATATTATTTTTTCCTTCAATCACAAAACATCCACAATCCCTACACGATTCTGAGATTGAAAACAAAACTGTTCTAACGCCTAAATTAGAGACGCTACGAATTTTCAAAGATAGATGTTATAAGTTTAGGCGGCACAATTACTGCCAACCCGCCTGAATTTTTCAACTTGGAGTTCGCTCGCTAATTGTAGGTACATAAGCCGCGTTGACTGCGTTATGTACTTAGTACATAAGGGGGGTGTAGCCAGATCATCTTTTTAGGATTTTTAATAATTATTTTTACGAAAGTAAATTTTGGTGACCATTATTTAACAAAAATGAAAAACCCAAGATTGTTCAATGATGAATTCGTTGCCTTTACGCATGAAAATAGAAAGGAATAAAAACATTTCCTAACTCTCCTAACTTACTAAGATTTCGGAAAACTTCATACTCAACTCACAAGTCTTTCAATGCTATTATTATAACTTTTCATTAGGATAGGGAAGTTTATTAAAAAAGTTATATAAAAACGTGAGTCAATAAAATGAACTTATCCTCAATTCTACCTTTTCTTTATACTTAACCAACTAATTCTTTACCCAAAATCAATGATGCTAGGAAAACCAGTAATTAATAATAGTGTATTTCAATATCAACCATAATTCTTTCCTCATACAAGATCTTCTTCCAAATACTATATTTAATTTTATTTTTACTTCTGCTATGTATCTCCTCACACTTCAACAAAAACTTAACAATGTGAATCCAACCATTTGGAAATATATAACACTGAAATAATATTCTATACTTACAAAACTTTTTCTTTAAAAAAAAGAATTTTTCAACTATACGTTCCACTAGGCGAAGATTGAGTAATAGTGTGGACACCCTAAAAAGACGTCATACATAATAGATAATTGTCTTATGTAGTTGACACGTATTCGGCTATATGTAAACAGAGAAGGATGACAACATACGCGATTATACTGAGGGAAAGAGACAGCAACACTGGTTATTTACTAGAGGGAGTATCAAGTATAAACTTTTAGAGAAGTGAAAAAAAGGTATAGCATATCCCCACTCGATTTCGATCGTGACGTCACAAACTAATCATCATCATCATGCCAATTTGTATGAAAACTTACCTAGTTCTTAGTAGAAATACGCGGATTTGTTCAAAACAAATTGTGGTGTTCTTTTTGACATGAGACATGTACTAAACTTATTCAATCCTTAGCAAAAATACCTGGCTTTGCTCAGAACCTTTGTCGTGTGATTTTCGACACGCGACAAACGTTAGTATTATTCATAGATTGGGATACGTGGGATATAAATCATAATATGCATTTTCAGTGGTCGATGCTTCCCGCCCACTCCCCTCCCTACCATTCCCCGTTACCATAAGTTTTCAGAATTGTTAAAATATTTTCAAAATTGTTAACGTCTTGTAATACATATATTTCAGAATACTATAATTGGCAATATAAAAATTATCATTGTGTTTTGGTATGAATTTTTCTTGTTTGCTGTTGTATTCTATAAAAATAAATAAATTAAAAATAAATAATATTAAATTTGTACCTACTAATTGCATATATTAGAGTTAAAATTAAAATGGAAATGGATTAGCAAAATATTTTTATTTAAACGATAATTTGATGAAATATCAAAACATTAAATATTAGTAAAATGTTTGAAATAATTGACGACTGCAAAATATTTCATAAAAACAATATTTATTTATTTACGGTTAAAAACAGTCGCACTTGCATTAAATAAGTCAATTAATACCCACATAAAGACCATAAAATGTAACACAAATTTTACAAAACTAATAAACATACATGGATGATGGTGAATCTGATTCAAAAGGATCTATCTAGGAAGGGAATAAAAGGGGGTTTTATCAATATTATTACATGCCACCACGATGAGAACTCCATTACGCTATAATGATTTATCATAATATTTACATATTCACACACATATATTCATGCAAACGCAAACACATACATTAGGAAGAAATAAGTTCATTAGATTGTTAAAATTCTTTGAATACATCGCTTAAATACCCCCGAAGATTCAGAAAAAATACAATATTTCCACATATTAAATTTGGATCAAGCACTTTAATATTAATATTGCTTCTCGGGCAACTACATACATACCATCACGCCATGTATGTATATTACTAACATGTACTATGTCAAATATTAATTTAACACGCACCCAATAACAAGTTGTCACATTCTGGAGACTTACGATATTAATTGTCTCACAGATCGAGACTGAAACTCACAATTAAAAACTGTGTCTCCGCCGGGAATCGAACCCGGGACCCTTGGATCAGCAGTCAGATAACTAACCAACTGAGCCACGAAGGCTTACATAACAATTTTGTGTAGTTATTACGTACTGCCGGAATACTGAAGAAATCATTGTTTCTGGTTAATCGGGTAGGAAAGCTTAAATTTTTTTTTCCCAATATAATAATATATTGGGAGTCAACGCGATTATAAAGAATATTGTGCAGATACATAAGGTCTTTTATTCGTTGACTTTCATGTAGCGAATGATTAAAACATTTTTTTTTTTATTAAAGTTTTATTTATTTACATTTTTTAAACAATAAGTATTCTTGCACTAAACTGCAAAAGCAGTTTAACAGTGCTAGCTCTCTCGTACACTTATATAAATTTGATAATGTAACAAAAAATAATTATAAACAAACAAAAATTAAAAATTAGCAATACAATATAACAATAATTAAAACCATTAACACAATATAACAACAAAGAAAACATACAAACTTATATATAAAATTCTTTTAACATTTTTTTTATTTTTTTTTTTGTTTTCAATTTGAATATTTGAATATTTTGGCAGTTTGTTAAATAGTTTCGGAATTATCGTTGCTTTTGTCCTGTCGCCGTAAACGTTATTTGTTTTAGGTATTGTCAGTAAGTCTTTCGTTATTTGTCTAGTTGTATATTTGTGAGTGATCTTTAATTTAAATCGTTCGTTATAAAGTTCTTCTTTGGTCAGTAAAAGATTCACCTTTTTTTCTATAGGTAAAATATTGCATCTTTTGAATATTTCGTTAATGTTATTTTTACTTGCCTCCACTGTTCTTTTTGTTGTAATTATTGTATAAAAATCTTATTTGTAATTGTTTTATTTTATCAAGGTACCTAGGTTTTATAGGTAGGTTCGTCCGTAACTACTGAGCCCGTAGTCAATAATAGACTCGACCAGACATAGCATAGTACAGGCAGTACAGGGTGTGCCTGGACACGCAGTATTTAAGATGGTAAAATTTACTTAAAATTGATCTTAATTTATTACAGACATTTTCAATATGTAAACTCCAATTAAAGTGCACGTCCACTGTAAGCCCTAAATACGTGTAATTAAAAACCCTTTGTAGTTGTTGACAAGTACAATCAGTTACATATTTATGGAGACACTCATAATCGTGAACACCATGCATCGAATTAATAAGTGCGAAAATAAAATATTTATAAAATCACAATACGTGCGTACAAGTACCTACCTATAGTACCTATACACATTAAAATTGAAATTCCCAACATGACACAACAGCTTCAGACGATAGAAAAAATATAGTGTCTTTTTTATAACTAAAATATTATAAGTCATACATCATCAAATAGTGTTGGGAAATTCCATTCTATAACATGTGGACAAAATATATAATATATTCAAGTGGCTTACCGCCATAAGGGGCCCTAATACTGCATTAATTATGTAAACAAACTGCGAAGAACACAGATTCATTGGGTCTATTTTTGTTGTATCTTCGACGTACAATAATTTATTTATCTATTTGCAATGGTAATTATTACATTTCAACAGATACATCAAAGAGCCTCGTGTTTTAAAACGAAAATCGTCGTTTTCCGATGGTTTAGCCATCGAAGGCGCTCAAACTCTCATTACATGATGTAATAGATTATAATAATGTTTGATTTCAGACTCGACGTGAATCATAACAATATTTGATGCTTGAATTCTTCACATGTTTGATTTCAGAATCGTTGCTTAGATTACAACAATGTCGATTTCATTGGGTTTTCAACTATCAATACATAAAAAATAAATAAAATGGATAAAATATACTAAATTCTAATAATATATTAAGTAAACGTCCATACTTGTACCTCTTAAGGCTATACAAATAGATAATACACTTATTCAAGCCTTTTGAGACGTGTCTTACAACAAAACACTTGATGACTAACAAAATAACTTCAAAAGATATTACATAACATTATGCAATAGAAAATCTCTTAGTTACGCCTTTTAAATACTTATCTTTTATAATTATATTTTCATATTAGAAGACATAAGTAGGTAAGTACCTACATACCTTATTATATTCATTAATCTATGGATAGAAAATTGCGACACAAACTATCTAAGAGTACAAACTTTCTAACAAAATATATTCAAAATCAAGCGAATAATCTTTAATGATTTTTTTTTGTTTAATGCCAGGCAATACAGTGTGGACAACTTGGAAGATATAGTAATATTAGGTCCTTACATATGAAATTGGCGTTTTGCCGTACCTACTGGCAACCCCCTATTGATCTCAAATATCTCTTCTTTGGTTAGGAATTCCAAATTCAAATTTATACAGCTATTTACTCATGTATTAGTGTTTCGAAAATTATAATTCATTTGTTTTTTCCTCAATTGTTTTTTTTTCTTTGCGTCGCTCGGTTTACAAAATGGAAAACTTGAAATATCGCATTATTTACGAGTAAGAGTTCCACCGTGGCACCAGTGCTGCAGAAACAGCTCGAAGGATTAATGATGTGTATGGCGACGGTGCCGCAAAAGAAAACACAGTGTGTTTTTGGTTCCAACGTTTTCGTTCTGGAAATTTCGACCTGCACAACAAGCCCCGTGGACGGCCGGAGACCAAAGTTGATAATGAAGAATTGAAGGCTATTGTGGAAGCGGATCTATCGCAAACCGCGTCCGAGTTAGCTGCAGACTGCGATGTTAGTGATAAAACTGTTTTAATCCACTTGAAGCAAATTGGGAAGGTGAAAAGGCTTGAAAGGTTGGTACCTCACGAATTGAGTGAAGCAAATCAACAAACGCACGTTGACTGCTGCGTTGCATTACTCAACCGGCACAATAATGAAGGGATTTTAAATCGAATCATTACCTGTGATGAAAAGTGGATCCTGCACGATAATCGGAAGCGCTCATCGCAATGGCTGAACCCTCCCGAACCAGCCAAACCATGCCCCAAGCGAAAATTGACTCCAAAAAAGTTACTTGTGAGTGTTTGGTGGACTAGTGCTGGTGTCGTTCACTACAGCTTTCTTAAATCTGACCAGACGATTACGGCAGATGTCTATTATCAGCAACTGCAAACCATGATGGAAAAGCTAGCTGATAAACAACCGAGGCTGGTTAATCACTCTAGGCCACTGCTGCTTCATGATAACGCTAGACCACACATTGCACAACAGACGGCTACCAATTAAAGGAGCATCAATTGGAATGTCTAAGACATCCACCGTACTCTCCGGACCTTGCCCCAACAAATTACCATTTTTTTCGAAATTTGAATAACTTCTTGCAAGGGAAAAAATTCAACTCCGATGGGGCAGTCCAAACCGCCTTCAAAGATTTTATTATTCCTGTCCGAATGGTTATTTTAGTAAAGGGATCGATGAACTACCTATGAGATGGCAAAAGTGCATATATAGCAATGGTACATACTTTGATTAAATAAATATATTATATTAAAAAAAAATCGACTTTATGTTCCTCCCATACAAAACGCCAATTTCATATGTAAGGACCTAATACATACGCGGCATGTATCTACTTATATTTTGTATGTAAATTCAAGCAAAGGACGATCTCTCGGTAATATTGAAAATATATATGCATTAGATCAATGCAAAAAACATCGTACCAATATGCAAGTCAATTATATTCAAGATCGCAAAATCATGCTGCCCTCTGCAATATTGTCAATGCTATATGTATGCAACTTTCTAAGTACCTACCTACACAATCTAAACTGACACTCAAAGACATGTTCGTGTCAACAAAAAATATACCAATTATTCAATACAGAGGTCAATGTCTCCTTAATTTTCAAATATGTAAGCAGTACTTTCAATTCTATAAACAATTTAATCTAAAATTTATTATTGATTGATTGCTAGCCCTCTTCTCTCCACTGCTGGATAGAAGCCTTTACAAAACTCTTCCACGCTTGCCGATCTCGAGGAACACGATCCCACTGCTTTCCCAGTATTTGGACAATATCGTCGGCCCATCTTCTCTGAGGTCTTCCTGCACTTCTTTTATCCCCGACGGCCTCCATACAAGAATCCTACATGTGACCAGTCCAGCTAGTTTTGACTATAGTTGAAAAATCTTTACCCGAGAATAAAAGGGTTCCAACGTTCCCTTATGACGATAGTTGAAAATTTTAACTAAAAACTGACTAACTCACTTTGAATTTTTAATAAAAAACTAAAGAAGAATTTATCCCTAAAAACCTAATCCCGATTTCTTGTCCTTGTCCTATTGCAATCTTTTTTTTTTGCTATGAAGTATTTCCATTTAATTTTAGTCTTATCTTAGTATAATTCTTAGCTTAATGTAATATATTATTATCTTTGTTTTAATTTGAAAAAAATGATTTGTTTGGTTTCATTCTTTTGATGACAGATAGGTACATATTTTTTTTAAATTTAAAGATATAACTTTGTATTAACCACGTTTTTTGGTTGAAACGATGCGACCGGTTTCGGAACTAACCGTTCCCTCATCAGGCTAACTTTCAACTGAAACAGAATGTGACGACGTGCTTACAAGAAATCTATGGGGGCGGAGGTAGAGGTAGGGTGGGGGTACTTAGGGTTGGGTCTTGTGCAGGGTGGGTCCGATTGGCTGAAGGATTAGAAGTAAAAGGAAACATATTTAATAATGGACTGAAAGATAAATTTAACTGATTGTTTATTATGTTCTGTTTTGAATTAATACACTTTTTAATTTCTAGCGACTCTAAATTATCAAGACGGAGACCTACTTTGTTGACGTGTAAAATTTTTGTTCCCGATTGCATATTAAATTGATGATCATTAAGTACTAAGTGTTCTGCGAATTCTGAAAAATTATCATTGTTTATACATCTAATATGTTCTTTTACTCTAGTCTCAAATTTCCGTCCTGTTTTTCCTATGTAGACTGCAGAGCAGTCTCCACATGTCAGTTGGTATACGCCGGAGTTTTCCATTTTATTATCTTTATCTTTGGAATTCATTAAACTTTTTCCAATATTATTGTCAGTGTAAAATGCCGGTCTTATGTCTTTTGGTAAGAAATTTGAGACTAATTGGGATAAATTATTAACAAACAATATGCGTCTCCATCTATATTCATCTTTTTTGATATTTGTATTATAACTATGTAGGTATCTATTGACGTTAATATTTTTTATTTTTTTATTTAAAATAGAGTCTATCAATTTACTGTTATAACCATTATTGTATGCAATCTGTTTTATTGTATTTAGTTCTTTATTAAAATTATTTGATGATAGTGGTATATTTAGTAATCTATGGACCATGGAATGATAAGCGGAATGTTTATGGGATGCTGGATGGTTGGATGTATTGTGGATAGTTGTATCTGTATAGGTCGGTTTACGATATATATCAAATTCAATTTTATTATTTACTATTGTCAATTTTAAATCTAAAAAATTAAGTGTTTTTTCCTTTTCTATTTCCAATGTGAACTGAATCTTAGGGTGAAACGAGTAAACAAACATTTGAAAATACATAATTTTTTGTTTATATTGTGTACAAAAAGATAGATAGATATAATAAATAATACTTGTATTAAGTTTGCTTAGAATAGAATTCCAAGACTCATTGAATATAAAATGTTGTTTTATAGAGCAGTTCAAGGATAACACAATTACTCAATAATGTTTGTAGCAGAATTATATCGACAATGTACCAACCAATAGATAATTGCAAGGGACAATAATTATCTTCTGAGATCAACAATAATTAAAAATCTATCTATAATAGTTAAGTGATATCATGTTTCTATCTTGGTACCTAACTTATACCTTCGATTTGTACCTACTAACTCATATGTATCTTAGAATTACTAAGTCAATTACCATATTATTAAAACGTTCAATATAAGGTAAAATACATTGCTTTATATAGCAACATTTAAATTTATGTTTCATTGTTTTTCCACTTAGTGAATTTTTATTATCTCTACTGTATAGGTACCTAATTTACGATGCAATAGTTGTCCCGACCTTAATATATGTCAGTAAGACTCGAACTTTGCAGAATATTACACTAAGATAAGTTTTTTTTTTGTCTACGTAGGGGACGCCAGCTATTAGGATTTGGGTCCATTTTACTCTTCCGAAGAAGCGCACTACGTAGCGTCGGGAGGGGTTTGCAATCTAGAAAAGAGTTTATTAATTCGGATTTTAAAAAGATCCGGGTTGTACGAAGGTGGAAACACAGAATTCGGAAGATCGTTCCACAGTCGGGCTGCTGTATTAATAAAGGAGTTCAAGAAGCGACTTGTTCGTATATGTTGAAGGTCCACTGTGAATGGGTGCTGCGATTGAGTGAAGCGAGTGACTCTGTTGCGAGTGGGTGGAGGAGGGACCAAAGATGCAAGTTCTTCTGAGCAATTCCCGTGGTAGTATCTATAGAATAAACTTAAAATACCGACTCTGCGTCTGTGTTCTAGTGATTGCAATCCATCAGTCAGTGATGGATCATCAATCAGACGTATAGCACGCCTTTGGACAGCGTCGAGGGTATTCAGTAGGTATTGGGGGCGCCACTCCAGAGGTGACTGCCATATTCAATAATTGGACGTATTTGCGCTTTGTAGAGTATACAGATCTGGGTCTTAGTAAAATATCTACGCGCTCTATATAGTACGCTCAATTTTTTGGAGGCGAGTTTCACCTTAGCTTCGATGGAGCCCTTGTAGTGTAATTGGTTCGTTATAGATACTCCAAGCAGGTCGATAGAGCTGCTGTTAGGTAGGGTGCTTCCATTGAAAGACACTTGCAATTCATTGGGGTTTCTCTTCGCAGAAATTAGACAGGCTTGGGTTTTTGAGACGTTAAATGAAACAAGATTACTTTCACCCCAGGTATTGATTGAGTGGAGGTAGCTGAAAAACCATAATACTGTAATCATTTATCAAATAAAAGGACCGAACATTCCGACAAAACACTTTGGTTGGTAGAAACTCCCTGACAGACACCTTTAAAGATTAATAAATAGTTATGTCTACTATACTATCGTGTTAACAATAGCAATTTTCAACATTTTGAAGGCTGTTACCTCCGAAAGGTACTAATACGCAGGGTTCATTCATACTACCCAATCTTTGTTACCTGCTGCGGTATAAATTTACAGAAAAAAACAGCCTTTACAAATGTTGTATGGGCTCACTATACAAAACAACATGTCTATTATCGTGGGATATTACACTAAAAGCAATATAATTTGTAATAAACCTAGTTCAAGTATAGATAGTCAGTGTAATATTAATTCATAGAATGTTATTAGCTATGAACATATTTCAAGAAACTTCTGCAATTTCTGCAAACCGGTCTATTTAATACCTTCGTCTTGACCTCATATAATGCTACCTACCTATCTAGGTACTTAACGAGTATATTATCATCTACATATAAACAAATATATCACATTCAATGATGGTATGAACAATGTATAATATGTTACTCTAAAGTCAAGATATTTGAGTTCACTGAAAAAAAAACGTTGGTGTCAAAACACATCCATGTATGGAAATCGTAAAATAACCTGGGAAACTGTGGTGCTACAGACACATGGCTAGGATCAAGTGGTCAGAACACATTCGAAACGTTGTATTTCTGAGCATAGTCGGAGAAACAAGACAACTCCCATAGAGGGTTATCCAACAACGATCCAAAGGGATAGGCCATAACATCAGGCATCCGGGTCTACTTGTTACTATCGTCGAAGGAATGACAAATAATGGCAAAATCATAGAGGTCACCCTAGAAGTAGCGTCTAGCCCCAGTTCTTCTTTTCTGCATTCTTTGGTTAGGTTTAAGTTTGTTTATAATAATAATAGCGACTCGCGTGAGCGAGTTGCTTTATAAATTGAATTATAAATTATTATATATTAAATTTACATTTTTATTTAATTTTTCGCATTTAATATAAAATTTCACAGCTCATTTGACTCAATACTACGAGATCTCAACCAATCAGAGAGCCAACCGGAAACAGAATGCGGAATGATAAATGCGGATTGTAGACGCTAGTCACTCTAGAGATCTGGACGAGGTGTTCAGTGACATGCTCTGTTAGAGAATAGTTGAGAGATCGAGTTCTTAGTGTAAACCCATATTGGGATTGTGACCCGGAAGAAGAATATGAGAAACGGAAACCAATGTTTTAACCAATTTTAAAAATAGAGCACAAAAATATAATTTGAAAACAAAGAAATGTTTTTTTTCAGCACAAAAAAACTTTAATATGGCGCATAAGTAATATTGTCATCATTGTGTGAGTTGCAATTGGATATGTACAATTCACAAGAAGTATAAATATTAAATGGAATTTTGATAAATTATCCATGAATAAACTCTGGCAGATATTCCTCATTTCTTAAAATTCAACTATTGCATTCTGTGGTTCTCTTTGTGTTTGGACCATTTAGTAGGTATTTTCAAATGCGATTAATTATTGTTCAAAATAGTCGCAATTATCTTGGATATTATATTATTTGTCAAAGAGTTATTGTGCGTATTGTCATTGTAACATGTGCCTTCAGTTGTAATTTTTATATTTAATTTTCTTTATTATTTTATTTAGCAAAAGAAAGGTTCACTTATATTATGTAGTTAAAATAATTATAGAAAACTGTATTTAAGATAAAAAATGTAATTATGATTAATTAGTAATTAGATAAAGCGGAAAACAATTATAGATCAATTCATGTTCAAATAGTTTCATAATGTGAAAAATAGTTATTAATTGCTTCAACTGAACATACAAATGATTAGAAGGGGACAAACACTAAACTCTCCACACCATAATAAGTGTTCGTATTTTCTTCTTGAATGGTTGGCAATCTCTAAATGCATTTTTAAGTACATTTCGATTAGATTCGCAAACAAATATAAGATTCCCAGAGGACAAAAGTTTTCACAATACACCATTCACACAAAAACATTGTCACGAAACTCATAGTATGCACTTTCTACATGATACCTGTTGAGAAGTTTTAACTAAAATTGCATTACTAACAAGATGACCATATATGAGGCGATGTATATGTGTCAAGATAGAAGAATTCGGTATTAGGTTCTCACTGCCTATCCCTTGAGGAAGATAGAAGTGGAGAGTAAAAAAATAGACTTGTCTATAGAGACACATACAATATCAATATAAAGTTGATCACTCAATTTTCCCATACAGAATTTTTTTTATTTCATTTTTCATACAAATATGAAATTTATTTCACATTGATATGGCAGACCAAAGATTATTTATTTAAATTTTGACAATCCTTGAATGCATTTTTGATGAGTGTATTTTTATTATATCAAAATTTCAAACAGTATAAAAATACCTCGATTTTCCAGACCGCAAGAGCATTTTGAAAATTTGGACAAATGAAATCATAGATAAGAAATTAACGGATATCTATGGAAAACTAATCAGCTGTAAGTTTATGGACTTTACATAATATATATGATATCAATATGAAGTCAGTCGGACTTATAGTTTGGGCTGTAGAGAGGACACAGGATAATAATCCGTACGCCGTACATACAAACACTTACATATTATGTATGTTGATGATACATATGTAGGACTCTCTAGGGGGGACATATCATGTATCACGCGTATGAGAATTGGCCCATTGTCTTGTTGCTTCGCATCTTTACCAAATTATGATATTTTCACCAAGGCAAAAAGCACTCTCTGTAGAGTGAATTGCCATTAAACAAAAAAAAATGTAGGTACTACCTACTAAAAGGAACAAATACATAAACAAATATAATCATTGACTTTGTTCAGCTCTTGTGTACTTTTCATTTTTCAATAATCTAAAATGGAATTTCACAGTATGTACCTATGTTGGTAAGTACCTTATTTTTTATGTATTACTACACCGTGGTCAATTGTGTCAATTCATTATTACACTAAATATTATTATTACTAAATACGTACATACATAATATTATTATCATTATCGTGACTCGCTATCAATATTTTAATATTACTGCCATCTAACGAATTTTTTTTATAATCTTTTTATCGACCGTGCTATCAAAACGTAAGTAATAAAATTCTAATTGATTCGTATAAAAGTTGTGGTATTATTTGATAGATGTCTCTAAGTTGTCTAACCGGTAATTGATAACCTACTATTATTATTATCAACGCTTATTTTCTAGTACTTATTATAAAAACCGCTATATTCTTCGTTTAGTTTGCGAATGTTTTTTTTAACAAAACATTATTTTCTAAGAGAACACATTTGCAATGCGTAGAATCCTATTAATTTTACGAGTTGCTAGTTTAAATGCTTCAAAAATCGCCTTAAAATACATTTGAATTATATAAATCAGTGTGATGTCAATTTGATCCAAAAAGGGCAAAGGTACACCATCCTTGTATGTATTATACATTGGTATATAAGGCATTTATTACCATTATAGTCTGACAGTGTTGTCTATTATAAAAACCGAGTACATAATATTGTTTGTTCAAATTAAAGCGTGTGCATTAAAAAAAATCAGTGTGTTGATTCTGCAAAGTTTTGATGTTAAGGTAAGTTTAAATATATCTATTTGTATTTTAAGAAAAATAATTATTAAAAAACCATTTATTAAGTCATGTACCTACTGGTTTTACCAAAATTACATTTAATAAGAAATATATTCATTTACATATTTTTAAAATAAAATAAATTTTTAGGTACAGATAGGTAGTATACCTACATTTTTTTATAGATACCTAGACTTTAATTTTTTTATATATTTTATTCAAAATCAACGTCAGATTTTATAAATAAGTAGTTTATTGGTAAAATGAAATCGAAATTTAAAAAGTTTCAATTATAATTAGATTTAATTTTGTTGCATATTTTTTATAATTTCACACAATCCACTTCCACATAATTTCCAATTGTTTAAACCAAGAATTAATTTATTTCGTATGACTTCTTCTTTATCTGTATCTTCCTCAGTTACCGACCGTTCTGACCGAAATCTGTCATTCGTGGTTTTATCAAAATGAATTGTAATAATTAATATACATTTTTTTACATACATACTCATAATGTAGATATATATATTTTTTTTATTTTGTTACAAAAAAGTAGTATGTATATAGTAATTCCGCTGGTGAGCTAAATCCTTTGTGGCTTTTTTAATTGGTAAAAAACTTAGATTTAAAACCCGATAATACATAGGTACCATATAATTTAAGGAAAAAAACATTTATTGACTATTTCTCCTTTATTCCTTTAAAGTAATGTAAAAATTAATATATCCCTACATTTTAAGAAAAAGAAATGGAATAATGAAAAGCTTTATTATTTTTTATCAATGGTGTATATTTTTATTTATGAAGAACATAAGATTACTACGAAAAAATATTAAATATAACTGCATCACTAATAGACACAGTCTTTTCCGAATATTTTCAATAAAAGTTTTATTGTCTTAATTTTTAAATAAATATATTGATCATACTATTTTTCTCGCAGAAAACCTTCGACCATCAATATCTACCTATACTAAAATTTTGACGTGAAAATAAGAGTGATTTTTTATTTTTATTCATCGAGCATATAAAGCGCCTGATTTATGCAAACGATAAATCATATTACATGATAAAATCTTCAAGTTTATCAGGCGCGACTATTACGATTCTACAAGTAGAATTATCATATTGCTACCGATTACTAGTTGCATGTAACACATGAGATCCAACTGTCGATATCGATAGTATGTATAGTTGAAGAATAAGTACCAAACTATATACTCTTAAATCCAAATTATTGAATATTTTAGGATATTTTATTTTCTATACAACACATGTAGGTATGTATGTCAAGATAGGACAGTATGGACGTCAGTGCTGTTTTCTACCCAGAAAGTGAAAACAGCATGATGGTATGTATGTATGTTTGTTGATTTAAGTATCAAACTATGAAGTCTTCTTACATATTGTGTAAGTATAGGCGACTGCCATACAAATTGTATGAAGTGATGTCGTCACTAAAACCAATTTATCTAAAAATTGAGATTTACTTCAACAATATTAATATATTTTATAGAAAATTAAATGATCTAGTTGGGGTGTTTCAGCTTTTTTCGATATTTTAAAAATATTTGGAAATATAGGCAGTTAAACTCATAAATTTATAATAAAAGAAATATTTTTCTTAATAAAAAATGTTTGAGAAACCCTGGAATTTTTTTGAAAAAACTAATTTGAGATTTTGTATTTGTCTATGTTTATAACAATTTTCAGCGTTCTAGTTTTTATGGTTTCTGAAATATATGGAAAAATATACGAAAAAATTTAAAAGTTGATGACCCTTGACTGAAACAAACCCTTGAATTTTTGTTTCATCAGGGGTTATCAACTTTTGAAATTTTGGTTAATTTTTCCATATATCTCAGAAACCATAAAAGCTAGAACGCTGAAAATTGGTATAAACATAGACAAATACAAAATCTCAAATTTATTTTTTCAAAAAAATTACAGGGTTTCTCAAACATTTTTTATTAAAAAAAAAAAAAAATTATGATAAATTTATGAGTTTAACTGCCTATATTTCCATTTTTTTTTAAAATTTCGAAAAAATCCGAAACACCCCAACTACATAATTTAATTTTCTATAAAAATTATCACCATTGTATTAGCACATCTCAAATTTTTTTTAACAATTTTTATAAAAATTGAATTTAGTGACGACACTGCTTCATACAATTTGTATGGCAATAGCTACACACAATAATCTAAGAAGACTTAATAGTTTGATACTAATCTCCAAACATACATACATACCATCATGCTGTTTTCATATTCTGGGTATGATCAAAGGACTGACCTCCATACTATCCTATCTTGACATACATACCTAGGTAAGTACATGTATTGTATAGAAAACCAAATATCTTAAAATATTAAATAATTTGTATTTATGGGTTTATAGTTTGGTACTTATTCTACAACTGTAGGTACATACTATCACTATCGACAGTTGGATCTCATGTGTTACATGCAACTAGTTTTATTTTGAATTGCTTCTCTGGCTACATAAAATACTACGTCAAATATTGCACAATCAGGTCAACTCGAAATCAATAAGAGTTGCCACATTATAAAGATTAACGTTGTTAATTATCTCAGAAATCCAGATTGAAAATGCAATTAAAATTGTGTCTCCGCCGGAAATCGATCCCCATATCATCAGTCATCTAAAACCTGCGGTTCAAGAGTTGGTTGTCTTACTTACTATCTGAGACACGAAGGTTGACTAAACGATGAGATATTTAATAATTAAAAAATCAAACAGGAAACGGATTGCACCTCAATTTTTTTTAATACCTCAATATGCTCACAATGAATAT
Organism: Molanna angustata; assembly: GCA_963576475.1. Taxonomy (NCBI): domain Eukaryota; kingdom Metazoa; phylum Arthropoda; class Insecta; order Trichoptera; family Molannidae; genus Molanna; species Molanna angustata. The sequence goes on from OY754968.1 coordinate 41,651,149, forward strand.
GTGACAATATTTTTTAATACCTCAATATGCTCACAATGAATATGTGACATTATTTTTTAATACCTCAATATGCTCACAATGAATATGTGACAATATTTTTTAATACCTCAATATGCTCACAATGAATATGTGACAATATTTTTTAATACCTCAATATGCTCACAATGAATATGTGACAATATTTTTTAATACCTCAATATGCTCACAATGAATATGTGACAATATTTTTTAATACCTCAATATGCTCACAATGAATATGTGACAATATTTTTTAATACCTCAATATGCTCACAATGAATATGTGACAATATTTTTTTGTATTATAACATTGGTTTAACGAATCGTTTGTTTATATCTATAGACCAGTGCGGTGGTTCTTAACCTGTTTGCTTTAAGGCGCCTTTTTATTCTTTCGCGCTAGGTTGGGAATTGGATTTAAATATTAATTTATTTATTTATTTACAGAAGGTTGCTCCGGTCTAGAAAGGCACTAGGTAGTAACCTGTCGCCTGTTCCCCAAATCCAACGCGAAATGATGTCACGTGTGTATTCGATCCTGCTGTGCGCCGCTCGGTAATTAGTTGCAAGCTAATTAAAGAGCGTTACGCAGCAGAATGAGGTACCCACGCCACACCATAAAACATTTATATATTTATCAGAAGAATATGAATTAATTAATATTACAGACAGGTATTAAAATAGTTTGAATTTGACTTACGTATTTATTTGATAGTTTGACTCTAATTATAATTCAAGATTGGTATATACTTCAATAATGGACTATTAAATAATTTAAATAATATAGATCGCTGAATGCGCGGAATCGAAATGTGAGTCGGGCAGAGTGACTGCCTACCGCTGGCCTTGGTTTAACTGAACGATCGGGACGTGATGTGCATGGCCTTAAATAGCCGGCTGACGTCCCCCTACTCCTTGAAGTGGGTGGTCAACTCGGCTGGTTGCACCCGCTACATTTCAATTATTTTTTTCACTCCACTTAAAAACCTTCTTCCGTTCTGTTATAAAATCACTCCAGCACAATAACTTCTTCTTCCGTTGCTTGATTTTGCCGATGTATGCTATTTGGATGCTAATGAAGTGCATCTCAATTCACATTCTTACAAGATTCACATTCTTACCGCAATCTTCATTGCTACACATTCTTTCACTATTATACAATATTCTCTAATCCATACCTGCCATAGTACCTAAAAAACATTTTTTTTAATTGCATATACGCAAACATTGAATTTTTTTCCTTTTCGGGAGTCAAATGATATTTTTATTGACAAACTTTTTTAACATCTCAATAGAGATGAAGTTGGGATATTGTAGAAGAACCAGGTTACACACTATTCAAATAATATATAGAACATTCAAAAATTAAATTAATAAGGAAACTCAATAAGAAGGCATAATTGATGAACGTTGCGCAAGTGCATAAAGTGATCACGTAAACCAGCCGATGACATGTCGTAAGCCCTCTATGTGCCTTGAGTTCCTGGTTCTTCTACAATATCCCAACTTCGTCTCTATTGAGATGTTAAAAAAGTTTGTCAATAAAAATAACACTTATTTGTCCAATCCCTATCCATAACACAGAACTTCTCACTTAGTTCGTCGTTTGAAGTACAATAAGCAAGACTAAATGTCCGGATAATTGGATATCGTCTAACTCACTTTGTATCTTTAAGAAAAAAAAACTAAACAAAATAAAAGAAGGAATATTTAACCCCAAGCACCTGTCTTTGATTTCCCCTCCTTGTTATTTCCCAATCCTTTTTTGTGCTATGAGGTGTTTTATTTGTTTTTTTAGTCTTTATATTTGTGCATTATATCTTTTCGCTTTCATTCTTGTGTTGACATACCTAATTTTGTCATACTCTGTAATCTGGTTGGTTGGCAAATTGCCTAAAATCAATAGGTCTGCCAGTGTGCATTGTATTTGTTTATATTTGTGTGCATAATATGTACAAAAAAATAAAAATTTAAATAAACTAAAAAATATCATACATAAATAAATGAAAACTGCTGATTATTTAGGTATCTCTTATCTTTTATTTATAAAATCAGTGAAATAAATAAATGCATTAAAATTGCAATTCGATACAAAAATTTTCTAAATTGCATACAAAATAAAAAAAGCCGTGCCTATGAAGTAAATTCAAAAATTGTATTTTATTTATTTTTGGGTAATTTAAACTAAACTTTAAAAAGAATGTCGCTGCAACTAATACACGTTCAACATGTACACATATGAAATGCGTCTTTTAGATTTAGATGATATTTTCTATGTGAGAATATCGCAGTTTCGTATTTTGTAAAGGCACCCTTTTAGAATCGCTGGTTAGGACAATGTCTTTATGCGTATTTGTCCAATAAAACGTGCGATAACAATATACCTACATAAACAATATTAATCGTCACAAAGGCAAAACCAAAGAAAAAACGTAATTGTCTTTTGTTTTAAAACAGTTGAACTCTGTCTGTGACTTTAGTGACATTATTTTTATCGTTGCTCCAATATCTATGCATTAAACTACAAATACACTTACATATAATTTATAATATATGTAGCTTACCCACATGGTATTGTAATGTAGACTTACAAATCAGTGTACTTAAAGTAGTCTTTAGTAACTAATGCGTTGTTAATGAAGAACAATAGAATTTAGTTAATTTTAAAAGCGGATATAACTATAACTATCTACCTTAATAATATTTCAATATAAACCACAGTGCATTAAAAATAGTATATTGTGATTATGAAAAAAAAAATATTTTATTAACAGTGTGTATTTTGTTTAAATCAAAAGTTAACCTTCGATCTGTTTATTTCATCAGACTGAAATGATTTACATCGTTTATAGCAAAGTGACATAATAATAAATTGTAAATAATACATTTTAAAACAAAATCCAAAAAATTCGAATATTAGCGAAATTCTAAATTAACTTTTATTTTACTTATATTCTATAATCTCTAGTTGATAAATTATTCTGACGGTGTGCCTTGTACGAAACGAGTCAATTATCAAAGTTAACAGTCTACAGTAGGCTAAATAGTACCTATATTTTGAATTTTCTTTACAAAATATACGTCTTTGAAATAAAACACGGTTGATTTGTATATATATTTATTCTATTGCGTGAGATTTTTAAAATATGAATATATTTAATACTTTTCTTGTAAAATTAGTTTTAATAAATCCCGTTTTTTATTGTTAGTTACTAAAAAACTACAAAACCTATGATTTAAATGTTTACTTCAATCGAAAGATAAAAATATCCTTCGAATAAGTAAATGTACCGGCTGATTTTTTTTTTATTGTATCAATATTTCAATAAAACCTCTAAGTTTTACTTTATCTTCACGAAAAAAATATGGTATATCGCAGACTTTATGATATACATTATTTTTTTGTCTTTTATACGTTAGAAGGTAATTTAGTGTGCATATTTGTGTACCTACTTCCATTTAAGCACAAAGTAGGTATACAAGGGCCTTAAGAAATAAAAAAAATATAATTATAATTGGATTATATTATGGATTAATATCAATAAATATAGTTCGATAAACTAAATTATGTAAAATATAGTTTGTTGGATATTAGATGATGTTCCCAATTGGAATAAGCTCATTATATTGTACATAATTAATCTGTACAATTCCAAATAAATACACTATTGCTTAATTATGTATACCTACCTTAGTTAACAATCTCATACAATTGTTCAAATTAATTATCAATTATGAAATTTCAGTAAAGTGGTGTCATTGATTTACGCAAGTGAGACTTGGAATCATGATGGATTAAGTATTTTTTAACAGATTTTTAATTATCTCAATAGAGACGAAGTTGGAATATTTACTGTAGGAGAACCGGGAAATCAAGGCACCTACAGGGCTTACGACCTGTCATCGGCTGGTTTACGTGATCACTTTATGCGCTTGCGCAACGTTCACCAATTATGCCTTTTTAATGAGATCCCTATCAATTCAATTTTGAAAGTTCTATATATTGTAATAATGAAATTCTTTTCGCTTGAAAATAAGCAATTTTTACTACAGCCATCTATGTGTGAAATTATGAACAACATTCTTATTATTTTTTATTTATTTTTGTTGTAACGCCATCTATTGAGAGAATTGGTTTTTTGTAAATAATGAGGTCGTAAGCCCTGTAGGTGCCTTGATTTCCCGGTTCTCCTACAGTAAATATTCCAACTTCGTCTCTATTGAGATAATTAAAAATCTGTTAAAAAATACCTTTGACTCCCGACAGGGAAAAAAATCCTATGTTTGCGCATATGCAATAATAAAAATATTCGATGGATTAAGTAGTTGTCATATTGGACGAAGAGTAGCAGCCGTATTACGGGAGTTATTTTAGAAAAATGTTAGAAAAAGTTTAGGTCCCGTAAGCAGTATTCTCGCAGTACGGGACCTTACCTTTTCCTACATTTTTCTCAAATAACTCTTGTAATACGACCCTTATTAGGTGTGACGGATAAAAATGAACGGTATAACTAAATCCTGTAATATCTGAAATATGAAAATTAGTAGATACTAAGTACCTATGTATTATTGAAACGCATAGTAGAATTTCTCATCAATATATATTTGAACGTGTATCGGTATAGCTATACTCGTATTGAATAAATTGGTAATTATAGAGATGAAACAGTTGTTACTGCCAATTGAACCACGTGTTACTGAAATAACACGTGGCGCATTCGCACGTGGACTATCTATACATACATACGTGCTAATGCTCAAATGAAACGCGATATAATGAGCTAACTAGATTTCGGATTAGTTATACCAAATGATGACAGGTTGCAAGCCCTGTGATTGCCTAATATCACGGTTGCTCTTATTCAATTATAGATTACCACAACCGCAAACACAAAAAAACTATGTAAAGTCTCGCATTTTTTTTTTGTTTTATTTTCATTTGGAAAAAACAAAATACTGCCAAGACATTTTCCACAATTATTTATATAAAATCAAACAGCACAGACCGGTGCATAGATACCTACTTATTAAAAAAAATAATATTAAATCACATAAAAAGCAAAACATATTAGGTTATAAAAAGTGGGAATAGGAAATAGGGAGAGGGAGAGGACGAACAGGGAGAGCAAATATCTTTAATATATCTTTAGCAGTTTCTAAGCAGTCCTGGGTCTTGATATTACAGTGATAATTGATTATTTATTGATAATGGAATTCTACAAATTAACAAAATCGTGCTATAATTAATGTATTGATTATAATTTAAATTTATTATATGTATTAAATGTATTATGTGTATAAAAAAATATAATATTAATCATAAATTATAAATCAGATAAAATTAACGAATAAAATACTATGTTTTATTTTATTCGCTAATTTTTCAATGGATTTCTACTCTGTTAATACAAAAACTTTACACTTATTAATAAATAAGATAAAAACCAAGCTGGGAATTTTCCCTAATTTGAACTGAACAGAATTATTTATTAACTCGATTTTAGTGAATACTCAAAAAAATCGTAAATTCCTAGTGAACTTTTAAATAAGCGTGTAATAAATGCATCAAAATTTAATATGCAAAATTATTGGCTAGAGTTATGAAAATAATTGGCATCAAATATAATAATTTAATACTACTATCGGCTAATGAATTATTCAACAATCTAAATAAAACTGCTCACACATTGAACAAAGTGACAAAATTATAAAGTACTTACCTTACATATATTGTGTAAAGTGAATACATTAAAAACAAATTATAAAAAAAATGGCAACGTTGGATCATATGGTTACAAACAGTGAAGTTTTTATCATATTCAGAAGTATAACAGAAGATGGTAAGTATTTTTTTTATAAATACCTATTATGAAAATATTAACAGTTTATGAAATTAACATGAAAAACTTCCAAGATAAAATGCCTGGGTATTATTACAAACCAAAATATAAAATGGAAAGTGATGAAAATGTACATATTATGTTTTCATAAGAAGCTACCACCGTACCTATTTTTTCAAATTGATATTCCATCGTTTTTACTAATCGAATCATTTTGAAAAAATGATTGCTTGGGTATTAACAGAGAATATTATTCCTCATTCCTTAACTTCTTAATGATGTTCTGTATATTATATTCTTGTAGAAAAATAATTAGCATACACTGATCTTTGACATTTACCTTGTATTTTTAATAAACTATAACTACTATAAGAAGTAGAGCAATATATATTTTGTAAATTAAAGAACATCTATATATCTTCAGCTTCAGGTTTAGTAAAAAAACCTTAAAAACAATTATTTTTCAATCACGCTTAATGGAAAATAAATGTTTTTTTTTTACGTTTCTTTACTAAACAAGCATTAATGCAAATTTCAAGACATATTTTTCTAGATATATTTTCTAGATATGTTTTTAATTGAAAAACTCTCTACGCCTTATAGTATATAAGAAGAATAAGATAAATGTAAAAAATCGGGGGTTAATAGTTATTTTTCTACTTGAATATACATATGTATACAGGATATAATTTAAGAGTTAAGAAATATTTTTCTTCGGTAATATCCAAACTATCTGAGTTTTTATGTCACTACGATTCCAAAACGATTTTATAATCCCCAAATGTAATTCAAGACAAATACAAAATAATTACATTTATTGGGAATAAAATGTAAAATTGCCTCTCAAATGATTTTAAAAAGTTTAAACAAGAAGTAAAAATGCATTAACAATCTGAATTTAGTGTAATTAATGGTTAATGGTTAATTTTTATTTATTTATATATAATGACAAAAAGTGTTTCAATTACCTGTTTACTTTTTTTTAATGTTTGTTTGATTTTTGTTTTATGTTTATTTATGTAATTTGTTTTTATTACTGTATATTTCTTTTACAATAACATGATATAGCTTCATCAGCACAAGATTTTTAATATTCTTTGATGAAGCAAAAATGTTATTATAGGTAGTAAACATTACCTATACATTATCATGTAAATTTATGTTACAATATTGTTAAACAGAAAATAAATCTAAAAAATACAGTTTCATACACAGAAATATAGGTATAATAACTAAATGATATCATACCTACATCATAACAAATCATGTCAAATAATTAAAATTAATTTGTTAGAAGTATATAATGAGGATCGTAAGCCCTGTAGGTGCCAGATTTTTCAGTTCTCTTACGATATTCCAACTTCGTCTCTATCGAGATATAAAAAAACGTAGAAAATATTGTTAATATACATATTCTCTGAAAAAGACATTTTCAACTAGGTAGACCATTTTGTACTTTTTTCGGTAAATATGGACGTCTCCGAAAAAATGAAAATATAAATTAAATAGGCAAACTCGTGTTTAAATGTTTGACCAATATAATTAACCAACTAACCAGTGTTGCCAGAGTAATAATTAAAAAACGCTTTTTCTCTGCCGGGAATCGAACCTGGCACGCCGGAAAAGCCATGTGGCTTACAACTTATCCCATGGCGGTCGGCGAACAAATCATATAATTAAAATGATTATTCTGAAAACTTTCTAGTATGGTCTAGGGGTCTTAAAAAAACAAAGATTAAAAAAAAACACAAATTTGAAAGAAATTAAAAATATACAATTACAGTGAAAATTACTCAATTATTTCGAGAATCTATTCTTTATTAAAGTTTATTCTTTCAAGGCGAGGTCAGCTTATTTATATTTTAATTATTCCGCTGGATGATAAAATTAGCAATTAAAAATATAATGTATTTCGAGGTAAAACTAGAAAAATTAATTAAGATATTTATTGAAACCGGAAATCTATATGAAATGTTTTTTTGAACTGGATCAGTTTTCCGGTTCAGTAAGACCTACTACGAACCTTGATTTATTCTCGTGACACTTACCAATTATACAGACATACTTAATTAAGGATTCTCATGCGCTTGCCTCTAAAAGCTTACCCAAATTATAAATCTCAATTTGCGAGTTGCATTATAAATCTCAATTTATAATGCAACTCGCTCTCGCAAGTCGTAAAGATTGTAGAACGACTGAATTGCCTCCTCTGCCTCGTGTCAGTTCTGTCAATACCCGGATCCAACTTCGATACATATCCTGTGGGATTGTTGCCAGCCAATGGTGTCCTCTTGTAGATCGGAGCACCTCGTTGTTGTCCGTGTGCCTCTTCAAGGTCAATGATAATCCATGATTTTGAATCTTCTATTCACATTCGGCGATTGTTCTTTTTGCAATAGGTATGCTATCGAGATTGCTAATCTAGAGGACTCCATGATCTACTTTTCGTGCTATGCATTTTTTTTTTGTAGCTCACTTGGTCATTTAAAGCCCCTATATGTAGAGCGGGCGGTGATGCAAGAGAACGACTGAATGTACGGATTGATTTATATAACCCTAATACTTTTTTTTAAATTTAAAGTTGATTTAGGGTATAGTTCAATTCTCAACAGAGGATAAATCCATAAAAAATCTCAATTTTTTCTCAATCTCAATTTAAGAAGTTTTTTAATTTGTGAATACTGACGGTGTATAATGTGTAGAACTCCATTACATTAGATATTTTTTAATCAAACAAAAATGATTATGTTTCTACATATATGGACTAGTTGATAAGAGCCTAGTCAGCCGAAACGGTCGTCCTATTATAAGGGAAATATATTTGTAGAAACATAATCATTTTTGTTTGAATAAATAATACCTAGTAAAAATCTCTATGATTGAAAATATTTCATTAGTATGTTGGAAGAAATTGCAATTTGGTATTAATACTTAATTATCACCGGTCCACTCATTAAACATTACAGCGTTGTCGTTCTACAATGTATAATATGGTTTGATAACAAATAAATAAATAAATTTTAACTCATTAACTTGCACCATACCATACCATTACGCCATTTCCCTATTTGTGGTAGGCAGAGAGAACCGAAAGCCAGACTCCTCTCGCTTGACATACATGTCTCGCTTCATTCACGTCCATGCATCGTCTCATATACGCCCTTCTGTTATTCTTACTTATAACGACTACACATTTCAAAATTCCATTAATGTGATTTTACTTAATTTGTATCTTTCTACAAATAACTGAAAATAAGATTCACATAGGTATATATTATTTTGTATATTTTTTATAAAATTAGTTTATTTACATATGTATCGTTATACAATTTATTATAATTGGGATAACGACATGGCAATAACCCACGTGACTAATAAAATTATACCTTTTGAAGATTAAGACTGTAATGACTTTTATTTTGTTTAAAATTCTCAATTCATTATTTTTATAAAATCACATTGAATGTTTCGGTAATTCGGTGAGCTTAATGTTAATTTTTTAAGGATACTAGCAATTCCCGGCAAACGTTGTACTGCATGTGTATAATTATTTTCCTCTGTATGGATGTAAATAATTATAAATGGATAGTGTTTACGTAATCTGGAATGTATAATTCATATAATTTCATGGATGGGTCGAAGGCAGAGCGGTTAGCGCACTGGGCTTGTAATCCAGTGGTCGTGAGTTCGAATTCTGCCTCGACCAATTTCATTCATCTACAGCACAAACATTTATGCTTGATTCAGTGATCGTAGGAAGATGTCTATGTACTTGTTTAACAAGGACGAATTCATTAAAAAAAATGGAAATATAAAAATGAAATGTTGATAATCCCTAACTGGAACACGAAAATATAAGGGAAACACACTCAATTTTCTTTTTTGTATTTTGAGTCCATAAAAGTAGAATGCGAAACCTTTAGTTGGTGTTTTTTTAACTTCAATGTTGGAAAAACCATTCAATATCTCCACTAACTCCTCGCAGAATTTTGTAAATTCGCGCACCTTGGCTTCAAACTATGTCGATTTGTTAAGAGAAACAAATTTTCTTTCAACAAATCTAAAGTAGATGATCTTAATGCTTCTGTATACCGGGTCTCACACGCCGCATATTTCTTACCAATAAAAATCTTGGATTTTGATTGGTAAGAAATATGCAGGAGTCTAATAGTAAGGCCGGCCCTCTAGTACTTTTGTAATTTAAAATGCATAAAATTATCCAGGTAATTTTCACGGAGTTCAAAATATGAGGTTATTCATATTATATTATAGGGCTATAGGGTTCACCATATTAAAATCACCAAACCAAGAAAAATGTCCCAACGATGTGCTTTAACTGAACAACGACAAAAAAAGTAATTTTTGGGACCTTAATTTCAAAATAACTTAAGGAACATAATATTTTTATGAGAAACTCACTGATTCTTAGATCTTTATGGAAAACTAATAATATGGAAATCTAGGTATATGCACTTTGCACATATGATGTTAATATGAAGTCGATCTGACTTATAGTTTGGGCTGTAGAGAGGACACAAAAAGGATAATCCATACAAACACATCACGACGAAACTCATAGTGTGCACTCTCTACGTGATACCCGTTGAGAAATTGATGTAAAAAATTACGCTAAAAAATTGTAAAATCATGACATATTTTTAAACAGTTCTTGAATGTAGTGTGGAGCCAAGTCGTTTAGAGCCTTAAACACCATAAGGCATACCTTACAGTCCACTCGTTCTGGACATTTCAACCAATGTAGTTCGTTAAGAAGAGGTGTAATATGACATATTTTGTCAGCTCTATATATCAACGTCGTAGGTGAGTTGAAACTCTTTGTAATCTATCAAGCTTGGGCAAATGTAGAATAATAAGTTATTTGTTAAAAAAAATAATAAGTAATTTGTTTTTTTTTTGTTAATAAAACAACCCAAGTAAAAGTTTCACTATTTTCAGCTAGTTTCGATCATCTTCATCTTAGTAATAATGTCTTAATATAGTACACATTAAAAACGAATTATTATTTTTACTTAAACAAACTCACTTTTTTTGCTATGGAATTTCATCTCAAATTATTACTTATTGAGATATAAAATAAAGTCAAAAGATTTTCGCTACTGTAAGATGATTATCAAGCCATAATATATTTATGCTCTTACATAACAAAAGGTATTTACAAGTTTACCAAAATATGGTGGAATTTAACTTTAGTAAATAATTTATTAGTGTGGGATTATTTTTTCTGCATTTTATAGTCTCTAATTACATATTGATATTATTATGAATAATTAATTGTCCGATTATCGATTGCAGTAGATCATGAGCATAAATTCCATAAAATATAAGTATTAATTAGTTGCATTAACCATATTGCAATAATCCAAATTAATATCCTGTTTCTTTTATGAATATTCTAATTCACCGCTAACTCTCACAGTGAATAAACTTTATAACAGGAAAAATAATCCTAAAACTTGTTCTATTTCCTACAAATACTAGATATTCTAGTTTGACTAGAGAAATGTCGAAGGAATATCCGCGTCATCTTATTTTTGACACCAAATAGTATGTATCTACCTAAATATTTGCCGTCAATCTGTTCCAAAGTCTTGCAAATAAAAGGTATTGTTATATCTATAATTAAAAGTAAAGACTTTTTGATTCTACATTAATTTTATTATGCGCGATAGGCCGATTTCGCCTTGTTAGGGCATTATATAGCTTATGACTATTTTGACAAATTTTACTTATATTTTATAGATTAATTATGTAGGAGGAGCTTACAGGTTCTTGTGATTGGTCATTTAAAACTATTGATATTATACAATGCAAAAATGAAATAAATTTACTTTACTCTGGTTGGTTGAGACTATTTATTTTTTGACCAATCCCTATTTAGATAATTAGTGAAATTGAATATAATGAATTGATTTATGGTAATTGCTGGTTTTTCCGGTGTAACGGTACATGGTATTGTGCCCTATATATAGATATAACTTATAATGGAATTCTTATAGATATAACTTATAATGGAATTCTACCAAATAAAAACTTCGTCGATAATTAAAAGGTATTGTTTTTTTTAAAACTCTCTACTAATATGTTATAGTGAAGAGGTGTTATTTCATAATTCTGAAAGACTTTTAAAATCGATATGTCAACAGTTGTGTTGTCTTAATTTGCCGATATTCAGAAGAATTAAAACAAAAATTAAAAAAAAGAATATATAGTCAAATTACCTACATTCTAAAAAAACGTAAAACACTGCCATTTAAGCGGGAAAATGAAAAACTTCACAGTAGACGGCGGGAAAACGAGTGACAGCGTAGTCTTAATTTAAATTTAGACAATACTATCCTTAGCGAAGTATTTATTAAGATAAGAATTTCATTAGAAATATACTAGTTGCATGTAACACATGAGATCCAACTGTCGATAGCGATAGTATGTATAGTTGAAGAATATGTACCAAACTATAAACCCATAGATACAAATTATTGAATATTTTCAGATATTTTGTTTTCTATACAACATATGTAGGTATGTATGTCAAGATAGGATAGTATGGAAGAAGATCCTTTTTCCTACCCAGAATATGCAAATTGCATGATGGTATGTATGTATGTTTGGAGATGAAGTAACAAACTATTAAGTCTTCTTACATATTGTGTATAGGCGACTGCCATACAAAATGTATGAAGCGATGTCGTCACTAAATTCAATTTTTAAAAAAATTGTTAAAAAAAAATTGAGATCTTCTACTACAATGTTAATATTTTTTATAGAAAATTAAATTATCTAGTTGGGGTGTTTCGGCTTTTTTCGATAATTGTAAAAGTTTTGGAAATATAGGCAGTTAAACTCATAAATTTATCATAAAAAAAATATTTTTCTTAATAAAAAATGTTTGAGAAACCCTGGAATTTTTTTGAAAAAACTAATTTGAGATTTTGTATTTGTCTATGTTTGTACCAATTTTCAGCGTTCTACCGTTTATGGTTTCTGAGATATATGGAAAAATAAAATAAAAATTCAAAAGTTGATAACCCCTGACTGAAACAAAAATTCAAAATTCCGAGTATAAAAGTTTTGTAGGCCTGTAACTGTTTATATATTCTGAAATTTTAGGCTCTGTAAATTGAGCGGATCAAAAGTTATAAGGGGGGGACGGACACACAGACACACACACAGACACACACACAGACACACACACAGACACACACACACACAGACACACGAAATGTTCTACTCCGAATTCTGAGTAAATCCGTGTATGGAACATATATGCTGCGAAGCCTCTAAGTTGGTGTTTTTTGACTTCAAAGTTGGAAAATCCATGAAAAAAGTAGACCTCTCCATACAATTCTCGCGTATTCTGGCTTGATACATTGTCGATATGTTAAGAGAACAAAGTTCTCCTGAACAAATCGACAGTTGGAATACAACACTTTTAATATACTAGTTGCATGTAACACATGAGATCCAACTGTCGATAGCGATAGTATGTATAGTTGAAGAATATGTACCAAACTATAAACCCATAGATACAAATTATTGAATATTTTCAGATATTTTGTTTTCTATACAACATATGTAGGTATGTATGTCAAGATAGGATAGTATGGAAGAAGATCCTTTTTCCTACCCAGAATATGCAAATTGCATGATGGTATGTATGTATGTTTGGAGATGAAGTAACAAACTATTAAGTCTTCTTACATATTGTGTATAGGCGACTGCCATACAAAATGTATGAAGCGATGTCGTCACTAAATTCAATTTTTAAAAAAATTGTTAAAAAAAAATTGAGATCTTCTACTACAATGTTAAAATTTTTTATAGAAAATTAAATTATCTAGTTGGGGTGTTTCGGCTTTTTTCGATAATTGTAAAAGTTTTGGAAATATAGGCAGTTAAACTCATAAATTTATCATAAAAAAATATTTTTCTTAATAAAAAATGTTTGAGAAACCCTGGAATTTTTTTGAAAAAACTAATTTGAGATTTTGTATTTGTCTATGTTTGTACCAATTTTCAGCGTTCTACCGTTTATGGTTTCTGAGATATATGGAAAAATAAAATAAAAATTCAAAAGTTGATAACCCCTGACTGAAACAAAAATTCAAAATTCCGAGTATAAAAGTTTTGTAGGCCTGTAACTGTTTATATATTCTGAAATTTTAGGCTCTGTAAATTGAGCGGATCAAAAGTTATAAGGGGGGGACGGACACACAGACACACACACAGACACACACACAGACACACACACAGACACACACACACACAGACACACGAAATGTTCTACTCCGAATTCTGAGTAAATCCGTGTATGGAACATATATGCTGCGAAGCCTCTAAGTTGGTGTTTTTTGACTTCAAAGTTGGAAAATCCATGAAAAAAGTAGACCTCTCCATACAATTCTCGCGTATTCTGGCTTGATACATTGTCGATATGTTAAGAGAACAAAGTTCTCCTGAACAAATCGACAGTTGGATAACACTTTTAATACACCTAAATATGTCATAAATTTTTAAAACTAGTTGCATGTAACACATGAGATCCAACTGTCGATAGCGATAGTATGTATAGTTGAAGAATATGTACCAAACTATAAACCCATAGATACAAATTATTGAATATTTTCAGATATTTTGTTTTCTATACAACATATGTAGGTATGTATGTCAAGATAGGATAGTATGGAAGAAGATCCTTTTTCCTACCCAGAATATGCAAATTGCATGATGGTATGTATGTATGTTTGGAGATGAAGTAACAAACTATTAAGTCTTCTTACATATTGTGTATAGGCGACTGCCATACAAAATGTATGAAGCGATGTCGTCACTAATTTCAATTTTTAAAAAAATTGTTAAAAAAAAATTGAGATCTTCTTCTACAATGTTAATATTTTTTATAGAAAATTAAATTATCTAGTTGGGGTGTTTCGGCTTTTTTCGATAATTGTAAAAGTTTTGGAAATATAGGCAGTTAAACTCATAAATTTATCATAAAAAAAATATTTTTCTTAATAAAAAATGTTTGAGAAACCCTGGAATTTTTTTGAAAAAACTAATTTGAGATTTTGTATTTGTCTATGTTTGTACCAATTTTCAGCGTTCTAGCGTTTATGGTTTCTGAGATATATGGAAAAATAAAATAAAAATTCAAAAGTTGATAACCCCTGACTGAAACAAAAATTCAAAATTCCGAGTATAAAAGTTTTGTAGGCCTGTAACTGTTTATATATTCTGAAATTTTAGGCTCTGTAAATTGAGCGGATCAAAAGTTATAAGGGGGGGACGGACACACAGACACACACACACACAGACACACACACAGACACACAGACACACACACAGACACACACACACACAGACACACGAAATGTTCTACTCCGAATTCTGAGTAAATCCGTGTATGGAACATATATGCTGCGAAGCCTCTAAGTTGGTGTTTTTTGACTTCAAAGTTGGAAAATCCATGAAAAAAGTAGACCTCTCCATACAATTCTCGCGTATTCTGGCTTGATACATTGTCGATATGTTAAGAGAACAAAGTTCTCCTGAACAAATCGACAGTTGGAAGAACCTAGAGCCTAGTAGTTTCGGTTTTAGAATATAATTCGGTTATTTGGTCACCGAATTATTATTAGTCAGAGAATTCATGGAATTAAAAAAAGTTCCTCTAGATACGTACGAGAAAAAAATGAACTTCTATACTAGTTGCATGTAACACATGAGATCCAACTGTCGATAGCGATAGTATGTATAGTTGAAGAATATGTACCAAACTATAAACCCATAGATACAAATTATTGAATATTTTCAGATATTTTGTTTTCTATACAACATATGTAGGTATGTATGTCAAGATAGGATAGTATGGAAGAAGATCCTTTTTCCTACCCAGAATATGCAAATTGCATGATGGTATGTATGTATGTTTGGAGATGAAGTAACAAACTATTAAGTCTTCTTACATATTGTGTATAGGCGACTGCCATACAAAATGTATGAAGCGATGTCGTCACTAAATTCAATTTTTAAAAAAATTGTTAAAAAAAAATTGAGATCTTCTTCTACAATGTTAATATTTTTTATAGAAAATTAAATTATCTAGTTGGGGTGTTTCGGCTTTTTTCGATAATTGTAAAAGTTTTGGAAATATAGGCAGTTAAACTCATAAATTTATCATAAAAAAAATATTTTTCTTAATAAAAAATGTTTGAGAAACCCTGGAATTTTTTTGAAAAAACTAATTTGAGATTTTGTATTTGTCTATGTTTGTACCAATTTTCAGCGTTCTACCGTTTATGGTTTCTGAGATATATGGAAAAATAAAATAAAAATTCAAAAGTTGATAACCCCTGACTGAAACAAAAATTCAAAATTCCGAGTATAAAAGTTTTGTAGGCCTGTAACTGTTTATATATTCTGAAATTTTAGGCTCTGTAAATTGAGCGGATCAAAAGTTATAAGGGGGGGACGGACACACAGACACACACACACACAGACACACAGACACACACACAGACACACAGACACACACACACACAGACACACGAAATGTTCTACTCCGAATTCTGAGTAAATCCGTGTATGGAACATATATGCTGCGAAGCCTCTAAGTTGGTGTTTTTTGACTTCAAAGTTGGAAAATCCATGAAAAAAGTAGACCTCTCCATACAATTCTCGCGTATTCTGGCTTGATACATTGTCGATATGTTAAGAGAACAAAGTTCTCCTGAACAAATCGACAGTTGGAAAATAAATTCCCTGAAGGAAAGAAGAAGAATGGTTGGCTTAATTTTCCTATATAATATCGTCAATGGCATACTAAATGCCCCCAATATACTGCGTCTATTGAATATTAGCGCACAAAAATGTATACAAGATCTCGAGACTTTTTTCTTTTAAAGTCATATAAAACGAATATAGGCTATTTTCCCCCCTCCCTAGACTTACTCGCGATTTTAATAGCATATCGTTGACCAGACCTCTTGTAGACATTTTTTCAGAATTTAATGAATTTAAAAAAATATATTTTCTTGCCTTGATTTGCGGAGCTTATGCAATCTATGCTCACATAGTATTCAATGCGGGCTAGATATCAGTGTATGTATGTATGTAGTGCGAATTTGATGTTTCGTTTCCTACCTACCTCAGTGTATATTTTGTAAACAAGCGAAGGACAATCGTTTTGTACCTTTTAATTTATTTTGTAAAATTTGTACTTTAAAATTTGTAATTTTATACACAGTAATGTAATGATTTTTTAATGTGAATCGTGTAGAACTAGTTGCATGTAACACATGAGATCCAACTGTCGATAGCGATAGTATGTATAGTTGAAGAATATGTACCAAACTATAAACCCATAGATACAAATTATTGAATATTTTCAGATATTTTGTTTTCTATACAACATATGTAGGTATGTATGTCAAGATAGGATAGTATGGAAGAAGATCCTTTTTCCTACCCAGAATATGCAAATTGCATGATGGTATGTATGTATGTTTGGAGATGAAGTAACAAACTATTAAGTCTTCTTACATATTGTGTATAGGCGACTGCCATACAAAATGTATGAAGCGATGTCGTCACTAATTTCAATTTTTAAAAAAATTGTTAAAAAAAAATTGAGATCTTCTTCTACAATGTTAATATTTTTTATAGAAAATTAAATTATCTAGTTGGGGTGTTTCGGCTTTTTTCGATAATTGTAAAAGTTTTGGAAATATAGGCAGTTAAACTCATAAATTTATCATAAAAAAAATATTTTTCTTAATAAAAAATGTTTGAGAAACCCTGGAATTTTTTTGAAAAAACTAATTTGAGATTTTGTATTTGTCTATGTTTGTACCAATTTTCAGCGTTCTAGCGTTTATGGTTTCTGAGATATATGGAAAAATAAAATAAAAATTCAAAAGTTGATAACCCCTGACTGAAACAAAAATTCAAAATTCCGAGTATAAAAGTTTTGTAGGCCTGTAACTGTTTATATATTCTGAAATTTTAGGCTCTGTAAATTGAGCGGATCAAAAGTTATAAGGGGGGGACGGACACACAGACACACACACACACAGACACACACACAGACACACAGACACACACACAGACACACACACACACAGACACACGAAATGTTCTACTCCGAATTCTGAGTAAATCCGTGTATGGAACATATATGCTGCGAAGCCTCTAAGTTGGTGTTTTTTGACTTCAAAGTTGGAAAATCCATGAAAAAAGTAGACCTCTCCATACAATTCTCGCGTATTCTGGCTTGATACATTGTCGATATGTTAAGAGAACAAAGTTCTCCTGAACAAATCGACAGTTGGATAATTTATTATAGGTTTAATCCTGTTTGTTTTACCAAAATAAATAAATAAATTATTATTTGTAAGTAAGAATATAAACATGATATTGAAATATTAATTCTTATTTACTTATTTATTTATTTATTCTTATTTATTTTTTGTTGTTTATATTTTATTTCTATTCTTACTCAGGTAGGTATATTTTTATATATCATCTGTTATATTTTATTATTCTTTTTTTATTTTTTCTAAACTGTATTATACCTTATATTATATACTTACTCTATTATATGTAAAAGTATTTTTTGTAAATAATCTGATGAGCGTTGAAACTGTCAATAAATAAAAAAAATATATATATAAGTTGATCCATAAATACCGCATTATTTTTCTTCCCAATGATTTCATCTGTCGAATCTTTCAAAATATTCTTACGTATGAAGAAAAATATTTATAGAAGTATATATGTAGATAGTTACACATCATTTCTCATATATTTAGTTAATAATTCATAGGAGACCTTCGATTTTATCCAACTGTCGATTTGTTTAAGAGAATTTTATTCTCTTAACCTATCGACAAAGTTTCAACCCAAGATACGCAAGATTTGTATTCAGGGTCTATATTTTTCACGGCTTTTCCAACTATGATGTCAAAAAAACACCAAGTTAGAAGCTTCGCAGCATATATGTTCTATATACGGATTTGATCAGAATTCGGAGTAGAATATTTAGTGTATCTGTGTGTCCGTGTGTCTGACTTTGTTTGTCCGTCATCCCTTATAACTATTGATTCGCTCGAAAATTTCAGAATATATAAATAATTATAGGCATACAAAACTTTTGTTCTCAGAATTTCAAATTTTTATATCAGTCAGGGGTTATCAACTTTTGAATTTTTACTTTATATTTCCATATATCTCAGAAACCATAATAGCTAGAACGCAGAAAATTGGTAAAATTATAGGCAAACATTAAATCTCAAATAAGTTTTTTCAAAAAAGTTCCAGAAATTCTCAATCATTTTTTTTAAGAAAAACGTTTTATATGATACATTTATGTGTTTAACTGCCTATTTTTCCAAAAATTTTACAAATATCAAAAAAAGCCGAAACACCCCAACTAGATAATTTAATTTGCTATAAAAAAATATTGACATTTTAGTAGTAAATCTCAATTTTTTTTAACAATTTTTATAAAAATTGATTTTAGTGACGACATCGCTTCATACAATTTCTATGGCAGTCGCCTATACACAATATGTAAGAAGACTTAATAGTTTGATACTTAATCTCCAAACATAAATACATACCTTCGTGGTGTTTTCATATTCTGGGTAGGAAAAAAGGACTGATCTCCATACTATCCTATCTTGACATACATACCTACATGTGTGGTGTAGAAAACAAAATATCTTAAAATATTCAATAATTTGTATTTATGGGTTTATAGTTTGGTACTTATTCTTCAACTATACCTACATACTATCGCAATCGACAGTTGGATCTCATGTGTTACATGCAACTAGTTTATTAAAAAATACGCGAAGATGTTTGAACATAGATTGATTGCTAAAGTGATTTGTCAATATAAAAGTGATATAAGTACATGGAATATTTTGACATTGAATATTTTCACTGTCAATGTTAATTTTATAAAATGTTGACCTCGGTAATGCACGAATGACAGAACTGTACTATTGAATGTTATGCAATGACATTAAATACAATGATATTATATACATAAATATTATATATATATATATATATATATATATATATATATATATATATATATATATATATATATATATATATATATATATATATATATATATATATATATATATATATATATATATATATATATAGGTATATATATATATATATATATATATATATATATATATATATATATATATATATATATATATATATATATATATATATATATATATATATATATATATATATATATATATGCAATGACATTAAATACAATGATATTATATACATAAATATTATATATATATATATATATATATATATATATATATATATATATATATATATATATATATATATATATATATATATATATATATATATATATATATATATATATATATATATATATATATATATATATATATATATATATATATATATATATATATATATATATATATATATATATATATATATATATATATATATATATATATATATATATATATATATATATATATATATATATATATATATATATATATATATATATATATATATATATATATATATATATATATATATATATATATATATATATATATATATATATATATATATATATATATATATATATATATATATATATATATATATGGGGTAGGCAGAGAGAACTATATTGACACACATTCATCGCCTCATCGTAATTCATATATCGTCTTATACATGTTCGTGTGTTGTTCACGCTTCTAACATTTCCGTCTTTCAAAATACCGTTCACATGTACATGCCATCCCTTCCTTGGGCGGCCCCGACCTCTCATTCCATTCCTGTCCGCAATGTATATTTTAATCGTCAGGCGTTCCTCATTCATTCTCCCCAAATGGCCAACCATCTCAATGTGTTCACTTTCATTCTATTGATGACATCTTTCTTCATCTTACATTCTTTCCTTATGTCCTCATTTCTGACCTTGTAATATATCGTTCTATTATAGATTCTTCTTAACGATCTCATTTCAACTGCAATATATAAGTTAATATTATGTAAAATTAAGTTAAATTAAAGACAACAATCAGTCATACATACATACATGTAATAACAGCCAATCACAGTATTTGTGTAGAAACAAACATTTGCAGCACCGTTATCATCGTTGATTCGAAATGTGTAAATGCCAATTGATGCCAAAAATATAACTATATTTTTTTAAGAGCTGCGCCGTTAAGTCATACATATATGATCACTCCAATGGTGACACTATACGAAATAAAGAAGCTGTCATTGCTCTGAGCTCTTCGTATATCAGTGGGCAATTTTATGGCCCGTTTTCACTGAAACTGCGATCATAGTAATTCGCATTTATTAAATATTCCTTGTTCTAATCCAGGATTTTAGTAAGCAATCTTACAACAAATTCTTCTTTCTTTTTACTCTCCACACTATGGAATAGGGGAGAGTCATGATTTCGCAAAATTTAAGCGTATTTTTTTTACATCAATTTCTCAATGGGTATCATGTAGAGAATGCACACTATGAGTTTCGTCGTGATGTGTTTGTGTGTATGGCGTATACGCCGTACGCCGTACGCCGTACGCCGTAGCATTTATCTTTTTTGTGTCCTCTCTACAGCCCAAACTATAAGTCTGATCGACTTCATATTAACATCATATGTGTAAAGTGCAAAGACCTAGAGCTGATTAGTTTTCCATAGACAACTTTTGATTTCTTCTCTATGAATTCATCATTTACGTTGTTTTTTTTTTGTGTCCTCTCTGCAGCCCAAACTATAAGTCCGATTGACTTCATATTGATATCACATGTGTTAAGTCCATAAATTTAGAGCTGATTAGTTTTCCATAGATAACGGTTCATTTTTTCCCAATGTTTCTTTATGATTTCATCTATTAAAACTGAAAAAATGCTCTCACGACCTGGAAATTAGAGATATTTTAATTTTGGTTTCAACTATTTATACAACACCAAGAATCTTCATAAAATTGTATTCGAAGTTGGTCAATGTTAAAAGAAAAATATTCAATGGTTTCAAAAATTATATTTTATTTAATGGATATTTGCATGAAACTTATATGTAACAAGAGAATTTTTTTATATTTGGTAATGTTCAGTTCATTGATTTCATATTGATATAAGAATATTATTAGCTTGAACTTAGAACTGATTAGCTTTTCATAGATATCATAAAATTTCTTCATATGATATCACGTGTCAACATTGTCAAAATGCTCTAACGCTCTTTGAAACAAAATTTATCTGCTTTTTTTAAAATATTTCATACAACATAAGCAGTCTTCACTATACTGCATTAATAGTTTGTCTATCTTAACATAAAAATATACTATCGGAAGAAAATTTATATTCCTGATAGTAACATTTAGTATGAATAAAAATGTAATTAGATAAATTTCTATGTATGGAAAAGTTCAGTAATTTGATTTCATGTTATAATGTAAAGAGCTTGAACATAGAACTGATTAGCTTTCCATAAATAACAATAAAATTCTTCATATGATATCACCTGTCAAAATTTGGAAAATGCTCTCGCGTTCTTTAAAACAAAATTTAACTGCTTTTTTTAAAATATTTCATACAACATAAGCATTCTTCACTATACTGCATTAATAGTTTGTCTATCTTAACATAAAAATATACTATCGGAAGAAAATTTATATTTCTGATAGTAACATTTAGTATGAATAAAAATGTAATTAGATAAATTTCTATGTATGGAAACGTTCAGTAATTTGATTTCATGTTATAATGTAAAGAGCTTGAACATAGAACTGATTAGCTTTCCATAAATAACAAAAAAAATCTTCATATGATATCACGTGTTAAAATTTTGAAAATGCTCTCGCGTTCTTTAAAACCAAATTTATCTGCTTTTTTTAAAATATTTCATACAACATAAGCATTCTTCACTATACTGCATTAATAGTTTGTTTATCTTAATATAAAAATATACTATCGGAAGAAAATTTATATTCCTGGTAGTAACATTTAGTATGAATAAAAATGTAATTAGATAAATTTCTATGTATGGAAAAGTTCAGTAATTTGACTTCATGTTATAATGTAAAGAGCTTGAACATAGAACTGATTAGCTTTCCATAAATAACAAAAAAATTCTTCATATGATATCACCTGTCAAAATTTGGAAAATGCTCTCGCGTTCTTTAAAACAAAATTTATCTGCTTTTTTTAAAATATTTCATACAACATAAGCATTCTTCACTATACTGCATTAATAGTTTGTCTATCTTAACATAAAAATATACTATCGGAAGAAAATTTATATTCCTGATAGTAACATTTAGTATGAATAAAAATGTAATTAGATAAATTTCTATGTATGGAAACGTTCAGTAATTTGATTTCATGTTATAATGTAAAGAGCTTGAACATAGAACTGATAAGCTTTCCATAAATAACAAAAATATTCTTCATATGATATCACCTGTCAAAATTTGGAAAATGCTCTTGCGTTCTTTAAAACAAAATTTATCTGCTTTTTTTAAATATTTCATACAACATAAGCATTCTTCACTATACTGCATTAATAGTTTGTCTATCTTAACATAAAAATATACTATCGGAAGAAAATTTATATTCCTGATAGTAACATTTAGTATGAATAAAAATGTAATTAGATAAATTTCTATGTATGGAAACGTTCAGTAATTTGATTTCATGTTATAATGTAAAGAGCTTGAACATAGAACTGATAAGCTTTCCATAAATAACAAAAATATTCTTCATATGATATCACCTGTCAAAATTTGGAAAATGCTCTTGCGTTCTTTAAAACAAAATTTATCTGCTTTTTTTTAAATATTTCATACAACATAAGCATTCTTCACTATACTGCATTAATAGTTTGTCTATCTTAACATAAAAATATACTATCGGAAGAAAATTTATATTCCTGATAGTAACATTTAGTATGAATAAAAATGTAATTAGATAAATTTCTATGTATGGAAACGTTCAGTAATTTGATTTCATGTTATAATGTAAAGAGCTTGAACATAGAACTGATTAGCTTTCCATAAATAAAAAAAATCTTCATATGATATCACGTGTTAAAATTTTGAAAATGCTCTCGCGTTCTTTAAAACCAAATTTATCTGCTTTTTTTAAAATATTTCATACAACATAAGCATTATTCACTATACTGCATTAATAGTTTGTTTATCTTAATATAAAAATATACTATCGGAAGAAAATTTATATTCCTGGTAGTAACATTTAGTTTGAATAAAAATGTAATTAGATAAATTTCTATGTATGGAAAAGTTCAGTAATTTGACTTCATGTTATAATGTAAAGAGCTTGAACATAGAACTGATAAGCTTTCCATAAATAACAAAAATATTCTTCATATGATATCACCTGTCAAAATTTGGAAAATGCTCTTGCGTTCTTTAAAACAAAATTTATCTGCTTTTTTTTAAATATTTCATACAACATAAGCATTCTTCACTATACTGCATTAATAGTTTGTCTATCTTAACATAAAAATATACTATCGGAAGAAAATTTATATTCCTGATAGTAACATTTAGTATGAATAAAAATGTAATTAGATAAATTTCTATGTATGGAAACGTTCAGTAATTTGATTTCATGTTATAATGTAAAGAGCTTGAACATAGAACTGATTAGCTTTCCATAAATAACAAAAAAAATCTTCATATGATATCACGTGTCAAAATTTTGAAAATGCTCTCGCGTTCTTTAAAACAAAATTTATCTGCTTTTTTTAAAATATTTCATACAACATAAGCATTCTTCACTATACTGCATTAATAGTTTGTTTATCTTAATATAAAAATATACTATCGGAAGAAAATTTATATTCCTGGTAGTAACATTTAGTATGAATAAAAATGTAATTAGATAAATATCTATGTATGGAAAAGTTCAGTAATTTGATTTCATGTTATATAGTAAAGAGCTTGAACATAGAACTGATTAGCTTTCCATAAATAACAAAAAATTTCTTCATATGATATCACGTGTCAAAATTTTGAAAATGCTTTCGCGTCCTTTAAAACAAAATTTATCTGCTTTTATTAAAATATTTCATACAACATAAGCATTCTACACCATACTGCAATAATAGTTTGTCTATCTAAACATAAAAATATACTCTCGATAGAAAATTTATTTTCCTGGTAGTAAAATTTAGTATGAATAAAAATGTATATAATAAGATAAATTTCTTATGTATGGAAAAGTTCAGTAATTTGATTTCATGTTATAATGTAAAGAGCTTGAACATCGAACTGATTAGCTTTCCATAAATAACAAAAATTTCTTCATATGATATCACGTGTCAAAATTGTCAAAATGCTCTAACGTCCTTTAAAACAAAATTTATCTGCTTTTATTAAAATATTTCATACAACATTAGAATTCTTCACCATACTGCATTAATAGTTTGTCTATCTTAACATGAAAATATACTATCGTTAGAAAATTTATATTCCTGGTAGTAAAATTTAGAATGAATAAAATATTTCATTGTCAATATTTGTGGTGTGGAGAGTTTAGTGTTGGCCACAACCCACTCGTTTGTACTCCGCATTAAATCGAAATCGTTTCAACTTTCCGAGTTTAGGTTTTATAATATTAATTTTATTTATTTTATTTTATTTCAATGTAAACAAAACAGTCATAACATAGTACAATTAATTACATATATAAAACAATTCAAGGACCAAAAACTGTTTACAGCTTATTACTAAATAGTGAAGTGCACTTTAACAATATAAAGAGTAAAGTTAGTAATGTGGTTTTTTTTAATTAACGGGGGCGTTAAGACTTAAAATAAGGCCCTGTACGTCATCACACACTGAACCATCGCACACCATCCGCCATATACAAAATTCAATACCAGCAGAATAAAATTCAATTCGTAGCAGATATGACGAACTTGAAGACTACTTTTTGTCTTTTGATGTTTTCCTCGGATCATAATCGCGTTGATAAGTTTAAATTATTTTTCTCAATCTCCTAAAAAATGTCCTTCTGAACGTGATTTACAGGTATGCCAAGTTACCAATAAGAACGTCGCCATATTATGATATTTTTTTATTTGATTAACCTCAAGGTGTGATCGCTAGAGACATAAATTATTCGAAAAGGGGTGTTATTTTTGTAAAAAAGCGAAAAGAGGTGTTATTATTCGGGTTATTTTTACTGGAAAAAGGGTGATATTTTTGTAGAAAATTGAAAAGTAGTGTTATTTTAATGAAACCGGTGATATTTTTTTGAAAAGCGTTGTTATTATTCAGTAAAAGAGGGACATTTTACATTTTATTTTCTATAAAAAAATTAAATATAAAGAAACTACCACATAATTTCTTTTTTCATCATAAATAATAATATGTTTAAATTATTGAAAAAACACATTTCTTTATATGTAAAAAAAACTTATTACATTTTTTCATAAAATTTTAATAAGATACAAAATTAAGAATCGCCATCGTAGTAAAGATGTTTTTTAAGGCTTGTTCTTCTGTCTGCCAAAACAATATTATAAGATGATGAAACCTATGTGAATCGAGATAAGTGTAAGTCATTCATATGATATATCTTAGTTTGTCAACAAATTATTAAAGTCAAGTTGTCTTATTCAAATATATTTAATGCATTTTCTGTGTAATTGGTGAGTAAAATCGGGTTTATAATTCAGGTCTCTAGTGATCACTTATCCGTAATTGGTTTTCGTTTAAATGTTTTTTTAAAGCACTTAAACACGCAAACCTTTCCCTCAATACTGGAATGATAAAAAATAGTAAGTTAATGATGGACGTCCTTTTAATATTAATTATAAAAAAACTTTTGACTTACGAGTTTTGAGTATCAACCTTAACAGTAAGGTTATTTCTTAAGGCTATGTTGTCCTGCAGAGTATTTTAAGTTTTTGGCTTCTTTTTCATACATACTTGCTGAAATCCCTTATATATATTTTACCTAGACAGTTACATAAAAAGACAAAAAAATTGAAGAGCATGTGAACATACATGTCTGGATGTTCACTAAGCAGGATAGAAATTAATGGATTTCGATTATATCTGCTTACACTACATCATAATGGATGCTTCACGTAAAAATGATATTTCCAGAATAAGTTTCCAAAATCTTTAACATGTATTATAGCTTTCTAGGATTATTTTTGTATCTCTACTTGGGGCATCTATCATCGGGTACTATATCAAATATTTACTTATTGATTGGGTAGCAAGTTGCCAGTTTTTCTCATTGCAAAATTGTTTCTCTATCGATGAACGAACCCGTAGCAGATATTAACTTGTAGGTTCCACTACAAGTGTTATCACTTTACTACTGATGTAAAATTGTTTTGTTTTTTAAAGAATAAATATGTCCTTTTACAAGTACATATATATACTCATACATTATACTTCCTAAAATAAGCATTAACGCTTGTACTTATATAGGTGAACGAAATCGATCGTGGGTGGATTCGAACTCACGACCACTGGATTACAAACCCAACACGCCAATCGCTTTGCCACCACCCATCTAATTTAAATTTATTAATATTCAAAATCGCATATTTCCTGTCCAAAAAGTGTAAATTTTCTTGAACAAATTAGTTGTGGAAAATAAACACGAACATATTTCTTCTTGGAAACACATTATTTGATATCCTTAGTCTGAACTTTGTTATTGACGTGGCGGTCATTGTTGATAGATTTCAACTGTTTATTCAGCCTTGGGTTATAACGACATATTTCATACGTCATTCCCATTAATTTTAAGAGGGTAACAATAATTTTAAAATCATCGCATTTTAAAATTAACTTTATCAAAAAAAATACCATAAGAAATTTCAACACTTTTCTAGTGAATGTACGTCACGCAGTTATCTTATGGAGTTCCTCTCGGCTCCTCACTTGTCCCGGTTCAGGTACTGGATCCTCTTGATCCTAAATCCTCTTTTTCTCATACTGCCCACAAATCCCTTTTGCCACAGTAAAAACGCGGAGATAACCTAGGTCCTTTGTCCTGATCTCCCCGATCAGATGCTGACCAAAAAAACAAAATTTACTTCTGCTCTCAAAAAAAAAAATGTCACCACAATTTTTTTCTTCTCACTTACTTTTTCCCCAACAGTAAACTATCTAAATTTACTGTAATTCTTTTATTCTCGTCGCCAGTTTAATATATTATGTTACTTTTAAATAACATATAAGTTTAAATAAATAACGCGTTGACTTTTTACACAATTTATTATTGAATACAGTAATTGATATTATGAGATAGAAGTACAATAATAGTTATACAAAATGAACCACAACGTGAGAGCACTATATCTGATCAAACCACCATCAATCCAGCCCCGGCCTTACCCCCAGATACTCGTTTATATATGGATCTCCCAACTCCCGAAGAATGCCGATCTCCTGATTCGTGCAAACTCGTATAATGCCTATCAGCTATAAAGATTGACTGTTGTAAGGCGCAACATCAATATATTACATATCTTAAGATGTTATAATTATATCCATGATATGGGTACCTAAACATAGATGGTTTTGATTCCACGTGTTGACCAGACTTGCCTCCCCATGTAAACCCATGTCATGGATGTAATTATCTTATGGAGTTCCATAATATCTTAAGATATTATAGAACTCCATATGATAATTATATCCATGATATGTATATCTTTTTTGTTTATTTATAACGAGGTCTACTTTATTTATGTATATGCAGATTTACACTATTTCGAATGCTATTTTTTGTATTCATAATACTTTTTTATTTTAGCTTATACCTATCTATTTTTTTTAATTCTTCAATTATTATTAAAGTGTTTAGGTACGAATATTTTTATTATTGCATATGCGCAAACATTGTATTTTTTTTCCCTGTCGGGAGTCAAAGATATTTTTACCAGATTTTTAATTATCTCAATAAAGACGAAGTTGGAATATTTATTGTAGGAGAACCGGGAAATCAAGGCACCTACAGGGCTTACGACCTGTCATTGGCTGGTTTACGTGATCACTTTATGCGCTTGCGCAACGTAACTCCCGACAGGGAAAAAAAATCCAATGTTTGCGCATATGCAATAATAAAAATATTCGATTACTTACACATTGGTACAAGTAGGTAAATAAGACAAAAATGACCTTATTAGTCTGGCGCAATTCAGGGGTGACTTCTATGCGAAAAATGCATTGTCACCTCAGGTATAAGAATTGTAGCTTTCATTATTTTCAAAAAACCAATTCTCTCAATAGATGGCGTTACAACAAAAAATAAATAAAAAATAATAAGATTGTTGTTCATAATTTCACACATAGATGGCTGTAGTAAAAATTCCTTATTTTCAAGCGAAAAGAATTTCAGTATTACAATATATAGAAATTTCAAAATTGTATTGATAGGGATCTCATTAAAAAGGCATAATTGGTGAACGTTGCGCAAGCGCATAAAGTGATCACGTAAACCAGCCGATGACAGCTCGTAAGCCCTGTAGGTGCCTTGATTTCCCGATTCTCCTACAATAAATATTCCAACTTCGTCTCTATTGAGATAATTAAAAATGTGTTTAGGTACATTTTTTTTTCTTTATGCAAGTATATACCTAATTGTTTTTTTTTCTATTCTTTATATTTTTACTATCAATATATGTTTTTATGTATAGGTATATGTAAAAGTCAATATATGCCGTATATATATTGTGATATCTGGTAGTTTTAACAATCACACGGTTTATTATAAATTACAGTAAACTGATATATGTAGGTATACAAAAGTGAAGTACAATAATTACTTTATAAACTGAACCACAACGTGAGAGCACTATCGTAGATAAAAAAGGCCCGAACAAATCAAAGACATTCCTTTATATTCAAACCCGAAGATTGCCGAAAACTCTATTCGTACAATCTCGTAACCCGCTATACATATTGCCTGATACAAGGCGCAACATCAATATATCACATAAATAAATAAAATAAATGAATAATCAGGGAAGGTTTTTGATTCCGCCGGTTAAACAGACTTGCCCCCCTAGTCTGTTCTTCAAATGCAAAAAAAAATAACAAATTTTACGTCTCCGATCACATATTAACCTTTTTATTACGCACGCAATAGTTATCCTTACTAACACGTACCTTCATAGTGTATTAGGCGGTTTTAATATATCATGTTTACAGCCACTAGTTTTCGCATTAAATGTCCTCTTAAAATTCTTTTCAATACATACATTTTTTTCTTTTTTGTAATATGTTGCTCAAGGACCTGTTTGCTATAAATCTATAATTATTGAAACAGTTGCCTGACTAAATTCAATGAAAACAAAAGACATTAACCTAATCAGTCTTCAACACTTGGAACCATGTAGCCGAATGAAAAATATATTCTGAAAATATTTAAAATAATTATATCGTAAAATAATGAATTGTTTAGATGGGTCGGTAGCAAAGTGGCTTGCATCTGAATAAGTAAATTATGGGACGCGAGTTCGAACATTGCCTCAAACGATTTCGTTCACCCATAGCACATACAACTGTCGAAATGCTTAAAGATTTTTTTTAATTACCATTTATATTGTTATAGATGATTTCAATCTATACAAATATTCAAAAAAGACTTCAAGAAATAATGTTTGAAAGAAATTCCTTCTGGATGTGTAATGTATATACATATTAAGACGAGTGGGTTGTGGTCAACGCTACACTCCTCATTACCAAGTCACTCCAAAAAAAATACAAATTTTGTAGGTACTTATGTGGAAATTTTCAGCATTTTCATGAAATGAATTACGTTAAATTATTTTTGATTTAAATATGTATTTTATTGCGAAAACTTGATAATTATTCAATGCCATTTTATGAAAGTGTTGTGCCTATTTACCAATTTGAAAATAAAAATATCAAATTTCAAGTTTCCTGAGCTTGGGGTCACATTGAAAATTAGACAGATAAAAATAATTATAAGCATTATTAAAATATCATTCAAAATCTAATGGGACCCTAAGCGAGTATTAGATATGCAAATTTGCAAAATTTGAAGAGAATCGAATGAGTAGTCTTTAATCGATAAAGTAAAATAAATGTCGCACAGCACATAGTACACAGCACACACCCATACATTGTGATGAAACGATCCCAACATGATACTAATTGACAATCTGCAATAAAAAAAATCCTTAAAAATTGAGAATTCATAACTCCCCACTATATATATCCCCTTGGGTTAGTGAGGAGTAAAAATAGATACAAATAAAATGTCGTTTGACAAAACGAATGTTGCACAATCATTTGAAATCAAAATGATTTTGTAAGGAAAGACGAGAAAGCAAACTGTAATCCCCAGATTAATTTATAGATATGCGAGATTCATAGTTAAGAACAAAAAGCATTAATTTGTACTCAATTAATTATTATTTTCTAAGATCATTATTTGTTCTGTGTGTTTTGTTTGTTCGTTTATTAAAAAAAAAATTAACGTAGTTGTTCTTCAAAATATCGTTCTGTTAAGGCTCCAGTACACATTGGCCGATGCTGGCCCACTACAAACAAATTATGTACACCGGACGTTTCGTGGCACGGATTGGCAATGTATCTAATCGGTTTTTGGACAACCTCAAAGGAATCGTGGCGTGGCCTAGCCATTGGTATCAATTTGTCACCGGCAGCTGATGGGGCAGTACTTACACTTTTTTCTCAATAGAGACGAAGTTAGAATATTCTAGGAGAACCAGAAACTCAAAACACCTACAGGTTGTGTTTATTAATATTAATGTCGTCTCCAATTCTCAGTATATCTCTATAAGTGCGAGAGAAACAACACATGTATCGTTGTTTCACTGTCATATATTCACTTTAATATTGATAAACACAACATTTCTGCATTATTAACTCAAAATCGGATTTTTTGTCTTGTGTCGTTGTTCTCGCAAACGAGCGAAATATCATTGACTCTCGACAGGGAAAAAAATCCAATATTTGTGTTTATGCAACAGTAAAAATATTCGTTTTACATACACATTGGTACAAGCAAGTAAACAAGACAAAAAATGAACTTATGATTCTGGCACAGTTCAGGAGTGACATCTGTGCGAAAGCATTGTCACATCATGTATAAGGACTGTTGCTTTCATTGTTTACCAACCAATTTCTTAATAAATGACGTAATAAATAAGTTTCTGCGTCACTTCATAGATGGCGATAGTGTAAACAGCTTATTTAAAAAAAAGATTTTCATGATTAAAATATATAGAACTTGGATTGATAGGGAACTCATTAAGAAGGTATAATTGGTAAAGTTGCGCAAGTGTATAAAGTTATCACGTAAACCATCGGATGATAGGTCATAAACTCTATAGGTTCCTTGAGTTCCCCTATAATATTCCAACTTCGTGGTGACATGTTCTCACTACAATATTATAATCTCAAGACTAATAATAAAACAACATAACAGTAAACAACACACACAAAGACGGTCTCCCAAACATAAACTCCTTGCTATGTTACTGAACTTATCTATTTATTATTTTATAAATGAAATAAAAAAATATAAAATCGTGTGAATTCTGTTAAATAATTGTCATAAAACAACATTGATATTTTTGTCTATATGCAACAATAAAAATATTGGTTTGTTTATTTTTGGAATGCAACAAACGTGGAGAATGAAGAAATATTTATTACACATTTTCGACGACTGGTGATGGTGATCTGTCGTGTCATTACCGTTCATGACCCATCGTGTACTGCAGCCTTTAGTATAGTTTGGTCACGTCTCGCCAGTAACACTCATCCTTTCAACAATGTTTGCACTTTTAAACACGTAAATATTCCTATATATTTCCATTTATATGATCAATGAAGTCATTTTGCAAACGTTCGTAAAATATCACAAGTTCACCATATCTTCAATCGATTATCACTCAACAACTACATACAAATCCAATGCTTTGAGCAAGGTTTTCAGAAGATTACAGAGATATATTTAGCAATTCCTTATCATGCATTTATGACGAATTACAAACGTAAAATTCGAAGTAAACATGTATTACTACATTTACCAAATTACATAAAATCAATTATCAACTAAGTACCCTTTCAGACCTCAAATCTTTGAGTGAAGCATGCGCAGTAGGTATCACATGTAAAAGTCACCATTGTTTTAAATGGCAGTTGACTATTATGAAATGGAATAAATATTTCGTGTTTATTTAAAAACATTGTCACTATAAATAGTTAATGTAGGCCGCCCACGCCCTTATAAAAAATAATTCACTGCTGCTGAAATGTATCGTAGCTACAACTACTATTGCTGAAGTGCGTTGCAATAAAGTACTATTATTTTATCAAAATGTTCTCAAGATTTTATTTCATTTTATCTGTTTTTAAACATGTTCATGTAATGGGTCACACGAAATTGAACAAACATGACCTAAAAATCAAAATACATACGCGCGTATTACGTATGGTATAAGTATGTATGTTATTTTATTTAGATGAAAAAAATAAATATATTTTCTTACACCTAATATAAACAAAAAGAATATTTATACATTGAAAACAACAAATTGACACAGTATGAATAATATAAAAAACAACAACAAAACAAGAAAAGCACACAATCTCTTAAAATAAGTTTTCCTTTGTTTATTCAATACCTAGGCGACGAACAGCGGCAAGACCAGATGCTTCCTTCACCCATTCTAGCAAATCATTATACAATTGAAAACCTTTGTAATACACACTATTTTTTATACCTGCCAGGATAGTCCGCAGTCCGCCGACTTCTCGTCGGGTACCTAGGTGAAAACTTATAAACAAAACAAAATTTTAAAGAACATTTTTATAATTTTGAATTACATTTTTTTATACAAAGGATGCAAAGGAAACGGTATGAGTATGAATGCCAACAAATCAAAGGTATAATGGTCTTTGAAAAGAGTGAGAGCAGAACAACGTGTCAAATAAAAGTAAATAACGAATATCCCAGATAGATAAACCTACTGCTCTAGCAAGTCGACCAGTATATCTATCTGGGAAGCATGTTCCAACGGAATGGACGGCCTGATAAGGATATCAAAAGAAGAGTAATGGCAGGAAACAGTTATGAATGATCGCAATGTATTAAAGGATGCCAAAGTTGACACTCATAACGCAATCGTAGTGCCAACCATGACGTATTCAAGTGAAACCTGGACATGACAGAATTTGCACGAAAACAGAATAAATGCAGTTGACGTGAGATTGCTTAAAAAAGTTTGTAATAGAACGATGTATGACAGGGTACGAAACCAGGACACAAGGAAAGAATGTAAGATGAAAAAATATGTAATTATTAGAATGAAAGTAAACACATTGAGAAGATTTTGCAAATTGAGAAAAATGAAAGAAGAACGCCTGACGAAGAAAATATGTCGGCCTTCGTGGCTCAGTTGGTTGGGTATCTGACTGCTGATCCAAAAGTTTCGGGTTCGATTCCCGGTGGAGACACAGTTTTTAATTGTGTTTTCAGTCTGGTTCTGTGAGATGATTAATATCGCAAGTCTCCAGAATGTGGCAACTTCTTATTCTTCTTCTTCTTCCTCAGCCGTTTTCAATCCATCGTTGGATATAGGCCTCCCCCTTGCTCCTCCACATGTCTCTATTCCGGGCACATTGCATCCAATTTACTCCCACAGTCTTTCTGATGTCATCCGACCATCTAGCCTGTGGTCTTCCCACACTCCTTCTTCCCGTTCTAGGTTGCCATTGTAGGAGTTCTTTTGTCCATCGTTGGTCAGTACATCTGGCAATATGACCTGCCCAGCTCCACTTCAGGGTAGCCATCCTTTCAGCTACGTCCACAACTTTAGTTTTCTCTCGTATCCATTTGTTTGTCTTCTGATCTCTCAATGAAGTGCCCAGCATTTTTCTCTCCATGCCTCTCTGCGTAACTAACAACTTTTGCACAATTCGCTTCGTTAGGACTAGCGTTTCTGTGCCATATGTGAGAACAGGCAGGATGCATGAGTCAAATATTTTTTTCTTGAGATAATTGGGGTACTTTGGGGACTTCAAAATATAAGAGAGTTTATTGAAAGCTGCCCAGGCAAGACCACGTCTTCTCTCTACTTCGGCCTCTTGATTCTCTTTCCCAAGCTTCATATTATGTCCTAGATAGACATAACTATCGACTCTTTCGACGGCCCTTCCATCTACCAAAATGGGAACGTTACGCGCCGTGCTGCTCATTATTTTGGTTTTTGTAGCATTCATTTTGAGGCCAATCTTTAAACAGGCTGCGTTTAGTTCATTTAGCATTATGCTTAGTTCTTCCTCATCTTTAGCAAATAAGACAACATCATCTGCGAATCTTAAGTTATTGAGATACTCTCCGTTCATAAGGATACCTTTGTCCTTCCAATCAAGAGCTCTGTACACGTCTTCGAGAGCCAGAGTAAAAAGTTTTGGAGAAATTGTGTCCCCCTGTCTTACACCTCTCTTTATATGGAATTTCTCCGATGGTTCGTGGAGTTGTATCGTTGATGTGGCATTTGTATAGATGGTTTCCAAAAGCTTGGTGTATCTGTAGTCTACTCGACAATTGTTTAAACTTCTTATTACCGCCCACATTTCTACCGAATCAAAGGCTTTTTCGAAGTCTATGAATGCCAGTGCAATAGGAAGATTGTATTCTGTATGTTTCTGGATTACATTTTTAAATGTGTGAAGGTGGTCATTAGTGCTAAAACCTCTTCTGAAACCTGCCTGTTCAACTGGCTGGTACGAATCTAATTTATTTGTGAGTCGATTTGTGATTATTTTTGTAAATAGTTTATACAAATGGGACAGAAGGCTTATGGGGCGGTAATTCTCAAGTTTTCGTTGATCACCTTTTTTGTGTAATAATATTATATTGGCATTGTTCCATTCTTGTGGTATATTCCCTTCTTCTAGACATCTGTCCATAAGGTGGGCAACAGTCCTATGTAACAAGTCTCCACCGTATTTAATGGCCTCAATTATTATGTTATCAGGGCCAGGAGCTTTGGAATTTTTCATTTGTTTCAGAGCATATTTGACCTCCTCCACAGATATATTAGGAGTATCCTCAGAGCCGACATTCACAATTCTACGGCTAGAATTGGGGAGTACAGTTTCGTCTGCCACCTGTGAACTGTATAGTTTTTCGTAGAATTGCTTAGCAATCTCCAATATTTCAATCTTGTCTTTACTCTCGGTGCCATCTTTCTTACATAAGGCAATTATGTGTTTCTTTCCAGGGGTAAGCTTCTTCTGTAAAATTTTGGTTCCACCATTTTTTGAGATAACATCATTTACTAAGATTTCCTGGTACTTCATGATATCTTTCTTTATATTACGTCGAACCTTTTTGTTTAAAATTTTGTATTCCGGAGTTTCCCACATTTTCTTGGCCCGCAATTCACTCCTTTTCTTTATAAATTCTTTAGTCTTAGAACTGAGTTTCTCTGTTTTTGTAGTAGTGTTTTGCGGAGTAATAGGTTGTAAGGCTTCATTTATAACCTTTGTTATTAATTTATTGATCTCTGTGGGGTTCCCTGGAGGTGGACACGGTATTTTTAGTAGTTCCGCAGTAACCAGTGATGTATACATTGTGGTGTTTAGCTGGATGACCTGGGAAGCATTTGGTTTTTGTTTTGTGAATAGCTTCAATCTTTCTAATTTCGTGTTAAATGTAAGGGATGCTCTCACTAATCTGTGATCACTATCAAATGAGAATCTATTTAGAACAGTTACGTCACTTACTATATATTAATGAGAGCAGTGAATATAGTCTATTTCATTTTTTGTCTTGTTATCGGGGCTTTTCCATGTCCACTTATTCTGTGGTTTCTTTTTAAAAAAGGTGTTCATCGCGTATAATCTATTTTCACTTAGGAAATCCATCAAAAGCTTTCCCCTTTCGTTTCTTGTTCCTAATCCATATATTCCAATGTTTATTTCAGACTCTGATTCTTTTTTGCCTAGTTTAGCATTAAAGTCACCTATTACGCAGACATAGTGGGTTTTGTTTTCGTTTAGGCTTTTATTTATATCATCGTAGAACTCTTCATTCTCATCGTCCGTGCTTGTAGATGTTGGTGCGTATACTTGGATAATATGTGTATTGGAGTATTTTGTGTTTAGTTTGATGTTGAGATATATCACTCTATCCGAGATAGATTTAATGCATGTGATTCGCTGTTTGATAGATTTATTTATGAAGAATCCCACTCCGCCAGTTGTTTGATCAGTTTTTCCTCTATAATAAAAACTTCTTATTAGGTGCGTGTTAAAGTAATATTTGACATAGTACTTTTAGTTGCCCGAGAAGCAATATTAAATAAATAAATAAAGCTGACAGGAACGGAATAAACGGTCGGGGACTCCCAAGAAAAGGATGGTACGGCCATGTGAATGATATTTAGAAAGATGGAAATGTAATCAGCGTGAACAACAGACGAATATGTATGAGGCGATGCATGAATGTTGACGAGGCGATGAATGTGTCTTGGTTCGGTTTTCTCTGCCTACCCCGTGATGGGCAAGGAGTGATGGTATATTCGTATTACGTAAAAAAACATTTTCAAACTACAAAGTTGCGTCAATTTGTCGATAAAATGCAACGTGACCAATCTTGCTAGCGATAACAATAATTAATTGCCAGCAATTTTATAACTTTTTAGATTCATTCAACATCGAGTAGAGTGATATTGAGTGTAGTTGTGTATTGTTATTTCTATGAAAATCTCACTCTACGACGTCACATGTATTTCCTTATCTTCATCACACAAAACAATGGATGCAATATTAATTATACGTAGTTCATAAAATAATTACGATGCAATCATTTTTGCCTCAGGATTAATTTCTAATGATTGTTTTGATCTTGGAAAACTTTTACACATTAATCATTTATAAGACGCCATACATGCAATTAGATTCTGATGAAACTATAGTTTATTGAGTTGCGAATTCTCGTTGGTTAATTGATATATTATAACAATACTATGGATTATATGGAATGATGATATTACGACGACTCAATCGATTCAACTTATAAAAAATACTAAAGCTATTTATTTTTATAAATATTTTATTTATAATACTAAAGATGTTATAACTGTCTAATAAATTGATACTCCTCTGTCTTCTCTCACATCCCACAACCTCTGTCTCCCTCCTTTTCTGTTGATATGATTTAAAAATTAATAATATTTAATGTTTATCTTTCTGTTTGTGTTTTGTTATAAATTTAATATACCTACCACTACACGATTTATAGCCTGACTTTGCTTTGGTTCGTTGAAAGAAATTGCCTTATGCTAATAAAACCGTCATTGCACACATAATTTCGTACGTGAAGTAAAGATTAAATAACTAAATAGTCTTGAGGCCACAAACGAATAGTCTAAAATCATACGATCTCAACTACAAGATGTTCTCAAAATGACCCATTCTGGAAAATTTTACTTTTGTTTTATGGTTTTAAGAATCAAACTTATAGGTACTTATATATCATTACGGTATAATCCCACAATGTGGGGTAATCAGCGATAGTTGTGCATTATATACATTATAGCACGACACACGCTTGTATCCCCACAAACCAACCTCACTTCACCTAAAAGGGCACAACATTCTGAATGGATGGTGAACCTCATTGCTGAACTATGATGGATGTTAAGTTATATAACAATGATTATGATTTCAATGATAATTGGCGCTACAGCCCTGTCTGGGCCCTGGTCTCCTCCAGAATCATTCTCCAGATGTCTCTGTCCGCCGCCCTCCTCAAGTGTGTTATGCGTTTATTTGTTTTTTTTTTGTTATTTTATATTTGACTTCAATAATCTAATTATCATTGTTTTAAAAATGTATTTTAACTTTTTACCTGGTGCCTTTATACCTATTTCATTTTTGATAATTAATTATTTAAAATGATAAAATTTATCTAAGTTTAGTTTGTTGATCGACAATTCTTGATAGAACTCCATTGTATGTAGATATATTAAAAATTAAAAAAAAAATACTTGGTAATTGTTCTATTGAATATATTTGATTGTCGACGCGTTTCGTGCAAGGCACATTATCAGAATAATACTCTTCAAGACTGAGACTAGTGGTTATATACAAAATTTACATGACAGGTGTATAATTGATTTTTGAACAGTTGAAAAATAATTTATATAATGCGAATGAATCGTTACAAATCTATGTTTTAATACAATGAAAGTAATTGGGTCACTGGTTGTAGTCCCCTGTATGCATTAGTATTATTCTGATGATGTGCCTTGCACGAAACGCGTCAATAATCAAATATATTCAATAGAACTATTACCCATTGAGTTATAACTCAATGCTATTACCAAATATTTTTTTTTATATTTGTAATATATCTACGTTAAAATTTATAATTTAAATTTACCTAGTTAAATTTCTTTGACACAAAATTAAAATTAATATATACTTGCATGAATTCAAAAAAAATCGTAATTCGTAAATAGCTACTCTAACGACATGCCCCTAGTCGGATAAGCATAAATATAAGAATGGCAGACATTTTATCTAGACAAAAATCCATTGAATCTCTTCCATGCAACAATCCTAAACTTATGACTTACCAAGCCACGTTGGTCGAAACAGAGGATTATAAATATACTTTGAAATACTTTTACCGTATGTTTTCATTTGTATGTATTGTTTATGGAAAAATACAAATGATAACGTTATTCAAACGAGAATCCGCATCAATAATCAAACATTGAAACGAAATGAATTACATATCTATTGCATCAACAAAGTCATAGATAATGAATGTGGTAAACTTGCCTAAATTCAATGGCAACCATAACCTGTCATTACATTACATACATACATTATATTGACCGCGAGACGGTGGGCGCCATGACTCATTGGTCGACAACCGATGGATTTATATCACTTATTTTTTTGTACATATTTTGAGTAGGTACACCAACATTTATTAAAATAGTTTTTTTCTACTTATTAAATGTATAATTGCAGCATATTAGTTTTAGTAATGGTTGGCTAAATGTAACAACAAAAATAATATAAATATTTTCATATGAATTTTATGGCACATTTTTTTTAAATATAATTTTTCAATTTACAATAAAACAAAATTTATCAAAGTTATAGCTTTTGTGAGATGGCGCTTGCCATTAAAGCGGTGTTTGTTGTTTGATAACGATATTTAATAGTAAATTTATAAATGTTTAAAACATATTATAAGTAGGTACTAATAATTGAACTAGCTCTCGAGAATTGATGTTAACCTAAATGCAATATATAACACAATTTATTTTAAAATACCAACTGTTATTCAAATCATAAAATACGGAAACACTGATTATTGTTCTTAACACTGAATATTTATTATACCCATTAGTAACTTTATAGTGCCGTCTTTTGATTTAGAATCATTCCAAGGCTGCTGAAAGTACTGTCATGAACAAATTGCTCTATAATGATTTCCATTAACGAGTCCACAACTGCATAAAATAAAACAGCTTATAATAAATTAAATAAATCTATGTATAGGTATTTATAAAAATGCAATTCTTGTTCACTCGTTATCTTTCGAGAAAGATTCTTTTAACCAAATACCATAGAACCATTCAGTTCAAATATAATTATCTTCTCTCTGCATCCCGCTCAACTGGAAGTAAAAATAGTTCCGGATATCGTCTTTAGTGCAAAGTACATATAACCTCAATAATATTATCACGGAAACGGTTTGATTTACTACTTAGTACTTGCGTGTTACTCGAAATATTTATCTAAAATTCACGCACAAACGTTCGAATTGATTTACATATGTTGTGAAATTATTGCAATAATAAAACTAATAGAATATAGTCAATACTAAACTCTGTGTTAATTTTCAACCTCCTCCTAAATCATATCAATATTAAGTTAATTCAACTTATAGTTGAGCTGAACGGAGGACTCATTTATTTATTTATTAATATCTATATAGATGATCCCTAAATAAATCTATTGAACCTCATTTTTATTGAACACACACAATCTAAAATAAAATGTTATTTTTCACAAAGTGAAAAAAATTTGAAAGTTTTGATAAATAAAAACCATAGTATAAAAGAAATCAAAAGTAACGTTTGCAGAATTAATCGGTTAATAGGGATATTTATTCGATTGACCTTGAAATACGGGCTGTACAGATGATAATTTGATACTTCATACATGAAAAAACTATCAAGATGCAATGAACACGCAAGATATCAATATTCAGTCGCTTGAACATAGTTTTGTCTGTATAGTGGAAGTGTATACTTTCAAATATAATTTACTCTATTGCGTAGTGGCGAAAGATAAATTTTTTCATCATATTTGCTTCTTACATAGAATCAACGAATATAGTTCTGAAGACGACATAAATTTTTGATCAATATTATAGTCATTAAAAACAAAAATGTGTTCACCAGAACTTTTACTCTAAACTATATCCATTTTTTAATATACTAGTGATGCTCTTCAGAATAGCATAATAAATATTCAAAGGATGTTCAAAGTATGAATAATAATAATATTCAAAGGATATCATAGTATTTATAAATATGCAAGCAATAAACAACTAGTTCACATAACTATCATTGAACAATAACAAAAGATAATAGATACATTGATGAACAAAATATCACTTCTAGTCCTAATAGTATATAAAAAATATGCAGTTCACATAATTACATTATTATAAAAAATGTTTATTGAATAAAATATAATATAAAACATGATACAAAATAAACATGTTTCCTGCACGCAAACTTTATAACAATAGATATCATTTATTATTGGTAGGTATCTCAACAGTTCATTGTTTGAAATAAAAGGTATTTTTTTATCCACGACTGTACAAACATCGATAAAGTTTGTATTATTATGGTGTATGAAATCATTTTACTGTTTTTTCTCTGTTTACGGGATTTTCAGCCTTATCCAATGTTCTCGCTCAGTGAAATCCTTTTCGACAAGATATGAAACCAAATATAGTAAATTGTGAATCCAGCGCATGTCACTACCATCATCCATAATTTTTATTAATAATATTTCCAAAAAATCGATTTGTTCAAGACACTTTATTTCTCTTTGAATCGACTGTACCAACCTTAGTCGAATGAAAGAAATGTAAAGAAAAGTGAACTTTTTGGATGGTTTTTCCAACTTTGAAGAAGAATTACTATTTTTTTTAATGACACTTGTAACCTCAAATGGATGAACATTGGCCAGAGTCAAGTTTTTTACAAAATCGTGCATCTTAATTAATAAAAAAACAAATTATAAAGTA
The DNA here is from genome assembly GCA_963576475.1 of Molanna angustata. NCBI lineage: Eukaryota > Metazoa > Arthropoda > Insecta > Trichoptera > Molannidae > Molanna > Molanna angustata. Next base: position 41,693,427 of record OY754968.1, read on the forward strand.
TGTGGAATACAAAAAAAGGTTTATAATTAATGCTGAAATTAAAAATTTAAAAACATGGGAAAAAGTTTTTTTTAAATGGGAATTAGAAAATGAAATCACAATTTGACGTTTTTTTGTCTGATAAATTTTGTAAGTACTTGAAATTTGTTAAGGCTAAGTAATGAGATGATATTATGAGGAGGAAATTTTTTTAAATTTAATCAGGTGTGTTAGAGATATTGAAGAAGAATTTAGAATTTAATTTTAGTCAGGGGGCTTAAACATCTTTGTCTATATAAATTTCTAGCTTCTAAAGTTACCATCTTAAATGTAAAATTTTGTTTTAACCGAAATATTTAATTTATAAACTGTATTTAAAATCTTTATTCATACTAGTTGCGTGTGTATATAATATATAAAAATATATTAATTATACTTTTATTTTACATAACACATACTATGTTGTTGTGTATCTAAATATTTTAAATATATGTTCGCATGCCGAAGGTTGTACTCCGCTACGTCTGCCAAAATCTATGGCGGAATAAAAAGCACAGCTTGGCGGCCGAACTGTCAGTTGTTTGTAGGATATTTCAAAAGGTAGCGTTTTGTTGCGCGCCGCGAGTTCTGTCAAAATAATACGCCGTAGATGTATTAAAAATATCGTAATTTCGTTTTGAATCTCTTGTTAATATTATTGTTCGTTTATTAAATATATTTTTAAATTGTGATACACAAAGGATTGGTGGATTAAAAAGATGCCGGGTTTTAGTAAGTGTTTATTTTCATTTCAGTTCAGTGACATCATATTATTTGTAATCTTCGGTTTTTTGTTGTTATTTGTGTCATTATTTTAAAATCATTTTACGTCTGTGATAAATAAACTGTGCGAACTTAATGAAATTAAATCTGAAGTAAAAAACGTCAATAAAATAATGCATTACATATACATGACACCGATACTAATTTTTTTTCATGGGCGTGAAAAAATTTAACATATGCCGGAAAAGCTTGAAAATACAAAAGATTAGTCTGATATTTTTATGTTGATTTCTCACAATGCGTATTTTTTTCGTTTGGTCAGTATCACAGACCAATTTTTCTATCCTCACTCCATGGTCAGTAAATTAAATAAGTAATGCAACTCGCTTACGCGTTTGATGGCAGGATCCATTTCAAAATAAACTTGATCGAAATGTGTGAAGATCGTAATTTAAACAATTAATTTTTATTATCAATCATTATTTCTCATGTAATGAAAACTGCAGCAATGTATTTTTTTATAATTTTTTATATTAGCAATTTTTATATGTATGTAATGGTATGCGGGTATACATGCATGTGTCGTGCTTATTTTTTATAAGGTAATGCACATCCGCACACCTGTCGCTGGTTACCCCTACATTGTAGGATATGCCGTGATGGTATGAAGGAAAGTATAGTGTGAATACATTCAAATAATACATAGGTTGTCATTCTTAATACTACCTACCATTACCATTTGACTGAATTTTTCGGGCTCTTTGTATGTTCTTCGTCTCTTTAAAAGAGTTCTTTAGAGAGTGTTTTTGTGGTAGAAGAAGAACAAATAACAATAATCATATTTTTATACCTAGTGCATTTTATAGTAAAAGATCATTCCAAAGACGCTTTTTCTTAAGCATTTTACTGAAGGCCTCAAAACTCTGCTCTCTAAGGTAATTTTGTCCGCACTTTTTATTTTATTTACACTGACAGCGTTTACTATGTAGAATTCCATTTTTAAATAAATTAAACACTTTTTTTTCTTCCAGTTGAAAAGGCCTTCACCAGGCGAAACGGTCGTTCTGGAGAATAAAAATAAATGAAGAAAGAAAAACAAGTGTTTAATTTATTTAGCAATTTTGTCCGTTTACCGTCCCTTTAAGAGAGGCGTTATGTTAGCACCTTTTATCCGCACTAAAGATAAAACTGTGAAAAAGATATCTTCGAAAATGTTGTTAGTATTTTTTAGTGTCATTTGAATTCGTATCTTTTTAATGAACAATATATTTTTTCTATTGCTATCATTTTTCCGACAACCTTCCTTATTTCATCGTTAGAATAGAACAGTTAATTGTGTAGGAAGAAAATAAAATTAATATGAAAATACTTAGCAATCAACTGTTGCATTATTGTAATGACTGTATATATAATTGGGTGAAGAAGAATATTATTTGTTGCTTCCTGTTGATTTTCATAGATCATTGATTTCACGTAAACTAATTGATACAAGTATTTTTTATTTACTATTTTTATATGATATATCTTGGTAAAAAAATAACATATTTTGTTTCCTTTAAGAGAGCATATTGGTTGGTTAGAAGAAATTACCTAATGTGTGCTATTAAAATATATATTTATAAATAAATAATTAATATGTAGCAATTACATATACATCCTCATACATTCGCTAAATTAAGCATAAATGCTTGTGCTACAGGTGAACAATATCGGTCGTGGCAGGATTCGAACTCGCGACCGCTGGATTACTAACCCAGCGCCCTAGCCGCTCTCCCACCACCCATCACCCATATATTATGTACAAAATATAAATAAATAAAAGAATGAATGAATGAATAAATTCCGAAATATGTTAAACAGTGTGTTTCTAAAAAAATACCATTAGTTATATCAACATTTCTCTAGTGAATATTCGTCACACAATTTTTAAAATAAGCATTAATTCTCTTTAGTAATATATATAAAAATCCCTGTTTATCTATAACACAAGCATCAATTCTTAGTTAAGAGAATGTAATAAAATTAATTATGTAAATTAAAACTTTTGTCTTCTTCAAGAATGCATAAAATCGTGAATGACCGATACAGTTTTTTTTTTTCATTTCAATTCTGAAAATACAAAAAAAAACAACAAATTTAGGGTTTCCAATAATTTAAATCACGTTTAAACCCTATAAAAATTATAAATTTAACTATTGTTTCTAAACATAAGAATTTATAATTTTAACTTCAGTGAAGGTAGAAAGAAACCTCGTGTTTTTATAAAAAAAATCTGTGTGAAATCTCTAAATCTCAACGGAAAATATGCTTCAGCTTGTAAAAATCATAAAAAAACTAAATAATTTAATGTTTAACGATATTTTATTTTAGCAATAACTAGCATACCGATTAATGTAGTAAAAAAATGATAAAACCGGATAGTTAAAATATCATAAACGTTTTTTTTTATTCATAAGTAGTATAATATCTGACTTTTGTCGGATAGTATTGAGATCCTTGTCAAAATATTTATCCATTTTCTGAAGTGGAGAAAAAATTAATGTGTTATAACGAGAATTCAAAACCGGCTAGCAATAATTTAACTAAAAACAATATCATAAACCTTGAATTTGGCCTTCGTCGAGGTGTTGTTAAATTAGACTGAACGCAATCACAACAAAATAACATATTTAGGATAAACGTCGAGTAATTAATCTCAATAACTGTTCTCAATTCTACGATGCATCATTTTTATGGGCTGAATTCAAATGCGATTGTGTTTTGACCAAATCACTGAACGATTCCCACACCAAAGAATTTAATAAAACTATAGAAAAAATGTTGATTGATATCTAAAAAATGCGACTGATTCAAATGGAGTGATCACTAGATATTACAAATCTAGGATTAGAATAATCCGAAATCAGAAGATCCTGCATTATATGCCTGCAAAATCGCATAATATATTTATTAATTTAGGTATTGTACATAAGAGAAGCGTGTTATTTTTAACCGACTTGCAAAAACGAAAGAGTTCATCAATTCGACACGAAACTGGTTTTTTATTTTTGTATGTCATCTTTTCGGAAACTCGGGCATGTTGGAGGAGCTTTAAACTAATCAATACTACTTCATTTTAATGTATTTCCAATCGCAAAATTCTATTGTATTTAAGATCGTAAATAGTTTTGTGAGTTGTCCAAACTTGTTGGAAATAAAATAGCATTATTATACTTGTCGATCTACATTGTCCGATAAAATTACAAGATTTGGTTTTCGTACACATTCCATATCAATAGTTCCATTTATTTTGTACTGTGCGTGCACAGTTTATGGAGTTAACAAAGTATTTTACAATGGAGTTTAGCCAAGAAATGTCCGTCAACAAACCGAATAAATTTTATTTTTATTAATATGGACGTCTTTGGAATTTCGCATCGTTCAATGAAAACTATTTTTCTGCGAACTCTCAACGAATGTATTTGAAATTATTGTTTTCATTGTGTTGATTTTATAATTTTCCTCTTCAAACAATTATTCAATATTCAAATTATTTTATCCTGTTAATTTTGAAATTCTGAGTAAAGTAATGTGGGTTTTTACTGGTCCACGCACTGCATTGTGACATTGCTGTTTTACAAATAATGTATGACTGCATGACTCTTAACAAACCAATAAAGTCATAAAAATAAAATATAAAAAAGTGTGTCACTCAGTCATCTCTTTCAATACATTTTGCTTTTTGACAAATTTAAACAATCTTAATTATTTGATACAGTGTACTGTCTTTAAACCGCGTATGAATTATTATTTAATTAGACCGATTTTGAAACGACCATTTCTTTTTTGAGATTTCTTTCTTAGTTGTGACTGTGTTATCTTATATGATTTTTTGGTGTTCATTTGAAATTTGTTACATCTGCACAAATTATGAAGCGAATATGATTGTTATTGTTATTATTGCCTCAGAACAGGCCTCAAATACCATTGTACTTCTTTCAAGTAGTAGTGTACTTTATTTTTAAGGATAAAAACAACAGCCACAGATATCCCTTCTAGTTTTTACACGAACATACATACAATTTTATTTAATAAAAATCAATTAATTAATACTGTTGTACTTGATTATATATTCCTTCTCTTTGTTGGGAAATCCGTGAACAAATCAACACATGGTGCCACTTTCAAGACTCCATTTCAACATGCAGCAGATCTGTTTAGAGGAGAGCACTGATCCACATTCGAATAACTCAGAACAGTTCCCTTTTTCTAGTGATTTTAGGCTTTATTACCTTATTTAGCATTGTTGGGACCATATTCAATTTCGTTTTAAACAAATTAATAAGCCAAGTCTCTCCTCCTGCACAGGCTCTGCATTGTATAGAAACTGAGTCTCGTTAAATGATGTTAACTTACGTCATATAACGAGATTTCGTCATATATGGCATCCTTTGCGAAATGCAAGAGTTATTAGGATTATTTTTACTCTTTCTATTGTTTCGATTTGTTTTTGTTTATGAAAATAAAGAAGAAAATTTTTCATCCATCCTGATGAAGATTCGGTCGCTTCGAAACCAGCCTATCAAATAACTCAGGTGAATTTTTATAAATAAAATTGTAATGTAGGTAACCCGGAGATCAAAAATGCATTGCAATCTTTTCTACAGATTCCTTGCATATTAAGATATTGCCTGATTTGCATGTGTTTTGGTATAGTTCTTTTCTTCGATAATCTATTCTGACTAGACGTTTAAGTTTGTCTACCACGAATGTTGCTACACTTGGCCTTACCATGAATAGTTAGAAATATAATATGCGGTCAACTAGACATACAGTACTACCATCAGCTGATGAAGAAATAGTAAATTAATCATTCAGAACATCGCTAAGTACTCGCGGTGTTCCGCAAGGTCTCGGTTTGAGGCTCAAAATTTAATTAAGGTACTGCATTCATTGTACTCGGTTCGTTTGTTTACTTTGCCGGAGATCGGAACCGTTTGGCTTTTGTGCTGGCGTTCTGGGCTCAATTCCCAGCAGAAAAGAAATTTATTCAAAATTGCAATATTTTAAAAATAACATAAACGCAGACATTGGATTTTAACCCTGTCGAGAGTCAATGATATGTACACATTGTACACGGATTGTTGTTTTCATTGTTTACTTCTCAATAGATGACATTACAAAAAAAAGGTTCCTTCTTTATTTCATAGATGGCGATAGTAAAAATGTGTTATTTTCAAACGAATTGTATACCGTTGTTGAAATTTCAAAAATTTCAAAAATTGCAATGATAAGGCAACTCAATAAGAAGGCACAATTGGTGAATGTTGCGCAAGCCCATAAAATAATCAAGTAAAGCAGCCGTTAACAGTTCGTAAGTCCTGTAGGTGCCTTGAGTTCCTGTTTTTTCTATAAAATTCCAACTGTAAAATTGTCAAAATTATTCAAAATTATTTCTCACGACAATTTCGCTTCTCTCGACTGACTGGAAATACTCATTATTGGAATAAATTCATATTTGCACTAAATTTGGTGTACCTAAGGAAGTGTTTAACTAATTTTTTTGTTTTGAATTTTTATTGATAGTTGCACTTTTTAGATAATATAAAAAATGCACTTTTTATATAGGTACGATTTATGTTGACATTCACTATTTCAAGATGATTTAGCCCCGGCACAGGTTTTCTCCGGCACAGGTATTGCAGATGCAATTCTAATAATATGTCTATCAATGTATGTGTATATATAAATAAAAAGATAATGCTATGAAAAATTTTAACGCGATATTTTGTAATACTTACCAATTGCTTCTCGGGAAACTAACAGTTAGTATATCAAATAGATATTATTAATTTAATACGCACCCTACTACTATTTGACATATTTTGTAAACTCATGATCATGTTGCAAATCGTTTTATAAATTGAGCCATCTCAATACTTGAAATTATTATCTATAGGATAATAATTAACAACTAAGCATGGTATATTTTTTTCCGATTCAATTGTTTCGGTGTGTTATTCATAATATCGTATTAGAATACGACATTAAAAGCCATTGAACGGGATAAGCGGACTGTTGCCAACACTTGATTCTCCACTACATACTTACTTAACATACATTTCAGAAAATAATTACGCATTAATATTTATAGTTTTGGCCACAAAAATAACACATTTGCTTCTTTCAATATTGATTATCCCTTGCTTAATTTTTATGGCGCCTATTTATACATTGTATCGTTTGCTAAGAAAAAGCACAATTTTTTTCTATTTTTTTTTATTTATTTATTACAATACAAAAAAAAATATGTTAAAACTATATAATATATACAGAACGTAATCTTATACAACATCGCTTCCCTCTTAAAGCTGACAAAGCTTGTGTAGGGGGAGGCCGTGTGTAGCTATCATAAAGGCCAAAATATTGATATATACATAATTACTAGCTACGTATGTATTTACTACACTTTATTCTATTTCATCTTATTCACACAGTCAAAATGACTAGACAAACACAAGTGATACACAATATATAAAACATAGTCACGCTTAGGGTCGTATTACGAGAGTCACCTAAGAAAAATGCAAGAAAAAGGTAAGTTAGGTAAGGTCCCGCACTGCGAGAATACTGCTTACAAAACCTCAACCTCCTTCCACACTCCCCCCAAACAACCCCCGCAACACAAACCACAACATCAATTATATGTATACATTTAAACCCTTTTTTAATTAAGTATTTGTATATGTATATAAAAACTTATATGAGCTGAGTGCTGGGTCCTGAGTAAAGGAGACGAAAATGCGCTTCTGGTCTTTGAAAGGAAAGTGCTGAGAAAAATCTTCGTGCTTGTCTGTGAAAATAGAACATGGAAGATAAGGTATAACCATGAGCAGGAAAGTGTTATACACAATGAGCCCAACATAGAAAAGAACATAAAAACTTATCGACACAGATACTTAGGACATCTCCAGCGCATGGAGGAGAACCGAGTCCCCAAGAAGATTCTCAATACACGACCAGATGGGATGCGAAACGTGGGAAGACCCAAATTAAGATGGATGGATGGTGTAGAAAGGGACTTGAAAGCGATCAGTGTAACTAATTGGAAGGTGTGGACGATGGACCGGGTGGAATGGCGGAAAGTTCTTGAGGAGGCCAAGGCTCATGATGGCTGTAGCGCAATTGTAAATAACGATGATTTATGTATTGTATAATAAACAATAATTGAAAAAACAATTTGTCGTAACGTGAGAGCATTTTTTTATTTGTATAATCAATTCAATTACATAACATTGGTTACAAGTAACAATAATTAAAATAATACCTACATATATAAAAACTAATAAAATGCAACTAAGAGTCATTGTAGTCACGTGGATATATCCACTCTACTAGCACATGGAAATGTGTTAGAGTGTATATTATTATGTAATTATAAATAAATTTTGACTACTTTTTTAAGGATAATGTGTTTGATTTAGTTTAGAATAAAAATAGTTTTATAATTAAATAGTTAACTGTTGTAGTACGATGGACACATCATTTTTACAGTCCTTGCGTTTTTTAGTAAGAAACCATTGTGAAGTATTTTTTTAATTTTGGGTTTCCTTGATGAAGATGTTATATATTTTAGGTGCCAAGAAGTACAATGTCTATGTCCATAGGTTGTATTGGTTCTAGGTACCTGCATTAGTTTACTAATGTTGGTTCTAATTTGGTGTAGGTACCTGTTGTCCTAGAGTGTGTCTGTCCGATTTCAAGTTGAAATGTTTTAAGATTGTGTATATGTATAGTTGTCTTATGTCCAATACTTTAAATTCAGAGAAAAGTTTATCTGAAGGATACCTATATGCTTTTTATTTTGAACGATATATTACATTATATATTAAGTTTGTATTTATTACTACTAAACAAATTACACTGGTTGAAGTGTCCAGAGCGAGTTCATTACAAAATTTGTTTGGCCGTGTTTAATGCTTTAAACAATCTAGCACCACAATACATTCAAGAGCTGTGCCAGATAAAAGAGCTCTCTGGGAGCCATCTCACACTCAGGTCGTCTGGATCACAGAATAACAACTCCCTAAAGGAGTTGGACAGAGTCAATAAAGCGGCTTACTATGACCGATGCTTTGGTGTGAGCGGTCCAATTAAGTTAAATGCACTGCCTCCAGATGTTCGCAGTGCTCAAAGCAAGAGCACTTTCACTAAAGGACTGAAAACAGCTTTGTTTCGTAGAGCGGCACATAACTAAACTGTCAGCGCCCTTGAAATGATCTTGAATCATTTAACGGCGCTATATAAATTATTATTATAATTATGTATTTAAGAGCTAATAAATCAATTTACAACCATTAATATTTTCACTGTGAGTCACCGGCTTAGAATAGTGTTTCCATTATTTTTTGTTATCATCGTTTTCGTAAGACCCGTAAGTTCCGGGTGATTGATAATAATGCAACATGCAACAATAACATCTTACACAGTTCAGCAATGAGGTTAACTACCCTTTCTGAATGTTGTAGTGCATTTTTTGGTAAGGCGAGACTGCTTTATGGGTATACACGCATGTGTCGTGCTTCCTAATGCAACGCACACCTGTCGCTGGTTACCCCAAACTGTGATGTTATGAATGAATATTTTATTCTAAAAAAAATAAAAAATCTTCGAAATCATAACTATCCACTATTAGGTACATAGCAATGAATATTTTTTTTCAAATCATTAATATTGACAACAAAATAGATTTTATTAAATAGTTAAAGAATAGTTGTTTTGACCAAAAGACGTCTTTAGCAATTATTTGTATGACGGAAGACGAATAGGTATATTATTATTATCTTACAAAAGTTTCTTTATATCCAAGGTTATTTTTTTTTTGTTCCTACCATAGGATCAATTATTTCTTAGTTTTTCATTCTTCATTGTAATGATATTTTGCTACCTTGAAATAAACCTTTTGAATACAATCCATTATCAAACTTGCTTATTTAAGTATAATATTATAGTGACTCTTGTACTTAGTATGCTCACTTTAGTGACTTTATTGTAACATAAATGAACATTCTTTTTACATAAAGTAGTAATATTTGTTGTAGATATGTTATTTATAAATAAAACACTGTAAATGTAACGCTGATAGTTAGTTTCCTTTAGTATTCCGGACATATCGTGAAGTTTAGTGTGTAGGTTCAATGTATACATTTGAAATACATAATACCTTATCTTTCTGTACTCAACCATATAATGGTGTACAATGATAAAGGCAATATCGTTTGACCAGCCATATCAATCTTTGAAGGTTATTTGGGTGAGTGTAAAATATATAAACTAATAGAGAAAAGTGAGGAAAGGAAGAGACAAGGATTGAATAAGGAGATAGAATTAAGTGATATACATATGTAATGATATGTATGAAGCTGTAGATTCCCTTTGAAAGCGGATAATGTTAGTGAAACATGAAGTTGCGGTGAGATGTCGTTCCACAGTCGGCCTGCTTGAACGAAAAGGATGTGAAGAAAAGAATATTATGCACTGGGATACTGAACGTTCACTCTGGCTCTGAAAGAAGGCGAAGAATTTTAATCCACATTACCAATTTTATTGTGTTCAGTACATTGTAAAATCAGTATTATAACCCTTAAATTTATTCATTCATTCATTCATTCATACAATCACGGCATATCCCATAATGTGGGGTAACCAGCAAAAGGTGTGCGGGTGTGCATTGCCTTATAAAAGGGAGAACAACACATCTATGTATACCCACACACCAATCTCATTTCACCAAAAAAGCACTACATTCAGAATGGGTGGTGAACCTCATTGCTGAACTATGTGAAATGTTATTGTTGCCTGTTGTATTTTCGATTACCCGGGTCTTACGGGAAACTCGAAAACAATGATTCAAAAGAATGGAAGCACTATTCTAAGCCGGTGCCTCACAGCTAAATTTATAATGCAAGAATAAAAACATTTTTCAGGTTTTATACAACCGTGCGTTGATATATTTGGTATTGAAAAAAACGTTAACAAAATTGCCAAAACCCACGTGTATTATTAATTTGTATCCTGCCGAAGCGTTCATAATATTACATCAAATGAGAAATTGAACGACATTTTAATGTAATATATATTTTAATAAAAATAATCTTGATATTTCACATGATACTATTTATGATTCAAGGATTGAACAAAATATTGGTCAAATATATACAGGATGTTAATTCATATGTTTCCAAAACGAAAATTAGACATATGACATTTGAAGAAAATACTTGGCACGAAAAAATATATCAAAAAACACTAACAATGAACTTACCGATTATCTTATTAATAAAGTAAAGTGTCTGTCTGACCGTTTGTGCATCTGTGTGTCTTGTGTCCAGTATTGTCGTTATTTAGTTTTTTATCTATTAAAAAAAGAAGAAAATTTAAGTTTCATTGAATAAATAACAAAAATATAAGTGTCATTTTTTTCCAAATAATCCAACTGTCGATTTGTTCACGAGAATTTTATTCTCTTCACATATCCATATTTTTCAAAAACCATAACTAATCATTTTTCCATATATCTCAAAAACCATTCAAGCTATTAGCCTGAAAATTGGTATGAATATAGACAAATACAAAATCTCAAATTTATTTTTTCAAAACAATTCCAGACTTTCTCAAACATTTTTTATTAATAAAAACATTTTTTAATAATAAGTTTGTGTGTTTAACTGCCTATATTTACAAAGTTTTTAAAAATATCGAAAAAAGTCACTCCTACTAGATAATTTAATTTTCTATAAAATATATTAACATTGTAGCAGTAAATCTCAAACTTTTTTTAACAATTTTTATAAAATTTGAATTTAGTGACGACATCGTTTCATACAATTTGTAAGGCAGTATACACTGCACAATATCTCTCTCAATAGTTTGATACCTACTTAATCTCCAAACTTGCATACATACCATCATGCTGTTTTAATGTTCTGGGTAGGAAAAAATGACTGACCTCCATACTATCCTAACCTGACATACATACTTACAAATTTTATATACAAAACAAAATATCTTAAAATATTTATTAATTTGTGTTTTAGTTTGGTACGTATTCTTCAATTATACATACCGTCGACAACAGTTGGATCTCATATGTTACATGCAACTAGTTTACCTTAACAATATTTAAAACCAAGATATTTAATAGTTGTGATGTAGCTACATATTTTATTTTTATATTTTATCGCAATCTAAGCTAAGATTATGAAGATTCTTATAGATAAAAATTTGTAAAACAATAAAAAAAACCTTAAAACCTTACCTTTATAAAAATTTGTAGATTACTCTGTGAGAAAAACAAACAGACTGAATCATAAAAACAAACAGCCATCGTTGATTTATAGATTTCTGAAATATAAAAAAAACACGGGGACATGCAGAAGAACGTGCAAGGATAACGCTGTGCGGGTCTGCTAGTACTGTATAAAAAATGGAGAAACATATTGTATAATGAATAAAAAACATGACTTATGATGTAGGTATATATTTAATATTGTTGAATATTATGTCAGAATAAATCATTATATTCATTAATAATACCTTCTAAACATATTTTTTTCTATTGCCTCTTCATAATCTCATACATTTTTTACTTTTTATTATTACAAAATATCCAGAGAAGCTTTGTTGTTAAAATCTGCAATCAATCACGTTTTTTATGTAAACAAATGCGTTGTGGCTAACACAAGACTCCCCTATACATAAATAAGAATACTTTTATTTTATTTTATTTTATTTGGAACACTTACAGACATTGACAATCGCATACAAGAAAGTATGTATATCATAATAATTTTACATAATGTCAATATCCAATTGGAAGTGAACACAACATGCGAAGTTCATAAATTATTTACACAAACGTATTAAAATATCCAAGATAAAAACAATAATAAAAAAACTTTACAAATAAGACATAATTATACAAAACCTATAAAAGCATAAAGAAGCAACAATAAAAAGTACAAAGTAAATATAGAGAAGCATATATAAAACAATGAAAAGTAATGAAAATTGTGCATATAACAAAAAAAGGAATGAAAACATCAACAGAAATTCTCCTCTCTACTCAGAATCAATAGCATTCTTTTTTTTAAATACCTCTCCTTTTTGAATACTTGCACATGTATTTTGTTTTTGGTAATTTATAATTTACTTCACAACAACCAATAAGTCGTTATTGAGCTCAGCTTCGGAATCTACTAAAGCGATCCTCCTTAAATCACTTAAGACCGACTATGTAATTTTATAATTCTTGTGTATATGTAAATTTTTAGATATCTGTTTTAGATCTATGTTTGGGTACTCTTGTTAATTTGAATTTATTTGTATTAATTTGTTTATTTGCTGATTTTTTTTTGGCACAAATCATCCAATGCAATGCCTTGAAATTTTTTTTTAAATTCTATTACATTGAAATAAAAAAAAATCAAAACATTTTTAAAGTTTATTACAAATATGTGTATGTGTCCAACGAAAAACACTCCACCATATAATCAATATACATTTTTTTAAGTGTCTTCTTCTTCGATGGCGCTACAGCCCAAATCGAGCCTTGGCCTCCTTCAACACGCGCCTCCAACCTCTTCTATCCTCAGCCGCCGTTCTCCAGTTAGGGACCTGCAGGAGCTTTTCTGCATCTCTCCGTATGTCGTCCTCCCATCTCAGTCTTGGTCTCCCCATCTTCCGTTTACCTCCCGGGTGACCAAACATGATTTTTTTGGGTAGTCGCGTGTTTGGCATTCTCTGTACATGGCCAGCCCATCTCAACCTAAGCAGTCTTATATGGGTTGAGATCTTTGGTGCTTCATAGATTTTGTACAGTTCTTCATTTTTCTTTATGCGCCATTCATCTCCTTCCTTCACAGGACCACATATTCGGCGTAGGACTCTCCTTTCGAAAACATCTAATGCTTCAGCGGATTTCACGGTCAGTGTCAGAGCCTCGCATCCGTAAGTCAACACAGTCCTAATGATTGTTTTATATAATGTCAATTTAGTTTTCCTGTGGACATTGCGAGACCTGAACACTGGCAATAAGGAGAAATAAGTTTTATTGCCTGCTGATATTCTTTTTTTGATTTCTACTTCCTCTTCATTATTTTCCGTAAGGAGAGATCCCAGATACGTAAATTGGTCAACTGTTTCAAATGAATGGTCGTCTGCCAGCTTTACGCTACCTCTTCTTCTTTGAGATGGGTTTCGACTTTGGGCCATATATTTTGTTTTGCTCTCATTTATTTTCAAGCCCACTTCACATGCAGCAGTTTCCAATGGGGTGAAGACTTCTTTAATAGCTGCCAGGGATCTTCCGATGATATTAAGATCATCTGCGTACCCAACTATTTGGCTGCTCTTGAAACAAATGTTAGCGCTCGTGTCGACGGACGTTTGACGGACAACATGTTCTAGCACTATGTTGAAGAGAGTGGGAGCCAGACTATCCCCTTGTTTTAGCCCTTGAGAGATTGTAAACGCCTCACTAAGTTCCCCTCCCACCTTGACCTGGCTTCTTGTGTTGGTCATTGTTACTATGACAAGCCTAACTAGTTTAGAAGGGATCTGGAAATGAAGCAGAATTTCGTATAATTTCCTTCTGTCAATGCTGTCATAAGCTTGTTTAAAGTCGACAAATAATTGGTGTATATCAATGTCGAACTCCCAACACTTTCCCAGAATTTGACGTACCGTGAATAACTGATCAGTCGTTGATCTGTTTGCTCTAAAACCTGCCTGATATTCTCCTAGAATATTCTCCGCATATGGCTCTATTCTTTGTTTAAGTATGACTGTAAATATCTTGTAAGCAGTGCATAAAAGTGAGATACCTCTATAATTCTCACACTTTAGCTTGTCACCTTTTTTATAAATAGGGCATATAACGCTCGTCTGCCATTCGTTTGGGATCATTTCTAGGATCCATATTTTTGCAATCAGACTTTGTATTAGGGTTTTTAGGTGTGTATTCCCCTGTTTAAAGAGCTCGGCCGGTAGGTTATCTATTCCTGGTGCCTTGTTGTTCTTCAGCTTTTTCAGGGCTGCTGTGATTTCGATAGTTGTTGGTGGATTGGTTGATGGCAGGTTTTCATCTTGCGGTTCGTGGAGAGTAGTTGTATTCTCTTCTCTTGTATCATGGTTCGGATTGAGGAGTTGATGAAAATATTCGCACCATCTTGATTTGATTTGTTCCTTAGATGAGATGATATCTCCATTGATATTCTTACACAGGCTAGTTCTGGGTTTGAAACCTTTCTTGAAAAAGTTTACACCCTTGTACGCCTCACGAGTATTATTATCAAGGAAGTCGTTTTCCATCTTCAACAAAACATTGTTTAGGAATTCTCTTTTTTTCTTTTTAATCAGTCTATTTGATTCCCTTCTGGCCTGTTCATATGCTTGTTGCTTGGCTCTTGTCTTTCTTTCAATGTATTGCTTTCTGAGAATATTTTTGTGCTGGATACTTCTCTCACATTCTTGATCAAACCATGGATTTCTGTTCTGTCTTGGTATGTTTCCTATACTGGACTCCGCTGATCTAATAATAGCATTCTTTATGTTATTCCAGTCTTCCTCGAGGTCGTCCTGTGTGGTTCCGTCACCTATTTGGGCTGGTAAGTTGGTTGTGAGGTTGCTGTGATACGACTCTATCCCGTCTAGTGTCTTTAGTGCCTCGCAATTGAATTTGGGTGTTGCAGATTGTTTGCAAAGTTTTATTTTGGCAATTCTGCATTTGTATGTGGCTACCACCATGTAGTGGTCTGAGTCGATGTTAGCCCCTCTGTAGGTTCTTACATTTGTTATGCTTGACGCCCCTCGTTTTTCAATCAGAACATGGTCGATCTGGTTATGGTGCCTGCCATTTGGTGAAGTCCACGTCCACTTATGAATGTCCTTTCGGGGGAAGAATGTTGAGGTGATGATCATATTACGTGATTCTGCAAAATCTGTCACCCTCAATCCATTGTTGTTGCTCTCCCCATGCAGGCTGTTTTTCCCAGTGATGTGCTGTAGGGTGGGCTCTTTTCCTATTTTTGCATTAAAATCTCCTATAACCATTTTAATATCGTTAGAGGGGATGGTATCATATACTTGTTCCAGTTTCTGATAGAAAGTGTCTTTTGTTGTTTCATCTTTGTCCTCAGTTTCTGCATGCACATTTAATATTGATATGTTAAAGAACCTTGATTTCATTCTTAGTACACATAGTCTTTCGTTTATTGGCTTGAATCCTATAACATAGTCTCTTGCTTTTTTACTAACAATAAATGCTACTCCAAACTCGTGGCGTCTCTCTTTTCCGCTTTGAAAAACTGTGTGGGTTCTTGTGTCATATGTTTCAGATCCCGTCCATCTGGTCTCTTGTACTGCCAACACATCTATATCATATTTTGTCATTTCTCTGGTTAACTCTCCTAAAGCTCCTGTCCTATACAAACTACGTACGTTCCATGTTGCAATTCTAATATCCTTTATTCCTTTGCCAGGTCGTTTCCGAGGTTCAGTAGCAGTCCGAGGCTCTGTATTCGGTTTCGTAATAAGTATTCTTTTACAGGGAGAGGTTATTAGCCTCTCGCCCAACCCCCTACTGGAGGTCAAGGGTTTTTCTGTAGGGGTTTTCCTTCCCTTAGCTGATGTTTCCAGTTTTATGGCGCCAAAAACTCGCCATCGCCCTCTCTCTATCAGCTGTGATTATCACATTACCAGGGTTTGCGACGAGGACGCTAGAGAGTAGGACTTGGTGGTAGTGTTGCTGTTGTTATGCAACTTGGCGTTTCTCGGCATTTATTGGTACTTGCCCTTTCAGCAAGAACAGGCACCACCGGGACCCTACCACCCTTTAAACCCTTTTTTAAGTGTAATTCTTAATATCTCAATAGAGACGAAGTTATAGTTAAAGTTTAGAAATATTATAGGAGAACCAGAAACTCAAGGCACCTACTTTTGAAAGTGAAAGCGCATAAATTGATCATGTAAATCAGCCGATGACAGGTCGCAATTCCTGTGGTTGCCTTCAGTTCCTGGTTCTCCTATCATATTCCTACTTCGTCTCTATTAAGATATTAAAAATTAGCCATAAAATATCACTGACTATCACACAGATAAAAAATTCTATGTTTGCGTATATGCAACTATAAAAAAATTCGATTTACATTTTTTTCTTTTTCAATAGTTGACAATCCCTGAATGCATTTTTATGAAGACCGTATTTATAGAAGATTTACTAGTACCTTTAAAATTTAAAAAGAATTACAAAACTTTTTAAAAGCTTCGAAAAGTGAAATTATCGAGAAGAATATATTATGTAACCGTTGTGAAAACTTATGTGAATTCATTTTACTGACATGATAAGAAAAATATTATCCCCGCTTAGAATAAGCCATTTTACCGATACTTACTTTACTAGTATGGCTCTGGATTTCCCTGCAGCTTCGGCTGCGTTATCGATTATTGTTATATTATATAGGTACTTCAAGCGGACCCGGCAGACGTTGTCCTGCCCGAATGTTGGCTTGCTTGCTGTTTCATCAAAATTAGTCCAGTCGTTTAAGAGTTCAGTGACATACACTCGTACAGAAGAATTATATAAAAAAAAATATGAAACTCATGATTCGCATTTTATTGTTAATCTCTAATGTAACACTATTTGCATAATACCTGTCGTATATTTTTGACATGTTTTGTATATTTTATTCCACTGTTACAATTTTTTATTCGATTTCTGATTCTAAACCATCCAGGGACCAACTAAATTACACACAAAAAAATCATCAAAATCGGTTCACCCGCTTAGGAGTTCAGTGACATACACACGTACAAAAGAATTATATACATAAAGATGTTCCCGTTCGGCCACATTACAGCCTATGCAGTCGCCTTATGGATGTCTAACCATACTCCTTCATACCTCCATAATTTAAGGCCAACTCTACTTCCTTGACTCCCTGTGCTTTCGAGCATTGTTACTCCTGATTTACGTAAAAGCCAGGCTTCTTATTCTTCTCTAGCGTGTAGGCCTCTTACATACACTTCCATTCATCTCTGTTCTTTCCCCTCCGCATCCAGGTTTTACCGGCCACATGGAAAATGTCGTCGAACCGTATTTAAGGGGATCTTCCAACTCTCCTATTATTTGTCCAAGGTCTCCACTGTAGTATTCTGGGTGTCCACCTAGTATCCCCTTGTCTGGTCAAGTGACCAACCAGAATCCAGGCAACAGCTAAAGATTGAAATAAATCTCGCAATCCCGGATTTGAGGATTTCCACCAACCACCAAGGCAGCGACTGAAATCCAGAAAGCCTATTTAGTCTAAGCAATTCGGCAAATTCGACTCTTTCATAGAGCGTGGGGAGAAAGGTTGCAACCATCAGGTTACAACCTTCCTCTAAAAATCTGGGTTCAGCAGAACAGAGTTCGTACAGGACAAGGACATCGGGACAAAGGGATTCTCCGGAATGTGACTGTGGAACAACAATTCAGCATCTAGAAGGGGAGTGCCCTGTACTATACCGATGCCTTACCACTTACAATAATTGCCGACCGCCGTGGCACAGTTGGAAAGCCGTTTGGTTTCTGTGCGGGCGTCCTGGGTTCGATCCCCAACAGAGGAGAAATTATATAATTAATAAATTGACAAAAAATCGAAACATAACTAAGAAAATTATAGTATATTCACTTTCTACGTGATACCTGTGTGGCGAAGCGGTACCGACCACACAATCTAGCATCTCACTCAGATTACCGAAGATGGCCGAAGGACATCACCTCCTAAAGCGAATAACCAACGCCGGCCAGCCATTCCCTCTTGAGTATAGTGTTCTGTGCATTCCCTCGTCAACTGGTTGCACATGTACAGTGTGCAACTTGTTCAAGAAATATATTAATTTAGACCCGACCTCATCATCGCGGAACATCCCTATATAGAGTGAAATAATTGTAAATCATTTGTACTGAAAATATACCGCTTAATTGTAAGTACTCTTTTATTATGAAGCCCTTCATCACTAATTATTTCTATTCTAATTAAATGACTGATTATATTAATTTGCAATATCTAAAATAGTGGTATGTATATTGGGAAATGATTTGAACACGTAATTTAAACTCGCAACCTTTCTGATATCATATTAATATTCATAATTAAATATACAACTGCCTCACAACATACATTAACCCCTATATTGATAGCTAAATACGTATTTAAACTTCGAAATCATGACTCTTCATTACTACATCGTAGTGAAGGAAAAAAACACTATTTCGCTGTTACTTTGAAATAATATGACGTAAATTATTAGGTGTAAAGTAGTTTCAATAATACATACATACAATAATGTTGTTCTGGAGCGTCCATTCGTAACTGTGTTTATAGTGTTCCATTTTAAAATTTATATACATACAATTATAACAACCCATTTCACCTAACGAATTTCACAGTGATTTAATTTTCATACCTATTATCACAACCAACTTCGAGTTGACGTTCGGAGCACGTGACAGAATTCACAGTATTCCATTTGTAAAAAACAGTGTCATAGATTCGGTGAGTTTATAGTATGCATATAATATACAATTTGATCAATAATTTTGTGTTACGAGCACCCTTTTCGTCCTTCTAGGACTGAAAAAAATATTCTTTATTCATTTTTTTTAAATTTATATACTCTGCAGTCTATTGTACCATGTTGATATTTAATTTTAATATGTTTTTACTGAATTTTTTGTGTCCATATTATATAACCTATTTATATTGTCACGATGAACCAGTATTCTGTAAGGGACCTATGAGAGATGATTATACAATAAACGATTCTTTTCTAACTTAATTCTATATTACTTTATCTTATTTGTTGGTAAATTCACACAATAAATTACATAACATTGTGTTCATAATCTTTAAAACATGAATACATTTCAATTTCGAATTTCCACGAGAAATATAACGTATATTTATTATGCTTGCTACAAAACATATTTACTTTTGTACCAATCATAATATATTTTTTTTATTTACTATTAACAATACAATGAGGAAGTTACAAATACAATTACATACTAGAGATAGAAGTTAAGTGAATGTGTACATATGTTGTGTGTGTATGTGTGTATGTGTGTTATTTATTGATTAGTATTGTAGGATGAACACCTCACTAGGAAGTCCTGTGCCGAGGTGTTCATTTGAACAGTTGTGTGACATAGATAAGAAAATATGAATTAAATTATTTATTTAATAAATATTGAGAAAAAAATGTGAAAGTGAAGTATATTTGTTTAGGTGGAATTAGGTGTATTGATATGATCTGAACCGGTGTTATTTATCCATGGTGTTATGTGTTTTTTGTATTTTTGTGACGATGTTTTTTGTGGTAGCAGTTTTAGTGAGGTTGGTAGGCAATTATGTAGTTTGATAGCATAGTATTTAAAATGTCTTTGTCCATGAGTAGTTTGCATCTTCGGGATATTTATTGTGTTGGTGATAGAGGATCTTGTTGTTCTTGGATGTTGTGTATTGTGTAAAGTGGGTAAGTTGTGTTTAAAATGTTTTAAAAGTGCAGATCTTGCGTATAATTGTCGAAGTGTCATAATTTCCTAAGTCTTGATAATTACTGTGGAGCTTGTTCTGTACGGCACATTCAGTATGATTTTTATTATTGATTTTTGTGCCTTGCTAACCGAGTAGGTATATGTAGGTAATGTTACAATTTTAGTTTTCGTTTTTAGTTTCAACATATTTAGTTTTGTACCGAGCGTTATCCACTGTCAAATTTTTTTTTTCTTTCATATGTTACGCATTGTTCTGTTGGTAGAAAGAAATTGTCTTACGGCAATAAATCCGCTGTTATACACAGTTATGTTGTATTTTGTTATACCTCATGCAAGTGGCGAGTTTGTTGCCAAATTGCAATGCATTCCAACCAACCGATAGATTCGAGACTTACGTAGAGTTTAGAGGAGAATTGATTTCATCGCGCAAAAATAAATAAACACCTATTAACAAATTTAAACAGAGAAGGCACCGACTTAGAATAGTACTTTTACTCTTTTCTATTATTGTTTTCTAATGTCCTGTAAAAGTCGGATTATCGAAAATACAACAGGCAACAATAACATAATCTCACCACTTTCACAGAATGTCGTGCCTTTTTAGGTGAGACATGACTGGTGTGTGGATATACACGCATATGTTGTGCTTCCTTTATAAGGTAATGCACACCTGTCGCTGGTTACCCTACATTTTTGTATATGCCTTGATGGTATGAATGTATGAAAATATATTTACATATATATTCATGATATTCAATTTTTAAATTATATCAACCTCTGGTTCCTTCCTTTTGTATAGGTACGTATATTTCCAATTTCCACCATTTATTATTCATACTTCCAATGTGGCCAAACCGAATAGGTTTCAAAAAATTTTCATCGCAAAGTTCAATTCATCTTATTTGTTGGACCATACATAATATACTGATCGAGTCTTTGTTATATATACATTGTATATACATATAGGTACATACATAATATTATGTATTTAATAATAATAATAATATTTTATTCCAGTCTGTGAGCAGGGGGTTCAATGCTACACAAAATATATCTATTACATATAAAATTTACATTTAACATTATAAATAGAATGATCCAATATTGCTACCCATCTTTGTGCATTTACAGATATTAATAGATAGTAATACGAATTAATAGTAGCGTTCTAACAATTAATTAACCAATGTCAACTGCATGTTATGTTCAAGGTCACATGTAACAAAATAGTTAATTACCATACATTTCTGTAGTTACACAATACTCTGATTCACTTGACTTGTGTTACAATCGGCCATTTGGGTATAATATTCTGAATGAGGGTGACCATGAATTCAAAAGTTATAATATGGTTTTATAAAGCAGTTACTTAATAGTTAATAGGTACCTATTAATTAATTTAACACATTCGTTGCCAAAACATAATATGTTTTTACTCACCGGCGTTTCAGTCAAGAAAATATTTGGATGAGAAATGAAAATTATGGAAAAATTAATTCATTTTTCGTTGTTTTGTTACGGCATCTCGATCTGTACAAACGTTTGATAAAAAACTAATGAAGTTGTTAAGTTGTGAATACTAACGGTATTAAAGGTGTAGAACTCCATTATACGAACAAACGGTCGTACTGATACAAGGAAAAATATATGTAGAAACATAAGCAATACTGTTTAATTTAAAAATACCTAGAAAATAAGTTATATTTATGATATATTTGTGACACCACTCATAGAGATATTGTGTTCAATTCCGACGATGAATTAAAATTTGGATGAAGGCATTAAAAGCAAAAATGTGTTCACTAGAACTGTCACTTTAAACTGCCTTTATCCATTTTATAAAAGACGAATGATGTTCTTTTGTCATTTTAATATAATTAAAACTATTATTCAAATTTCAGAATAGCAAATAATACTTGACATTTCCTATGAATAAACTTGACATTTCCTTAAAATTTTAGTGTGTTTTCAGAATTGAATCCATTGACGATACAATTCATTGCATATTCATAAAAAAACATATCATGTCAATTCTCCTATTAAGAGAAAAAAAAAAGAGAAAAAACAGTGTTAAGACCAGCCCAGGGCAAACTGCGGCCCGCGAACAAGTAAATTAAAAATCAAAAAAAGTTTTTTTCTTCTAAAAAAAAGGCTTCGATGATTCTTCTTCAACCTGGCCATTTTATTCGTACGCAGTAAAATTGAAAAAACCGAAGTACAATGTATTTTTTTCGCTGCGCGGACTTTAATTTAATTAATCCATATGAGTAAATTAAAACTGTAATTTTATTACAGCGTGGATATTTTTGTTTTAATATATCGATAAAATCAAAAGAAAACTGAATAATTTCTGGTTGCACGGATTATTTTTTGTGAAATACCGATTCAATTTTTTTCGCTTTTTTTATTTATTCTTAGAAACGAACACGAAAAGATTTGATTTCTTTGTTTCCTAATAATGTTACTTCTACATCTCTATTGATACATAATATTACAATCCATACACATCAAGTGTAATCCATAAAGTGCATACCACAGAGTAAGAAAATATACAGATCTGACACAAACACAGACCACGAAATCTATCCCAGTTCTGTGGACACAAGCTTCGACTTTAGGCCAGGTGACGGTACTCAAAGTAAGTTGGAACGGAATTATCCCAAACACTTCACAATGAAATAGTAAAAATATTTTTTTCTCCATATTTATATTTTTTTTAATAAAGTTTTATGAGGAATGTTGGTATTTTACTTATACGGCCCGCCGTTCACTTTGTATTTCTGAATCTGACCATTCGTCCCAAAAGTTCGCCCAGCCCTACATACATACATACCATCACGCCATGTTCCTTACGGGGTAGGCAGAGAACCGAACGCCACTTACTTCTATCTTGACATACATTCATCGCCTCGACAACATTCATACATCGTCTTATATATGTTCGTCTGTTGTTCACGCTTCTGAAATTTCCGTCTTTCAAAATACCGTTCACATGGACGTGCCATCCCTTCCTTGGGCGGCCCCGACCTCATTCCATTCCTGTCCGCAATGTATATTTTCTTCGTCAGGCGTTCCTCATTCATTTTCCCCATGTGGCCAAACCATCTCAATGTGTTCACTTTCATTCTATTTATAACATCTTTCTTTATCCTACATTCTTTCCTTATGTCCTCATTTCTGACCCTGTCATACATCGTTCTATTACAAATTCTTCTTAGCGATCTCATTTCAACTGCATTTATTCTACTTTCGTGCGACTTCTGCCATGTCCAGGTTTCACTTGCATACGTCAAGGTTGGCACTAAGATAGCATTATGAATGGCAACTTTAACATCCTTAGATATGTTGCGGTCATTCATAACTGGTTTCAGTGCTCCATTCCCTCTGTTTCCTGCCATAACTCTTCTTTCGATCTCCTTATCAATCCGTCCATTCCGTTGAAACATGCTTCCCAGATAGACATATTCGTCGACTTGCTCGAGCCATTCGTTCTCTACTTTTAGCCTCTCTCTCTCTCTCTCTGGTTCTCTCTCTCGCCCAGCTCTATGCTAGACGAATAATCCTTGAACGAGAATCCTTCTGCGTTCTTCAAATCCTTACTTTCTTTTCTCAGTGCAATGCTCACTCAGTATAAAGTTGTATTTTTCATTTGTCATATACATTGTATTTTATTTTATTTATTTATTCTTTCTCACAATACATGCATGTATATAAATTGATCAACAACGCCCCACTAGGTATTACCTGTATAGCACAAGCATTTATGCTTATTTTAGAGAACGTAGGAAGATGTATTATGTACTTGTTTAACAAGGTCGTATTCATTTTTTTTAATAAAAAAATCATGGTCACCCTCATGATGTGTGACCAGAGCCATACGCGATACTTTTAAAATTATCATGCCACTTCCCAAACTACGATAAGTGATTGTGGTGCGTTATCTGTCAAACTTTATGTCATGTTGGTTACTTGGTAATACCATAGAGTAATAGTCAGCGATCATCAACCAGTTTACTACAGACTATTCCTTCAAGCAAAGGTTGAATTCAGCTGCTCCAAAAAAAACTGCTATTTCTCAAAATACCTATATTACCATATTTTAGAATATGTCTACCTCGTAACGTCATGCTACTTGAAAATATGAAATTTAATATCAAATTTATATTTGAATATCAAATTATTTCATTATTGAAAGAACATTACAGATGCGAACGACACAATGAAGAAGGGTAATGTAAGAAGTTGTAAGAACAGACGATGACGAAAGTATGAGATGATGCATGAATGTTGATGAAGCGATGGATACGTATTTAGATATAAAAAAGTGGCCTTGGGCTCTTTCTGCGTACCTCGTCAGGGACACGGCGTGAAGTATGTACATTACAGATTCAAAGAATAGAATAAAAACCTCGTTACTAAATGCATCGACTCAATAGAGTTTTCAAAGAAGCAAACTGGGTAATTCAGGTCGTCTCACACAGATGGCATTTGCGTGGAATATCATAACTCGAGCAGCAAAGCAGTTGTCGGCCTTCGTGACATCTGACTCTTATGGAGACACAGTTTAATTATATTTTCTGTCTGGATCTGTGTATGGGTGTGACAAATTGTTATTGGGTTTGAGTTAAATTAAACCTATGTATCTGTCAGTTGACTGAGAAGCAGTATGAAGACATTTACAAAGGTGAGTTCACTGCCTTAATACTATCCCTTCCACGCATAAAGTATATATATGATTAAGTACATAGATAGATACTTTTCTTTGAAACCTAAACTAACCTTCAGGGGGCATATAAACCTAAACACCCCAATTTCAAATCAAATTCCTCAAATATGTTAAACAGTGTGTTTCTAGAAAAAATACCATAAGTGATTTCAACATTTATCTAGTGAATGTTCGTCACACAATTTTAAAATTCAGCCTTAATTCCCCTAAAAAAATATTAAAAATTCCTTTTTCAACATTTTTTTTAAATAACTCCATAACTATGTGTCGTAGAAAAAATAAATATGTTATAAGCTTAAAGAGTGCATAAAATAAAAGTGAATGACCGATAAACTTTATTCATTTCTAGTATGGTTTGTTCTTAAAATGCAAAAAATAAAAATAAATTGGGTTTCCGATATTTAAAAACGTATAAACCTTTTTTTACACACGCGATAGTTACCATTAAAAACACGTAACTTCATAGTTCATTAGGCGGTTTTAATATATCATGTTTTCTGCCACAAGATTAACATTTTCAGCGTTAACTCAAGCCAGGATGCACACGCCAGGGGATCAATTGTGATGTCATATGAGTAGGCTGCAACATCCAATCACTTTCATTATATATTATTTGTCGACGTATAATAATGATCTTCGCATGACCTTTATTGAACCTATTTGTTATATCACAGAATGCACGTTTTTCTATACCAATCTTCCTTTTGTACATGCAGACGCGGAATTTTACTCGCAAAAAAACATTAATTCAATAAAATAACATCTCACATTGAAAACAAGTTTTTAATAGATTCTTAAAAAAGTGGGTTGTGGACACCGCTATGCTCCTTACTACGAAGTCACTCAACATATTATCAAATTTTGTATGGATTATTTTCAGAATTTTCATGAAATGAGTTTGTTAAATTATTTTTGATTTTAATATTTCACTTTGAAAACTTGATGATTCTTCAATGCCATTTGATGGAAATGAAAGCCTTTTTAACAATTTTTAATAAAACTAACAAATTATAATCATTCAGTATAGCCAAATTTGTTCTGGGGGGGCGGAGTCTGGTCCGACCGGCGAAATCAAAACCCTAGTGATTACCCATATCATGGATGTAATTAATATATGAGTTCTATAATATCTTTAGATGTCATATAACTCCATATGATAATTATATCCATGATATGGGTAATCACTAGGGTTTTGATTTCGCCGATCGGACCAGACTTGCCCCCCTGTAGGTACTCAAATTTTGTATTGAAAATATTCAGCGTTTCCATAAAATGACTTTGTTCAATTGTTTTTTTTATTTCAATATTTTATTACAAAAAACTTGATAATTCTTCAATGCCAATTTATGAAAGTGATGTGCCTTTTTAACAATGTTAAAATAAAAATCAAGTTTCCCGAGCTTGGCGTCATCTAAAATACTTGACAATTAAAAAAATTGAGAAGCGCAAATCAGATATCATTCAAAATCTAATGGGTTCTAAGCGAGTATAAGATATAAAAATTTGCAAAATTTGAAAAGAATCGAATGAATAATTTAGTTTATAATCGATAAAGTTAAATAAGCAATAAGCACGCCGTACATAGCACAGAGCACATAGCACACACAGATAAATTGTGATGAATTGTGATAGTACTAATTGATAATCTGCAATTATAAAAATAACCTTAAAAAATTCGAATTCATAACTCCCCACTATATCCTCTCGGGGCAGTGAGGTGTAAAACAAACTTTAAATATGGTGGTTGTATAATGATTCAGTTGTAACGTCTGAAGTCATCCAGACACGGAATATAAATCAAGTAATAAATATTATCGTATAAACTTGAAGCTTTTTCTCCTTTTTACCTGCCATCTTAAGATGAAGAGTAAATAAAAAATGTTGGAAACCCCACCTTGAAAGAATACATTGGTTATAGACGCCATAATTGAAGATTTAATAAAGAGATGTTTAGGTATTTTATTCTTCAGAAGAATTTTTCCCAGTAATGACAATACGAAGCCACCAAAGACAAAAATAATTTATTTGATTTTAAAATGTAGATGTTACATGATTATTTTTTGAACTGTCACTTCATGATAGAATTATAAATGTTTGAACTGTCACTTCATGATAGAATTATAAATGTTTGAACTGTCACTTCATGATAGAATTATAAATATTTGAACTGTCACTTCATGATAGAATTATAAATGTTTGAACTGTCACTTCATGATAGAATTATAAATGTTTGAACTGTCACTTCATGATAGAATTATAAATATTTGAACTGTCACATCATGATAGAATTCCATGATCACATAGAAATTGTTTTTTCTAGTTCTCAATGCGCAGCATCGTCAGATTTAGAAGTTTTCAGATTTCAAACATATGTCATAAGTTTTGAGTTAGGGATATAATAAATCGGAGAAAGCAAGTATTATTGGAAAAATATTACGAAAAAGTAGCTACACAAAATAAAAAAGTGTGTCGGACCAATGTATTTTTATTTTATTTTTATTTTGCATAACTTCTCGGGCAACTAACAGGTACTATGTCAAATATTAATTTAACACGCACCCAATAACAAGTCGCCACATTCTGGAGCCTTACGATATTTATCGTCTCACAGATCTAGACTGAAAACACAATTAAAAACTTTGTCTCCACCGGGAATCGAACCCGGGACCTTTGGATCAGCAGTCAGACACCTAAACAACTGAGTCACGAAGGCCGATTCATAGTCAAACAACCAAAGAATAATATATATTTTTGCTGAAGACGTTACTTTTAAGAGTACGGCGTAATGAGCACCCAAAAAGTACCTTGGAGCTTACTTACTTGATAATCTGGCCAATTTTCTACGGAGTTGCTAACATTTTAAAATCGTAATAATAACATTTTAAATATATCGCTACTCTGTAAATTTACGGAGACATAAAATTTAAATTATATTGAATTAATTTAATATTTGTGTCATTTTTTTGTGGTACCTATGTCAAAAACAACTTTAAATATTTTTTCTTAGTGAGAATTCATTTAGCCATCTTAACGTTATCTATATGGTTGTCACATCTAGCGAAGTTTAGTTTTTTTCATATGAAAATAATAATAATAATTTGTATAGCGCCGTTTAATGATTCAAGATCATTCCAAGGGTGCTAAAATAACTATAACTATAGTTTTTTTTCATCTGAAATACAGCTTAGATATATACTAATATACTATGTATGTAAGGATGAACATTAAGCAAAATGTGGCTTCTTGGTTTTAAGTCTAATGATAGTGTTGAAAAATACTAAGTCATAAGTTCTGTACATGTCTGGTAACCTTTTTTCCATTGTGAAAACGATTTCATATCCTTCGATGTACGAATAACTTACATATCATTTCTTTCGTTATGTTACAGAAGCCATCACGATGCTGTCGGAGATGGATACGATTCCAAGAATCCAGTTAGGAGAATTCACTCTTCAGCTGGAACTAGATGACCTGTCTTTGGACGCAAAGGAAGTAGCACTCAAGGAACTCAGAGAAACACCAGAGAGAAGTAGAGAGGCTGTCATGGAATTGAGAGAACTCCTCAAAAGTGAGTTTTTAATAATTATTAATACAATTTTTGTTATTAATGAAATAAAACATTTAGGTACATCCAGTCTCTTAAAAGATAAGCTTTATTTATTTATGTTTTAACTAAACATATACAGAGGAGTGGGTTGTACTCAACGCTAAACTCCACACTAACAAGTCATTCTATAAAGTATTCAAATTTTGTATGGAAAATATTCAGCATTTTCATGAAATGAGTTTGTTAATTTATTTTTTTGTTTAAATATTTTATTATGAAAATTTGATAGTTCTCAATGCCATTTTATGAAAGTGATGTGTCTTTTTACCAATTTGAAAATGAAAATTTCAAATTTAAAGTTTTCTGGGCTTGGCGTCACTTTGAAATATTTGATAGTTAAAAAAATTGAGAAGCACTATTCAGATATCCTTCAAAATCTAATGGGGTCTTAGTGAGTCTCAGATATACAAAATTGCAAAATTTGAAAATAATCGTATGAGTGCTTTAGTCTATAACTGCTAAAGTAAAATAAACACGCCGTACATAGCACATAGTGCTGTAAAAAAGGATATTTTTTTAGGGGAATTCATTCTCTAGAGAAACGTTGAAAACACTCATAATATTTTTTCTATTTATTTATTTATTTATTTATTTATTTATTTATTTATTTATTTATTCCTGTCTGACAAATATTGATACACTTATATTTCATATTATTATTAACATATACATATATTATACAGTGATGTAGAAAGCAGTGTCATTACGGTGTTTTAATCACCATCAAACTAGGCAAAGCCTGTGTCATGATGGCTATTTCTTTCACATAAAATTATGAATACAGTATAACATATTTGAGAAATTTGATTTGAAATTGGGATGTTTAGGTTTATATGCCCCTTAATACAATTTTCTATTTTGTGTTCGCTGAGTTAAGTTTGCTTATAAGCTGCAAGAAAGATGCTTAGAATAGTATCAGCCTTTTCTATTATCGTGTTTCCTTTTATATGATAATGCACACCCGGACACATCCCCACATAATGCGATATGCCGTGCCATGGTATGAAGAAATTAATAAAGTTATAGCATTTGACTTAGATTAAGATACGTCTATGCATCATCCCATACACGCGTTTTTCCGTATAATACATATGTAAATTATAATTTCTCCGGAAGGAAGTAACAAAAATTATGAATTAATCAGTATATATTATCTACATTCCAATAGTTTTTATAGTTTCCTCAACTTTTAATTGAATATGTTTCTGAGTTTACACGAAAAAATACACATTGCATTGTTTAAATATCGTACATACTTTTTTCGCTCGTCATTTTTTGCAACCATTTTTTCCCTTACAATATACGTACGATTGCATTTGCGCATCAATGCCTACTAAAGTGTCGTATTTGACGATTGAATGATTCTTTACAACTGTATAAAATATATTAAAATTCAACTAATGATGCGTCCTAAACACTATAATGCATAGTGTCAATGTTTTCAGACACGATTTACATCATCAGTTTCCAAAAGAAATCAAATTCACTCATTCATTCATACCATCACGGCATAATTCTTTATTTTCTAGTAGTTTTTTTATTGATTTCATTCGTAAATTCGTTGCCTTGACTCTGTCAAGGAAAGAATATTGCAGATAATACCTATCACCTTGTTGAATAGGTATAATCTATGACAATGCAATTTCCAGTAACATCATTAAATTATAAATAATTAGCGTAATTATTGATGTAACTTTGACATCTGTTATTTTTATGTAGTAAGGTAAATGTTGTGACATGAAAAATAAGCGTTAAAGTTGAAGGCAAACATATTACTATTAAATCAATCTCATATCTTATAATATATAAAAAGTATCGAATAAAAATTACAAATCAAACATAAATGTGCAAAATTTAGAAAGATCGACTGCAAATGGACTCAGGATATATGTTCATAAAATTGAAATGAAAATATCATGTCAAATTGATTTTGATACCAATCATTAGAGATTATCACTTGTATAAGTATTAGATATATTAAAAAAAAATCTGTCTTTTTTATATCTCTGTTTTTTTTATTTTTCTAAATGTATCATTTATTTAGTTTTTTTTTGTATGCTTTATTTAGTTCTATATGACTATTATCTGCTTACTACTATTTCAATTGATGCAATTACTTAGATGTTTTGACACAATGTAGTACAACAATCAAAAAAACTTCATAAAATGTTTATAATTACGTGTAGGCACATCATTAAAATAATAGTTATTAATGTCCTGTGCGTCATTAAAATGATCTTAAAATGCCGTGTACATCATAAAAATATGTTAATAATGCCATGCACATAATCCGGCTGGCGATTTGTTCAAAAGAATTTATTTCTCTTAATATAATCGACCAAATAGCAAGTCAAGATACGCGAGATTTGTATGCCAGGTCTATGTATATTTTTCACGGTTTTTCCAACTTTGAAGTCGAAATAGACCAACTTAGAGGCTTCGCAGAATATATATTCTGTATATAGGTATGGATTTACTCAGAATCCGGAGTAGAACATTAAGTGTGTCTGTGTGTGTGTGTCCCTTATAAATTCTGACTTTGCAGCATACATGTTCTATAATATATTTATATATATGAATTAAGTCATAATTAGGAGAAGAACATATAGTGTCTGTGTGTGTGTATGTGTGTGTATTTTTTATACCTATCTCAAAAATCATAAAAGCTAGAACGCTGAAAATTGGTATTAATATAGACAAATACAAAATCTTAAATTTGTTTTTTTTTTTTTCCAAAGAGTTTCTCAAATATTTTTATTAAGAAAAATATTTTTTATTAATGATAAATTTATGTGTTAAACTGCCTATATTTCCAAAGATTTTAAAAATATCGAAACAAGCCGAAATAATCCAACTAGATAATTTAATTTTCTATAAAAAATATGACATTGTAGTAGTACGTACATCTCAAACTTTCTTTAACAATATTTATAAAAATTGAAATTAGTGACAACATCGTTTCATACAATTTGTAAGGCAGTAACCTGTATATTACACAATATCTACCGGGACTCAATAGTTTGATACTTAATCTCCAACATACATACTCGTACATACTATCATGCTGTTTTCATATTCTGGGTAGGAAAAAAGACTGACCTCCATACTATCCTATAGAAAACTAAATATCTTACAATATTTATTAATTTGTGTTTATAGTTTGGTACGTATTTTTCAATTATACATACAATCGCCATCGACAGTTGGATCTCGTGTGACACATGCAACTAGTTTAAATAATATTTATACTGTGGTAATCCGTAAAATAATTATAATATTATAGTGTACGTCATAAAAATATTGGATCCATTATACATAATATGAATTCTTTTATAAAGTATTAAATTATTTTTCTTTGTGCTTTATTTGATTCATTCGGGATTATTTTTATGTTTGTATTGTGTTAGGCAAAAAGTTTTATTATGAACATTATAAGAATGATGATTTTCTTTCCACACAATCAAACAGATAACTCTTCAAGATCATATTTTTGCAAATCCTCAATCCTATTATAGTCAGTCTTATAAATTATTGTATGAGGTCAAAGTGACAAAGTAGGTACAATTAATTCATATGTCTTTGTCAAATTTTATAAATAGTTATTTTATGTCTATTCTAGTTGATGCATTGATTACCTAATTATTATTATACGATTCTATAGTCAGATGTATATAATACCATCACGCCATGTCTGCTATTGGGGTGGTCAGAGAGGACCAAGCACCACTTTCTTGTTTGTATAAATTAATCGCCTCACTCACATGTCTATTATTTCTTTGTTTTTCATTCATTCTGTTCAAGTGACCAAACTACAGTGTCCAAGCGACCAAACCACAGTGTCCAAGTGACAACACCACAGTGTTAAACCACTTTCATTCCGTTAACACTATAATATTTGATAACATTCCTCCTATAAGTGAGAACATGTGTGAGGTAGTTGAACCAAATTATCTATTTCAAGATTGAATTGTATGGTGCTCTGTTCTCTATACATACGTACATATAGTAATAAATAGGCTTCATGTAATGGTAGATATATACAATTAAACTCCATACTAAACCAAAGAAGTTGATAACTCTTTTGAATATAATTGTACATATATTGGACACTTAACATAAATATTTTTGATGACCTCGAGATGTCTCATAAATATGTCAATTATATAAGTTTAGTATCAAAATACTAACAATATTTACATAAATAAATGAAGAGGCAAATAGATGAGTAGATACTAAAAAAACACAATGAAATACTTCGCAATTACATATCTTTATATTTAATACATACCTGGTTTCCCTTGAGAACTTTAATACTATTACCAACAAATATTATTCTATTATTTATGTAGAATCAGAATAAAGATATTGTACCTATTATTTAAAAGTTGCTACATTGTTAGTGTTAAAAGTTTATATTTCGTAATATTATATTTTGTTCATTTTATTGACTATTCAATTCTATTTCCAATGACCCTTCACTCCATATCGAGTCTTGGCCTCCTTTAATCTCAGCCTCCCCCGCCCTCTATCCTCGACGTCGTCTACCAGTTTGCGTCATTTGGAACTGTCTTGCGTCAAATTCTGCGATTCAGACGATGTCCATTTTATAGACGTCTCTCTGATGGCAATTATATACATAAACCAGATAACTTCTTTTCTTCGATGACTCTACATACTATATCTTTAAACCTCCAACAACTTCTTCTTCTAACCATTCATGTCATTTGCATCGACCCTCCAGATTGATACATCTTTAAGTCATCAGATGGGTCGATGAAAGAGCGGTTATCGCGCTGGGCTAGTAATCCAGTGGTCGCGAGTTCTAATCCTGCCTGAATCGATTTCGTTCACCTATAGCACAAGCATTTATGCTTAATTTAGGGAATGTAGGAAGATGTATATGTACTTCTTTAACAAGGACATATTTAAATAAAAAAAAAGTTGGGATTCATCCCTTGAAATATCATCCTTCCAACCCGGCCTCGGTCTCCTGACCTTTTTTACCTCATGGGTACCCCTCTATGTAAGACTCTTTTTAGGTATTCGCGATGATGGTATATTCTCTTAACACGTCTGTTTAGTCTTCATAGTGTATGGGTGCTTTATAGAGCCAAACAATAAACCACTATTAAATTAAAATATCAAAGACGAATCAATAAACAAATGTAATAAAATATATTTGAGTTGTGTAAATGTACCACTCAAGTCTTGACTTTGAAAATACCATTGCGTATAGAACGTCTGCCTTTTGGGTCCTTCTTAAGTAGGTAAGTACCAGCCTTCAAGTGATTAGTCAACTTGAAAGCTGTTACCAGTATAGGTATATACTTCTTAATATTGTAATAGAGTCTCTCAAAACCAAAAATGCACGTGCCTCAATATAAAAATCACATAACATTTTAATGACTATGTATATTAAATAGTACCTAGACCGGTATCTACTATGTGCGTTGTTTTAATTTTTTTCCAGTATTCGAAACATTTTATAAATTGATGTTTTTTTATTAAATAAGCATAGGTGAGTAGTATTTTAGCAAGCTCCTGTTTCTCTTTCCATTCAATTCCCAATATCCTTCTCATTCCTTTCCTTATAAATCTGCTATCTTTTGCCATTAAAATTTCCCTATATTTCTGTAAACTTAATTGGTCCTCAAATGGAGAACTAAATATTTTTATTTTATTATATACATTTTTGTTTTCCAACTGTCGATTTGTTCAGGAGAACTTTGTTCTCTTAACATATCGACAATGTATCAAGCCAGAATACGCGAGAATTGTATGGAGAGGTCTACTTTTTTCATGGATTTTCCAACTTTGAAGTCAAAAAACACCAACTTAGAGGCTTCGCAGCATATATGTTCCATACACGGATTTACTCAGAATTCGGAGTAGAACATTTCGTGTGTCTGTGTGTGTGTGTGTCTGTGTGTGTGTCTGTGTGTCTGTGTGTGTGTCTGTGTGTGTGTGTGTCTGTGTGTCCGTCCCCCCCTTATAACTTTTGATCCGCTCAATTTACAGAGCCTAAAATTTCAGAATATATAAACAGTTACAGGCCTACAAAACTTTTATACTCGGAATTTTGAATTTTTGTTTCAGTCAGGGGTTATCAACTTTTGAATTTTTATTTTATTTTTCCATATATCTCAGAAACCATAAACGCTAGAACGCTGAAAATTGGTACAAACATAGACAAATACAAAATCTCAAATTAGTTTTTTCAAAAAAATTCCAGGGTTTCTCAAACATTTTTTATTAAGAAAAATATTTTTTTTATGATAAATTTATGAGTTTAACTGCCTATATTTCCAAAACTTTTACAATTATCGAAAAAAGCCGAAACACCCCAACTAGATAATTTAATTTTCTATAAAAAATATTAACATTGTAGAAGAAGATCTCAATTTTTTTTTAACAATTTTTTTAAAAATTGAAATTAGTGACGACATCGCTTCATACATTTTGTATGGCAGTCGCCTATACACAATATGTAAGAAGACTTAATAGTTTGTTACTTCATCTCCAAACATACATACATACCATCATGCAATTTGCATATTCTGGGTAGGAAAAAGGATCTTCTTCCATACTATCCTATCTTGACATACATACCTACATATGTTGTATAGAAAACAAAATATCTGAAAATATTCAATAATTTGTATCTATGGGTTTATAGTTTGGTACATATTCTTCAACTATACATACTATCGCTATCGACAGTTGGATCTCATGTGTTACATGCAACTAGTATAGATAAAGTTGATATATTTGTGTTATCACACTATTCCCATTGAGAACTTACAAAGAAAAAACGGACGTGCTTAGAAGTAACAAAATATAAAAAATCTATAAATGTAGAAAAAACAAATTATAAAGTATAATTTTGAGTTCACAAGAATGGCTTTTCAAAATCATCCATATACACCACTTCCTCAACAGTGCATTCCACCAATACCCAGGTCCTAAGAGGCTGTATCAGTGATATTTTTTACAATTTTCGTATTGAATATAGATTCAGATACAATAAAATTGTCAGTATGATCATTAAAGTTTTTACATATTCTGTTGAGCGGTATCCTGAATCCTACATTAGTTCTTGGCGTATTTGTGAAAAAGTTGGCGCTGTCTCGTTATTCTAGATATGTACGGCGGTACTAAAAACGAAAAAGTAGCGAGGTTGAACCATGGAATAGAGTGACTAAAACCTTACGGCCAAAAATCTTACTAATAACCAAGTTTTAAAACTTCTATTTTATTCCATGGTTTATATCACCATGGTAACGCTAAACCATCCGGGCCCCTAGTTTAGTGGTGGAATAGCGAATTCGTGAGCTGTCAAAAGTCAAATAGACCGCGCGTATTGTATAAATTTTGTCATTTTTAAAGAAATACTTTTTTTAATTATGGACGACAATCTGTTTGATTATAGAATCGGCGATTTTGAAAGATCGTTTCAAGAAATAGAGCAGGTGGAAACAGTTTTTCGAAGCCACAAAATTTATATGGTGCGTTGTTATCCGTTTGTTGATTACGACGACATTAATTTTAGAAGAAAGTACAGATTTTCAAAGACAGGAGTTACACATCTCGTAGATTTATTTGGAAGAAGGCTAATAAATGAAGATATTTATTTTCCATTGACATTGTTTTAAAATAAATAAGTTATGTTGTAATAAGTTAAATTATTTGGAACCCAACCAAAACGTGACGATACGTAAACAGTAAACCATCAAAACCATGCAGTAAACAAACAATGACAAACTTGTTAATTTTGTCGACGGATAATTCGTGGTGAAACTCCATTATACTAGGTATAAATGAAAACACTAATTAGTTTTAGTTTCACTATTTAATTTTAACACTGGCACTGACCGGTATCGATCTGAAGATCATCGTCAGAGTGCACTCTGACGATGATCTTCAGATCGATACCGGTCAGTGCCAGTGTTAAAATTAAATAGTGAAACTAAAACTAATTAGTGTTTTCATTTATACCTAGTAACAATGACAAACATAGAAATACGATTCTCGATAAATGTCATAGATGACGGCTAATAAAGTCATAGAAAATGAACAAAAAAAAGCATAAAGTAAATAAAAATTCCGAAATTCCCGTTAAATGGCTGCGTTTACAAACATTCATTCCGTATTCCATGGTTTACTTAGTCCTTGTACATTTTTACATTATTAGTCAGAACTCACTAAACCACGAATTAGTGCCTAATATGTGGTTTACGTAGTGCGAGGTTTAGTTGGCTAAAACGAGTTTTAACGAAAATGTTATTAGTACCGCTGGTAGAGTTTGCATTTGAAGCTTACTATTTAATTGAATGCAATCGAATTTATCATGGCATATCTGTATGTTCAAGACCTTTTTCAGGAGCCACATTAGACAGGAATAATTCATTGTTTTTTTTTAACAGCAGTGAATAAATGTAACATGAAAATAAAGTTGGGCAGTTACAATTACTTAATCAGCTCACAAATATATAAAAAATTGTAAAAAAAAATGTACGTTGCCCATTTTAATAATTTTTTTTTTTTGTTAGGTAAGTACGTGTCGGGCAACAAACAGGTACTATGTCAAATATTTATTTATCACGCACCCATTAACTAGTTGCCACATTATAATATAATATAGGTATAAAACAAAAAAAAAAAATTTATATACAACATAATTTAATAATTTACCACTCTGTGTTTATAAAAAAAATTGTTTAATATCACATAGTAATAATTCGTCTAATTCGATCTTGTATCATGATTTTATGAATAAATTATGCGTAGATGATAAATAACACCAAACACGCACAATTTTGTCTTGCGCAGACTATATCAATCGAATAATTAAAAATAATTATCTAATCAGGAACCAATAACGTAATACATTATTTAATATCATATAACCAAAAGTACTAGGAAATACCTTGATAATTCAAGGGCTTTAGCATTAACTGGTACATACATTAATGACCACGATCAATATATATTAATTTTGACCAGAGACGCTACATGCTTTTAGCACCCAAAAGCTGTGGACATAATTTTGGAAAGCATCTTTCTGATTAATAGATTCGGAGAGGAATAGAAATATCAGAGAGAATAATAAACGTTTGTTCTAAGATAATATTTCCACTCAGAAAGAGATATTTTCTTACGCCCTCATACATCCTTTATTACACATATCGCCACATCGTCCTCTTACACATACAAACATACCCTAACCCTCACAAACACACTTGGCTTATTTATGTATGAGTTTAATATTTTATACTTTTGTAATTTTTATATTTTTTTACCTTGAAGTTTATTGAAATGTTTGCCTAACTGTTCCAACTGTCGATTCGTTCATGAGAATTCAATTCTCTTAATGAATCTACATTATTAAGCCAAGATGCGTGTACGAAGGAAAATTTTGTATGGTGTAGTGGACTTTTTGCATGCTAATAGCACCAACTAGAGGCCTCGCAGCATATATGTTCCCATACATGGATTTTCTCAGAATTCGGAGTAGAACATTTTATGTGAGTTTTGTGTGTGTGTGTGTGTGTCTGTCTGTCCCCCCTTATAAATTTTGATCCGCTTAATTTTAAAATATATAAAAAATTACAAGCCTACAA
The DNA here is from genome assembly GCA_963576475.1 of Molanna angustata. Lineage (NCBI taxonomy): Eukaryota > Metazoa > Arthropoda > Insecta > Trichoptera > Molannidae > Molanna > Molanna angustata. The sequence continues at coordinate 41,731,697 of OY754968.1, forward strand.
AACTTTTATACTCAGAATTGTGAATTTTTGTATCAGTCAGGGGTTATCAACTTTTGAAATTTTGATTTATTTTTCCATATATCTCAGAAACCGTAAAAGCTAGAACGCTGAAAATTGGTATAAACATAGACAAATACAAAATCTCAAATTTATTTTTTCAAAAAAATTCCAGGGTTTCTCAAAAATTTTTTATTAATAAAAAAAAAATTATGATAAATTTATGAGTTTAACTGCCTATATTTCCAATTTTTTTAAAAATTTCGAAAAAAGCCGAAACACCCCAACTAGGTATTTTAATTTTCTATAAAAAATATTAACATTGTATTAGCAAATCTCAATTTTTCTCTAACAATTTTTATAAAAATTGAATTTAGTGACGACATTGCTTCATACAATTTGTATGGCAGTCGCTTATACACAATATGTAAGAAGAATTAATAGTTTTATATGTACCTACTTAATATCCAAACATACATACAGAACCATCATGCTGTTTTCATATTCCGGGTAGGAAAAGAGGACTGACCTCCATACTGTCCTATCTTGACATACATACCAACATATGTTAAAATTTTCAATAATTTGGATTTATGGGTTTATAGTTTGATTCTTATTATTCAACTAAACATACTATCGCTATCGACAGTTGGATCTCATGCGTTACATGCAACTAGTTTTAGTATAACCTCAGAAAAGACTTCGCTTAGTGAAGTAGGTAATAAATTCCATAAATAAATAAAAATAATAGATAATTAAATATTCGTTTAAACCCAACTATATGTAGGTACATCAAAAACTAAATTACTTGGGTACTACTTCTTCTTCTCTAACCCTCGTCTCTCCGCTGCTGGATATAGGCCTCTTCCATACACTTCTCAACACGTATTTGTTCTGTCCCCTACGTATCCAAGTTTTACCAGCCACTTGGCCAGTGTCGTCAGACCATATTTAAAGGGGTCTTCCAACACTCGTATCATTTGTCGAAGATTTCCTCTATAGTATGCTGGGTGCCCATCTAGTTTACCCATTGTCTGGCAAAATGTCCAGCCAATTTTCACTTTAATCCAGTAACACAATCCATTATATCGACAACCTTTGTACGACGCCTATCTCTTACCTTTGCCTTTCCATGGATCTCTGTGATACTTTTAACTTGTGGATACTTAAAATATGTATTTTATTCGAGTCAAAATCTCATCGATTTCATTGATTAATTAATCCATCCCAACGTTGCACAGGGAAGTCCCTAACATATTAGAGAGCAAATTCACCTACTGACACTTCACACGAAAGATAATATGTGTTATTAGATACTTATGCGTTTTCTTGACTGTTTCCCTCCATCTTTATAAATGCATAAAAAATACATTCATTCATTCATTCATACCATCACGGCATATCCCACAATGTGGGGTAACCAGCGAAAGGTGTGCGGGTGTGCATTGCCTTATAAAAGGGAGCACAACATATCTGTGTATACCCACACACCAGTCTCGTCTCACCTAAAAAGGCACTATACTCAGAATGGGTCGTGAACCTCATTGCTGAACTATGTAAGATGTTATTGTTGCCTGTTGTATTTTCGATTGCCCGGCTCTTACGGGACACCCGAAAGCAATAATAGAAAAGAGTGGAAGCACTATTCTAAGCCGGTGCCGCATAAAAAATAAATTATTGCATACCATTTTTTGCGTGTATCATTGTTTTATTAATTTGTGTTTATGATTTCTGTGTCTTCATTTGTAAAATAAAAAAATATGAAAACGTTTTAGTAATTAAAAATTGGTCTGTAAAATAAATGCAAATCAATGAATTTGTTGAATATAAAAAAGAGAAATATTAGGTAGGTACCTATCTTGTAGATTTAGGACATAGATTTTATTATAATATACTAGATGTAGTGAGTGAGTCATGGAATATCGCGCGTTTGACGTTTTGGTTGGCAACATTTTCAATTTTCCTTACATTTCAACACATCCTGGATAACTGTTCTCTAAGTCTTATTGAACAAAGTGTTTTTTTTTTTCGACAAATAAATCCGAAAACTATTCAGATTAGTCGTTGTTCTCTATAGAAAAACGATGTGATCTGCCCACCAAAACGTTAAAAATCCCCCGGAAAAATACCTCATTTCGATTCATACAAAATTTGCTTACTACGACATCTAGTATATTATAATAAAAATCTATGATTTAGGAAAAAAAATAACAACAGATTTTCTTATTGCTTTAAAACGGATCTCTGGTTTCATACCAGTAACTTAATAATACTTTTAATTAATAGGTACATTATATATTTAAATAAAAGAAAAAATATACATTATGCACGTTGCATATTTAATGACATTCGTGATGATAAATTGGTAGATATATTTTATTTTTATATTTTTTAGCTGCTCGGTGCAAATTAATTATACTCTTTTGACATTTCATTCAGTACACGTATTCTACAATTCTGAATAAAAAAACTATCATGAAGTCATGCAAATATTTATATTTATTATTATGTTCGTTTGCAAAACTTATATCTTCTATTTTAAAGGCAAAGATTTTAGCTAAAAAGTATATGAACCTAAAGATATCAATCAACCTATTACAAATATCAATCCTTAGGTGATTAAATATAATATAACCTCGACTTTGAATAGTGCTTCTACCCTTTTCAATTGAAATCGTTTTCGAGTGTTCAGTAAGAGTACGGTAATCGAAAATACAACAGGCAACCATAACATCTCTCATAGTTCTGCAATGGTGTTCACCACCCATTCTGACTGTAGTGCCTTTTTAAGTGGGACGAGACTACTGTGTGGGCATGCACGCATGTATCGTGCTTCCTTTTATAAGGCATTGCACACCCGCACACGTGTCGCTGGTTACCCCACATTTTGGGATACACCGTGATGGTATATGTATGTACTGCAGTAGCGGAATTGCTTATAGAAGCCGAAAATCTTGGCTTGCCTATGAATAATATGTTAAAAAATTCAATACCTAATATTTTTTTGTTGGTTTTATTGAAACTATGTAGACAAGATTGAAAATTGAACCGTATATAGACACGATGCTTGACAGGGCCACAAATGTAAGTATTATTTTGGCATGTGATTTTAAAATATTTTCATGGCCACTCAAATGAAAAACGATACTAAAAAATATTAAAATTTCGACATTTCCCAATTTTCTTTCAGGGTTTGCCTAGCCCGAAGGTTTTAGGCACACCCCTAGTATGTAGTAGTTTAATTATTTCTTTTTTAGTTATATTTAAAATTATATCAAGCAATAATAATGCGATAATCTATCTAAAATCGCAGAAGTCAAACAATTTACCACTTGGTCAGCTGTAATTCTTCATAAAGAAGAGCTGAAGAATTTTTATTTCTCTTGCAGCATGTTATTTATTGACTATTCTTTAATTGCATGACCACTTGTGTTAGAAATCTTAGTAAAATTGTTGAATATGGGAATGTATAATGTCGTTCTGCCGAAGTTCATGTTTATTTGAGTATATAGATAAATTATTATTTCATAGATAATTAATATTATTTTTCCTTTGTTTTCAGACGACAAAGAACTGGTAGTTCCATTGGACAATGACGCATGGTTGGTCCGCTTCCTTCGACCTTGCAAATTTTATCCTGAGAGTGCATATCAAATGGTAACATCTTTATTTCATCCAACATAATTAAATATACCTATAATCATCATAAACTCATTTTGTTTTCATGGGTCGATATACCTACCTGATGGGTTATGCCTACATTAATTTATAATTCAAATTTATTTTTATGACCAAAAGTAATTGATGGAATGCCGTTTTAAAAAATATCAATACAAAAAATATAAGAACAGCAGCATTTAATAATTCCAATAAATTAAAAATTTACTGTATATATGTTATGTTATCTTTATATACAACATATATTTTCTGCATTAATTAACTTTTTATACACATTTATCACAACAAATTTTTTGTTACGATTTCGAAAAAGGCCCCACTACACAGTAATGAAAATGAATGGGGGAACGGACAATAGTAGTTTTTTTTCTTATCAATTCTGTCAATAGTGCTGTCAATGTTGGTTAGTGCTGTTCAAATTCATAGAATATTCCCATTTAACAACGGAAAGGTAAGGTGTAGAAAACGGTAAGAATTTTTTCTAACTGCCAAAGTATCAAGCCAGGATACGCGAGATTTGTATGCACGGTCTACATTTTTCACGGCTTTTCCAACTTTTAAGTCAAAAAAACACCTACTTTGAAGCTTCGCAGCATACATGTTCTATATACGGATTTACTCAGAATTCGTAGTAAACATTTAGTATGTCTGTGTGTGTCCCCTTATAACTTTTGATCCTCTCAATTTACAAAGCCCAAAATTTCATAATATATAAATAGTTATAGACAATGCTGGTAACCAGATCTCAAGGGAAACATTATAAATGATAGAAAAGGAGCAGAGAGAGGTACATGAAATATCCTAAGATTCTTAAGCAATTACTATAAGCATCTATGCCACCTTCCTACAATCAATCAACATTGGCTCTACAGCCCATTGTGAGCCTTGGTCTCCTCCAGAATTTTCCGCCATTTAGTCCGATAAATCGCCTCCGTTTTCCAGTTTGTAATACCAATATTTTTCTAATCTTTCTGTACGCCGTCAATCCATCTTAACTTAATTCGTTTCGCCTCTAGTTAATTGTCGAGAATCTTTTTGGAGATTAGTTTTCCTATGCTGCACGTATATTTAAACCGACAGATTTTAAAACAACTTTTAGTTCGATGATATCCTATACTCTTGCTGATATGTTAGATGATTTTGCATAATGCTTTGACACGGCAGAGATGATAGCCTTGAACCCAAATAAGCCAGTGTATTTATCTAGTTTTTCCTGTAATTAGAATACGCAATCAATAATTAAAGTCCAATTTGCCCTTTTGCACAAGTCCCCATTATGTTATGACCCATTTAAATGACAATGTAAATGACATCTGTTGAGAAATAACAAAACATACATACCTCGGACTTTACAACCACTTTTGTAACAATAATAATTTATTTAATTATGCAGATAGCAAAAGTTGAATGTAGTCAAACCCACTACATTCAACGTTTCCTTCCAAATTATATATATAGTTAGTTTATATTGTTTGCTTGTGTAACAACTTGTATAGTCGAATTTATTTGGAACCCTGTAATTTATGGGTGTCAATTAATAAAACCAATAAAATATAACGAATGTGAGCGACAACGTAATAAGTGTCTTGAAGTATAGTGTCGGTAGGAGAATTGGCTAAGTCAAAATAATCCTTTTACCATTAATTATCTTTTACAATAAATTCCTTCTCCATAGTGCACTTAACAAAAAACACAATATCTTACTCTACCCTCATTATTTGCTTTCAATATATTTGTTGTGTCGATAAAAAGTTCAAATAAGATGTTATCTAACCTGAATTCTTTCGTTTTTTTAGCGTGTTTAAAAAAATGATTAATTCATAAAATAAATTCGCAAAATAAGACACATGATGACAATCCATAAAATACAAAGTTGTCACAAATCAACACTCGATTCAACGCTTTTCATAATTTGTCACGCAAGTCTTGCTTCTCTGAACTGTAAACACTGGTTAGTTTTAAGCAATTGGTATTCGGTAATGACTTCTCAACTTGTAGTGTGTAAAAAAATTTAAAAAATTTTTTTCTATTTGTCCTCGCATCTGTGCCATTTATTTTGGATCGGCTCTCCTATATCTATCATCCGAAACTCGCCTGTCTTGTGCTTGATCAGGAATCAGATGTCGCAGGTCTTTCTAGATGACAACCACGGACTGGCGGTCTGCCTGGCCTTCTGGCTGGAATCTCGATGTCCATATCTCAATTATTTTCCATAGCTCTTTGTATCTCACTTTTATCTTCCAATTCTTTCTGTTCTCAACCATCTATCTCTCCACTGGTGGATGAAGACCTCCTTCAGACTATGTCTTCAGTTCATCTTTTTTGGGTCAACCTACTACTCTTTCATCTTCAAAAAAGTTAAAAAAATGGTAGTATCGCAGGAATCAATGTAACGAAATCTCAATTTTATAAATGATAATAATTCTTTTAGTAACTGAATCGAGAAGCGACTCTTCCTTACATTGAAAAAAATAATCACGGATTCATATTTATTAACTATTTTTGATTCCAGGTGAAGAGATACTATGCATTCAAAGTCAAACACAAAGATGTCTACGACGGCCTTTCACCCAGTAAGGAACAGAACATCTTCAACAACAACATCATAACAGTTTTACCCAACAGAGATCAGTTCGGCAGAAGAATGATGGTCATAGAATTGGGAAGTGAGTACTTCTTGTTCTCCTCTATCAAAAAACCTCTATTCATTCATTCTTGTTTTGTGTCCTGCCCATCTCCACTTTTTCGTGACTATTCTCTCAACCACATCGGATAATTTGGTCTGACTGCGAATCTTTTGTAGCTAATCATTCCTCTTCCTGTCTTCTTGTTAAATGACCAACATTATCCTTTCAATTTTTCTTCGTAATACACGCAGTTTGTTTGCATACAGATTGATTAAGGTCGTAGTTTCCATGCCAGCAGATTCTGGCATAACACTCTTGACTTCAGGGGATTCGGTATGGGCCTATGAAAAGTACCATCGAGTTTCCCTAAGGCCACCAATACAAAAATTCTTCTTCTCTCTCTTTCTATGGTTTGATTATCTCTGCCTAGATTCATCTTATGTCTCCTGTAAGGCAATAATTGCTTGCCTCCAAGTTTGTCATTATTTTCGTTTTATTGACATTCATTTTTAAACCAACTCTGACTATTTCTTATATTCAAATACCAGATGATCTTCTTTATCCATATGAATTTTATCCTCAATAACCAGAAAAAAATAAGTCTTATGCTTCTTGATCCAATACCTGAACATTTACCGCCATCAATGGTGGTCCACCATTAGTCAAAGCTTTTTGTAAAATGCGTATTTATTTATTTAATATACAGAGACACCAACAGAACACTGAACAACACAAACAAAAAAAAACATGAAACAAAAAAAAATAGAATCTCCAGTGCTCCAATAACAGGTATCTCCCGCATGGCTATTGTGCATAATTAGGTAGGTACAATCAACGTCTCCTGACCATTCAAATTATAAAAAAGACATTACTTTGCACAGTTAAAATATGTAGAGATCGATGAAGATCCTCGTGAGTTCCATAAATATCAAGTGTAAATTTGTTAGATGTTTATTTTATGGGTGAAGAAGATTTAGAAATGGTATTAAAAAATGATGCTGAACGTGCAAGATAGAATTTGGAAATATAGAACCAAGAAAACTAAGATAATAACAACCAATTTAGAAATGGCATTAAAAAATGATGCTGAACGTGCAAGATGGAATTTGGAAATATAGAACCAAGAAAACTAAGATAATAACAACCAATTTAGAAATGGCATTAAAAAATGATGCTGAACGTGCAAGATGGAATTTGGAAATATAGAACCATGAAAACTAAGATAATAACAACCAATTTAGAAATGGCATTAAAAAATTATGCTGAACGTGCAAGATGGAATTTGGAAATATAGAACCAAGAAAACCAAGATAATAACAACCAATTTAGAAATGGCATTAAAAAATGATGCTGAACGTGCAAGATGGAATTTGGAAATATAGAACCAAGAAAACTAAGATAATAACAACCAATTTAGAAATGGCATTAAAAAATGATGCTGAACGTGCAAGATGGAATTTGGAAATATAGAACCAAGAAAACTAAGATAATAACAACCAATTTAGAAATGGCATTAAAAAATGATGCTGAACGTGCAAGATGGAATTTGGAAATATAGAACCAAGAAAACTAAGCCAATTTACCGCCAAAATATATACTTTAATAGGATCCGATAGCCATTTTAATACTGTATGCTTCCAAGTTACCCGCACAGCATTTTCAAGCATCTGATGTCAGCAATAATTAAGTAAACATAAACAATTACCTTATGGTCATACCTTTTACCAAAAAATATATTTTACGGGAATCGCGTCACTGTTTTATCAAAATGATGAGCAAACCTCAGACTTTGTACCTTCTACATTTTGAAATTCAAGCAATCTTTGTCTTATCTTGGCATTGCGACTTGTGACAATTTCACTGGAAGAAGCCCTTGGTTGGCAAATCTTCTTTTAGGGACGTCTCTTTACTGATAATTCCTCCATGTCTTCTACCGTAAAAAATGTGTATCCATGGTATAATCATTTCATTTGTTTACCTCAACATACCTACCCATAAGTTTGATATTTATTGCTAATTATATGAATGCATCCGTCATATAAACATGTAAATTGCAATTTTAAATATATAATAATTAAATTATCAAATGTAGGTATCATAATTAAAATTCTAAATTTTATAACATCATAAATTTTCAAATACATCGTTATTAAAATTTAATCAGATGTATTGTAAATATCGTTAATTTGCAAACTGGTTTGTCAATTTAAATTGAAAAAAACAGAGTTCAATTTATTTAGTTTTAACTATAATATTTTATATAGATGCATCATTTTAAAATGGATGCAAGTCATAAATTAATATGTAAAAATAAATCAAATAAAATTATACAGTAAATTTTAATTGAGTGACTCAAATTCTTATTCAACTATTGACTTATAAGAACTGTCAATAAAGATATTTTGTAATGTACATTTTACTAAATTAACACTTTTTATTTTAAGGGAAAATCGGAAAGTGAATCAATACTATTCATAAATTAAAATATTTTTTAGAATCTGTATGGATTTCACAATTAACAATAATATTATTACTTATAATAAGTAAAAACAATTATCTAACTTTTTTCCGCTTGCATCTGCTTGGCTCAGAGTCGAAACTCTGCTGTGAATAGCCAGTCTATAGTCAGTTTTTGTAACAGAAAGACATCGGGTACTCAAAATATTGACTTGATTCACTATAGATTCATCACATAGAATCGTTGTTTACAATAAAAACTAGTTTTCAATAATAATTGTATTTGTTTAAACAGATAATTATTCAAACATTTTTCTATTCCATGTACCTATGTATTTGTTTTGAGTTCTTTGAAACTTATATTTGTTTTAATCCAAATATGATTTGCAAATAAAAGAATATTTATTATTCTTGGAGAGTCAAAATACAGGCGGGTATCAAAATACATATATAAAAACTGTTGTCATCTATTTGCGAAATTTATTTATTTATTTTTCACGTCTTTATGAAAAACAACTATTATGAAGATTGCTACTGCCCATTTATTTCAGTAGCGAAATTGCTTATAGAAGCCGAAAACCTTGGCTTGCCTAAAAATATAACACGTATAGGAATACATATAAAAATAATATAATTTTAAGACTAGAAAAAACTAAATTTATTTATCGTTTTATTGCAACCCAAATGCAAGATCCAGGTATTGAAAATATTTTTCATGGCCACCGAAATGAATAACGAAGAACTTATGCTAATTAACTTTAAATATTCAATATTTCCCAACATACTTTCAGGATTTGCGTAGTCTAGTTCTAGGCTCGCCCCTGTGCCCAACTAAGTAACCCTGTTCTTGGACTAGCAGTTTACAATTTTACCAAGCCAAATAATTGACATTTTGCTTTTACATAATTATTGTGTCATTTGCAAACAAATATTATAGCGGACATCAAACATCATAACACAACAAATTTACATAGTTACATATATCTTAACACAATAGTATTTTTTTTATTTTTATTTTATTTTATTTGGAAACATAACAGCTTTTGTATATAAAATATAATACAGTTAATAATTAATTAATAAGAAGCCTATTATAATGTTTCACAGAGTATACAAATACATTTACGTCTAATTGATCATGAAGGGTTTAGGAATGGGGTATGGTTAGGAAACTGGGAATTGAGGAATGAAATGGGAGAAGGAAGAGAGGGAAAGGACAGTTTCCCTAATCGATGCTTGTAGGCGCATTAAGAATTTGCTTAAATGCTTGTAGGGATAGATTAAATAGATCTGGCTGGGGGCTAAGATTATTATAGTAATTACAGCAGCGGTTGATAAAACTGTTTTGATCGTAATTAGTTCTTGACAAAGGTGTGTAGAATAGATTATGGTGACGCGATGTTCTAGAAGGGCAGTTAAAAGGTATTTTTCCAACAAGATAAGGACTATCGACCAGATTATTTAATGTGTATAAACCGATACAGTAAATTTTGACATGCCATTCTTTTTTTCTTCTGGGTCACAATCCTAGGATTGGTCTACACCAAACACTCGATCTTTCCACTTAACTCTATCGTCCGCCAGTCTCTTCATCTCTTTGTAACTGCTACAGCGCACGTCACCGATTATCTGGTCTATATAGTTGTTTCTGGGGTGACCTCTACAGTTACCCCAATCTTTACATGCCATTATTCTAGTATTATTATTTTTATCATAATATGCACACCTAAAAAAATATTAAAAACTATTAAATTTTGTTCTATGGTCTGGACCATCGTACATACTCAGTATATAACAGTATTATTTGACTTGAGTCACAAATCAAATGAAATATTATAACAAGTTTTCTCCTCTGAAATTAAATGAAATACAGAATAAATGTTTTAAAGTTTATTTGTCTTATATTAAGATGCATTGCATAAACAATCCTCGAACCAGTTTGTATAGCGTGTAGGTATCTTAACAGATTTTTTGCAGTCTCCTACCCCACTCCATAGGGAACGTTTTAGAACTTGTAGCTCTTTTCATCCCCGGAGCGGCTGCTCATCGGATAAAACAAGATAAAAGGTAACGATAAAAATAATTCTTCAAATCATGACATGTGGTTGACTGAAGTTTAGAGTCATGTCCGTAAGGTCCATAAATTTGGTGTGGTATGTATATCAAATAGTGGATCATTACTTAAATAATCTTTCAATACTACGATTTCCAAGGAAATTTATCTACGCAGACTCCATCACTCTATCATCTGTCAAGTTTTATAACCTTCAAATCTGTTGTGGAACAGTCTTCAAGGTTTGTTTTCCATGCGATATTTCCAATTTTTATCTTTATATATACCTACCTAATTGTGGAATTGCATTAAGAAATTATCGTTGTACCATACCATCACGCCATTTCCCTATTTGGGGTAGGCAGAGAGAACCGAACGCCAGACTCCTCTCTCTTGACATACATTCCTCGCTTCATTCACGTCCATACATCGTCTCATACACGCTCTTCTATTATTCTTACTTCTAACATCTCCATCTTTCAAAATCCCATTTATGTGATCGTGCCAACTCTTTCTTGGCCGACCTCTACTTTTCATTTCTCTTTTATCAGCCTTGTATACTTTTTTTGTCAGACGGTCATCACTCATTCTTTCTTTCTATGTATGTAAAAGCGTATTAAGACATATTTGTGTATATATTTTTTTTTCGTTTTCAGAGAAATGGAAACCGAGCAAATGCACGCTTGAAGAAGTGTTCAAGGGTTGCGCTCTCTTCATGGAGGCCGCCATGTTGGAGCCTCAAACCCAAGTGTCAGGAGCTGTCGTCATCTTGGACATGGACGGCCTCTCCATGCAGCAGGTCTGGCAGTTCACGCCGGCCTTTGCCAAGAGAATAGTAGACTGGTTACAGGTATGAAAGTGTCAAAGGTATTAGCAGTCATTCTAACCGCCAGGGGGTATGTTCAGGTTTAAACCTAACACAATGCAGAATATTCATTTGTCGTAATCAGATTTGATATCAGATTCAAGTCGCATGAGTTCCTTTAACAGAGTGGATTACTACAGAATCCCTCGCATTGCATCCAATTTAATTCCACCCTATCATCGTCTTACTATGGATGACCGCTCAAGAAATCGAGGGACAATTGAACCTTGATAACCCAAGAGTAGCAGCTTTCTGTCAAAATAGATCATCGAATCTAAATAAAGGAATAACAAAAACAAACCTAAATAAAAAAGAATATATAATAATCATAATCAGCTTCAGATAGGATCTTACCTAGTGAAGTAATTTACTTTAGCATCTAGTTTTATGTTTCATTTGCATTATTAATAGTTTTGTATTGTTGTTTCTGGATGTATAAAATTGTATTTAATGTTATTTTACTACAAAAAAAATATTTATATGTACCTTCTTTTAAAAAACAGCGATTTCGATGAATAAAAATACATACATTAAAAGATGAAGATATTTGAAAGAAGCAAAAGGAAAGTCGTTTAATAATTATTTGATAAATATAGTTTCTTTAGATTTTCCTAGTAAATTTGTACAGTTTATGAGGACGAAACATCATTTGATATTTTCTGCATTTCAGGACAGTATTCCAATGAGAGTAAAGAACCTCCACGTGATAAACCAACCCTACATATTCAACATGGTGTTTGCTCTGTTCAAACCTTTCCTCCGCGAGAAACTGAAGAGCCGCATCATATTCCAGGGAACTGACAGAAAGTCCTTACATTCCTACATCAGTCCAAAGTGTCTCCCACCAAAGTATGGCGGAAGTGCTCAACTGCCAGAGATCTCGGGAGACCAGTGGCTGGAGCTCTTGATAAAGTGTGATATTGAATATCAAGGTAGCTATTTATACTTACTATTTTTGAATTTACCTTTTTTTATTCTTACTTAACCCCTTTACACTTGGACTACGATGCCTAGATATTGAAGCGTGTAATTTGTAGATAATTTATACATACTATGTTTTTCGTTTTTATTAAAAAATTGGTGACACTTTATATTTTAGATTATTTGAGAAACTTTATTTTTCTATACAAAAGATCTCAACGCTAGGGCAAACAAAGTACCGTTACAATAGTTTTATTTAGGTGATTCTCAAATAAGTAGATCAAATGGATCATTGGCAGACAAATTTAGTGAACCTAGGTTCGAATTCTGTCTCAATAGATATTACTCAGTACAATTATTTATTTGTTATCGGGAATTTACGAAGACAATACGATATAAGAGAATATTTTTTATTTCTTAATTTATAGAATGATAAATTACGACGACATAACTGGTAGGTACCAAGTCGTTTGGCTTCTGTACGAAACCCGGATTTGATTACGGGAAAAATTATTCCTAACGCTTAACTAGCTTCTCTGGGCCGAGATCACTGATTAGTTGGAACAAACTCGCGACTTGTATAGTATGCAAAGACGTATTTTAATATTTTATACGTCACGGATCTTTCTCTACTAGAATTTAGTATTAAAAGATTATTTTTTAACTGTCTAATATTACCCAGTGCGTCTATCTATATATTGCAATCAAAGTATTATAAATCATGATAAGAATCTTTCAACATCTAGCAATTGATCAAAATGCATATCTTTCATTATTATTGCAATAAATAATATGTGATTAACGAGCCGATAGATTTTTATCTAAACAAACTAATGTCTACCTTTTAAAATTCCTATACCTAACTATATAATTTAACTATTTTTGTTTTTATAATGTTTATAACTATTATGTGCAATTATCTTGATTTTTTACTTGTGTAATTAGTAATTATAATGAATTTACTATTAATCGTATTATTTTGTTCGAATAATTTATCAATTAATTCATAGATTAATAGATGGAATATAAATAATAGTGTGGGCCGAAAAATACTTTTTTTTTTTTTTCGGTTCGCTGTACCGCGGAAAACTTGCCTCTATGATTACATAATAAAATCGGCCTTCGTGGCTCAGTTAGTTAGGTATCCGACTGCTGATCCAATGGCTCCGGGTTCAATTCCCGGTGGGGACACAGCTTTTTAGACACAGTCTGGATCTGTAAGACGATTAATATCGTATGTCTCTAGAATGTGGTAACTTGTTATTGGGTGCGTGTTAAATTGATATTTGACATAGTACCTGTTTGTTGCTCGAGAGGTCAATTTTAAATAAATGAATGAATATGAATGAATATGAATGAATATGAATGAATATGAATGAACATGAATGAACATGAATGAACATGAATGAACATGAATGAACATGAATGAACATGAATGAACATGAATGAACATGAATGAATATGAATGAATATGAATGAATATGAATGAATATGAATGAATATGAATGAATATGAATGAATATGAATGAATATGAATGAATATGAATGAATATGAATGAATGAATATGAATGAATGAATGAATGAACGAACGAACGAACAAATGAATGAATGAATAAAATGCAAAGCGAGTCAATCAGTATTTAACAACCACCTCAAATCAATATCCTAGTTATAGTTGTAGCCGAGATGGGGGCGATTTGTACATAAACCAACGAAGCAAAAAGACACAAATATGCGCTCTGCGCAACCGGAAGCTCGTTCAAGCTTCTTTGTAACACGAAATCTGGACATAAAAATTAAGTAATGTCCCTCTTTTATGGATAATTGAAACTGTTTTGAATTACGAATTCGTGTAAACAATCAGTAGAGTGATATTATATGTATCTTTTCTCCCATCAAAATATTTTTTTTGAAGCGGGTAATGCTTGTTCTTGTTCTGCATTTGAAGTTTTGAGCGGTTGATATCTTTTCCCTTCTAAGTTTTTTTTATCACCAGCATGAGTTTGATCGAAATCAATTCAGACACTGAAATATTCTATCACACTTGAGGCGATATCTGTTTACGACGAAATACCTACGTCTGTTTGCGGCAAATTATGGATTTTTCAAATACTTAGCACAACCTTGAATTTTAGTATATGTACTGCCGAAGCAAGTACACACAACCTTGAATAAAGTAGTTTCAGTTGTTTTTAATTTTATTCTATCGTGTTTTTTTATCTATATACTAAAAGTTTTTCACAGGAGCAGTTTAATATCTTATTCATAAATACATAGCCTTAAAAATGATAGAAAACTAGTTATTACTTTTAAAAATTAAAAATAAAAAATTCAAGTGCAATGCGCTGCCTGGAAACGCAATATTAATAAAATTTTGTTTTGCATTTTATTAAGATAACCTCGATACAAGTTTTCTGCGGCATAGCGAATCGAAAATCAAAATAACTTTTTTCGGCCCACCCTATTAAATAAATAGGTACCTATAATATTTTTTTTAAATTATTGAATTCAAAATTGTTTTCTTACCTTTCCTTTATTTCTTAAAATATCTCACAATCTTAAGAGGCTATAGTAGGCTATACATTATATTTTGAAAATAATTTCCCTAATACCCTCAAAAGATACGTCTTTGAAATAAGGAACAGTTTGTATGTACATCTTTAATCTATTGCATGATTTTTTTGAATTTTGAATTTGTTTAATACTTTTCTTGTAAAATTAGTTTTAGTAAAACCCTTTTTAATTTTTTTACTGTAAGTAACTAAAAAACTACAAGGCCTATGAAGTATATTTTTACTTTATTCGATAGAGAATATGAAAATCTACCGGCTGAATTTTTTATTATTATAAAATTTCAATGACTCTTCTTGCTATTTAAAAAAAACCTCTAAATTTTACCATTTTCGCACGATAAAATGTTGTATATCACATATCAGGTGATATACAATATTTTCTCGTGTTTCATACATTAGAAGCTAATTTAGTGTGCATTTTTGCGTATATCCGTATATCCAGGGTATAGTAGGGCCTTAAATGTAATATTTGCAATTTGTGTTTATGCTGATACTTTTTTTTTGTATGGCCGAAACTGACTTAGCATTGGATTAAACCAAATAATTGGATTAGGCCAAAAGTGTTCCGCAATGCGGGATAACCAGCGACAGGTGTGATATGTCCGCAATATAAAGGACGACAAATGTGTGTATTCACAGATACCAATCTCGTCTCACCTAAAACGTTATTCGAAAACGATAAAATTGGAGACATTTTTCTAAGACACAGCACATTTCTTTTCTAATGGGTTCAATTCCAAGCAGAAAAAATGATTATATTAGATATATTAATTACGTGATACTTGCTTCTCCAATCTAGAAACACTTATAATAATAAACTAATTTCTTGCCAAATATTGAATAAGATATTTACATTTTTCAATACACGTTATTTTGTAATAATTGTTTATTGTTTTTTTTTCTGTTTCAGCCATAAACTCCTACGGCTATAAGAAAAAGAATTAGTATATTAGAATCTACTGTGACAGCATTGTATTTGATGTTTATACGTACGGAATATATATATTTTTTACTTAGATAAATTTAACAGAACTGCATGCATTAAGAGGGTATATAACGCTAAATCTAGTGACTGAAAACGTGATATATTAAAACTGATCAATACACTATGAAGTTACGTGTTAGTAAGTGTAACTATCGCGTGATTTGTTGATTTTTTGCATTTCAAGAACAAACCTGACTTGAAATGAAAAAAAACATCGGTTATTCACATTGATTTTACGGACTCTGAGCGCGTAAAAGATTTATTTCTCTACGACATATATTATAGTTATGGAGTAATTTTGAACATGCTGTAAAAGAGGATGTCAATAATAATATTTTTTGAGGAATTCATGTTGATTTTAAGAATTAATAAAAAAATAAGACAAAAATTCACTAGACTAATGTTGAAATTTCGTAGGTTTTTTTTTTTACAAACACACTGATTTCAAATTTTGAGAAATTTGATTTCAAAAAGTGACGGTTTATATACCCTTTTAAGTATTTTGTCTATCGTTATTCTTAAATGATCATAATTCGTACTATTCTCGATGTTATATTTTCATTAGTTATATTAAAAATCATTTGATGACATGTGTATACTGAATTGACTATAACAATTATAATATAAGTAGCATTTATTTTTTCTGAGTTTAAAATATTGTATTCAAGTAATGGCCATTAAAATAGTAAATATTAATAAAGAAAAAAAACACTATTAAGTATCGAAGTGTCATAATAATATACAAGATTTATTGTAAAAAAATTATAACATTTGTTATTTTTAAGTTGATTGTAATTTCATTTTCGTCTCCGTACATAATTTATGGGGTATTATGTATTTTTTTTTAATTATACGAATTTTGCTAATGTTTTTTTTTAATACTATAAAATGTTTGTCATTTTGGATGAATAATGAAAAATAATAATACCTATTTCTTGTTTTTCCATTTGGAATGGCTTATAATTTATCATCATAATTTATCTTGGTAGCTGTAACCTATTTTTTTCTAAGATAGTGCGATTTCCTTGTATTTAATTGAATCAATTAATTAAAAATAGCTTCAAAATTATTGGTAATATCTAACTACCTACCACTGGATCTAAAGATCTGAATTTTGTGAATTATTTTTCATATGCATGACTTGTTTTTTTAGTTTAAAATATCGAAATTTATAATAGTAGTTTTTAATGGATATTTCTACATACTGGTTAAAAATTAAAATAATTTTAAATTAGTTTGCTCAATAACAAAAAAAACTACGTTCATCTATGTATAAGCTGTGTATCTGTGATGGTATTTAATCGTTAATTTTTAATCATAATAATATAATATAGATTTTTGTTTTTTTTATATAAAACAATGGTTGCGGCCATTTAATTTTTGACAAAACAGATTCATGTAATCTCATTTTGAGTTGAAATTTGAATTTAAAAATATACTTATATTTTGCGCGTTTTTATATATTTTAAGAATGAAATTCATATTCATATTGGACATTATTTCTAATTTAGATTCAAAGTACCTTTACTTAAAATTAAAAATTAATCATCTCGAATTTCGCGAAAAACATAAAAAGTATTTTTTAATAGTTTATTTAGTGTAATTATATTATCTTGCCAAATTTAGATTCCTTTTGAAATAAATTAGACTACAAAGATATTTTTATTTAAATTCAGATAATTATAAGTAAAAAAATCTTTAATATAATTAAATAATGTCATTTGGTTTGGTGCTGGAATGGGTTAAGTTAATTTTATTGTGATATAAATTAATAAATAATAAGTTATACTTTAACTACATATTACCGTGATATTAGTGAAAAATTTTATCTTTATACAATTTATATTGTGAAAAAAAATCTCTTTTTGTGATAAAATCTAGATTTTTTTATGAAAATCAATTATTACCTAATAAATATTTTTTTATAAAAAAAAATATTTATTACTTAATCTATTTTAAATAACTTGTATTAATCAAGTTAATTATAAAAATGTTAAAAGGTCATTATTCCATTTTTGATAAAATTCAACATGAGCTTTGCATATAAGATGCTACAATGAAAGATTTTCTTAGAAAATTCTAAGCTATCCAGTTTACATCCCATCACTTGCACAGTCAAGTCATATTATAGAATTATTTAAATTTAGAAATTTTTTTCGTTGTAATACAATTATTTATATCTTAATTTAAATACCTTATTATTTTACGACTTCGAAAGACAGGAAAACGACTGCTTAGAATTTTCTAAGAAATCTCTTATGATGTCACTTATGATGTGTGATTTTTGTATCAATAACACGTAATTTTCCTACGTGTTTTAGAATATAATTTTTATGTTTGGAGTAAGATTTTGTACCCATCTATGTGACAATTTTTGATCATTTTTTTTGCTGACTGAAGAAAATTGTCTTCGTAGGCAGCATTTGAGAATATATAATTGAAATTTGTGTACCTATTATTATAATAATATTTTTTATACATAATTAATAAGAAATATTAAAAATATATATTATAAAAATATAAAAAAATATAAAAATATATATTTTGGCTGCTTCAGAACAGATCTATTCTAGTGAGGCGGCTATCTTATATTAAAATAATGTATATGTTTATATGATCATAAATAAATAAATAAATAAATAAAAATATTTAAATAATATTGTATTTTATTTATTTCCTTCAAAACATATTTCAACGCCCGGAAGTATTTTTAAATATTTTTTTATTCTATGCTATCAATGGTTTTGCTGATGTACTCACTTTACTTTGTAATGTGGTTGGTTGGAAGAAATTGCCTAATGACAATGCAAAATATATTTGTATTATTTACTATACCGATCAATTTAATGGGTTCAAGTTGTTTTGCGATAACTATCGCAAAGGGATTTAAATTTAGAAAAGCAAATATTTTTACTGCTACATAACTGTGATATTGATATCCGATTTATATTTAAATATCGAATGTGTTTGGGATACCCCACATCCACATCACTTTGTGTACCAATTCCCTGGCCTAAAGTCGTGGCTTATGTCAGCTCTATACATTTCCTTACTCTGTGGTGAGGGCAGGTTAAAAAAAAAAAAAAATAAATAAAGTAATTTACTCCAACATAAAATATATAAAAAATTAAAAGGTAATAAATATCCTGTGGTCTACTTCTGGTACCACACTTACCATTTGTCATAAATTCTGTTTTTCTTTTCTACTATAATCGGCAATGCTATATATTATAATCATTTGAGTGGTGATGTAACATCGTATCAATTTGTGCAAAAAAATAATAAAGGACAAAAAAATATTTTTGTAAAATAATTCTTAGAGGATTTTCCTCATACATCCTCATTGAAGTTAACAGTTCGAGTCTGTTGGAAGATGGCAATATAACGTTTTTAATAAACACAAGTTTGTATAAAATGTATGTTTATTTAATAAATAAAACACAAAAAATAGCTTTACAAGTATACACAGATTATTTTTATTTGACATAAAATCACAATTTATATTCATATAATTAGATAAGTACTAACAATTTTCAATTCATTGATTTTGGAATTTTTACTGTACATCAACACAATTAAAGTCAAATATTTGAGATTATCTAATAAAAGAGCTGTTAACTTTAATTTAGTAAAAATATTAAATACATACATATCACATTTAAACTTTTGAAGCGGCCCAATTTATTCAAATACAGATAACATAATAATTGTATTATATTTTGAATATTTTAAATCAAATAAACAATAGATACAATTAAATGTTTATAAACGTTGTTGTACACTCAAATATTACAAAAATATATATTTTTTTACTTCAAATATTTATTCAGATGATACTTTAGTGTTTTTCTTAAATCTGCTAAAATGTATTTATTAATACAATAGAATTAAAATTTTATCCCTAGTAACAATAAAAAAATATAACTATAT
This sequence comes from Molanna angustata, assembly GCA_963576475.1. Lineage (NCBI taxonomy): Eukaryota > Metazoa > Arthropoda > Insecta > Trichoptera > Molannidae > Molanna > Molanna angustata. The sequence continues at coordinate 41,751,784 of OY754968.1, forward strand.
TTATATGTGTACTTTTTTTTAATGTGTTCACCATTGAATAATTATTTCATATAATTTTGTCAAAAAGATTTGTAACACTGCCATCTTTGTGACAATAGTGAAACCTTTTTGAGTATTTATCGAATGTTTGAATATTTTCTATCAAACCAATTACAAATAACGTTTTATCAAAACAACTTTAGACTTTATTATAGGATTTCAACGACAGGTGGAGTTCTTCTTCTTCTTCTTTTAAGCTTATGTGGCATTCCACGCAATCAATAGAATGATTTCTGCCTATATAAAAAAGATATTAAATTATTTTGAGACTTGAGGTTATTGCATTATAGATTGAATCCATTAAGGCGAAAAAATTAAAAAGTGGAAATAAGTATGCAGAAGTTTAATGACAAAAGATATGACATATTGATTGGTAGTGGAGTATTAAGTGTATAGTACAAATCGTAGTCCAGGGTCTCGAGTCTCTCGTAGAGCCTTACAAATATTGTGAAATCAAAAAAATTAAAATAAATAGATATTTCAATATTTTAAAAATATTTTTTTGTTATAAAGCATACAACACAGTAACATGCCATCATGCTATGCCACAAAAAAACTAGGTATCATTTATTTATTTATTTACGGTTACAAACAGTAGCAATTATAAAATACGTTAAATAACACAATTAATTACCCACAAATATAAACCAGAAAATGTAACACAAATTTTTACAAAACTAAAAAACATACATGGATGATGGTGGATCCTAATCAAAAGACTCTAGGGAAGGATTAAATGGAAGATCAGATCAACAATTACATGCTTCGACGATGACAAACATTATTTGCTTCGTTTACACTCATACGTGCTCTACCCTGATTCTGAATACCTCTTAATAATTTTTATTACTTACTGTTTTCTCCGGATATTTCGTGGCTATCCTCTGTTTCTCTTCACATTTTTATCAAATATTTTTTTTCTGCAAACGTTCAACCTCTCAATGTATAATTTGTTAAAAAAATATTTTAATGAGAAAGTAAATTTATTTATTAATAAATTAAAAATAATTTTCATAATAAACAATAAAAAGCTCAATATTACTCATTTTTGTGTCTTTATACTCATATTTTACATTTGTGATAAAATATAAAACCTACCTAATACAATCAAATTAACATACTTATAAATTATTTTTACATCACATTTCTTAAGTACTATACTTATATACAACTATTGAGTATAGTAAAAATATAATATCATAATGTACATAAACTGATTTTGACTAAAAATATTTTTAATTATTTTAAGTCGAATCCAGCGACAGATTATCCCTTATTAATGTATATAGGTATTGTCCAAATATACATGTAGGTATTTTGCTAGGTAAGTTATATTTTTCTTACATTCTATCTGAATTATTTATAATGAATGTTATGGCTCCTAATTTCAATCAAGTGTTATGATATTTTGTGGTTTGATTTGTTGTATCCGTAGGAATCGGCAACTGAAAAAAAAAACAAATATGTAAAATTCACTACATGATAGAATTAAAAATTATTTATAACAAAAAATGTAATTTTAAATTATATTGAATCAAAAAAAAATATTTCCAATAAATTAATAACATTATTATATGTGAGATTTGTGACGAAATAATACGAGCAGTTCCAATTCAAGATTCAAACAAATATAGTCAAAAATATATTGGGTGTGCATTGCGCGACCTCAAAAAGTGATCACGTCAACCAACCGATGAAGTCGTACATAAAATACAAAACAAAAAATATACAAACAATTGCAGTAAATTTAAAATGATTACGAAAACGTCTAAATCAACAGGCGACCGTGGATAAAAGGATTTTATAAATGCAGTCAACCTTTTGACATTTCTCATATACTAAAATTCGGATAGCCTAGTCTTCACACCATTTTTTTTAAACCTAACCTACAAAAGTTTGGTAAAAATAGGTCGGTTAGGTTTGTCTGTAGTTATAATTGCGACTGGCGTGAGCCAGTTGCATTATAATATAATGCAAATATAATATAATTATATTAAAATAATTATATAATATAATTATATTAAAATAATTGTATAATTATAAATATATGCAAAATATATATTTATATATAAAAAATATATATTTATATATAATTTATATACATATAAAAATATATATTTATATTATATTTATATATAAAAATATAATTTATATATAAAAATATATATTTATATATAAAAATATATAATTATATATATATGCAAATAAAGTTATAATTATATGCAAATATAATATAATTATATTAAAAATATTAACTAAAATATTAAAATAAATAACTAAATTGTTATTTTTACCAAACTTTTGTAGGTTATGTTTAAAAAAAATGGTGTGAAGACTAGGCTATCCCTAAAATTCAGACGGATAAATTTAGACGAATCAAAATAAGACATATTAAATATATGATATACTCACGTTTAAATTCATCCTCGTATTTACATAACAGTTCGCAGAGCAATTTTCCTGGAAGTTCTGGCACATCCATTGTACCGCCATGTTCCGGTCGCAGAGCGTTAGCCGACACGAACTTCTTGAGGGACGTCCTGTCCTCGCCGTGGAAGTGAATCCTGCTCCTCATCTTCTCCCTCAAGAAAGGTTTGAACAGGGCGAAGACCATGTTGAAGATGTACGGCTGATTGACCACGTGGACACCTTTCAGTCGCAGAGGGATGCAATCCTGAAAATATTATTTTTGATTCTTACAATACATTACATTACATACCTACTTATCAATCTTCAATCAATCAATATTTTATTGAAATAATAATATGCAATTCAAATATATTTTGACCATATCTAGTAGCGACATCTATATTATGATACTCGTAGTTTATTAAAATGGTAAGTTTAATAGTACAAGTTATTCTTAATAGATGGCATATGTGTACAATAATCTCAAATAATGCAAAATATAACTGTGAAAAATATAATTAATCCGACCCGAACACAGTTCTAAAATCATATTTTAAAATATTTTATTCTTGGAATTGGAATAATATTTTTTTTATTAGATAATACTTAAGTAATAATAAAAGAGATTTTGATTGCACCGTTTAATGATTCTAGATCATTCCAAGGGCGCTGATTATTCAGTTTTGTACTATTCTACGAAACTAAGTTTTTTTAGTCCATATGAAAATGAAAAATGGTATATGTAGGTACTTCTTATAAATCAAAATTATCAAATAACCTTAATTGTACTTAGTATAAAACCCAGAAAATAAAACTTTTTGCGCTTATTGTTTAGTAGTGACATCTTCATAGTTTTTTTAGTCCATATGAAAATGAAAAATTGTATATGTAGGTACTTCTTATTAATCAAAATAATCAAATAACCTTAATTGTACTTAATATAAAACCCAGAAAATAAAACTTTTTGGCCTTAGTATTTAGTAGTGACATCTTCATAGTATTTTCTATACTAAGATTAAATCGAACCATCAACAGTATGTACATACATATTCAATATTTTGAATTGAGGCACCTTTTCATATTTTCGATATTGAAGTTCTTCTCTCATCATTTTTGTATTTTCAATAGGTACCTACCATTTAATGAATACTTATAATCATGTCATTATGTCGGCCTTCGTGACTCAGTTGGCTAGGTATCTAACTGCTGATCCAAAAGTCCCGGGTTTGATTCACGGTGGAGACACAGTTTTTAATTTTGTTTTCAGTCTGGATCTGTGAGACGATTAATATAATTGAGTCTCCAGAATGTGGGAACTTGTAATTGGGTGCGTGTTAAATTAATATTTGACATTGTACCTACTAGTTGCCCGAGAAGCGATATTAAATAAATACTTGTCATGAAAAAAAACTCTAATTAACCAAAATAATTTAACTTTATAAGTATATATATATACCTGTATCCAATGCACAACCATCTTGGCGAAGCTCGGAGTGAACTGCATGACATGGTTCAGGGTAAATCCTTTGACATCCATTACCACAATCACTCCAGCCACCTGAGTCCTTGGTTCTACCATTGCAGCTTCTAGAGAAAGCTGGATTCCGCGAAATAGTTCCCGAAGTGAACATTCACTTGGCTTCCATTTTGCTGAAAAAATATTGCTCTCTTCATACTTTGATAAGAAAACCTAGGTACTTGTTGATTTCAACTCATCAAAGAGGGCAAGATTCAATTGTATATTTATATTTATATACCTATTTCAATTTTATTGAAATTGTAAAAAAATAAAATAAGTACATAAATACTACAAAAAGTTATATTAAAATATGTTTTTTCAACGATCACTTTGATGTGATTATGAATGAGATCCAAGATCCTATCCAAGAAACGAACCATTTTTATATTCGATGCGGTATTAGTTAAGTAAATGATTCACTTCAAAGATGACGAAATGCAAATCGATCTTAATAATATTACTGTTTCGACATTAAAAATAATAGCACATGTATTGCAATTAGATTTCACATTTATTTATAATTATTGCACATTTTTTATTATATTTAGATCTGTACTTTATAGTAATAACAGAATCATTTAAATGATGATAATCATTAATGGCTTTATATTGTAATACTTATTCATTCTTGCCTTTATATTGTAACGATTAAATTTATCGACAAATGCGATAAAATAATTTTATTAAGGAGTACTAATCAAATTATAATAATCTTTCATATAAACCAACATATTTTTCATAACCGACTTTAATATTAACATAAACATTATGTAAACAGAGAAAAATGTGATTTTCGGTTCTCTCTGCCTACCCCATGAAGGACATGACGTGATGGTATGTATGTTTATTTTATTTATTTATTTATTTAAATCCACATAAACAATATAGAATAACAATGATACAATAGTACAATTAATCATGCAACATAGACAATTTAGAAAATGCATGCACTAACAAAATGCTCCGAGAGGATACTTAATTATAACAAGAACAGAATCAGTTCTTACAACATTAGAACAATAAATTAACCAGTACCAACATCCAGTAGATAAGAACTATTCCACTAAGCGGTACTTGTGTCGGAATAGCTTTACATTAATTTTAAATGACATAGTCCATACTTAAGTTTAATATTGGATTAGCCTGACATTTTGGGTTAATTTTTGGTTACCCTGACAAACAAAAGAGCACACATTTTTTTATAATCGGAAAATACAACAATTCATGAAATGTCTATAAAAAAACGATTATTTTTTTATTGCATATAAAAACGTAAACCAGCCAATGGCAGGTCATAAGCCCTGTAGGTGCCTACCAATGGATGTCTACCAATGGATGTGTATATATAAAGAAATAACTTTTGTTTTTACATATTACTTTTCCAAAGACATTCAAATCGTAGGTTCTACGATTAATATAAACGTACGATTCTTGTCCATATTTTCAATGTTATAAAACGCAAAATTCCAAATCTGAGGTCACGTAGAAGAACTACCACGAGTAATCATTCATTTCTGAAGCAAGAAGCGAATATTTTCAGTAAGTATAGGCACTGCCCGATCCATTGGAGAAGATTCTATAGCTGCGATATAGAACTTGCAACATTTAATTATAAAAACTATTGTAAGTCCTAGTTTATTTGCTACTTTTCACTAAGTAAGTATATTCAATGTATCTATGATTTCAATTCATTCTTCATCCTCAGTATCTGGAATACATGTAAATAATATACTTACTTCCCGACTGAATTAACAAAACCCTACATCCATGCTTATCCCTGGTCTCTTGGAAGGATATGATTCCTTGGTTCAACATGTTTCTCTCCTCGCTCGGCAGCAGATGATTGCACATGTCTGGATGTTTTCTTTTGAATCCATAAAATAATTTCATCTGAAAAAAGGAAGCGTTAGTCCAATCTGAGAATCCAATTTATAATATGAGCTATGCCGATCAATATTGGACAAATAATAAGAACATAGATATCACATATCACTTATATCACTAGCTATATGTGGCCATGATCCAATTTGTCTGGTTCCCCTTTCTAAGGGTTACGAAGGTCAGATGGCAGTCGCTTCAATGTAATAACCAGACTCGCCAATTCCAGGATCATGGTCAAAGCGTACCCCGATAGAAACGGGATAAAAGCGCTAAGGGGAAAGAAGAAGAAATAATAAGAACATAGATTTAATATTATGTAGGTACAAACATAATCGGCTTAAGCCCTTGTTAACGCCTATGACCTTGGGCGTTCTAGTTGTACACAATTTATGCATACTTATTACTAGAGACCGTATTATATGCATTTGCATATTTGCATATGCATTTGCATATTTTGGCTATTTTTGTAAGATATTGCATATTTCGACTAAAATCTACTGATCGTGCATAATTAAGAACATTTTGTAAAATTTTAACTGTATCTGTGAAACCGAGTACCCACCAATCTATTGAGATATTGAAAAAGTTCGTCAAATTAACTCCAACTTGCCAGAAACATTCCCAACAAAATTTCGAGAAAAGCTTGAAAACATATTAAACAACAACCTGAATCTTTATAAATGAATCTTTATGCCAAATCAATAGCTTCATCAATGGATCGAATTCAATTTTCCAGAGGCGATTCTTGCAAACATATCGTCAAAATTCAAATACTGCCAAGTGGAAGTGACCTCAGTGGATATAGAGAGATCGTTTTCTATTTATAAAAATATTTTAAGTGATAGAAGGCATAACCTCACAACTGAACATTTGGAACAGTACTTGATTGTTAACGTTTTTAAGAACAAAAATTTAAAATATGTATCTAGTTAGTAAGTAACTAGGTAATTTTTTTTATTGTACATTATGCAGTTTTTTATTATGAAATAATGTTATTTTGTAGTATTTATTTAAATTTGATGTTGCATATTTTGGCACATTTTGGCGATTTTCTTGCATATTTTGAGTATTTATAATGCATATTTGCATGCATATTTCGAGTATTTCATGTTGCATATAATCCGGTCTCTACTTATTACTTTCTAGTGTATGAAACACGATCAAATATTGTATATCACAAAATATGTGATATACACGAAGAAAAGAAAATATTGCGCGAAGAAAAGGTACAATAAAGAGATTTTTCAATAGCTTAGTCGGTTTCACAAATTCAAATTTCAATAAACACGCAATTGAATAAATATGTTAAAATAAAATGGTTTTGAGGGTTCTGGTACATTATAATTCTATGGTTCTGGCGAAGAGTTTTTCAAAATTTACTATTTAGTCTAATATAATATGTAGACTATTCTGTAGAGTGGTTTGGAATGTATCTAACTTTGAAATGTTTTATATATTCACATTGCCGCCCAATAGTAATATTTGTTGAAAGAGGTCTAAAGATTTAAAATTTGAATCTCTTATTAAATCGATAAATAAAACATCATTGATTTAATCATCTTCTAATGCTAGTTTATTCCCTTATTCTGACCTCGTGCTTCCCTTTCTTTTACATTGAATTGCCAAAATGTCAGAAGAATGCAGCCTTTTCTCACTCCTTATTTGATCGAGGAGTAGGTATGATGTCAGCGTATCATTCATCCTATTTCATTCCATTTTTTGGACAATAGGTAGTACATAAAAGTATGTTACTTTCGTCCGTATTTTGGGTCCATATCAAACAATATTTTCTCATGTGATAGATATGATATTTGAGTACTACAGAACTTGTTATATTTATCGAGAGTTTGTTCACCTTGTGAACTCCCACGGATATAAAAAAAATAATTGACATTTAATGTTAACTGCATCACGAGCAAGAATATAAAATTGCATAAATGGTATTCATCGGGGTCGTCAAGTTTCGTTTAGTTGGTTAAGGTCCAACCAAGGCTCAACCTATAATCACCTATTTATAAATTGAACCATTTGTCACTATGATGAAATGTAGCTAAATAAAAGAGCATGAAGTATTTTTTAATTCTTGTTATTAACATCGATGATGCAGGACATGTAGGTATACCTGTTCAAAAGCACTCTCTGCATAGAATTTGCAAGGCCTCAAGAACTTGATCAAGTATTCATCATTGTCATATGGAACATCGAAGTCTGGTTCCTCTGAAACAAAAAGGACAATATTTTATGGTTAATCATAAAAAAATAAAACATCACTATTTTACTGATTTCCACTTCTTCATAATTTGATTATAAGAGCTTCGAGATTTGGTACTAAAATTGATACCTCATAGTTTTTATAGTTTTGATTTATTTTGTTGGAAAGTAAAAATATTTCGCAATTATTGTGTGCGTTATCAAATAAAAAATATAGCCCATAATATACTCAACAAGCAGCATAATAATTTATGATTTTATGTCATAATTCTATATCATTATTAAAACTTTTTTCCCCGACTCCGTTCGGATATGTGAACAATAGGTATTGTTTATAATATCAAGCGGTGTGCAAAAACTCGGCATCACAATATTAAGAATATTAACTCTCAACTCTCAATCTCAAGCAATCCACTCTACCCTAAGTGCGTAGTCAACGTGTTAATTTAGCGATGGAAAAGAAAACAAAAGAGAATTTAATGTATGAAAGTGACAGTTGTCACGTGACAAGCAACTGTCACGTTCATATATTGAATTATTTTTTCTTTTCACTAAATTGACACGTTGACTATGTACCTAGGGCGGGAAGTCTCGTCAAACGATGAAATCAAAACCCTCATGATTGACCTATTTTTTATATGAAGTTCTATAATATTTCAAAATATTATAGAACTCCATATGATAATCATGTCCACGATATGGTCAATCGTGAGATTCGTGAGGGTTTTGATTACACTGTTTGAACAGACTTGCCCTCTCCCCCTAGGTCTGATTCCTGTATTGATTTTATTTGCCAGAATTTAATAATTTTAGAGAACGCTTATGTACTAGGTCACGTACGAAAGAGCCATGCTCAATCTCAGAATGACATATCGAATACGAAACACTGAGATTCATACAAGATCCGGAGTTGTTGATATTCGAATATGAGGCCAAGTTGAAATATAATAGTCATAGATTTGACATGTTGCTAGACTCAAAGAATAAATGTGGACAAACAGGTAGCGGAATGAAGATCTCGCGAGGATTAAAGAAGCAATAGGAGACCCTCAGTTATGGAAGAAAGAAATGTCTGAAGAGATGTGAGAGAGGCTTATGTTCATTAATGGACAGGAGTATCTGATTAAGCAAGTAAGTTAATGCACTGATATTATTTTAAAGTAGATAATTTCGTTAACATAGCAAAAGTACTAGATTACTAAAACTATATTTACGATTACAAGTTACATGTAACACATGAGGTACAACTGTCGATGTCGTAAGTACGTATAGATGAAGAATACGTAGGTACCAAACTACATACATAAATACATACCATCACGCCATGTCCCTTGCGGGGTAGGCAGAGAGAACCGAACGCCGCATCTTTCTATCCTGGCATGCATCCCTTGCCTCATCCACATTCATGCATCGTCTCATACATGTTCGTCTATTGCTCACACTTCTAACGTTTCCGTCTTTCAAAATTTCGTTCACATGGTCGCGCCATCCCTTTCTTGGGCGTCCCCGACCTCTCATTCCATTCCTTTCCGCTCTGTATATTTTCTTCGTCAGGCGCTCCTCATTCAAGGTACCAAACTATAAAACCTCAAATCAAATTATCTAATATTTTAAGATATTGTGTTTTTATTTTAAAAACATGTTTGTCAAGATAGGATAGTGTGGAGGTCAGACCGTTTTCCTACCCCGAATATGTAAACAGCTTGATGGTATGTATGTATGGAGATTTAGTATCAAACAATAAACAGAGAGTCCCCGTAGATATTGTGTATACTGTCATACAAATTATATGAAACGATGTCGTCATAAAAAAATGTTTGAGATGTAGGTACTACTATAATGTATAATACTTTTTATAGAAAATTTCTTTATGATTCTTTTTAGATTCATGGAAATATAAAATAAAAATTTAAACGTTGACAACCTCTAACTGAAACACAAATTAAAAATTCTAAATATAAAAATTTCGTACATATATGCTGCGAAGCCTCCAAGTTGGAAAACCGTGTAAAAGTCCACTACTCTATACAATTCTCTCACATGGGACTAAAGTTAATACTGTCGAACATTATGAAGAGAAATAAATTCTTTTGAACAAATCGACATTTGGATAAATGAATTTTAATCTTTCGATTTCCTTCTGTGATTAATGATACGAATATGTTCATAACCGTATTAGGTAATATAATTGAAGTGGTTAGTACCGTAGTGTATTGCACAATGTCAAGGTCTGTAGTTACCTACGCGATACAAGAAAGTACCAAACCGGAATCATACGAGAAAGAGAGACTATTCACCTTAAATCCCTACTGAAACTAGTTCTATAACTTGCATCGTAATGCATTTGAACGTTATACTAATGCCCTTACTACACTACAGAACTAACTCATCAGGTTCATTAAAGGTCTTTTGCAATACAAATAAAATTGCTCAAGTTATAGACAATATTATTACTCGTATTATATGACGCTCTGTACACAATATCCCATTGGTCAATTTTATTAATTTCATTGATTACAAAATATAGTCGATTGAAATTGTTTTCCGTAACGGAAACTTATTCTAAACGAATTTTCCCAGGCAAAAAAATAGTGGATTCAAGAACCTCAAATAATTATCACAAAGATCCTATGGGTTCTATGTTTAATCCATGTTTCAAGGACTTATTCATTCTTTAAAAAAACCTACTATTGCACCAAATGAATATACACATCGACACGTTACCCACCTCTAACTCCACCCCCAACGAAAATAACCAATAATTACTCACACACCCCCAACCCCGCTCCACACTCTAATTTAGGTACCTACCTAATACAAACGTCCAACATTAGTTAGTTGTAATTCGCCTGTCGATGGGAGTTCAGTTTCTCCCGAAACTAGTCGCGTTAAACTCAATTCAAGTGGTTATAGCAATTTAATATTATAATAAAACACCTATAAACTTTATTGGAATAGAAATATAATTAGTTATTTAACTGATATTGGTTAAAAGTAAAGTTCTATCTGTGATTATTAATTACATATAGAACCAACCTACACAATAGACCCGATATAACCCTGATTGAGAAAGAAACAAAGCAAACCTATTTAATTGAAATGCCTATTTCAAACACAACAAATTTAGATAAAAAACATACCTACAGAAAAAATCAAAAAAACCTCCTTATAGTTAGTAAAACAGATCAAAACCCAACAAAATCGGAACAAAATAAATTTACAGTAGGTAATAATACCTTTTAATATATCATCTACAAGAGTTGCAACAAAAAATATGAAGGATAGCATTAAAAAAACTCGATCTGCCCAATTTTATAGTCACACAGTAACTTCCACAGTAACGAAAAAACTTTAAAATTATTACGTGTTCGATAGTTTTTATTTCACCACCTTAAATAACATAAATAATAACTAAGCAACTTGAGAACTTCTCCGTTGTTTGTTTTTTTTACCGGTTACTCCGCAAAGAGACTGAATAATAGGTAATAATAATTGTAGAAAACGAAAGATTAGAGAATAAGTTCTTTTTTCTATGGATTAGAGTGAATTAGCAGAAATTTTTAACCGTGCATTGTATTTTAACGAGATGGACGAAAATATATCGTAAGAATAATGCTTCAGAAATAGAGTAGGTAAATGAAACACGTATGCCAGTTATTTTTGTAAAAAAATAATTATAAATTAAAAAAAACATCTAAAAAACATGTCGAATCTCATACAAATTGTAAGAAAGCTAGACTAAACACATTTCAATTACTTATAGTTTAAACTTTACATATGAGTCTCTCTTAATTTCAACTACGATTAAAGCATTGGTTTTCTATAAACATATAAGATAATTATGTTTGATTTTATTTTCTCCATAGAAGCATGCTACACCATAAATATACCATAATATTTAAGAGTGTAAAAGACATTGAGGTCGATAGTATAGATATAATGTACTGATTGCATAATATGTAGGTGTATACCTACTCTTGTATCGTAAGAAAAGTGAACGCGTGATAAAACCGGATTGAATTTCAATAAAATGATGTGATTCAGACACACAACACAACCTGTGAACATATGATATTATTGTTGCATATACAAATATTGAACGCATCCTATATATGTTTAAATATCATTTTCAGAAGCATACCAAAGATTATGTGTCTTTCTTCGAAGGTACGTCCATTTTGCTTTAAGTCAGGTCGGTATGTTCGTAGAAACGATTTCTGCTAGAGTATTATTTTTTTTGAATTTCTCAAAATACATGCAAAATAAAGAATCTTCAAAATCAATTTTCATCGAATACTTTATTTATACATGTATGTATAAAAAATTTCTTCTTCTTCCGATGGCTCTACAGCCCATATCGAGCCTTGGCCTCCATCGATCCTCGCCTCCAACTCCTCCTGTCTCCTGCTGCTGTCCTCCAGTCTGCTACTTGCAGTAATTGTTCTGCATCCTTTTTCACCTCATCCTCCCATCGCAGCCTGGGTCTGTCGACCTTCCTTCTTCCACCCGGATGTCCCTCAAGGATCCTCTTGGATGCCCGTGATGATGGCATTCTCTGTACATGCCCAGCCCATCTCAGCCTGCTTAGTCTAGCATGTACAAAGAGCCTAGGAGTCTTATAGATGCTGTATATTTCATACCTTATTCTCCAAGCTCCTCCATCATTCACGGGTCCCAGTATTTTCCGTAGCACTCTCCTCTCAAATGTATCCAGCATCTCTGCGGATCTTGCTGTCATCGTCCACGCTTCGCTCCCGTATGTCACCGCTGTTCTTATTATAGTCTTATACAGGGTGATTTTTGTATAAAAAAAATTAATTGTATAAAAAAATTTACATACCTACATTTTGCTTATTAAAAATACCTACAAATAGTTTGTTCCTACCTGAGAAGTGTCATCGAGAATTCACATTTCTCGAGAAATTAAAATCATCTAGAAATAAGAAGGCTATGTTATTTTCTTCCTGGCGCTGTCCCAACTTATCGCCTAGATCAGCTGTTAGGATCGGCTCTTCTCCTTGTCATTCACTGGTTATATCTCCCTCGATCCTGGGTGTTGCTATCCTCAAGGCCATTTTTCTGCGGGATCATTCTACATTGCATCATCCATAAGTTCTTGTGTCGTCCTCTAGATGACAGTCAAGGAAGATCCACCCACATAACCTGGTTTACCATGTATTCTAGAGGCTGTATGAGCTCATATTTTAATTGAACTCATTGTGTTCGCAGTTCGCATATAAACCTTGACCCACTGTAGCGCGTTACATATCAAAAAATTGCATTTTTCATTAACTCTTTCACATCTTTGGTGTTGTAAAGAGACCATGCCAAAATTACAAATAATGCAATGTACATCCATTTTCTTCATATTTCGTTTATATTTTTTTATTCGTACATAAATTATCTAACAAAAAGATTTAACGCACGGTTGGACAATGTTTTGAAGCATTATATCACAAGTAATATTTTTATAGTTGCACTAACGGACCCGACAGACGTTGTCTTGTCCGAACTATTTGTTAAACAAAAAAATATATGTAACATATATTTGAATCATATGGATGTTATTATTCGCTGAGCAAACTTACATTTTCTGGTTCGATGAGCCGCTAACCACTTTGAGGTTAGATTGATTGTCATTTCGTATATAATTGCAATACAGTATATAATAAGTGGTCAGATTTCTTAGTGTTGTTAGATGGAAAAAACTAAATATTGCTAATTCGACATTAGCGCCACCTATTGTAATTTATAGTCATAAAAAATCATGTTATTTATTTTCCTTTTATTATATTTATGTGTAAAATTCTATTTTGTGAATCTTAACCATTCAGGGACTCACACAAACACACAAAAAAATTCATCAAATCGGTTCAGCCGCTTAGGAGGAGTTCAGTAACATACACACGTACAGAAGAATTATATATATATATATTGTTATGAAATTAAGTACTATTTCTATTTAAATTGAAAATTTAAATAGAAATATTTTGAAAATAAGAACCCAAGAAAAATGAAAAAAAAAAGATTTGAGTAGTGAGTTGGAAAAACTAGACAAACCTTGTAAAAAATATAAATTGTAGAAATATAAATTGTAAAAATAAATAAGACTTTGAACCATAATAAAATAAATAAATATAAATTTCGGTACATTTGGTGTCAGGTGTGGGGTATAAAAATACCCAAGTATTTTTTGTGTAAGAAAAAAATAAAATAGTTATTTATAAAGACATTTATTATGGCATCAAAAAAAATAACTCTTTTAGAGTTGAAAATGGTTGATTTAAAACATGAGTTGGAGGAGAGAGACGCTGATACATCAGGAAATAAAAATGCACTTCAACTACGATTGAGAAAAGTGATGCAAGAAGTAGGTGAGGATCCAGACACATACCTTTTTGAAATGCCTTGCTCTAACAACGATCTTTGTCAAGTCTTAAAAGAACATTCCAGAGACATAGAAGAGAAGTTTCAAGAACATTCCAGAGATATAAAAGGAGAAATTAAAGAAATCAAAGGAGAAGTAGCGATGCTTCAAAAGCATTCAAATACTATAGAAAAGAAATTCCAGAATTATTCTATGACCTTTGATGAGAAGATAAATGAATTAACTAAACAGATGAAAGTTTTGGAGAATCAAGTGCTTCCTTCAATCACGCCAATGAATTCCGAGCAAAATTCAGCTGTAGATACAAATTTTAAGTGTGTAGAAGATACAAGAGTACCAACAGTGGAGTGCGTGCGAAATGATATGCCAACCTTTGATGGAAAATGCCCCTGGGAAGAATATTTAACATTGTTCGAGACAGTGGCCATGATAAATGGCTGGTCCATGACAAGAAAGGCCTCAGTGTTGAGTGTATCATTACGAGGTGATGCTTTAAAAGTTTTGGAGACAATTCCTCTAGCTGAGCGACGAGATTTAAAATTGTTGATTGAGAGACTTGAGATGCGATTTGGACATAAGCACATGGAACAGTTTTACAGGTCACAACTTAAGAATCGTAATCAGAAATCTAATGAAACTCTCCAGGAATTTGAGGCGGATATAGCGCGTCTAATTAGATATGCATACCCTACGGTTCCTGATGATGTGTGTGAAAGCCTTGCAGTAGAAAAGTTCTTGGATGGATTGTGGGCAAATGAGACACAACAAGCTGTAAAACTAGCTAGACCACAAACTTTGAGTGACGCTCTAACCCAGGCACTCGAATTTGAATCTATAAAAAAATCTTTACGAGGTCATGCTCAAGCCCGCGTTGTTGAGGCCGTTGAAGAGAATCAAAAACTCATCGAATGCATTGTCGAAAAGGTGATGAAGGCATTGCAAGGAAGAAAAAGACAGTTTCGCTGCTGGGGTTGTGGACGAGCTGGACATCTACGTAATCGGTGTCCAAATGAAGCAACAACGCAACAGCAACAGCCACAGGAAAACTAAAAAGGGTTGATGGGAAGGGGCAACTGTTGACCTACATTACCAATGCCTCAAAGAGATCTGCAGTTGTTGCATCATTCAGTGGTCGAGATACCAGTATGTTTATAAATGGCAAAGTAAATGGAAAGAATTTGAAACTTTTGCTGGATACTGGAGCAACGATGACAATCATGAGACCAGATTTGCTTTATAACAAAAAGTGTATTACACCAACTAAATGGACATTACGAACAGCTACTGGGGAGTCGGCATCTATATGTGGTGAGACATATGCCAACATTCAAATTGGTAGTTCTATCTTCGATCATCAGGTGCTAGTGGCGAATATAGAGGAGGAAGTTATTCTCGGAATGGACATAATGGCGAAATATGGATTCCAGTTGGATCTAAAGAGGCGATCTTTGAAAATTGGAGATGAAGATGTTCTCGTGCAAGAGCGTGAGGAATTTTCTACACGTGTTCTTGCAGCGGATGTTGTAACTATTCCAAAACAAAGTGAGATGTTAGTACGAGTCAATTTAGACTGTGTTATCCCGAATGGACATGTTTTGGTTGTGGAGTCCAACGCCAACAATGAAGCAGGAAAAGGAGTATTAATTGCAAGAGCACTGATTCAAAACCAAAAGGAAATTTTAGTCAGATTAATGAACATAAATGAATATCCAGTAACTGTCAAAAAAGGAGCTTATTTAAGTGTGTGTTCATCAGTTTCATCAGTAACACAAAATGCCTGCATCGCACAAGTTTCTTCAGAGGATGTACCAAAACATCTTGAAGACTTTGTAAAAGATGCTTGTAAGGAACTTACCAAAGAACAAAGCAAACAAATTAGATACCTCATTGCTCATTATCAAGATGTTTTTGAGAATGCGAGTCTTTCTAAAGGAAGAACCAATGTTGTTCAACATCAAATAGATACGGGTGACGCAAGGCCTATCCGCCAATTACCTAGAAGGCTACCATTAGCAAAGCGGGCGGAAGCAGATCAAATTATTCAAGACATGGAAAGGGATAGCGTTATTGAACCATCAAGCAGCCCATGGTGTTCACCAGTAGTGTTAGTTAAAAAAAAAGATGGCTCAACTCGGTTCTGTGTGGACTTTCGCTTATTGAATAATGTAACTAAGAAGGATAGTTATCCACTGCCTCGAATCGATGACACCCTAGATACATTGGCTGGTTGTAAGATCTTCTCAACTTTGGATCTAAAGAGTGGTTATTGGCAGGTTGGATTGGAACCCAAGGATAGAGAAAAAACGGCGTTTTCTGTTGGAAGTGGATTGTGGCAATTCAAAGTGATGCCATTTGGACTTTGCAATGCACCGGCTACGTTTGAACGACTAATGGAAAGTGTGCTAAGAGGATTATCGTGGGAGACCTGTTTGGTATACTTAGATGACATCATCGTAATTGGGAAGCGTTTTGAAGAACATTTAGGAAATTTGGAACAGGTATTTTCACGATTGAGGTTGGCCAACCTTAAACTCAATTGCAAGAAATGTATATTGTTCCGAAAGCAAGTCAACTATCTAGGTCATGTTGTCTCTGAGGAGGGAGTAGCAGTAGATCCTGAGAAGATTAAAGCTGTTCGAGATTGGCCAGTACTTAAAGACAAACATGAAGTAAGAAGCTTTTTGGGTCTGAGTACCTACTATCGACGATTTGTTCCAGGCTTTGCTGACATCGCAAAGCCACTGACAAAACTCACGGAGGAAAGCAGTGAATTCATATGGGATTTCAAGTGCCAACATGCATTTGAAGAATTAAAACAGGTTCTAATTAATTCTCCGGTTTTGAGTTATCCTCGAGCTGAAGGAATGTTTATTCTGGATACAGATGCAAGTAACGTTGGTATCGGAAGTGTGCTCTCCCAAGTACAAGATGGGGCAGAACGCGTGATTGCTTACTTCAGTAAAGTATTGTCGAAACCAGAACGCAATTACTGTGTAACACGAAGAGAATTGCTTGCTGTTATCAAGTCAGTTGAGCACTTTCGCAAGTATTTATATGGACGGAAATTTCTTTTAAGGACAGATCACTCGGCACTTGTGTGGCTTTTGCGATTCAAGAATCCTGAAGGTCAAGTGGCAAGATGGATAGAGAGATTGCAAGAATATGACTATGATTCTGAACATCGAGCCGGACTTCATCATAGAAATGCCGATGCACTGTCAAGGCGACCATGTCCAGAGGATTGCCAGCACTGTAATAAGGCTGAGGAAAAGTTTTTTATAGCTTGTAGAACCACGGTCGTTGACAATTTTTGGCAAGATGATGAAATACGAGCAGACCAATTGGAAGACCCAGATCTCAAGTTTGTAATGCAGTGGAAGGAAAATGATCAAAGACCTTTATGGGAAGAAATAGCTTCACTATCTCCAAATATTAAGTCATACTGGGCTCAGTGGCAATCCATTGTCGTGGAAAATGGGTTGTTAAAGCGTGTATTGGAGAATGAAGATGGAACACAGCAGAGACAACAACTATTGATTCCAAGGAAGAGAATTCCTGAAGTTCTTAAACTGCTTCACAATGATGTGTCTGGGGGACACTTGGGAGTTAAAAAAACCACAGAAAAAATTCGTCAACGTTTTTATTGGGTCAATTACAATGGAGATGTAAAAGATTGGTGTAGAAGATGTGTAACTTGTGCCACTTCAAACGGACCTCAGAAACGAAGGCGTGCGCCAATGAGGCAGTATAATGTTGGTAGCCCATTTGAAAGGATAGCCATTGACATAGCGGGGCCGTTTCCCACAACGGAAAGAGGGAATAAATATATTCTGGTAACAATGGACTATTTTAGTAAATGGACAGAAGCCTATGCACTACCGAATCAAGAAGCTACCACTGTTGCTGAAGTCTTGGTAAGGGAACTGATAAGTCGTTTTGGAGTACCATTGGAGTTACACTCGGACCAGGGAAGAAACTTTGAATCAGCCGTATTCCAGGGAATTTGTGAAGCATTAGGAATTCGAAAGACGAGAACAACTGCTTTGCATCCACAGTCGGATGGAATGGTGGAGCGAATGAATCGAACAATTGGAAGATTTTTGTCAAAAGCAGTGTCCGATCACCAGAAGGATTGGGACGAATACATCCACTTGTTCTTATTAGCTTATCGAGCAGCAATTCATGAGACAACAGGGCAAACACCGGCAAGTGTGATTTTTGGCCGTGAGTTACGGTTACCTTGCGACCTGCAGTATGGATCTAAGCCTGGAGAAGATCTAGTTGGAGAAGATTATGTGTCAGATCTTCGGAGGAAAATGAATGCTATACATGACCGTGTACGGTCCAATATTCAAGTAGCTAGTGACAAGATGAAGGAGCGATACGACATTAAAGCTGTGGAAGGTGGTTATCAGGCTGGAGACTTGGTTTGGTTATTTAATCCACAACGACGACGAGGCTACTCACCAAAGCTTCAGAAATCCTGGGAAGGACCGTATGAAGTGATCAAAAGGATTAATGATGTGGTTTATCGTATACGAAGAAAACCAAATGGGAAGCCAAGAGTGGTACATTTCAATCGCCTGGCTCCCTTTTTTAGGTGATAACAAGGATGAGGAAAAAAATCCAGTTGCTCAAGTTTGCAATGTCCAAAGTGAAGAAAAGACCTTCGAGGAATTCATGATGACTCCTTATCGACGCACTCGCCATGGTGTGACTGTAGAAATTGAGCAAGACCTCTTCGATATCCCAGAAGATAATGTTTTAGCTTACTGTGTGGCTCAAGACATGAAGATGACTAGTGGTATAGCCAAAGTTATCATGAGAAAGTATGGGATGTTATATGAGCTAAAAGCCAAGAATCTGAAGATTGGAGAAGCGGTCCATTCACAGCATGGAAAACAGCATTTATTCTACATGACGAATAAGGAAACGTCTGAGGAACGAGCAGAGTATGCTCAGATGTGGAACTGTCTACGAAGTATGCGGGATCAAATGTTACAGTTGAATCTTATGAAGCTCGGCATTCCAAAGATCAGTGATGGTATGGATTGGAAAGTGGTTCGGAATATGATAGAAGAGATTTTTCATAATACTGGAATTAATGTTCTAGTTTGCTGCTATAATCCAAGATACAGTAAAAATATAAAAAAAAGTGTACCATGTTACTTTTTCAAAGCATCTCACTGTAGAGAAGGTTCAAAATGCCGATTTATTCATCTAGAGAATTCTGTTCGGGACGAACTGAACTAAGAGGGAGGCAGTGTTATGAAATTAAGTACTATTTCTATTTAAATTGAAAATTTAAATAGAAATATTTTGAAAATAAGAACCCAAGAAAAATGAAAAAAAAAGATTTGAGTAGTGAGTTGGAAAAACTAGACAAACCTTGTAAAAAATATAAATTGTAGAAATATAAATTGTAAAAATAAATAAGACTTTGAACCATAATAAAATAAATAAATATAAATTTCGGTACAATATATAAAGATATATTTAAACAAACATTGGATTTTTTTCTCTGTCGGGAGTCAGTGATATTTAGATGACATTGCAAAAAGTATCTTCGTCACTTCATAGATGGTGATGGTGTTTTTGGCTTATTTTCAAACGAACAAATTTTCATAATTAAAATATATTCATAGAACTTTCAAAACTTGGATTAACAGGGAATTCAATAAGAAGGCATAATTGTTCATAGTTCATAGTGCCTATTCATAGTTCTGAATTTTTTAGCTCTTCATTTGAAGTACATTCAGCTAGACTATGGAATAGCCTAAGTTCTGATATTACGTCGTCTATCTCACTAAACATCTTCAAAAAAAGGCTACAGCAAAAATATTTATCTGACAACACCTGATTACATCTTCCTCTCCTCTTCCTTTCCTTATCCCTTAGTCTTCCTATCATTGCTATGAATTGTTATTATATGCTATCTTCTTCTTTTTTTTTTAATACATTTCTTCTGCTATCTTTATTTATTTTGTAATGTGATTAACTTATTGCCATAGTACACATTGTTTTGTATATTTAACATTTACTCTGGTTTTTTAATCTTCTTGTTATTATATGTACAAGAAGATTAAATAAATAAATAAATAAAAATTGTGGAGCGTTGCGCGAGCGCATAAAGTGATCACGTAAACCAGCCAATGACAAATCGTAACCCCTGTATGTGCCTTGAGTTCCTTGTTTTCTTACATAATATTCCAACTTCGTCTCTATTAAGATATTAAAAATTTGTCATAAAATATCTATGCTTAGTTTAAGGAGTACATGAGGATATGTTCCTATATGTACTTGTTAGAAGGACATATTCTTTTAAAAAAAAGTTGTGTTACAGTTGCACGTATTTTGACGCTGTCGGCATTCAACAAAAAAAAAAAACTAATATAAACACAAATACTGTATCTTACATCATTATCAAATCACAAACTGAATTAATGTTCGTGATATGTAGAGTAGTAGTGTTTGGTTTTCAAACTACAATGTCATTAGGTGACAATGATTTCTACATATTATATCTATGATCATAAATTTGGTATTTTTTACTGCAGAAATTTTGACATTGACTGTGTAGGTATATTTAGTTGAACATATCTTTCAATGGATTATTTTTATATTTTTGACGTCCCAAGTATCAAACGATATCTTACTAAAGTTTGAACGTAGGTACCTATGTATATTAGTGAAAAATAAAAACAACACGAGATAAAAATTGAACAGGTTAAGATTGATATGAGTATCTTTTAAAAATAATAAAACAAGTATTCTCCTTACAATATACCTACTTAATGATATTTTATTATTAATTTGGTTCTCAAGGTTAACAAGATTGTTTAATATAACTTTGAGTATTTACTTCGTTATAAGTGGTGGAATTAAGAGCGCATCGTGATTAAATAACATCATTTTTATCTATATTTGAATTATAAATTAACTATAAACCACTTGTTTTTGAGTCACTTCGCGACATGTTTCGGAAGCGCTGTCCTTTCTTCGACCGACGTGTCTAGACTAACATGTTGAATTTGTGACTAGAGTCTACAATCTGAATCTACCCGTTTGCATTCTGTTTCCGGTTGGCTCTCTGATTGGTTGAGATCTCGTAGTATTAAGTCAAATGAGCTGTGAAATTTTATATTAAATGCGAAAAATTAAAAGAATATTATATATTTAATTTATAATAATTTATAATTCAATTTATAAAGCAACTCGCTCACGCGAGTCGCTATTATTATTATACACAAACTTAAACCTAACCTAAGAATGCAGAAAAGAAACTCAGGGGCTAGACGCTACTGAATTTGTGTGTATCTGACTGTGAAGCGAGGGGGGTGGCGGTTTAGTGTTGGTTGGGTTAGTGGGGGGAGGGGGGAATTGTGTAGTGTTTTTTGTTTTTGATGGGGAATATATTAAGTATTTTATTTTTATTTTATTTATTTAAGTATTGGAGAAGTGTTATGAAAGGTATGGTTATTTATAAGTATTATGCCGGAATTTATGTGTTTATGTATTTCGAGTGTTTCTTTGTTGTTAAGTCGGTATCCTTTATGTTGTGTTTCGTATAATAGTTTTAGTTTAGTTTAGCCGGTAGATGGAATGACAGCGCCTCCGAAACATGTCGCGAAGTGACTCAAAAACAAGTGGTTTATAGCTAATTTATAATTCAAATATGGTTAATATTAACTACCACAAAATATCCGCCGAATCATTAAATTATATCATTTTTATCTGTCCAATAATTCCTAATCCAACTGTCGATTTGTTCAGGAGAACTTTGTTCTCTTAACATATCGACAATGTATCAAGCCAGAATACGCGAGAATTGTATGGAGAGGTCTACTTTTTTCATGGATTTTCCAACTTTGAAGTCAAAAAACACCAACTTAGAGGCTTCGCAGCATATATATTCCATACACGGATTTACTCAGAATTCGGAGTAGAACATTTCGTGTGTCTGTGTGTGTGTGTGTCTGTGTGTGTGTGTGTGTGTGTGTGTGTGTGTGTGTGTCTGTGTGTCTGTGTGTCCGTCCCCCCCTTATAACTTTTGATCCGCTAAATTTACAGAGCCTAAAATTTCAGAATATATAAACAGTTACAGGCCTACAAAACTTTTATACTCGGAATTTTGAATTTTTGTTTCAGTCAGGGGTTATCAACTTTTGAATTTTTATTTTATTTTTCCATATATCTCAGAAACCATAAACGGTAGAACGCTGAAAATTGGTACAAACATAGACAAATACAAAATCTCAAATTAGTTTTTTCGAAAAAATTCCAGGGTTTCTCAAACATTTTTTATTAAGAAAAATATTTTTTTTATGATAAATTTATGAGTTTAACTGCCTATATTTCCAAAACTTTTACAATTATCGAAAAAAGCCGAAACACCCCAACTAGATAATTTAATTTTCTATATAAAATATTAACATTGTAGTAGAAGATCTCAATTTTTTTTTAACAATTTTTTTAAAAATTGAATTTAGTGACGACATCGCTTCATACATTTTGTATGGCAGTCGCCTATACACAATATGTAAGAAGACTTAATAGTTTGTTACTTCATCTCCAAACATACATACATACCATCATGCAATTTGCATATTCTGGGTAGGAAAAAGGATCTTCCTCCATACTATCCTATCTTGACATACATACCTACATATGTTGTATAGAAAACAAAATATCTGAAAATATTCAATAATTTGTATCTATGGGTCTATAGTTTGGTACATATTCTTCAACTATACATACTATCGCTATCGACAGTTGGATCTCATGTGTTACATGCAACTAGTTACATAAATACATAAAGAAATCAGCAACAATATACACACAGACACAAATATTAGTACTAGAAATAGCACCATAGGAGGTCTTACGACTCCTTTATTTCGAACTACTACAGCACAGCATCATTATATATATAAAGGCATTAAATTATTTAACAACCTACCAATAAATATTAGAACAGAAACAAATTACAAATTATTTAAAGATAAACTCAAGACACTTTGAAACACTCTCCCTCATATTCCATTCTATAAAATTGCTATTTTTGTGGTTAATTTTTATTTTTCTATGTACCTGTTGTAATTTTAATGTTGGTGTTTTCTTGATTTTGGATGTATTTTTTTCTTTCTATATTTTGTTCTGAAATTGTGTCCTTTTTTATATATAATTGTTAATTGATTTGTTTTATATATTTTATAAGATTTATTTTATGTATTTTTTGTGAAGTATTCATATAATGTAAGCAAAGAGCTGCTGCTTTCCTACACACAAGCTTCTAGCTTAAATTAGGAAAGGAAATATTAATGTGTTGATATATGTAACCAAATATTTAACTTGTGTATTGTATAATAAATAAAAAAAAAAATTAATATGTCTTGTATTTTGTGTCGTTTCTCGGGCTACTATGTAACATATATAATAGGTAGATACTATGTCAAATATTATTTTAACACGCACCCAATAAATAGCTGCCGCATTCTGGAGACTAACATTATTTATCGTCTCACAGATCCAGGCTGAAAACACGATGAAAAACTGTGTCTCCACCGGGAATCAAATACGGTGCCTATAGCTCAGGAGTCAAATATCCAACCAAGTGAGCTACGAAGGCCAACCTTGAACATCATAATCAATATGTAGGTACCAAAGCATGCAAGACCTAAATATTTATTGACCGATAATCGATGAAAATATAAACGCAATTATGATTGTAAGTGAAAACTTGAAAAATAAATTTTAGTCGCCTCCGATCATATTTTGTATTTAACAAAATAAAAATATAAGTAAGATATCAAGATAAAGTTATATATAACGTGCATTATGACATAATAAACTAAAACAGCCATGAAAATGTTTCTGACAATAAATCTCAATGTATAAACGTTGACATCAAATAACTTGACAAAAAATATCACAAAATCTTTACATGGTTTCATATTTATAAATAAACTAGCGAGCCTCCGGCAAACTTCGTATTGCCTGTATTATTAAAAATGGTCCTTCATTACCACCCGTCGCTTCAGACCCTTCAGTACCTCCCGTCCCTTCAAGCCCTCAGTACGTCCCTTCCCTTCAGTACCTCCCGTTCCTACAGGCCCTTTAGTACCTCCCTCCCTTCATTACTTTCTGCCCCTTCAGTAGGTTAAGAAAAAGTTTAAATCCATAAATCATCCTGGAAGACCTGCTCAGAGATGGTGTTAAAATGATAATTTTCGTATTATTTTTTATTTTTTTATAAAAATGAGTACTTACCTATATCTATAAAAAAATATTAAATAAAGCTTTTTAAATTAAGTATAAATGCTTGTGGTGAACATTATATATTATGGTGTGACCTAACAGGAAAACAACCCTTATAACTGAGCTCTGTTATAATGATTCTAAATTTAATATCCCCTTTTTTTCAAATTAATGGAGCGAGGTATAAAAAAACTATGTCTAGTTTGCTTTTATACTCATTATATCTATTGTTATAGCAAAGTATGTAGTTGAATCTGTCTATCAATGTATGTGTGATTGTATGTAGCACAAAGACTTATGTATCATATAAACGTACCTATGTATGACGTACGATACGATCAGCGCAACCATCAATTTAATAACAAATTCAAACAAATGACTCCCTTCAAAACGGACAAAGAATCGCTTGGTACAATATTCAACAATTACGCCGAATATGATGTAAAAGGATTTGCTTTTCAAGGACATTGAGATATTGCAAATGAGATACGTTTAATATTATTTCATTGCTATTAATTATCGACAGTATGTTAATCAAAATGTGTTTTTAATTAAACATATAATATAAGACGGTTTTCTGTCTAACATCAATTACTGTGGCTTTATCAGCGCCCTTGGAATGATCCTGAATCATTAAACGGCTCTATAAAAAATATTATTATTATTTTTACTATTTATCATTATATGAATTAAAGCGCACTTTAGACTGAAATTTAATGCTTCCATCCAACCATATTCATTTTTTAGAAGAATATTCGTGTATTGTATAAAAAGCTAATGAAAAAAATATAAAGTACATAATGGGGAGTGGTGAGGAAAGAAGGGGACATGGATTGGATAAGGTAATATAAGTGATATTAATAAGGAGATAATGAAGATGCTGCAGATTTCTTTTGAAAGCGGATAATGTTAAATGAAACATGAAGTTGCGATGGGAAGTCGTTCCAATTCTGCTTAAACGAAAAAGATGTTGTGAAGAAAGAAGTATTGAGCACTGGGATCTTTCGGTTTCAGAACGAAGAGACAACCCGTGTTCAAAGTGGAAGTGAAATTGATTTCGTAGATAAATTGAAGCGATGGGTTCTCATTATTTCCATCAGAGGTTGGATAAAACTTCTGCCGATACTAGCCGTTCCAATAACCTCGATGCAATCGCAAGGTCTTTATTAAAATGTTAGCTATGTACGATGTTTCTTTAAAATGCAATAAAGAAAGCGTGAACATTGCATTTCACAAAATAATGATAGTTGTGGTCTACTTTTGATATTGCTGGAGATAACTATAATTATCTACATAAGAACGATGATATTACTTATCAAACGATAAAGACATAAATATGAGGAAACAATGAATGAGGCTGTTATCGATTGCTTTACATAAAATAAAATAAGCGAATTTCGTAATAAAATACACAAAACACTACAAAATATGCAATACTTTCATGCAAGTAAGTATTCTATATTTTGAGTATTTAGAAATAAGCATTGTAAATATACATGCAATAGTAAATGCTATGGATATTCGACATTAATTCATCTCAAAACGAGTGGGTTGTAGCCAACACTAAACTCTCCACACCACATTAAGTGTTCATTTTTTCTTCTTGAAAGGTTGGAAATCTCTAAATGCATTTTTATAAAGTATATTTCTATTAGATTTTAAAACAAATATAAGATTCCCAGGGGTCAAAAGTATACACAATACATCATACACACAAAAACATTGTCACGAAACTCATAGTATGCACTTTCTACGTGATACCAAATTTTAAGTAAAATTGCATTACTAGCAAGATGAGCATGTATGTATGAGAAAGTGTAACAATATTGATGAGGCGATGTATATGTGTCAAGATAGAAGAATGCGGTGTTCAGATCTCACTGCCTATCCCTTGAGGAAGATAGAAGTGGAGAGTAAAATATACACTTGTCTATAGAGACACATACAATATCAATATGAAGTTAATCACTCAATTTTCCTATACAGAAGCTATTTTACTTCTGTTATATACATTTTTCATACAAATATGAAATTTATTTCACATTGATATGGCAGACCATAGATTTTTTTCTTTAAATTTTGATAATCTTTGAATGCATTTTTGATAAGTGTATTTTTATTGCATCAAATTTCGAACATTTTAAAAATACTCGATTTTTCAGACCGTGAGAGTGTTTTGAAAATTTGGATAAAAGAAATCGTAGAGAATAAATTAACGGATGTCTATGGAAAACTAAGCAGCTCAAAGTTTATGGACTTTGCATACATGATATCAATTTGAAGTCAATTAGGTTGGACTGAAGAGAGGATACAAAAAAAAAACAACGTAAATGATGAATTCATAGAGAAGAAATTAAAAGTTGTCTATGGAAAACTAATCAGCTCTAAGTCTATGCACTTTCCTACACATGATATTAATATGAAGTCGATCGGACTTATAGATAAGACACAAAAAGGATAATATGTACGCCGTATGCCATACATACAATCACATCACGGCGAAATTCATAGTGTACACTCTCTATATGATACCCGTTGAGAAATTGATGTAAAAAATACGCTTAAAAATTATCAAATCATGACTCTCCACTATCCCATAGTGTGGAGAGTAAAAACTGACTAATGGACAAAAAAAGTACACACGCAAATTAAAAAAACAAACATACGTTAAAATAATTCTATCTTACTGATTGTTTTGTTTAAAGTTAGTTTTGTCAAACGACACAAATTATGATTTCATCAACTACAACTATTATTTTACATAAATCTTCGTTAAAACACTCCAGTCTTAATACACCGTAGATTACGGTACCACTAATCTGTTGAATATTACATTACGTAAAATTAATTTGCAAATTGCTAAATAATAATATATTTCGTTTCCTAAATTCCATTCTAAATAAATAATAGAAATCTAATTTAGATATTGCCAAATTTAATGATGGCCATAAAGTCAAATATTATCTACCAAGTGGGTACTTGTTTGTTTTGTAATATAATTTAGAAACATCTTAGGCCATTTAATAGATAATTTGGCCATAATGATTAGCTGTCTTAATTTAAATATTAATTCTTTTTCTTGTTGTTTTAGTTCGATACATATAAATACATAGATTATGTACATATGTATCGCTATAACCCAGTAGGTATGAATCTTGGTATCCTCAAGAAAAATTAATCTTCACCACTCCACACTATCAGTTGTCCCGCGACGCCAATTTGTCTCCTGCAGGTATGGCAGATATTTCACCACAATAATAATACATAAATACATTCATGTTAATACGACAGAGAGAACCCAACCCATTTATACCCTTGTCCATCAATCGACCCTACCGTTTGAGTTTTATTGAAGGTTTTTATATAAAAGTTTCTTTGTCGATCCAAACTAGTGATCACTTTCTGTACTTAGTACCTACATTTGGTATATAGTACACTTAGTAATTAGTACACGCAGTATTTAGTGCACCTAGTACTTAGTTTACTTGATACTGACAACAACTAATACTCTATATAAAAAAATTTAGGCAACCCACCCTAAGAAGAGTGATTTGTGAATAATCTATGTATATACTTAGTACTTAATACCCCCTATTCAGTTTTAACTATTGTAACTAAAATAGGAACATACTAAAATTGTAGATTTTAGATTTACGGTCTTATTACAGCGTTATAAAATATCAACTTGGACTAAATGGAATAAGAACGTACCTATTTTGGCCGGAACGTTCTTAAAAAGTTCCTGAGTTAGACGTATTTTGAATAATTATGAAAATTTCATATTTTTGTTACAATAGTTACCTACTGAATAGGGGGTTATATCTGTGCTTGAAGATAGTTTTAAAAAAATACTAACAAAACATTTTTATTTTTCAAAATATTCTCGGGCAACTAACAGGTATTATACTATGTCAAATATTAATTTAACACGCACCCAATAACAAGTTGCCACATTCTGAAGACTTGCTATTTTAATAGTCTCACAGATCCAAACTAAAAACACAAATGAAAACTGTGTCTTCATCGGGAACCGAATCCGGGACCTGAGCCACGAAGGCCGACATATATTTGGTATTCTCAACCCCTCAATCATATCAATAAATATTATTTGATAACCTTTTGCTCAGAAACAAATAAATACGTAGCAATGGCACTAGCTTAGAGTTATTAGGTCGATGTACCAAATGATGTCTGACTATGTGATAGTATAAAATGATATCACGAGTAAGTTCAACGTACCTATATAACTATGTGTAAAGTGGCTATGTGTCTCTATGTATACAATATACCTATTCCATAGTATGATTACTTAAACAGGATGACCTATCAATGAATCAACACAAATATAAACTATGCGAATATAATATTATATCATTGCCTTGATAACAGAGCTGTATTTTTATAAAATAGTATTATATTATGTACCTACCTACTCTTCACAAATATTTAATAGTAGGCCCTATTCAGATTCGACTAAAAAATTTATACGGAATTTTAGTATATGAGAAATGTCAAAAAGTTGACTGCATTTATACGGGACTCATTACGTCACACCGCGCGGATAAAATCCTTTTATCCACGGTTGCAAGATATTTTAGACGTCTTCGTACTCTGAAACGAATCAGAATTGGACATAGTAGGTACCTAAAAAGTTATGATATCATAATTATTATAAGCACATTTTCTCAACGGGTTCATGTAGAGAGTGTATACTGTCAATTTCTTGTTGATGTTTTTATGTGATACATGACACTAGCGTCTACAATCCGCATTTACCATTCCACATTCTGTTTCCGGTTGGCTCTCTGATTGGTTGAGATCTCATAGTGATTGGTTGAGATCTCATAGTATTGTCAAATGAGCTGTGAAATTTTATATTAAATGTGAAAAATTTAAATAAAATACATAAATTTAATTTATAACAATTTATAAAGCAACTCGCTCACGCGAGTAGCTATTATTATTATAAACAAACTAAAACCTAACCTAAGAATGCAGAAAAGAAGAACTGGGCTAGACGCTACTATACATGACAGCCCGTACGCAGTCAATCTGTATCGCGATCATTGATTTTGATCACGGATCGTGATCGAGATTGATCTACATATGAACTAGGTACCTCCTATGAAAGTTCAAACCAATCAAATGATGATTTGTAATTATAAACTAGTCAAAAATAGAAAACATATTAAAAAAATGGTATAGTTACAGTGTACTGAGCAAAAAAAAACTAAAAGAAGTAACAAAAAACAACAAGTATTAGGTAATATTATAAAAAAAAAAACTACAGCGAAAATATAAAAAATAAAACGATTTTCGTATAAAAATCCGACTCAATGAATCAAGATGAATAAAATAACTGAACTGAAAAAACACATTAAATGCACTATATACCTAAATTAATTAAAAATCACGTCAATTTTACATCTTAACACAACATGTATGACTAACATACATTTTGGTTACAAAATATTTATTTATATCAAATAACTTTATGAAGTCGTCGCAAAAACAACTCACTCGACTTATCGTAGGGTATGTGAGATAAATACTTCATGCTATACCTACATGCTTTTGTACAGCATGAAATAAGTACTTCATGCTTTATATTATGTTTTTGTATACCAAGATATGAGTACTTCATGCTATGCATGTTTTTTGTATAGCATGAGATAAGTACTTTATAATAAACATTTTTTTATCCTGCCAGAGTTATGCGAAGGGGCCGATTGCAGTCCCGCATGCAGAGCGGGGGGTTATGGAAGTAGCGTAAAATAAATTCAACAATATTTGCAATATTTAATATTTAGAATCATTATTCACTGACGATTTGATTTACAAATTACTCGGACCGTGAAGGTCATTGGTGAAAAAAAAACATCGTGCTAAATTAGATATACTTCAGTACCTACCTGTTTGAAAATTCAATATGAAATAAAACACTAACTTCAAAGTGAACGTATCGTTTTTGTTTAATTATTACATTAACAGTTATAATTGTTACCGACATCGCCAAAGAGTGTATAATACCTACGGATAGACATCGCATTAGTTCAAAATGAATCATATATCTACACATTCAAATGCCAGGCGCACTTAATTTGAAGGATCTCTGTATTTAGACTGTAATACATGACCGAAAAATACATAAATAATACAGATCGAAAAACAAAAATTCATAATTTGAATTATCACTTAAGATTTTTTCAATGTTTGAAACTGTCACTTCATGGTAGAACTCCATAATCAATTAGAATTATGAAAAAAAAAAATTAAGTTCTACTTAAGTACTTCATGATTCTAGTTTATTATTAAAGAGTTATTTCATTTAAATTTGAATTTTATTTATTTCTATTTAAACTATATACGGCATAAGCTATCTATGTGTTACGTGTTATAATATTTGCCAACATCTTGAACGAGCTTCCCGTTGCGCAGAGCGCAAATTTGTGTCTTTTTGCTTCGTTGGTGTACGTGCAAATCGCCATCCTTCTCAACTAAAAGTTCTAGTTATTTGGCGACAAATTTTCAACACCTAAGAAAATGCAATGTAATCTCTGTATCGTTGAGTAAAATAAAGAGTTCGTAGTATTTATTTATAAAAATCAAACACATTTCCAATCCACAGCGAGTATTTAATTCATTAATTCATTAAAATCAATTATTAGCTTAATAATTAAATCTCATATACCTTGTGGATTGCAACTGTGTTTTATTTTTATAAATAAAATCAAATACAATGAAATATTCAAAAAAAGGGTTATGACGTACGGACAACGAGACATGTAACCCCAAATAGGTTAACGGCGCGGCGCGCGGCGGTGCGGCGTTTAGTATGGTAGGTATTGTTTATATCGTACCACAGAAATAATAATAAATGGAAAATATTAATTTTTATCAGAGTTTTGACAATTATTTAGGATCATATCATAACAAAATAACTTCAAATCACTCTGATGTATTGCATTGTTTATTTATTTATTTATTATTTCTCGGGCAACTAACAGGTACTATGTCAAATATTAATTTTACACGCACCCAATAACAAGTTGCCACATTCTGGAGACTTACGATATTAATTGTCTCACAGATCCAGACTGAAAACACAATTAAAAACTGTGTATCCACCGGGAATCGAACCCGGGACCTTTGGATCAGTAGTCAGATACCCAACCAACTGAGCCACGAAGGCCGACATATATTTATGATAATAAAAATAAAAATAATCAGTCTTTTATACTTGTCTTCCTTCTGATTGGAATATGCAAATGACAGTTTTTCAATTATTTATGATAAATAAAATCCAACACTATATAAAGAAGTATATAATAGATTTTTAATTGCTATACAATCATAATTAAGTACAACTATAAATACACATAAATTAACTAGTTGACAATCTGCAATAACAAAATAACCTTAAAAAATGCAAATTCGTAACTCCTCACTGGAGGTGAGGAGTAAAAATATAATAGATCAGCTGCCATACGATAGTAATAATTAGTACCTAAGTTATAATTAATTAATTATAAGAAAAAAAATATTGGATACCAATATGGCGGATTTATTTACCTTCCTACCTTTTAACCATAATGTTATATTTTTCTTTCAACAACTTTAAGTTTTTCCATGGCTAACGCTTCATTTCCTACTACGTTATTTAACGCTTCATTGAAATTAAATAAAATTACTTTTAAAATTTTTATAGTTGGTTATACGCAAACATAGTATTTTTCCCTGTCAGGTGTCAATAATATTTTAATGACAATTTTTCACTAAGTAAAATGCGACGAAATTGGAATTTAATAGGAGAACCGGGAAATTAAGGCACCCACAGGGCTGCCTTAATTCTCTGGCTGGCTTACGTGATCACTTTATGCGCTTGCGCAACATTCTACAGCTGATAACAGATCATAAGCCATGTAGGTTCTTAGATTTCCCGGTTCTCCTATTATATTCCAACTTCGTACCTATTGAGATATAAAAAAAATCGTCATAAAAATAAAATAAGTTCTAAGACGTTTCAACCAAAATAAAAGTCCAATCGTAGAACTTAAAATTTATATAATTTATGAAATGTTCACTTTCGTTATGTAAAGAAAATTTTTTGTCGAATATATTTTTTTTAATTGCATATATGCAAACATTGGATTTTTTCCCTTTCGGGAGTCAAATGGAGTAGGTGCCTCGGTGCCCCGGCGTAGATCCCTGTAGGTGCCTCGAGTTCTTGGTTCTTCTACAATATCCCAAATTCGTATCTATTGAGATGTTAAAAAAAGTTTGTCAAAAAAAAGTTTTTTTTTGTTTACGGAGGGTGAGAACAGTGCAGAGCTGCTGCAATATAACTTACTCTGAAGGGGGGAAAGGTATAATCCTGACTGTGAGTGTGGAGCTGAGCAGACGGTGGAACACGTGGTGCAAGACTGTCAGATTGAGAAATTTAGTGGAAGCCTCCAAGACATCCACGAGGCGAAACCAGAAATGGTGAACTGGCTCTCTGCGCTGGAATCGAGACATTAAATCTGATACCACAGTTCACCAGTTATTACTCTCCGTAATAAAGTAAAAAAAATTCCAATTTTTCAAAATGCTCTCACGGTCTGGAAAATCGAGGTATTTTTATACTCTTTGAAATGTTGATACAACACAAATACACTCATCAAAAATGCATTCAAGAATTGTCAAAATTTAAAGAAAAAAAATCCATGGTTTGCAATATCAATGTGAAATAAATTTCATATTTGTATGAAAAATGTATATTACAGAAGTAAAATAGCTTCTGTATGGGAAAATTGAGTGATCAACTTCATATTGATATTGTATGTGTCTCTATAGACAAGTGTATATTTTACTCTCCACTTCTATCTTCCTCAAGGGGTAGGCAGTGAGAACCGAACACCGCATTCTTCTATCTTGACACATATACATCGCCTCATCAACATTGATACACTGTCTCATACATACATGCTCATCTTGCTAGTGATGCAATTTTACTTAAAATTTCTCATCAGGTATCATGTAGAAAATACATACTATGAGTTTCGTGACAATGTTTTTGTGTGTATGGTGTATTGTGAAAACTTTTGTCCTCTGGGAATCTTATATTTGTTTAAGAATCTAATATAAATGTACTTTATAAAAATGCATTTAGAGATTGTCAACATTTTAAGAAAAAAAAATGAACTTATATAGCTTACTATGGTGTGTAGAGTTTATTGTTGGCCACAACCCACTCATTTTATTTTATTTTTGTTAACTATCAGCTCTTCTGAACATTCCAGAGTTGGTAAATAATATAATGTACTTAAGTAACCTTTGAACCTTTGAACCCTTTAATATAATCCACCTTTAACTAAAGTATTTAGGTCTTTATTTCGTAACAGGAAGTTGCCAGGAATATTAATTAAGTAGATTTATACCTTGTATGTAAAATTTACTTGACTTTATTGGAAGGTACACCGAATCTATCTATACCTAGACAAAACGAAGTTCCCTTTATACAATGAACGGCAAAAAAATTCAGTCCCTTATTTTTATTTATTTTTTTATATAAAAATGTCCTTGTTAAACAAGTACATATACATCTCTCTACGTTCCCGAAAATAATGATAAATGCTTGTGCTATAGGCGAACGAAAACGGTCGAGGCAGGATTCGAACTCGCGACCAATGGATTGCTATAGCCCAGCGCGCTAACCGCTTTGCCATCGACCCATCTAACTTATTTTATTTTTATTTCCTTCTGTTGTTTTAGCGAATCATGATTTCACGACTTTCAAATGAACCTATTTTTAACATCAATATTCGACAGGTATCATACAGAGTGTTTTCTGTGATTTTCGTACTGATTTTTTGTGTTTATGGCGTACCTACGGCATTAATGTCGTGTTCTCTGCATAGCCCAAACTATAATTTCGATGGAATTCTTATTGATACCATGTGTGTAAAGTGATTATAGCTGATTATTTTTCCATTGACATCCTTCTTTTTCTATATATTTCATCCATCAAAACTTTCAAAGGGGTCTGGATTTTTTTTATTTTTTTGATACGATGAGAATGTAATTCATAAAAATGTATTATGGGATAAAAACCTTTCAAGAAAAATATATGTGTACATTGTACAAACACCACGGAAAATTGAATACTTACAGTAACTGTGTAGTGGAGAGTCAAGTGTTGACCACAACCCAACCTTTTTATTAATAATCTAGCTACTGCTAGCTGATTCTACCTTATTCGCTACAATTATAAGTAAAATATCCATATTGTCTTATCATAATAAACATGTAGAATGATTTTCTTTTTTATTATAGATTTTGGATGAAAATCATGGGATACGTGTCAGTTTGCAAAATTACAATTTACGCGGAAAATCGTGACGAGTAATATTTGAGTTAAAGGTGAGACACCTACGTAATTTAAGACAAATAAAACTTTAACTGTCAATTGTGATTTATGGACGTGTCATTTGAGTAAATGATAAGGACAGTGTGAATTCTTACAAGTTACGGTAAAACCACGTCTTTAGATGATGAATCAAGAAAAAACAATTCTTAAGAAGAGTTTGAGTAATCGTTATTGATGGATGACGTAAGAGTGACGTGTATCCTTAGAGAAACCATCCGATGTTATACCTAATTTTACTTTCGACAAATAACTTGAAAATCACATGGACTGCGCATATTGAAATATTCGGGATTTTTGCGTGGATAGTAACTGTGCAAACCGTTCTCTCCTTCGAAATATCTCAATTTTTTTGCCGATTTAGTCTCGTGGTTTATTATTAAGACGACCTATCATTGACTAATGGATTGCATTCACTAGACCAAAGACGCAAGGACGGTATTCTAAATTTTTTCTATAGATACTACCACGGGAGATACTCACAAGAACTTACATTCCTGGTGCCTCTACTACCCAATCACAATAGAGTCACTCGTTTTACTCAATATCAACACCTTTTCACAGTAAACCTTCGATTCGCAAGAACTCTTTTATTAACACAGCAGCCCGGCTGTGGAACGATTTTCCGAATTCTGTGTTTCCACCTTCTTACAACCCGGTTCTTTTTAAAACACGAATTAATATTTTCCTGAGCAGATTGCAAACCCTCCCCAATGCTACATAGTGTGTTTCTTTGGAAGAGTATAATGGATCCAAATCCGAATAACTGGTGTCCCCTTCGTAACCATGTTAAAAAAAATCTCCTTAAAGTATGCAATAGAACACATAACAACATAAGCAACCCTCAATAGGTTAGAGAGCTAGTTTATTTTAGACAACCAACTTTGTAACGTATTAAAAGCCTATAAGATGAAAGAAACTATGTATTCGATGAGTAACATGGTCCAAAAATGCTGTAGGAAACGGCTAGACCTCAACTTCCAAAGAGTATCGCTCTAAAGATAAAATAGATCCATAATAGATTGTCGGCCCTCGTGGCTCAGTTGGTTGGATATCTGACTGCTGATCCAAGGGTCCCGGGTTCGATTCCCGGTGGAGAGACAGTTTTTAAAATTGTGTTTTCAGTCTGGATCTGTGAGACGATTAATATCGTAAGTCTCCAGAATGTGGCAACTTGTTATTGGGTGCGTGTTAAATAATTATTTGACATAGTACCTGTTAGTTGCCCGAGAAGCTATATAAAATAAAATAAAAATAATTTACTTAGATAAAAAGGCAGTTTTCTTAGCCAATATCTTTACGAAATCTTTACGTGTCTTTAGTCGTATATTCAAGACCCTCTTTTCCATGAGTCACTTTGAGCAAGTGTCCAAGACCTTGCGATCCATGAGGCCCCCTAGTTCTTGTAAACGATAGCTGATATAGAGTAATACATTTTCTGAAATCTCAACTAGAGTATTGTAATAAATCCAATTGCAAAAGTGTATTATTTGTCAACCAATCGTCGTCCAAAAGCACACACTTTGGTATTCTAATCATGAGATTGTACATAATGTCTACAGTCATATGTATTATCCCTGAATGCCCAGAGCTTCCAATAAGGACAATCTTTAACCTTTTGGAGGCCCTGGGCACTTAGGGATAATGCTTTTGACACACCCTAGACAATACAATCGCATATTTATAATAGTAACGGGACGAGATATCTCCGGATTTGGACTTCATTAAAAATAAACCAGACCGGACACAGTTGTCTGGTTTAAGTCCAAGGCTGTAATTTTTTATTGACGGAATGACCGCAAACTTTTCAATTCGTTATTTTGTATGGATTCGGTTAAAAGTCCAAGGAAAACAAACAAAATTGAAAAAAGTGCTAATTGAATTTCAAGTATATTTACGTATTGTATTGAAAAACGTTCATTTTTATTCAACCCATCAACGATATTTATAACTTATTGTAAATAAACAATTTAAGGGGGGGACTGCTGCCAACGTACCTATTTTTCAATTTGATATACCACTATTTCTTATCAAATCGTTTTGAAAAAAATAATTTAGATAGTTTGGATATTAATAAACAAAAATATACCTTAACTGTTTGATAATGTTCTGTATAAATTCTTGTAGAAAAATAATGGCATACCCCGATTTTCAACGTTTTTTAATAAACTATAAGGCGTAGAGTAATATATTTTTTTTAAATTAAAGAAGACAAAAATATCTAGAAAAATATGATGTGACATTTATTTAAAAAACATTTATTTTCCATTCAGCGCCATTCCGTAATAAAAGTTTTTTTCGAATATTTTTATTATTGCATATGCGCAAACATTGGATTTTTTCCCTGTCGGGAGTCAAAGATATTTTTTAACAGATTTTTAATTATCTCAATAGAGACGAAGTTGGAATATTTACTGTAGGAGAACCGGGAAATCAAGGCACCTACATGGCTTACGACCTGTCATCGGCTGGTTTACGTGATCACTTTATGCGCTTGCGCAACGTTCACCAATTATGCCTTTTTAATGAGATCCCTATCAATTCAATTTTGAATTGATAGGGATCGTAAAGGTAAGGTCGTAAGCCCTGTAGGTGCCTTGATTTCCCGGTTCTCCTACAGTAAATATTCCAACTTCGTCTCTATTGAGATAATTAAAAATCTGTTAAAAAAAGTTTTTTTGGTTTATTTATTTAACCTGATGCGTTAATGCAACGTCATATCATATTTTTCCAGGTATTTTGTTCTTCTTTAATTTATAAAAAAATATATTGCTCTATACCTTATATTTTTTTAGAAATTTAAGATAAATGTCTAAAATCGGGGTATGCTTATTATTTTTTTTCTACAAAAATATATACAGAACATAATCAAAAAGTTAAGGTAGGTATATTTCTCTTTATTAATATCCAAACTAACTAGGTTATTTTTTTTCAAAATGATTTGTTTAGTAATAATCATGGTATATCAAATTGAAAAAATAGGTACGTTGGCAGCAGTCACCCTCTTAAATATTCAAAATAAATCAAATGTAGGTATTTAGGTAAAATCAAACTGAATAATTCTACGAATTTGTATTCCTCTATAATTGGACGATATACCTACAATACTTTTAAATTATTTGTGTTTACGAATTTTCATTACTTTATAAATAAGTATGTACATAAAGAGTTTTATATTTTTTTTATTTATTTCATCAATTAAAAAGATCGTTGCATGGCAAAACTATCGCTATATCAGTAAGAATAGAAGATGGGTGATGTTTAGAATTATTGTAGTTGTCGTACAAATAATGAACTTGTTTCAAATGGCTTAGTAATGTTATTTTTCTATGCTTCTTTTTTTCTTTGTGACAATTTTTTTTTCTCCCTCCAACAATTGCTTAATATTTTACCAAACTAATCGTACCTACGTATTAAAAATAGCCTTAAAAAGGTTTTTAACATAATTTGTCATATTATTATATACTGCGACAGCGACTACTGGACGACGTCGAAAGACCGATGATCAGATTCAAAAATTAATTAAATATGAATACATACATACATACCATCACGCCATATCCCTTACGGGGTAAGCAGACAGAACCGAGCGCCATACTCTTCTATTTTTGCACACATTCCTAGCTTCCTTTACATCCATGCATCGTCTCATACATGCTCGTCGATTATTCAAGCTTCTTATATTTCCTTCTTTCAAAATATCATTCACATGGTCATGCCATCCCTTTCTGGGGCGGCCCCTACTATTCACTCCATCTCTTACACCCATGTATATTTTTTTGGTCAGTCGTTCATCATTCATTCTTTCAATATGTCCAAACCACCTCAAGGAATTCACTTTCATTTTATTTATAATACTCTTCTTCATCTTGCATTCCCTCCTTGTGTCCTCATTTTTTATTCTATCATATATCGTTCTATTACATACTCTTCTTAGTGATCTCATTTCCACAGCATTTATTCTACTTTCATGCGTCTTTTGCCATGTCCATGTTTCACTGGCATACATCAAAGTGGGCACTACAATTGCATTATGTACGGCAATTTTGGCTTCCTTTGAGATGCTTGGATCGGACATTACTGGTCTGAGAGCTCCGTTTATTCTGTTACCTGCCATAACTCTTCTTTCAATGTCTTTATCAGGTCTTCCATTCCGTTCAAACATACTCCCCAAGTATAAATATTCCTCTACTTGTTCTAGCCATTCGTTCTCTACTTTTATTCTACACGGTGTTATACTTTCAGTTTTTTCGAATACCAATATCTTAGATTTACTCATATTCATTCTCAGCCCGTTCTGCAAGCATCCTTCATACACTTTATTCACTAAATACTGTAACTCATCCGCACATTCAGCAATCACCACTTTATCATCTACATACATCAAATCACGTACATTTACAGTATTTAGTGTCAGGCCTATATTTTCATTCTTTAGTGCTCTTACGCAGTGATCGATATATAGATTGAACAGCCATGGGGATAATACGCAGCCTTGCTTCACCCCCTTATGAATAGGGAACCATGTTGTCAGCGTATCGTTGACACGGACACAAGCTCCACTATTTTCATACAGAGACGCAACAGCACGTATTAGTTTGCTCTTCACTCCATACATTGATAGGATATCCTTTTCTCTATATTCTTTATCATATGCTTTTTCTAGGTCTATGAAAGCACAGAAAAGTTTCTGATTTTTATGCAGAACTTTTTCTGTAGCGATGCGTAAAGAGAAAATTTGTTCGATGCATCCTCTGCCCCCTACAAACGCACCTTGAGCATCCCATATCTTATATCATAAATATGAATGTCCTTACAAATAATATGTTTATCCTTTTGCATTTGAGACGAGAGAATGAAACCGGTTTAAGACCGTTAAAAACTGCAACGGATGCCATGATAAATTTAAAATTAATGAATATTCGGCATTCGGCGACATTCATACAAACAAATGAATGTCGCCGACTGCCGAGGTATTATGAATCTATCTGGATCGCGATCCGTGATCATAATCAATGATCGGTATCCAGATTAACTATGTACCGGCTGCATACAAGGAATTACGCATACATAAACGAATTTTCATGAGTTTAAATAGCAATGACAAAAAAATAATAATTCAATATTAAAAGATATTATTCAACGGACCGAAACCAGTTAGTGTCCGCAATAAAATATTAATGAAACTATATTTTATTATTTAATTATATTAAAAAATAAAAACAATAAACAAATGCTTTACTTACCGCATATCAGCGCTCGAAGTTCTTTTAGTCCTTTTTCTACGATGTGTGGATATTCTCTAAGTTCATCTTCGGCTTTCTTCTTGAACTTGTCATCAAGATCTTCCAATTCTAACTTTAACTTATACTTCCCCAACAGGATATACGGCACATTATCGTCGTCAATTTCAAGAGACATTTTTTATATTTCACGATATCACGTTTTCAACTTTCTATAACAAATGAAAATTTATATTCAACTAACAATTTCCCAAAAGAAAGAAGAAGACATTTTCATCAAATGATTTATAAAGGAAAAGACATAAGCTAGCTATCTATGACAAATATTTATTATTATTTTCTTCAAAATCAACTTAATATTCATCGCACTTTTTTCCTCACTGTTTAATAAATACTTAACATATTAATTAAATAGATTATATATACTCAAAAAAATATTCATACATTTAATTACTTTACAATGTACACTGGCGGGTTTGTTACCAGCAGGTAATCTCTTCCAACCGGCCCAAGAGACGACGCATTTGGTGCAATTTTAGATTAACAAAATACAACACATACATACGTATATATATACATATATGCAAAAAAATACTCCTAAATACGATTTTTTAATTCAAAAATGTTTTTTATACTTACACACCATCACGCCATCCCTTGCGGGGTAGGCAGAAAGAACCGAACGCCACATTTTTCAATCCTGGCACGCATCACTCGCCTCGTCCACATTCATGCATCGTCTCATACGTGTTCGTCTATTGCTCACACTTCTAACATTTCCGTCTTTCAGAATATCGTTAACACGGTCGTGCCATCCCTTTCTTGGGCGTCCACGACCTCTCATTCCATTCCTTTCCGCTCTGTATATTTTCTTCGTCAGGCGCTCTTCATCATCCATTCTCCCCATGTTCTCCTCTAAATATATTACAGGATACCAAATCCTTGATAAGATGATTTTTTAATATGATTTACTTCACAAATATTGAACAGCTTGAAAGGTTGACTTTGAAATAGCTAAACCGAATTTATTTTATTATGGCCGAATACAATCAAGAATGATTTCGAAGCCGTTTATCAAATCACTAGACCATAAAAACAAATCAAAAACTTAAATTAAAAGTTGACAAAAGAACATTGACTAGAAAATATATGTCACTTTCCCTTCATCTGTTAACTTTATTGAAATAAACAGACGAAAAAGTTATGATAAAAGTTAAGACTTCTACAATACCTAGGTATTATAAAATGTAACTGTGTAATATAATGACGTGTATACAATGGACCAAGGTATTATATACTCTTTGCAATGGACTAAAAAAGATAATTTTAAAATCATATTTGATTATTAACGCATTATCTATTATTGTCGTTGTTCGTAATTTAAATGTAAATTTTGAACAATAAATATGGCTATTTAATTGATAACGAGAGAAACGCATAA
Organism: Molanna angustata; assembly: GCA_963576475.1. NCBI lineage: Eukaryota > Metazoa > Arthropoda > Insecta > Trichoptera > Molannidae > Molanna > Molanna angustata. Next base: position 41,793,577 of record OY754968.1, read on the forward strand.
GCTTATTCAGATGTAAAAGATTAAGTACCTATAATTAAATACTAGTGCTTTTTTTATATAACGCAAGCAATCACTTTTCGTAGTGTTGACTCGTGATTTTACTGTTAGACAATTTATCCCATCATCGAGAATTTAAAATAAAGAAAATAAAAATATGTATAAACTTCTTTAATAAACTTTCGAAAAAAATGTGTTTGATGAAAAATCTAATATTAAAAAATGACCTTTTTTCATCTATTTTGATTGTTTCCCACATAGGTACAGGCTTCGCCTTAGTGGGATCGTTACATATTGAATATTTTGACACATTAATATACCTATTATTGTACATTAATATAACTATTTTTGTAAGGATTTTAAAATAAATAAATAAATCATCAACTCGCAAGAAAACAGGAATTTCTGGTATGTTGGAAGAAATTGCCTTTTGGCAATAAACTCGCCACTCACTCGCAATTGTTTATAATAAAAGACGAGAAGAAAGAAAAACCTTGCTCTAGTCTTTTTAAAGTTTTCCCCAAAAAAAAGCAACGGAATTTGTTTTAAGCGTGTTTTGATTGTAAGTATATTCTAAGTTCCTACCTATACGAGTATTTCATTTTGTATTTTTTGTGTTAATATTCTGTAATAAATGAGATAATATCATATCAGTAACTGATAGGAAATCGATAATGTATTTTTATTACAAAATATGGTAAAATATAAATGTTTTTCAGTTATCAATTGATTTACGTATGCCATTTATTTAGCCTTAGATTCTGGGTTCAATTCCTAATTGTAATATGTTTCTCACTGTTATTTAACCCTGATTTACAGAAACAATTCACAACAAATTCGACCTTCGTGGCTCCGTTGGTTAGATATCTGACTGCTGAGCTAAAGGTCCCGGGTTCGATTCCCGGTGGAGACAGTTTTTAAGTGTTTTCAGTCTGGATCTGTGAGACGATAAATATCGTAAGTCTCCAACTGGCAACTTGTTATTGGGTGCGTGTTAAATTAATATTTTTATTACCTGTTAGTTACCTAAGAAGCAATACAAAATACAAATATAAAAAACATATTCAAATATATATAAAATGTAGTTCAAAATTTAATTCAGTTAAATTCTAAAACAACATAATATAATGCCATACTATTATATATTTTGAACATAAAAAGTTATAGTATTTTATGTAGAATGCATAAGTATTGTTTTTTAACAAAGATTTTTTGTGTACATTATTCTTTCGATTGTGTGAAATAACAATAACGTTGTTATACCTACTGTGACTTAATTTTAACATTTATCACACAACATAACTTTTGGTGTTAATGTATGAATGGATTTTCTTTTGTTTTTATTAAAATTACTTTGCAAACACTATATAAATTTTAATTTGACATCACAATCGTTTAAATAACTTGTGTGTTTAGATATTAAGACATAATATTTGGTTTATTATTACACTTTTCGTTGGTATAAACTGGTATAAACAAACTGGCAATGATTACTAAATATAATGATTTTGATGTATCACAATGGCGGGAAACGAAAATAATTTTATCTTTGCCTTTCTTATCCGTATAAGCCTTTAACCAAATAAAAATACCAACCGAAACACAGACTGATAATATTTGATTTTATTTTATTACACGTGCGTCCGTTCTGATAAAACTTTTAATAAACTCTAACTAAAAACTACAAGCCGTAAAATGATTGATAACAAACAACGGCGTGAACTTAGCGAGCGAACGTCAGATTGCGGACTGTTTCGAACGCAGCTTCGAACAATTTGAATTTCGAAAGGTTGGCGCGGGTGGGGTTTTAAACAACCAGAGACGAAACAAGATGGTCATTATCAATTTACGTAACTATATTCTTTTATTTTCTGTTTTATTATTTCTGATTGCTGCCATGCGTCATGGAATATGATTATACTGTACCTAATCTAAGCCATTGTCTGATGGTTAATTCAAATTGTAATATTATTTGCGTAGGTGCTAATGTTATATTTTATCCACTCCTTTCTATTATAGTTTTCGAAAAAAATTTACGGTGACCCCCGGTTAAAAAGACGAACAATGACTTCATCATCAGATGAATGTATCTTTCTAAATTTTATTTTAAATACAATATTGTCATTCGTTGCTATGCACATTATTGTGGTCTTATATTATATTTTATAGTTTTTGGGACCGCATAATATATTATGTATAGGTATAACATATAGGTACTATTGTACCGAATTGATGTTCCTTCGCGTTGTTTGGATCGGTTGGAAAAGATTGCTTTACAGCAAAAAACCCGCCTTTATAATGGTTTTTTATATATGATAATAAATAATAAAAAAAGCGGTATTTTTTTCTAGTCTTTTTACGATCGAGTGCTTATGAATCAGAAGTCGAACCAAAAGTGCATACATACCTACTTGTTTTGTTTTTTTTTTTTAAATAAAATTACTTTAGATAGGTACCTACTACAAAAATAATTGTACAAAGTTTCAGACGAGTCAATAAGTTACTAGATTTACGTAGGTACTAGGTTTTGTTTTTTCCCATAAACAATGAACACTCATAATAATACCGTGTAATTTGATAATAAAATGGCAACAAGTAATAAATTTCTGTCTAAATTCCCTCTACTTTTTTGTAGAAAGCGAAATTACATGAAATACCGGTTTACATGCATTTTCGTCTAATTTGCTCCGATTTTTGTTCTTAAAAATATATTTTCAGCTAAATATGCGCGTCTATGACAGATATGGCTTACAATAAAGTAGGCAAATGAATATTTCCACCAAAAAAACTTGTAAAAATGATTATATATTTTGAGTAGGTAGTGCAAAATATCGGCTAAAATATAAAAAAAGTTGACCTTCGTGGATTAGTTGGTTACATTTATGAATGCTTAGTCAAAGGTTCCGGGTTCGGTTCCCGGTGGATCCAGATTTTTAATTTTGTTTTCAGTCTGATTCTGTGATACTAAATATCGTAAGTCTCCAGAATGTGGCAACTTGTCATTGAGTGCGTGTTAATTTAATATTTGACATAGTTCCTACCAACCTATTAGTAGTCCAAGAAAATAAATATCTATGGAGAAATGACTTTTTCATACAAAACCATTGTACATAACTCCTTTTCGGTTAGATTGGGTTAGATTAGGTAATATTATTACGACATAAAAATCTTTTTTGTCATACTTTCAAGATGGCGTCGGCATTTTTCCGTTGGAAATTATTGTGTTTATGGTCAAACAGATTTTAATATATTTTTTCGAAGTAGCTCTTGTGCGTCCAAAACATATCTACTTAATAATTTATGATATCGAAGCCCATCATAGCGGGCGAAGCCATACAATATTAATTACGATGTTGAATAAAAACCTACCTATAGTAAACATTGTAAGTTATAATGTTTACAAGTAGGTAAATATTAAATGTATATTAACACGCAAATAATAATAGCTTTACTGTCATTATGGCAGTTTGATTAAATACGCATTTAAAATAAATTATAGTAGGTATTATGTCTTTAAACTCATTTTTAAAATAGATAATAAGCATCATACATTATTCATTCATTTTATTGATACATACATACATACCATCACGCCATGTCCCTTACGGGGTAAGCAGAGAGAACCGAACGCCAGTTACTTCTATCTTGACATACATTCATCGCCTCGACAACATTCATATATCGTCTTATACATGTTCGTCTGTTGTTCACGCTGTTGTTCATTTTATTGAAATACCTATAAAACAATTGGTGGAATTATTATTATTTATTTAAATGGCACTTGTAACCTCAAATGAAGGAACATTGGCCAGAGTCAAGTTTGTTACAAAATCGTGCATTTGTTAATTACCTACATTAAAATAAACAACAAATTATAAAATATGTGGAAAACAAAAAAAAAATGTTAATAATTAATACTGAAATTAAAAATTTAAAAAGTTGTGTGTTTGTTTTTAAATGTACACAAATATAATTTAAATAATAATGGAATCTATTTTATCGACTTGACGATCCTTTAAAAATAATAACGATTAGGTACCAAAAAATATTCTTCCACGTTTAAACATCACACATTTCTCCAAACATTCCTTACAGATAAAATCACAAGCACAAATCACCAAACTATATTTCAAGATGAAAAGTTTTTTTAATCAAAACACATTATATTACGATGATAGACAGTTTTCAATGATATTTTTCACCCACCTGAAAAAAATCTTTTTTTTTTCTCTAGGCTTTTCACCCAATAAGGATGTTGCAGCCGTTACTAATCATATAAACATGAGATTACTCAGATTTAGTCACAAAAATGTCAAATATTAGTGATATTCTTTAAAATAGATTTAAAGATTAAACCATGAACCTGAGGAGAGTTCAGCCCAAGAAGGTAAACTGTGGAAACGGGGTATTGGACATTCTCAAACCTAAAATAAATGTCTAGCGCATTCTAAAATCCCAAAAACCCTGGACAGTGAAGGCAGATAAATTAAATTTGCAAGATATCTGAAAAGAAAAGATGGGCCACAGAAAATTCTCAAAACAAACACCTAATAGCATACCCTATAACCAGAGTACCTGGTTTTTACCTGCCACACGAAGGGTACAGCATAACAGAGTAAAAACAGAGCAGGGCTGGTACAATTACTTACTCTGAAGGTGGGGGATAGGGATAATCCTAGCCGTGAGTGTGGAGCTGAGCATTCGGTGAAACACGTGGTGCAAGACTGTCAACTTAAGGAATTTAGTGGAAGCCTCCAAGACAATCACCAGACGAAATCAGAAGAAATGGACTGCCTCTCAGCGTTTGAGCCGTACGAAAGGTTAAGTATCGAAAACTTAAGAACATCTCATCAGTCCCAATGAACGACATTGTTTATTTGATTTTTTTACTCACATTCAACGCCTGTACTGTTTCAAACTGTATAGCCGAATAGTATGCATATTTTCAAATGTTTGAATGTTAACTTTATGGTTCATATTTAACAAATTAAATTTAAAGATATAACTTTGTATTAACCACGTTTTTTGGTTGAAACGATGCGACCGGTTTCGGAACTAACCGTTCCCTCATCAGGCTAACTTTCAACTGAAACAGAATGTGACGACGTGCTTACAAGAAATCTATGGGGGCGGAGGTAGAGGTAGGGTGGGGGTACTTAGGGTTGGGTCTTGTGCAAGGTGGGTCCGATTGGTTGAAGGATTAGAAGTAAAAGGAAACATATTTAATAATGGACTGAAAGATAAATTTAACTGATTGTTTATTATGTTCTGTTTTGAATTAATACACTTTTTAATTTCTAGCGACTCTAAATTATCAAGACGGAGACCTACTTTGTTGACGTGTAAAATTTTTGTTCCCGATTGCATATTAAATTGATGATCATTAAGTACTAAGTGTTCTGCGAATTCCGAAAAATTATCATTGTTTATACATCTAATACCTATGTTCTTTTGGTCCATAGATTACTAAATATACCACTATAATCAAATAATTTTAATAAAGAACTAAATACAATAAAACAGATTGCATACAATAATGGTTATAACAGTAAATTGATAGACTCTATTTTAAATAAAAAAATAAAAAATATTAACGTCAATAGATACCTACATAGTTATAATACAAATATCAAAAAAGATGAATATAGATGGAGACGCATATTGTTTGTTAATAATTTATCCCAATTAGTCTCAAATTTCTTACCAAAAAACATAAGACCGGCATTTTACACTGACAATAATATTGGAAATAGTTTTATGAATTCCAAAGATAAAGATAATAAAATGGAAAACTCCGGCGTATACCAACTGACATGTGGAGACTGCTCTGCAGTCTACATAGGAAAAACAGGACGGAAATTTGAGACTAGAGTAAAAGAACATATTAGATGTATAAACAATGATAATTTTTCGGAATTCGCAGAACACTTAGTACTTAATGATCATCAATTTAATATGCAATCGGGAACAAAAATTTTACACGTCAACAAAGTAGGTCTCCGTCTTGATAATTTAGAGTCGCTAGAAATTAAAAAGTGTATTAATTCAAAACAGAACATAATAAACAATCAGTTAAACTTATCTTTCAGTCCATTATTAAATATGTTTCCTTTTACTTCTAATCCTTCAGCCAATCGGACCCACCCTGCACAAGACCCAACCCTAAGTAGATTTAGATAGATTTCTTGTAAGCACGTCGTCACATTCTGTTTCAGTTGAAAGTTAGCCTGATGAGGGAACGGTTAGTTCCGAAACCGGTCACATCGTTTCAACCAAAAAACGTGGTTAATACAAAGTTATATCTTTAAATTTAATTAGTATGCATATTATTTATTTATTTATTATTTCCATCAACGGCCAAATAGCCTTTTACAAGTACATACAAAATAAAATAGTATAAACACGTTTAATACATACATACACGTTTAATACATCTCTTTTTGTTTTATAAAATAAAACAAAAAGAGATGTATAAATGTACGAAATATCTACCAGAATATTTTTTGCATATTTTATCTAAACATTTTTTAAAGAAACAAATATCAAAAACAAAAAGAAACAAAAATAGCATATATAAATTATATACCTAGGTATAAATTAAATTCAAAAGTGTCATTAAAAAATAATGAAACATAAAACAGTTGAAAAATAAGCCATGAAACAAAATATAAAAAAGAGATGCCTAATAAAAATATGTATACATCCATACAATATGCAATACACAAAATATATAGATGCAGAAACAAAATTAAATAAACAATTAAAAAAAAAGAAGATATATAAATAACCAGTAAACAACAAAGTAACGTAAAAATAGATTACAAGAGATATATGTAAAAAGAGTACCCATACAAGTTAAAAGAGAGTCCCATACAATATACCATAAATTCAAAATAAAAGAGTAATTGATAAAACAATAATAACATCTTATAGCGAAATAAAATTGACATTTTGCATCAAGAAATATTGATGCAATAAGTTTGTATATTTTGTCAATGACAAGTAATAAATATCGCCTAGACTGGAGTATGCATTACCCAAATAATGAAGCCGTGCCCAAATAATAATTATGTATGTAATTTTTTAATATTTATTTGATTTTGTTTGTATACTGCGGAATAATAATATTTGTAAGATTTCAGATTTGCGATTGTTTTAATATTATTGTATTATATAATGGCGTAAAGGCCATTTATGATTTTATTAATAAATAAATATGAAAAAATTAAATGTAGGTAATTCAAATACAATATACATATATTATTTATACTTCTATGAATATCAAGTATCATTTTTTTAACGTTTATTTGATTCAATAACAACATGAAAAAATACACATTTTTAAAAATAAATAAATTATACAACAAACTGAAATTTTGTTTATTTTTTCAATTTATACCTATATTAAATTATAAATTTCATAGGTATTGTAGAGAATTAAAGCTTATAACACGCACTAATAAAATATTTGTAAGCACACGCTCGCAGGTGCTGATACACAAAATTTAAAATATACATATATACGCAATGACTTTGACAAAATTCAAAATTAAATAGTATTCATTCCAATTATTCTTTTAAATGAATTACGGTCGAATTTTGACAAAAGAGTATATAATACATACGGATAATTTTGACCACTGAGCGATCACTAGTCCATATTATTTATTCTGTTTTTGAAGCACTTTGGAAAAGAATGAAGTATCATAACTTTACTAATGTCCGTGAATTTCAAAAACCTTTGCAAGAAATAATTGTAATTTGAATAAATAAAATATTTCAAAATCAGCCGAACTATGAATTCTTCTATATGGGTTATATTTAGTTTATTTGCTTGTTATAAATGAAAGATATATCAGTTTGACTCCCTATATATAGTAAAGTTTAGCTACGATCCGAAAATTAAATGTCTTCTTATTAATTAGCATGTTTCATGTTAAAACTAACTAACCCGGATAACGTGAATTCTTCCGATATATATTTTTTCTGTAAATCTTTCCGGTATTTATTTTGTGATTCGGGGTGGAGACGAATCCAACATATAAAAGATCATTACAATTGGTCCAGTCGTTCGTGAGTTATAAATAGTGTAATTAGCACGGCTTTGTTTTATTTATTTAGATGGTACCTAACATTGCCTTTTTTCCCGAACTTAACAAACTTAAACATGTTCGATCATTTAAATTGACTTTTCAGAATATTCTACAGACAATAATCTTCTTTTAAAGAACGCATATTTATCATCCAATTCTCGTAAAGGAAAATGTCCAACATTTACTAACAATATTTATATTTACTGCACTTAAACATTCCGTTGTCATCTATTTGAATAACTTTGTTTCCACAGATACGTTAATTATTTGAAAATACACTGGTTATTCTAAATTTCATTATCCGTAGGTATCATAATATATTATTATACTCTTTGAATTTCATACCAAATTAAAATATTGTTCCTTTTTTTCTCTTTTAAATGGCTTTAAATATTGTGACGTTGAATCGCTTTTACCCAAAGACCTTATATACTAATAAGGTCTTTGCTTTATTATTAGATCTTTGCTTTTACCTCATACTCAATACATGTATGTAGGTACCTTGTTTGTTATATACAAAGACCTTATAATATACTAAAGTATTATAAGGTCTTTGGTTATATACATCCTTAACATTTAGTAATTAAAATTGTATTTGTCTTATTGCGATCCATAAACAGTACTTCCTCGATGTCGATATTTATCCTTACCTCAAGAAATCTTTTTCAAAATAAAATATGTTAGCTTTTTCCTCGGGAATTCCACATGAGTCATAGGTACTTTCTGATGCGTCACGTTTTAATAAACCCAAGCACACTGGAAGGTCGCTTGACTTTTTGTAGTGACATGGTCCAAAACATGATTATCAAATAATATTTTTGGTGCTTGTCGTTAGGGTCTATGCAATGCAATCAAATATTTCGTAATCCTTTACTGCCACCACCATCCGCTCTGCATATGGGGACTGTAAACGGCCCCTTCACTGAACGCTAAGTGAGCAACAAAAAATACATAGGACGAAAAGTAGCTAATGGAACCCTCTAGATAAGCAATCTCGGCACCATATTGCAAAAAGAACAATCGACGAATATTAATAGAAGATTCACACTCGTGGACTGTCATTGACTTTACAAATATACATCATTTGTCGTCATCACCAGACATCAGGTGTCCAATGTTGTTGGTAAGTTGGTAAGCCGTTTATCACAATGTTGGTAAGTAGTATAAATTTATTTAAATCAATTTTTCACGCAAATATTGCTTGTACCTCCTACACAGAGTTGAAGAGAGTCGCTGAAAATCGAGCGTAGTTGCGAAGGGCTGCCAACCAATCCTCAGGATTGAAACCATAGATGAACAACAATGTTTTTCCAAGCTTTCCTGTCAGCAGTATTGGACTCTCACTCATCACATAAACATCTTAAAAACATCTAGTCTAGTGGATTAAAATTGTGCAAACATCTGAGTTGATTAGAGCGGTAACATCCCGTCTTAGATGGTGAAGAAGACTGTTGAACCTCAACGGTCCATCGATTACCCCCAGTCTTCAATAATATATGGCCAATCCGATTCTAGAAACGACATGTAGTGCATTGATAAGTTTTGTTCACACCCAACCCGTTTTATTAAATTGTCTCTGTTCTGCCTTGATAAGGAAACTGCCTTGATAAAGCATTTGACAAATAAATAACATTAATCGTCTGATATGATATTAATTGATACATACATCCGATATGTGCGTGTTAAGAATCATTATCTTGGATAATTATTAGACAAGTAGACTTACATACAACTTACAGAGGAATATAGTCGTATATTCTGAATGACATCTTATTTTTATGTTCCGTCTACATTCATGGTTGATCATTATCACAAAGGCAATTCATGCTAGAAAAATGATGAATTGTTATAATTTAATTTCTTGTGGTCTTTATTTTAGAAAGAAATTGAGACGTTCATTTTAATTTTTTTCTAGAAAGAATGAATATGTCCTTGAAACAAGTACATATTCATAAAAAAAATATGTTTAGGTATTAATTACTACATTAATTTTATATTAGGTCCTTACATATGAAATTGGCGTTTTGCCGTACTGGCAACTTTGATCTCAAATATCTTCTCTTGGGTTAGGAATTCGAAATTCAAATTTATACAGCTATTTACTCATATATATTTGTGTTTCGAAAATTATAATTCATTTGTTTTTTCCTCAATTGTTTTTTACCTTTACGCCCTTTACGTCACTCAGTTTATAAAATGGAAAACTTGAAATATCGCATTATTTACGAGTACGAGTTCCACCGTGGCACCAGTGCTACAGAAACGGCTCGAAGGATTATTGATGTGTATGGCGACGGTGCCGCAAAAGAAAACACAGTGCGTTTTTGGTTCCAACGTTTTCGTTCTGGAAATGTCGACCTGCAGAACAAGCCCCGTGGACGGCCGGAGACCAAAGTTGATAATGAAGAATTGAAGGCTATTGTGGAAGCGGATCCATCGAGTTAGCTGCAGGCTGCGGTGTTAGTGATAAAACTGTTTTAATCCACTTGAAGCAAATTGGGAAGGTGAAAAAGCTTGAAAGGTGGGTACCTCACAAATTGAGTGAAGCAAATCAACAAACGCGCGTTGACTGCTGGGTTGCATTACTCAACCGGCACAATAATGAAGGGATTTTAAATCGAATCATTACCTGTGATGAAAAGTGGATCCTGTACGATAAACGGAAGCGCTCATCGAAATGGCTGAACCCTGCCGAACCAGCCAAACCATACCCCAAGCGAAAATTGACTCCAAAAAAGTTACTTGTGAGCGTTTGGTGGACTAGTGCTGATGTCGTTCACTACAGCTTTCTTAAATCTGGCCAGACGATTACGGCAGATGTCTATTGTCAGCAACTGCAAACCATGATGGAAAAGCTAGCTGCTAAACAACTGAGGCTGGTTAATCGCTCTAGGCCACTGCTGCTTCATGATAACGCTAAACCACACACTGCACAACAGACGGCTACCAAATTAGAGGAGCTTCAATTGGAATGTCTAAGACATCCACCGTACTCTCCGGACCTTGCCCCAACAGATTACCATTTTTTACGAAATTTGGATAACTTCTTGCAAGGGAAAAAATTCAACTCCGATGGGGCAGTCCAAACCGCCCCATCGACAGGCATCGACATCGCAAAAAATCGACTTTATGTTCCTCCCATACAAAACGCCAATTTCATATGTAAGGACCTAATATCTAAGGACCTAAGTAACACTTCTAAGGACCTAAGTAACACTTCTAACAAGTGTAGTGTAAACACGTATTTTTTTTGATCCATAATAAATTTAAAGTTTGTGCTAGTTTTACAGTTCTTCAACCACTGTTTAATTTGTAAAAGTTAACTAAGTTATTAAGTTATTAATACCCCCACATTTTGAATGAAAAACTAAGGTATAATATAAATATTATTCAGTTTTAATATTCAAATTCATCACTCATAGAATCAAAAATTATTGTTACAATGGACGTCAACTGTAATTCATGTTGTAAGACGTTAAAAGTAAGTGAATGCATTAAGTGCACATCGTGCAATTTTGCATTTCACTATTTATGCGTCAACATTTCGGATAATAATTTTAAAAAAATGCCTTATGACAGGAAAAATACCTGGAAATGTGATAAATGTAAAGTGAATGAAAAAACAAAGCGCTCCATTCAGTCTGCCGACGACGATTCTTCATCCCACCAATCCAAAACTGACAAATTAACAGATATCAATATCACCGAATTAATGTCGGAAATAAAAAAGTTAACAGCGCAACTAAAGTCTACAAATACGAGGCTCGATGATTTCGAAAAAACTATTGAATTTAATAATAATATTGTCGACAGCTTAAAACAAAAAATTGAAAACTTGGAAGAAAAAGTTACCAAAATGGATTCCTTAGAGTTGGAAATTACTGAACTTAGAAGTGTCGTGGGAAAAATGGAAATGGAAACATTACAGAATGAACAACGCCTACTCACGAATAACATTGAAATTCACGGCCTGCCTGAAGATCCAAAAGAGAACGCTGTTCAATTACTAGTGAAAATAGGTAGCAGCGTGGGTTGCAAGATCAATCAAGATGACATCGAATCGGTAACCCGAATCGATCCCAAGAAGGTTACCGGTAATAATCGTCCCAGGAATATAATTGCTAAATTTAGATTAAAAGTCAAAAAAGACGAGCTGATCTCGGCCATCAAGAAAAAGAAAGGGATCAACACTAGTATGGTCGATATCCCTGGAAAAGCGGTAAACTTCTTTGTAAACGACCACCTAACATGGAGAAGCAAAACTATTTTACGAGCTGCGAAAGAATTTAAAAAGAATCAAAACTATGATTTTTTATGGATTCGCGACTCGAAAATCTACCTTCGCAAGAACGAGTTATCAAAGAAAATCTGCATCTCCAGTGTCAACCAACTAAACTACCTAACTTAAAATTGTTTATATTTTTTCTCGTGTATGTATACTTTACTTGTATCTATTCATTTTCAAAATTGTTACGATACTCCGTTTATTCACATAGCTCTCCGCTTCTATCAAATAACATACTTATACACTTATATACATTAACACAATCCACACTCTACACTAAATTAAACACAGTGGACTTTTTAGTGATGAACCAACAAAACATACGTCTCTCATACAGTAAAATAACTAATAATAACAATTCACATATATAGGTATAATATTTTTTCTATGTTTTATTTATAGGTTGGTACATATATTACAAACACAAAATTAGCGAAGTTATGAAAATGTATTTACATACGATTTACACCAAATATATCTATACACCTAAGTACTTTACTAAACATTATGTCTGAATCATTAGTCTGTTTTTATCAAAATGTTCGCGGTCTCAAATCAAAAACTCAAGAATTTTACCAAAATGTATTGTGTAACGACTATGACGTCATATTCCTAGTTGAAACATGGTTAAATGACGGCGTCAGTAGCAGTGAAATTTTTGACATTAGGTACGATGTATTTAGAAGGGATAGAGATACCGCGTTAACGGGTAAATCAATAGGTGGCGGTGTAGCCATTGCAATAAAAAATATCTACAATGCTAAGATACAAACGACTTGGAATTCCAATGCTGAAGATATTTGGATTACCTTTTGTACCCCCGATAAAAATACCAAAAATAATTTAATACACATGTGCTGCTCTTATATCCCAGGAATCGGACCCAAGCTGTCATCCTCAGATAGAATGGTATTAATATCTGAACACACAGAAAAAATTAATAATTTATCTACCCAATATCCGGAAGATACCTTCCTGATTGTTGGTGACTATAACATGCCAGGCATTCAATGGGATTCCTTTAACTCACATGAACACCAAAATTACAACAATGACCCATGTATATCAACCTTTCTTAATAATATCGCATTTTCTGATCTCCTACAATATAATAATATTCCCAACAGCCATGAACGAATTCTTGATCTCGTACTTTCTAATATCCCAATCAATGTGAATAGTTCTGACGATCATCTAGTGACGGAAGATGCGCACCATAAATCCCTACTAATTGAATTAAACTTTTCTTCTCTGCAACGCATCAAACACAGAGAACATATAATAAAGTTATTTGACCAAGCGAATTACGATGTTATAAATGACACTTTAAGCAATACTGATTGGTCATCAATTCTTAATACATTAGATGTAAACCTTGCCCTACAAAATTTTTACTCAACCGTAGAATCGATCATAGAAGATTACGTTCCTAAGGTAGAAAAACGAGTAAAGAAATTTCCAATCTGGTACACACGTGCCCTAATTAAGGTTACAAAAGAAAAACTTAAATACTTCAAACTATGGAAGCAGTTAAAAAATCCACTAGACTATCACACGTTCTCATTGCTACGCAGGAGACAAAAAAAACTCTCTAATATAGCATTCAAAAACTATATTGTTTTTATAGAGAATGGAATACAAAGCAACATAAAAAAACTTTGGTCTTATGTAAAAGCTAATAAACAAACTCCAAATATACCAGACTCTGTAACTCTAGACTCTGAGTCTACAAATGAACCTCAAGGTGTCGCAAATCTTTTTTCAAAATTTTTTGCATCAGTTTTTGTACCGGATACAACAATCAATGCGGATTACCCCAATTCAACGACTCATCAACTTGACACCGCACTGATCCATACAGTTAACATTAACGAAGAAGTAACATATAAATATATTTCCCAAACTGACATTAACAAAGGGCCAGGATGCGACAACATACCGGGTATCTTCCTAAAAAAATGCGCTAAAACCCTAGCACTCCCAATATCAAACATATTTTCCAAATCTATAGATCAGGGAATATTTCCAGTTAAATGGAAAACTGCTCTAGTAACACCTATACATAAATCAGGAGACAAACATGACGTGACAAACTACCGGCCTATCTCTAAACTTCCAATACTCAGTAAAATCTATGAGAAAATCGTATACGACCAATTATATCCTACCATAGCACCCTTCATTTCAAATAAACAACACGGTTTCATGAAAAAAAGATCCACTATCTCGAATTTAACCGTCTTCATACAATTCCTACACGAAACGATGGATAAAAATATTCAAACTGATTGTGTATATACTGACTACTCCAAGGCGTTCGACCGTGTGAATCATAATACTCTATTTAAAAAACTACTTCATATGGGCATTTGCGGAAACCTATTTAATCTACTCCATTCTTACTTAAGCCAACGATACCAAACAACTGTTGTTAAAGGGTTTTCCTCATTGCCAGTTAATGTTACATCAGGTGTACCCCAGGGCTCTCATCTCGGTCCATTGCTTTTCCTTGTGTACATAAATGACATTGGGAAATGCTTCAAACATTGCAAATTCTCTGTGTTTGCAGATGATATGAAAATATACAAAGAAATTAAGTCGGGTGCCGATTGTTGCGCTCTTCAATCAGATCTAGACAGACTTATGATTTACTGTAAAAATAACTACCTCTCTCTAAATGCTTCTAAATGTTTTGTCATATCGTACACAAGAAAAAGGAATAAAATTTGCCACAATTACAATCTAGATAATGTGAACATAAAACATAAAAATGAATGTAAAGACCTTGGAGTGCACCTTGATGCAAAACTTACCTTTACTCAACATATAAACACTGTTATTACAAAATCATACAAACTACTTGGATTCATATTTAGAATAGGTAAATCTTTTAAAAATCCGCAAACCTTAAAAATATTATATTTCTCACTTGTCAGAAGTACACTGGAGTTTGCATCATTTATTTGGAACCCGCTGTATAAAATCCATATAAAAAATATTGAAAACATCCAACGCAAATTTTTGAAACGACTCAACTATAAATACAACAATAATACAACGGTTAATAATATTCAAAGTTTAGCGAACCGACGAACAATGACTGATTTATCTTTTATTTATAATGTTTTAAATAACCATATAGACTCCGCCGATATACTCACACTTATTGACTTTAATATACCTATAAGACGTACAAGACATACACCATTATTTAAATGCAAATATTATAAAACAAATGCTGCAATAAATTCACCAATCAATAGGGCCATGGATGCTTACTCAAGGTATGTGGATATTTTAAACTTGGACATTTTTTACGACTCCCCAAACGAATATCGACGGAAAATATCCCAAATAGATAAATTAGAAAACAATAGCTAACCATGGCCCATCACTCTTAAGTCCACATACTCTCTTTTACACACACACACACCCTCACACACCCTCACACACCCTCACACACCCTCACACACACACACACACACACACACACACACACACACACACACACACACACACACACACACACACACACACACACACACACACACACACACACACACACACACACACACACACCCTCACACACACACACACACCCTCACACACACATACATATACACACCCTCTCTCTTACATAAGCGGAATAATAATTAAATAAATAAATAATAAAAATACTTTACTACTTACACTACACACACAAACCAAAATGTATTTGACACATGTAACTGACATTAGATTTAGATAATTGATGTATCATATGTATTAATCCATGTAATAAACTATCTAATGTTGTATGTGTTAATTAAAAAATAAAATAAAATAAAATAAAAATAAAATATATGTGAAAACATTTTACTTAGGCATGAAATAGTAGGTATGTATGATTTTTGGTTTTATAATTATTATGTATGCTGTATGTTTTCTGGATAAAATAAAATAAAATAAAATAAAATAAAATAAAATAAAATAAAATAAAATAAAATAAAATAAAATAAAATAAAATAAAATAAAATAAAATAAAATAAAATAAAATAAAATAAAATAAAATAAAATAAAATAAAATAAAATAAAATAAAATAAAATAAAATAAAATAAAATAAAATAAAATAAAATAAAATAAAATAAAATAAAATAAAATAAAATAAAATAAAATAAAATAAAATAAAATAAAATAAAACAAAATAAAACAAAATAAAATAAAATAAAATAAAATAAAATAAAATAAAATAAAATAAAATAAAATAAAATAAAATAAAATAAAATAAAATAAAATAAAATAAAATAAAATAAAATAAAATAAAATAAAATAAAATAAAATAAAATAAAATAAAATAAAATAAAATAAAATAAAATAAAATAAAATAAAATAAAATTAAATAAAATTAAATAAAATTAAATAAAATTAAATAAAATTAAATAAAATTAAATAAAATTAAATAAAATTAAATAAAATTAAATAAAATTAAATAAAATTAAATAAAATTAAATAAAATTAAATAAAATTAAATAAAATTAAATAAAATTAAATAAAATTAAATAAAATTAAATAAAATTAAATAAAATTAAATAAAATTAAATAAAATAAAATAAAATAAAATAAAATTAAATAAAATTAAATAAAATTAAATAAAATTAAATAAAATTAAATAAAATTAAATAAAATAAAATAAAATAAAATAAAATAAAATAAAATAAAATAAAATAAAATAAAATATAATATAATAAAATAAAATAAAATAAAATATAATAAAATAAAATAAAATAAAATAAAATAAAATAAAATAAAATAAAATAAAATAAAATAAAATAAAATAAAATAAAATAAAATAAAATAAAATAAAATAAAATAAAATGAAATAAAATGAAATGAAATGAAATGAAATGAAATGAAATGAAATGAAATGAAATGAAATGAAATGAAATGAAATGAAATGAAATGAAATGAAATGAAATGAAATGAAATGAAATGAAATGAAATGAAATGAAATACGTTCATCCTCATACGTTCCCTAAATTAAGCAAATGCTTATGCTATAGGTGAACGAAATCGGTCGTGGCAGGATTCGAACTCGCGCTCACCGCTCTGCCACCACCCATTTGGCATAATACCTGTTAGTAGCCCGAGATGTAATACAATACAATAGATACCACTAGTTGTATGTAACACATGAAATACAACTTCGATGGATTATTTATTGTAATATATTATTTTTTTTTTGTGATTTACTTTATTTTTTCATTGCTTGGTTTTTGGTGTTGCTATTTTTGATTTTATTTTGCTTTATTTTCATTGCTTTGTTTATGAATTACTTTATTTAATTTCTTTTTTTATCAACTGGTATAATATTATTGTATAAATGTAAAATTTTATTGTAGAGTAACAAATTTCATTGTATAAGAGAGCTTGCACATAAAAACTGTTTATACAGTTTAGTGTACAAAAAACGTCTGACATCATATTTTTGACCTCTTCAACTGCCTGAGGGTTCTTCACAGACCTGACTTGTACAAACGTCGATATGGTGGAACAGAACAGTGACAAGAAATAAAATTGCCCCTGATTAATTTTATTATATTAGACACTTTATACCTATTGATTTAGCTAAAATAATGACGAGACAAGTTAGTATTAATATCATGAAAATTTCATAGATGAAGTATGAAAATAATTAAGTTATATTCCTACTTGTGTTTTATATTTCACGTACATAACCACTTGTGTGCGATCAAGAAAATATGATACGTACACAGGCGGGGATATACATTATACATGCCATCTTCTTCTTCTAGTCGTGTCGGTCAACACGTATGTACCTAAATGTCCATCCGCTCCACAAACCACAAACTCCTTTGCATCGACCTCTAGGTGGGCTCGTTCATTAAGAATTTCCCAATCACAATGACCAAAAGCCATTGGACATGCCAAGAGGTGCTCGCTGTCCTGGGTTTGTCTTATTCAGCCATTGCCTGTCTCTGGAGGTTTTTCCTTGTACGACCGACCCCGGTCCTTATACTGTTGAGGGTTTTCCACATTGGCCGCCCACGGTTGGTTATGTCCTGGGAGCAGTGTTTCCGTTGGTGCATTAAAAATTCCATTAAATTGGGGAATTAGTTTGCCTGCCAAAAAATTTCCAATTTTCAATGTGCCAATAACTGGCACGCTAAAGATTCATTTGCAAGTAAAATATCTGGTAAATTGCTTGTGACATGCCTTTAGAGGCAAGCGGAGATCCTTTTGCTTTGCCACGTAGACTGCACATTACAGGCCAAAAAATAAATATCATGCAATCTACTCACTAGCAAGCTGCAGCCACAGGTATACCTACCATTAAGCAGATACGCGTAGGTACAAGAAGCTGACATACTATTGTGCAAGCTTCATGTGTATCTCTGACTTATAATTCCTGTCATCAAATTCAATAAAAAAATATGGGAAATTAAGTGTTCATCCGAAAGTAATTAATGCCTTTCTCGTTTGTTAACACTTTCTTACACCCTGTAATTTATTGCATAATTCTTCCAACTAACTTGTCATTCAAATCTTTTCTTTTTGGTACACAGTCTAAAAACGGCCCTGTAAATGTTTAATTTGTTTTATTAACAAATAGTTTTTCAGAATAATATAACATCATAACATTATTATAAACATTATTATCAGTGCGAACTTGACTTTTGAATAAAGTGTATCTTTTCGTAAAATTCGCATCATCATATTTATACAAAATGCAGTGTGGTTTAGTTATCGTGTTTTTTATTATGTTTGATCAAATCTTTTTTATTGGTAAGAAATGATTTATTTGTTTTGCTACTTATGCTGGTATTTCCAATATTTTATACCCATTAATAATATACGAAAATATTAAGTAATCACGCAGAAAGCAGACTCATCCATTGCGGAAGAAATTGTGTGCCTTTCCATAAACTAATGACATATTTCAAATGAATATATTGAATTACAAAACATATGTGTTTTGTATACATTTTCCTTCCATCTGTCAAATTACAACATTTCTAGTAATTATTTTCAATACTCATCATCCTCAATGTGATTGTATTTAAAAATTGTAAGAAAATTAATCAAAAACCTAGATTTTGAATCAATATTATGGTGTGTCTGTTATAATTAAATTTATTTTCGAATCAAATATGAATTTGTATAAGTGTGTATAAAATTTATCATTTATATAACAAAAACCTAGTGATTGATTCACTTTCTTCAAAAATTCTGTATAAGGATGGTTAATTTAATAAACATCATCTTTTGACAGATAGATAATGTGGCACCGGTGGAGTTAAGAAATAAGAGAAAGAAAAATGTCAATATAAAAAAAAGAATATTTATTTTAATTTATATTTCAGGTGGTACTCAAGTAACTACGTCTGTTCCTACTTCAACATCCTCTTCTACGCCTATGGTCCCTGTTGTCATACAACGGATTCATAACACCAACCACAAGAACGAATCTAAAGATATCGAAAAATATGACCACATCACAGAAGAAACTATCCCTTCTAAGCCAGATCCATTGAAACCCACATTTTGGGTTTACAATAGGTATTTTGATATTTAAGGTTTTTCAATAGTTTTTTTTGATCATTTGAAATATTAATGTATTTTATTTTTTTTTCTGTTTGGGAAATCCAACAGCTTCATAATATTACAACAAAATATACATTTACATAGAGTAAGATCATTATAGAGAAGCCACTAAGTGGATTCCACGAAATTGAATATATGTAGTGTCATAGAAAATCCAACAGCTTCATAATATTACAATAAAATATACATTTACATAGAGTAAGATCATTATAGAAAAGCCACTTAGTGGAATCCATGAAATTGAATATATGTAGTGTCATAGAAAATCCAACATCTTCATAATATTACAATAAAATATACATTTACATAGAGTAAGATCATTATAGAAAAGCCACTTAGTGGAATCCATGAAATTGAATATATGTAGTGTCATAGAAAATCCAACAGCTTCATAATATTACAATAAAATATACATTTACATAGAGTAAGAACATTATAGAAAAGCCACTTAGTGGAATCCATGAAATTGAATATATGTAGTGTCATAGAAAATCTAACAGCTTCATAATATTACAATAAAATATACATTTACATAGAGTAAGATCATTATAGAAAAGCCACTTAGTGGAATCCATGAAATTGAATATATGTAGTGTCATAGAAAATCCAACAGCTTCATAATATTACAATAAAATATACGTTTACATAGAGTAAGAACATTATAGAAAAGCCACTTAGTGGAATCCATGAAATTGAATATATGTAGTGTCATAGAAAATCTAACAGCTTCATAATATTACAATAAAATATACATTTACATAGAGTAAGATCATTATAGAAAAGCCACTTAGTGGAATCCATGAAATTGAATATATGTAGTGTCATAGAAAATCTAACAGCTTCATAATATTACAATAAAATATACATTTACATAGAGTAAGATCATTATAGAAAAGCCACTTAGTGGAATCCATGAAATTGAATATATGTAGTGTCATAGAAAATCCAACAGCTTCATAATATTACAATAAAATATACATTTACATAGAGTAAGAACATTATAGAAAAGCCACTTAGTGGAATCCATGAAATTGAATATATGTAGTGTCATAGAAAATCTAACAGCTTCATAATATTACAATAAAATATACATTTACATAGAGTAAGATCATTATAGAAAAGCCACTTAGTGGAATCCATGAAATTGAATATATGTAGTGTCATAGAAAATCCAACAGCTTCATAATATTACAATAAAATATACATTTACATAGAGTAAGATCATTATAGAGAAGCCACTTAGTGGATTCAACGAAATTTACTATATGTAGTGTCATAGACAAATAAATAAAAAATAACTAAAACTAAATTTTAAAACAGTAGCATGTAAAAAGAAAAGGGAAAAAAATATTTACAACAAATATTACACATAAATTACATAAAACCAAAGAAATGAAGATATAAAGGAGCAGCATCGAGGAATTGGAAACAGGAAATGAGCAATCTGGAAAGGAAGTCCAAGTCGCCAACATGACTCATAATTGCACCATGGATTGTGGAGGATTCATATTCCTGATATCTCTTTAACACCCTAACTTAATTACCATACGTTAAAAAAGATCCATATGGTCTCCTTTTTGTTAAAGCCTGTAGGTAGTTCTAAAAAATATTTGCATCATTAACAAAATAAGTTGATTACATTTTCTATATTTAATTTCAGGGATACAAGAAACATAGACAAGGATATTGGCACAAAACCAAATTACTTCTGGAATATTGATATGATTGGATTTAATCAGAGAGACACCAAGATATTGATACATGGATGGGACACATCGAGATTTTCAAAATTCAGCGTACACCTCAAAAACAGTAGGGAATGTTTATCGTTGGTATTAATCGAGTTGTTAACTCATTTTTAAAAAATAATCTCTCAGTGCAAATTTTTATGTTTAGGTATTTTTCAAAGACAAAATTATTTCTCCATTTTTCATTATTAATCATAGCAAAATTTTAAAGCGACAGTATACGGGAATCACGTAATATTTTGAGGAGAGTGGATTAAATCAACAATAAAAAACAGTTTGAATGAGCAGAATTCAGAGAACATTTGGATAAAATTGTCTAATTTTTATTGACAAACATTTTTTCAACATCTCAATAGAGACGAAGTTGGGATATTGTAGAAGAACCAGGAACTCGAGGCACCTACAGGGCTTACGACCTGTCATCGGCTGGTTTACGTGATCACTTTATGCGCTTGCGCAAGTTTCACCAATTATGCCTTCTTATTGAGTTCCCTTATCGATGTTATTTTTTAAAGTTCTATATATTTGAATAGTGTGTAACATTTTACATGAAAATAATGCATTATTACTATTGCCATCTATGGAGTAACGGAGAAACCTTTTTGTAACGCCATCTATTGAGTAGTCGAGAAATTAATTTTTGTTTGTAAACAATGAAAGCAACAGTCCTTATAAATAAGATGACGGTGTCACGCACAGATGTCACCCCTGAACTGCGCCAGAAATATTATTTCATTTTAGCTTATATGCAATTAAAAAAGAATATTCGAAAATTGTCTAAGATAGAGATTGTTGTAATCAAAGAATTTACAAACTGTAGTTGCAATACTTTTCAAAACTCTTAGTTTTAAAATATCAATAGTTGTTTCCGTATATTGGTAGACCCCTAAAAGACGGTCTGAAGACATTCTCACGTTGGCTCCAAGCACTTGGTTATGGAACATACAAGATTTAAAAGAGTGCCTCCATTCCGCAGTGGTGAGAAAAAGGCTAAGAGTGAATAAGAACATAGATAATATATTATTCTGTAGAAAATGAGATTAAAAAAAGTCACACATGAACATTAGCATTGCACTATATACATTGTCATTTTTGGTTTAGCTTTCTTGGACGAAATGGACGTGAATGTAATATTGGTCGACTGGAGTGGTCTGGCCAATATGCCCTACGACGAGGCCATCAAAAATCTCAATACCGCAGCAGAACACATCAGTGACTTTCTCAAATACATGAAGACCAACCAAGGCCTTGATATGAAGAAAGTCCATATGATTGGATTTGGGATTGGAGCGCATCTGGCAGGACTAACTGGCAAGAAACTGGCCCCTATCAAAATGGACACAATTACTGGTTATTTTTTTGCATTCTTAATTTATATGAATACTGGAATAAACCAAAACATATTCATACGAGGGTAAAATATGATAAATATTGAAATTTACCTTTAAGAGTCCATAGGAGGCCAAATAATAAATATAAGTTTAACGAATTGTGATATGACTTGTCATATCAAAAAAATGTGATACGCTAACTTGTCATATGATTATTTATAGGATTTCACGTATTTTTTGTGATAGTCATATCACAATTTACTAATTAATACTAGACCCTTAGTTCTGAGTCGATTTCACGTATTTTTGTGATAGTCATATTATCACAATTTACTAATATTAGACCCTTAGTTCTGAGACGATTTCATTACGAATTTTTAGAAGAATTTTTATTTATGTGCCTAGGTAGACCTTTATATTTTTTTCTTTGATTTTTTTATTCTTACTCTTTTTTTGATGTACCTACATACACAATTTTGTCATTCTTCGTATACTGCTTGGAGGACGAAAGTGCCTAATGCCAATAAGCCCGCCATGTGCAATATATTTGTTTATAATATGTACAAAAAGATAAATAAATATATAAAAAGACAGGCTTTTTAATTCAAACTTATCAAACTTGTGACCAAGCAATTTTTTTTCTCTCGTGCATTTTTGGGTTGAATTAAACGATTTTTTTTAATTTCAAATAATAAAGCACACAGGTTATTTGCCTACCCAAATAATATCATAGCACAATGGAATCCATAATAATATTTTTACAGGATTGGATCCCGTATCAGTTATGTCGGGATATCCACCAAAGAAGCGACTATCTCCCTTCGACGCTAATTACGTCGAAGTTATCCACACTGGATCCCGTCGTTTCTTGGGACCTTCGACACCACTTGGTCATGCAGACTTTTATCCCAACGGTGGAAAACTGCAGCCTGGTTGTGGACTGGATCTCTTGGCTTCTTGTTCCGGTGACAGGTATTTACATTTATTTTAGACATTTATTTATCCAATATATTCAATTGTACATATTTATATGAGTTGCTATTCGACAATTTCAGTTGAAAACTATTATGAAATTTGAAAAGTGTCTTCAGTGTGAAATAACTTAATCACACTACATATTATAAAGAAGAGTTAGAGATTTGACATTAGTATAATTTATTAACAATGATTGAAAAATGGGATAAGAATGTTAAATAAAAGTTTAACTCTATTTTATTAAAAATGCTTTAATACGAAAGTATTGATAGCCCATCAGTAAAGGTTCGAATCCGGGCGGGGCACGCACCTCTGGATTTAAAAAAAAAATCTATGTGCAGATTCACTAGCTATGTGTTGCCATGATCCAATTTGTCTGGTTCTCCTTCTAAGGGTTATTAAGGTCAGATGGGCAGTCCCTTCAATGTAATAACCAGACTCGCCAATTCAAGGATCATGGTTAAAGCGTACCCCGATAGAAACGGGACAAAAGCGCTAAGGGGAAAGAAGAAGCTTTAATACGAAATTAGGAGTATAAATGATACAAGCCTTAGCCAGCATCCTCAGAGTCTATACTATAATTTATAAAATTAACTTCCACTGTGTCAACGAAAATACATAATAAAAATATAATCGTTCATTATTTCTTCTAGGGCTCTAGAACTTTACATTTCATCAATAAAAGCGGAAAGACCAATGTTTATAGCAACAAAATGTAAAAATCTTGTTGAAGCAATTCAAGAAAGGTGTTCGTCTATGGTGAAGGCAAATATGGGAGGAAAAAAGATCATGAAAGCGTAAGTTTTAACTCAGTCATATTTTTATTATTTGATTGGTCATTCACGCCTAGATTTCTGAAATGTGTATAGCAAGTTCATCAGTTGTTTTTAGATTATTGTGAACTTTATTTCATAAAATGTGAAAAAATGACAATTTTACTACCTATAATGGAATCAATCTTCTTCTATCGTGTCAGCAACGCATTCAAATTATTTTCTGGTATAGTAATAAATACCACAACCACTGCCCACCGTGCTTGGTAGAGTTGACTGGGTTTGTAGGGCAACTGTACAGTTGTGCGGTGGTCTACTATTTTCCATTCCCTGTTGCAGGAAGCCCCATGGTGTTAGTATGAACTGAAGACTGGGGTTAAATAATTGATCAGAAATAGAGATGAGATAACAATTTTCTTGTAGTACCTACCACTATATTTATTTTCACTACATAAACGTTTTTTTAATTGTATAATAAAGGAAATGAATATTGGGATGTTTTTTTTAAGTTGTTTAATAAAGGAAATGAATATTGGGGTGTTTTTTTTAAGTTGTTTAATAAAGGAAATGAATATTGGGGTGTTTTTTTTAAGTTGTATAATAAAGGAAATGAATATTGGGATGTTTTTTTTAAGTTGTACAATAAAGGAAATGAATATTGGGGTTTTTTTAAGTTGTATAATAAAGGAAATGAATATTTGGGTGTTTACAAAACAATGGATTCACATTAAAAATTAAAAATATCATAATGAATGAATTTATTAATTTAATTTAATTTTTATTTTGCATTGATTCTCGGACAACTAACAAGTACTTTATCAAATATTAGTTTAATACGCTACCAATAACTAGTTGCCACATTCTGAAGACCTAAGATATTTATAGTCTCACAACAATTAAAAACTGTGTCTCCAGCGGGTATCGAACCCGGTACCTTTGGCTCAGCATTCAGATATCTAAACAACTGAGCTACGAAAGCCGACAATTAAAGGCCAAAGTTTAAAGGGACTGTTTCTTTCTCCGGACAGGACGGATGACAATATTATACTAATTATATTTAAGTAGGGACATAAATATTGAGGAGATATATTTAAATTTGTAAAATTAAGTAATTAAAATTATATTTACCGTTTTATTGTTCTATTTTCAGACGCGGAATTTATTCCTTGCAAACAACAGGAACAAAACCATTCTATTGAAAACTCGTAATTGGAATAAAAAAATCATACATTTTGATAAATTTATTCTCTATTTTGTTGTGTCTATTCATTAAATATTTCATAAAAATATGTAAACAAAGGGCGTTTGTATTGTACACAATGTACACACAATAAAATCGCAAGGACTCTGATCTCCGTTGTTTAGTTTATTTATTTATTTATTTAATAAACAGAGACACCAACAGAACACTGAACAACACAAACAAAGAAATCATGAAACAAAAGTTGAGCCCTTGAGGTGAGTTTTCACGAAAACGGCGCTATATAAATTATCCAACCATATAAAAACATAGAATCTCTAGTGCTCCAATAACAGGTATCTCCCGCATGGCTATTGTGCATAGTTAGGTAGGTACAATCAACTCCTGAGATACCACATTTGATTCTTGGTAAAGTCGCAGTTTTTATGCTCTGTATCAGGCTGGATTTGGAAGATGTCATTGGCTGCGTTTTCGCTACGCTGGCATACAAAATGTCGAATATCAAAGTTTGTTAAACTACATATATATTGACAGTGAATTTGTTTTTTAAAGATACACCCATATGTGAGGGAGACTAGGAGTGCGCGAAACAGACATGTTTTAGGAGGCCGGATTATATAGGGACCGTAACCCAAAATTTAATGTGCCGGATAAAAGATCCTGAGAGAGACCAAAGCGCAGAAGTGGTGTGGCAGGATTAAGCAACAAATATGCGCAGAACCGAGGACAATCGATGTGTAAGACGCAGAAAGAAGCAGATCTCTACCATCACGTGAGACAATTGCAGAAAAGAAGAAAAAGAAAATACGTAATGAAACTGAATACGTATTTATATATTTATTTATTTATACATAATTTTCTTTAGCTTCACATGTCTCTCTGTCGGTAATGGAATTTTGTAATCGATTTTTATCTAACTTCCCGATCAGTTAGGGCTCTGTAAGTTTTAGAATTTGTGTATTCCAGATGACAATGTTTGACTTCTGTTTTGAACAATTTTGATTTCTGAACATGAATTGTGACTGCTATACATGTTGCATAAAATTCAGGCGTTATTTATGTCGTTATTGGATCGATTTTGAAACTTTGAAAGGGGTGTCCTCAGTTATATTTTCTTGTCTCAGTTATAATTTTTTAAACAGTTTTTATAAAAAAATAATTTAGTGATGACATCGTTTTATACAATTTGTAAGGTAGTATACCTACACTACACAATATCTACGGGTACCTACTCAATAGTTTGATACTTAATCTCCAAACATATGTACATACATACAATCATGCTGTTTTCATATTCTGGATAGGAAAAAAGACTGATCTCCATACTATCCTATCCTGACATACATACCTACATGTTTTATACAGAAAACAGAATATAATTTACCTATTAACTTATCATTCTGTATGCTTTGTTGATGTATCATTATAATGTAGGTACGTTTTAATATAGTAACTGGATCTGTTCGGAGAACAATAAAAAAAACGATTAAAAATAATAGCCTTTTTATTTTCAACGATAACTTACATGACACAGCTTCTTAGATTTATATAACACAATTCATTTACAGCTCATTAAAAAGACTTACGTTAGTTGAACGAGTATGGTATTAGCAAGTATATCATTGATCATATCATAAAAATCATTAATAATCAATACTTATTTTCATCTCTTGATATTAACGTTTCTTTTATAGTCGTACAACAAGTCGTTCAAAAGTTTGATTAGTCATAAATACGAGTCCGTTCATAAATACGAGTCCGTTCATAAATACGAGTCCGTTCATAAATACGAGTCCGTTCATAAATACGAGTCCGTTCATTAATACGAGTCCGTTCATAAATACGAGTCCGTTCATAAATACGAGTCACCAAATTCCGCCACTGTAATGTATCCATGTATAAAATAGTTGGATCGTAAATTCAAAAGCATTCGTTCATATTACTCTTAACCATATATTTTATCCAACGAATTTGGTGAATTTTGAATGTGTAGACCATGATTTGTTGTAATTTTTATTCCTTTTAAATTATAAAGCATAAAGAAATTAGTTATTTTAAGTTTTGGTCATTTTTAACTTTAATGCGACACTAAATACCAAAAATTTCTTGTGTCTTAATACTTAATTATTTTATCAAACTTTTTTAATTACTTGTTTTGGTAATTTTTTTTTGAATTGCTTTTAATATTTTTCTTTAGTTTTACATCTTATTATTTTGTGAAAAAAAAATAGTTACATTTTATGGTATTTTTTACTAACTTAATACTTATTACTAATTTAATATTTTTCGGTATTTAGTCATATTTTTTTAGAACTTGTTATATTACACATTTGTTATTAGTATGTAATTGGTTTCATTGTTGTACATCTTTTTTTATATAAATTTTAATATGACTGTATATTAATCCAAATAAATAAATAGACACTTTCGAAGTTGTGTCGTTTTAGAATTTTCAAACTGTAGGCGCCTTAAAAGAAACGATGAATCATTAATTTCAAGTAATTCGTTCAAATTTCTCTATCCCTTTTTGAATTGCAATGAAATGTCCAATTAATTGTAAGGCGCGTATATTATTTCAATATATGAGCCAAATGATCAACATGTCTGAAATTCTAGTCCAGCACTAATCACCCAAAATTTCTTGTGTCTTACTTAATACTAGATACTTTCGGAGTTGTGTCGTTTTAGAATTATCAAGACTTTGTAGGCGCGTAAAAGAAACGATAAATCATTTATTTCAAGTAATTCGTTTAAATTTAACTATCCCTTTTTGAAATACAATGAAATTTCAAATTAATTGTAAAGCGCGTGAAATATATCAATATATGAGCCAAATGATTGTTGTGTCTAAAATTCTAGTCCAGAACTAAACACCCGAAAATTCTTGTATCTTACTAGACACGTTCAGAGTTATGCCATTTTAAAATTTTAAACTCTTTGTGAGTACCTACAAAATATTTGGCGGATATAAGTTATCTTACTCTCAAATTTGATTCAGTGGCAGAACGATTTAATCTTTGAACGACTTTTTTGGACTCAATGGATTAAAGTCATCTTATTCTCAAATTTGATTCAGTGGCAGAACGATTTAATCCTTGGACGACTTATTTTGACTCAATGGATTATGTAAACTGTTCATTTGCTTATTTTTTTCTGTTTATTAAGATCGGATCATTCAGAATATCCGACTATGATTCGGTCAAGTAAACTTATCTGAAAAATTAAAATTTGTTTTTTTTTAAGAATTAAAAAACTATCACTATTAATTAAGTTCAATGTCATTGATTTTCGAATTCACTTCACAATATATTTTTTTAAATAATATCAAACGTCATAATATTGTACTAACGTCATTCTACATATGATGACATAATTACTTTTTTACGAAACCGTAGGAGTTCCACGCTTGGATGTGATCGATGTACTTTTCTATAACTGGATACCATTCGACTCCAGAATAGTCTATGGCCGGAAGGTCTCCACCGTAGTTGGCGGGAAGATGGGATGGTGCCATGTACTTGTGAAGAGATTTCATGTCTCCGCTGTGGAAGATAATCTGAAAAAAATGATAATAAATTATTAACCAGAGGAATTAAAAGCGTTTTGTCATAATTAGGTGCATATACTGCAGACTTAGCATTGTAAGGAGATAAATATATTACAAATGGATTCAGAAGAAATTCCAAACGGATAATCCGTTTATTACATACGGATCAACCCGAATCTCCAGCAATGGGAGTTAAAACTTTTAGTAGGTAATCAAGACCAAATTACATATATGATGTTTCTGTCTGAATCTAGTCTAATATCCACATCTCGATAAAGACAAATCAAAATACTTTTTTATAGCTAGAAATAACAAACAGATCTAATGATAACCTATCTTAAAACTCTATAAACAATAATAACTGGATTATCGCCGAGTTGACAAGCCGTTTCGCTTCTGTGCGGGCGTCCTGGGTTCGATCCCCAGCAGATGAGAAATTTACTCACGCATATATTCTTCTCTGAGCTGGAAACACTGGTTGATTGGAAGGAATTACCATATGGCAATAAACTCGGCACTTGCACAGGGTGCAAGGATGCGTTTATTATTATTATTAATTATTAACAAACTAAACCTAACTAATAAACAATTATTTGCCCATAATCTAATCATCTGCAATCTACACGACATACCTTTGCAAATTGAAGAGTTTGGTGATTTTCTCATCAGAACTTTACCTAATTTATATGGGACCACCACTGAGTTCCCATTAAAATAAATAATCATTGTAATCGGACAAAGTGGTAAAGAATTATTGCTGAACATGCATTGAAAAATTTGATTAATAAATATGAATTATAAGAAAATTTTGCAAGATATTTTGTTAATTATAATTGGATAAATATGCAATACTAACCCTATTCTTCAACTTTTGTTTGATGAATGGTTTGAAGACATTCCACACGATGCTGAAGACCCATGGCTCCCTGACAAAGTGAACTTCCTTGAGTCTCAGGGGCATGGCTTCCTGGATGAAGGTCAGGAGTTTCATTGCAAACGACGGATTCAAACTTTTCACCTAAAATAATATATGTGCATTAAAATAGTGTACACATGACATGAGACTATCAACAAACTATGTGACTTTATACGATATATTTAAACACTGAATATATTATATAAACTTAGGTAGTATATTGGCCCTAAAATGTACAATATACTACCTGACGCTTGGAAAAATATGAAAAAAGACACTCTGAGAAAAAAACAATAGACAGTTGGCTTATATCCATCGGCATAGATTAATCCAATAATAAATTGTTTATTATAGTTTGCTCGCTATTACTTTAACTATAATTTTTATTTTTTAATTTTTCAAGCATCTTAATTGGTTAAATTATTGATCCCTACTAATAGTGATTCGGACGTCCTAAAACAGGTTCACCTAGTTGGACGTCCAATGAGACAATTAAAATGACAATTTCAAACTAAAAGTGATTAAATGTTTAGGGAGGTTAAGATTAGATTATGATCAATGATATAAATGTTTAGGATTAAGCCAAGATTAGAACGTAAAAGGCACGTGTCTTGAGTATTGTTGTTACCTCTTGGAGCATTTTTTCGGTGTCAGCATATTCCAATATTTCTATGTTTTATAATAAATTGTGCTAGTGTTACACTTTTTCGTTATTGTTCTGTATTTTCTATGTAAATAAACTAAAAATAAATAAATATAATATAATTTTAACAATAATAGCAATCCATCATAGCCATATTATAAAAGAATCTAATTCTTCGTTCCAGATACAGAAATTCTGAACTATAATACTAGCATCTCTCTTCTTCATATTTTTCCTCATCAGCCTGTATACATCCAGAATTGAATATAGGCCTCCCCCCTCTTCTTCCACCCCTCCCTTTCACATCCCTCAAGACTTAGAATTTGTATTGTGATGTTTTACAAATATACAGAAATAAATATATTTATAGTAATATTTTTTTTAAATAACTAAATTAAGCATATTATGAGAAATCCGCGAAGCGAGAATTTTATTAAATAAATCATATCAGAAAATATTCCCGCAGTATTTTTTTTTGTCTTTTTCATCGCGTATGATATAAATGCTCGAATTAAAGGTTTATTTTATTAGAAAAAAGTAACATTTTTCTTAATTTTGACACTTATTGCTCGCGGGCCGCACTGTAACACGCGGCGGGTCGCAGTTTACCCAGGGGTCAAGTCTGGTCCAACCGGCGAAATCAAAACCCTCAGTCGTGGAATTATATCCACGATATGGCTAATCACGAAGGTTTTGATTTCGCCGGTTGGACCAGAATTGCCCCCCTGAGCTTATCGATAGTTGTGTACATACTACTTGTTTAATGATTTTGTGCAAATGGCTTAGTTTGAAATAATGTGTTCGCTGTACAGCCCAAACTTTAAGTTTAATCGAATCGAAATCATACGCATTATAATTATAATTTTGCTGTACCTAAAGATTTTTTCCTTTTCTTTTTACATGTTATACTGTTTTCACATTTAGTTTTTTTTTCTATGACACTACATAAATTAAATTTCGCTGAATCCACTTAGTGGATTCTCTATAATATTCTTACTTATGTAAATTTATATTAAGTTGTAATATTATGAAGATGTTGGATTTCCCAAGTAAAATAGATAAATAAACAAATATAAGAAAAAGTTGATCTCCCACTCTGTATGAAGATAATAATAGAGAACCTCAACAATTTTCTTATATTTTTCTCAAAACAATCTTCCATAATATCGGGCCTAAGTGTACTCACGTATATCTGATTTCTTCTCGAATATTAATTCAAATTTAGATACATACAATGTAGTTAGTAACATAATATAATGGTTATTAATAAAACTAAACATAACGTCCGTTTATAATCTGAGTTAATATCACCTAACTTAACCTTTACATGACCTAACAACTTGAAAATGAAGACTATACGAATATATCAGTTCATAGCGTGCAAACGAGTTCACGCAGTTCAAATAAATACACTAAAAATGTTTTAATAATAATATAAGACATAGGTAGGTAATATGAACTAAAAATCATTCATTCGAAAAAAAATAGCTAAAAATAAATGATAAATGTATACTTATATTAAAATTAATGAAGTTAAACATGAAAAATGTAACACATATTACTGAAATTTCCAAATTAAACATGCAATAGAACTTCAATTGTGTATCCTGTATTTTTGACACTTCTTCTTGAATAAGTTACTTAAATCTAGGAAAGAAATTGCTGATTTCCTAGGACCTCTTGGACATCAGCATCCATTCATAAATGGATGTCTTGGGTCACGAAAAAATAATATCACCCATATCAGGAGACATTGAAGTATTACATAAAAGCCTTGACCCATACCTTGGAATACTCCTAACGATTATCTGTTTGATTTGATAATTGCAGTATATTTTTCAAATAAAAAATCCACAACTTAACGTAAATAAGATTATTACAAATTGTATATTACCTGTGACATTCCCATGTTTTCGCAATCCATGATTACAACAACTCCTTTTACTTGAGTTTCAGGCTCCAACATGGCAGCCTCGTGGATCAGATAGAACATTCGGAATATCTGATCTGAATTTACCTTTTTGGTATCCCAAGAACCTGAAACGCAGTATTAATTCAGTTATTATCTATATCAAACATATCAACCTTATTGCATGGACTCCACTTCTCTAAAAACGAGAGACACAGACTCAGTTTAAAGAAGAAACATGTCTTAGGGGGACGCCTGCCAACGTACCTATTTTTTCAATTTGATATTACATCAATATGTACTACAAAACGAATCATTTTGAAAATAATAAATCGATAATTTGTGTTCATATTTTTCATTTTCATACATAACATAATTACAAAGTTAGAAAATATTTTTCTTTATTAATATCCAAACTATCTAATTTATTTTTTCAAAACGATTTGATTAGTAATAATGATGCTATATCAAATTGAAAAATAGGTAAGGTTCGCTGGCAGCCTCTAAAAAACTATACTAGTTATATATAAAAGAAATTAACCAATTTAAATTTAGAGAAACGATCAAAGAAACTGTTTAGAGAAAGTCGTGTTTTTTTCACAAAAGACTTGGACTGAAATCACCATTCCTTTACTTCAATAGGGTTGCATGGAAGATATCGCTGCCTATCAGAGTAATATAACAGAGTATTGCTCTGTGCTGCCTATTGACAATAATTCCACCTTTGTATACTTGTTTGTATATGAATTATATAAACATAAAATCCATGTAGATCAAAATGAGTCCATTGAGGCAATTCTATGCAAAAGAAAACATCTGCTATTGTAGAACAAAGAGTTTGTAAAGTCAAATTAGATTCCAAAACTGTAATCTCACCTCCTATTTTAACAAGAAGCACCCTTCGTCCTTTGTGGTCTCTGGACTTAAAGACGTTGACCACATCATTTTCAACAAAGGCAGCCTTTTCATCGATGGGCATCAGACCATCCAATACGTTTGCGTATTTTTTTCTGAACTCTGCTATCCGCTTCATCTGAAAAAAAAATATATTCATCAATTATTGGGTAAAGGGCTGAGTATTTTTAGCCACTTCCATCATATATAAAAAGTGCTTTCCGCATATTATGGAAGATTAGTTCCTTCACATGAACCCTATAAGAACACCAAATATGAAACGACTTGTATAGCTCATGATGAAATCCATATTTGCAATAGAAGTGACATCATTTACAATTTACAACCGTAAACATTTTGTTTAAAGATCCCCATACGAAGATTTCGCAAAAATCACCATCTTCTTCTTCTCCAGCCTGTTTTTTCCATTCTTGGACATAGGCCTCCCCTTGATCCTCCACAACTCCCTGTCTTGGGCACACTGCGTCCATCTCCCTCCGGCACATTTCTTGTTGTCATCTCTGCCGACACCTCTTCGGCTTATTCTCGGTCGCCATTCTTCGATATTTTTGGTCCATCGTGAATCCTGGCATCTGGCAATATGCCCAGCCCAGCGACCCTTTCCGCTACATCGGCTACTTTGGTTCTTTCTCTTATCATGACATTCTGAATTCTGTCCCTTATTGAAATACCCAGCAACTTTCTCTCCATAGCTCTCTGTGTCACCATAAATCACCATAGTCTCTCTAAATCAAATTCATTAACACTTCCAGGATTTTTCTGAAAATAGTGACCATATTTAATAGATTATTGTAACGCTGAAAACTAAAAGGACAGACTATTCCGATGCAGTCGTGAATTAGTCATTTTCGAAACCTGTTGTTTAAGTAATAGTAAATGTGCTGAAAACATAGTTTTAAAAAAATAATATAAGTGATTTGTTCTTTGGAAACAGTTAAATATATTTTTATTCAAATACTCAACCCGATAAGACTTATCTCCAGCACGGATGAATGTCAAAAGTCAAAATAATAAGAGATAATTTAAATCCAAATAAAATACTGTCCAGATTACTATGACAAATCATGTAGGTACATGTACAGTTCTTTCAAGATGCAACACTAAGATTATTTAAATATTAGTATATAGCAATCGATAGTGTTGATAAATAGTATAGCGATTTCCTCAGCGCCTAATCCTTTGATATATTTAGTATCTAGATAGGTGAAATAATTCCGATGGAAACTCAAAAGAAATATAACGTTTCGAAATCTTTATATTATTCTAGATTTATTGAAACAATAATATTATGGTTTTTAAATAACTTTTTTTTTCTACTTTCTACCATACCATCTCATCACGCCATTTCCCCATTTGGGGTAGACAGAGAGAACCTAACGCCAGTCTCCTCTCTTTTGACAAACATTTTTTGCTTCATTCACGTCCATGCATCGTCTCATACACGCTCTTCTGCTATTCTTACTTCTATCGTCTCCATCTTTCGAAATTCCATTTATGTGATCGTGCTAACTTTTCTTTGGCTGACCTCTTGGAGGAGTAAATATGAGCTGACCTTAACTTTTCGTTCCTCTTTTATCAGCCTTATATACTTTTTTGTCAAACGGTCATCACTCATTCTTTCTGTGTGGATAAACCACCTTAGGACATTAATTATTTTCATCTTACTTACAATCGTACATTCTCATCTAATATCTTCATTTCTTATTCTATCATACATCGTTTTACCATACATTCGTCTTAGTGACCTCATTGCAACCGCGTTAATTCTACTTTCATGCGTCTTCTGCCATGTCCATGTCTCAATAGCATACATGAGAATCGGTACGACGATACCATTGTGTACTTTTTAGTGTTATAATTACTAAGTAGGTACCTACTTAAGGAAACAGAAGTGTTTTTACCGTTTTATGCATATTTAATATTTGAAATCAGTGTTTTATGATATTTAATTTAAAAAAAAAATATACTGAATGTTTAACTGACTATAATGCAGGATGCGCTGAACACAAGAAAGGTGAGTCTGTACAATGATCATGTTTCCGGATCGAATTAAGCTAATGTTCCACTTATCTGAGGCTTCTTCGGATTTGTCTGTGAATACCGGTAAGATAGTTCATAAATCGGCGTAACCATAACTAAAAAGTAATCTTATATAAAAATTGTTTTCATTAGTCAAATTAAATTAAATTGATTATAAAATCAAGATTTTGATCAAAGCATTAATCATAGAATTAATATTGTCATATCAATAAATAAACAAATTATGCCTATTTTTTATACGCATTTTCAAAATAGTAGTTTTACTTTGCGTCATCACTAGGAAAAGTACACTTTTGTCCACTGAAAAGTTTTCAGACTATTAATTAACTCGAGGTTTTTGTTGAAAATTTTACAAATATAAAATTTAGAATAGGTATCCAAAAACAACATGCCATGCTTTAGAACTTTATACTAAATTTAAACGAATCTCATAGTAGACGTAGGTATACAGTTTTAAAATGTATTAACTGAAAATTACATTATCTACTGGAAAAATTCCAAAATCATAACCATTCACTATTTCACATAGATGAAGAATAAAATTTAACTCTAAATTCCAAGGCTTATCGATTTCACGACGAATAATACCGCCGCCGTGGCACAGTTGATTTCGGTTTCTGTGCGGGCGTCCTGGATTCGATTCCCAGCAGAGGAGAAATTTATTTAAAATTCATTTCTCGCGCAAATATTGCTTCTCTGGGCTGGAAACACTGGTTAGTTGGAATAAATTGCCATTCGACAATAAACTCGCCACTTGCGCAGGGTGCAAGGAAGTGTTCAGTATTATTATTATTATAATATTCCCATAAGAAAGTTTAATAATGGTGTCAATGATACTTTTTTTTTAAATCATTGATGATTTTTACTTATTAGCTAAGGAAATGTCATTATTTTGACGATATACCTCGCACGGAGCGCTTCAATAATCAAAATAAATTAATAGAACAAAACATTGAATTATATGTACTACGTAGTACATATGAATCAATGGAACAAAAATGAATTATTTTTAAAGTTAAAGTAAAAAAAACACATCAGATACGCATACTTAGAATTTATAGAAGTGGTTTGTTTCCATCAAAAAAATAAATTAAAAACAACAATAGGATTTCTATAATGTTCAATCAGTGTCACCTCATAAGTTACAAAGATTAAAATTCCATCGACATAAATATTAGGAGATGATGCAACATTGATAAAAAATAAGTACCTATTGTAACAATAAAAATATAACAAATGGAATGCAGGTTTTAATTGGATCCTATATAAATTATTTATAATTTCGTCAATCTGATAACAAACAGATTGATGATCCAAAGTGCCACAGATTAACAATATTAAATATCTACTATATATTTATCATTATGTTGCACCTGGAAATTTTGATATAAATCACAAATTGATTTATATCAAAAAACAAGTTATTGACAAGTTAAAATACTGTCAATAACTTTAAATTTATCTCAATCTTTGGAGAGGAAAAATGTAACAAATGATTTATGAGTGAACCAAAAAGATATAAAAAATATATATCGAAAAATAAATCGTACCTACTTATATCATTGTAGTAAAATGTACCTCGCATGCTTAAGAGGGTGACTGCTGCCAACGTACCTATTTTTTCAATTTGAATTTGCATCATCACTACAAAACCTAGTGTAAGTTTGGATATTAATAAAGAGAAATGTACCTTAACTTTTTGATTGTGTTCTGTATATATTCTTGTAGGAAAATAAGAAGCATACCCCGATTTTAGCCATTTACCTTAAATTTCTAAAAAAATATAAGGTATAGAGCAATATTTTTTTTATAAATTAAAGAAGGTCAAAATATCTGGAAAAATACGATGTAACGTTGCATTAATGCATCAGGTTAAGTTAATAAACCAAAAAAACTTTTTTTTCGCAATGGCGCTGAATGAAAAATAAATGTTTTTAGGTAAATAAATGTTTAAATAAAATTTACTTAACCTGAAGCATTAATGCAACGTCACATCATATTTTTCTTGATATTTATGTCTTCTTTAATTAAAAAAAAATATGTTGAACTACGCCTTATATTTTATTAAAAATATAAGATAAACGTTGAAAATCGGGGTATGCCATTATTTTTCTACAAGAATTTATACAGAATATTATCGAAATGTGAAGATATATTTTTGTTTATTAATACCCAAACTATCTAAATTATTTTTTTCAAAACGATTTGATAAGAAATGATGATGGTATATCAAATTGAAAAATAGGTACGTTGGCAGCAGTCCCCCCCTTAAAAAGACATTCAGAACAAATAGCTGAAATTTGAAATCAAAACAATAATATGTTTTGATTCAACAATCATAGAATTATAAGGTACAAAAGCCGCGTGCAATATAAATTTCGAATTCAATGTATGACAAGTTTTATTTACATGTGTGTGTGAGGCGGTAGATCGGTAGGTGTACCTATACTGCATAGAAAAGAGATTTTACGTGCACTACTATGTGTTCTATGACTGTATTGACGGCCGGGCGAGTGAAACTCAGAACATTGTTCTTAGTTTTAGTTGTCATACTTTCATTGCGCTGACTAAGTATCTGTATCATATATAATCTAAGTCTACAATATATTTATAATTTAAATCGTCACGTCGATAGCTATTTCGTCTTATCGGGACATATCAAGTCTACTTCCTAATAAAACGAAATAACTATCAATATATTAAATTATAAATATATTGTTAATTAAAAACACATGTTTCAACTTCAAATATAATTGTATAAAGTAAATAGTCTCTCATTAAGAGGGCATATTACGTTTTAATATAACTATCGCGTGCGATAAAAAGGGATTATGCGTGATTAAAATTATCGGGAGTCCAAAATTTATCGATTTTTTGCATTTTAAGAACAAACACGACTTAAAAAAAAACAATATTATCGGTCATTGGTCAGGGCGATTTCCGTCGCCACACATTGGAGTGGCAAAATCTGAGTTCCGGACTAGTTAAGTAGTAGTAGTAGTAAGTACCTATCGGTCATTCACTTTGATTTTACGCACTCTTTAAGCATATACTTAGAAAATTTACTACTCTACGACATATAGTTATGAAGTTATTTAAAAAAAAATGCTTTTAAAGGATATTTTTAATATTCTTCAAAATTGTGTGAATTTAATTATTAATTTT
Source organism: Molanna angustata (assembly GCA_963576475.1). Taxonomy (NCBI): domain Eukaryota; kingdom Metazoa; phylum Arthropoda; class Insecta; order Trichoptera; family Molannidae; genus Molanna; species Molanna angustata. The sequence continues at coordinate 41,832,718 of OY754968.1, forward strand.
AAATTTCTATTCACTACAGAAATGTTGAAAATTTAAATGTTTAAAAGTACTTTTTTTAATGTGTTTTTTTTACCTAGTTTTAAAATATTATAAATTACTATTCACTATTGAAATGTTGAAAATACTTATGGTATTTTTTTTAGCAACACACTGTTTAACATAAATCAGTGATTCCCAAAGTGGTCCCCCCAGGGGTCCACAAGAGACTCAACGGGGGTCTACGTTGGCATGAAATAAAAATGGGGGTCCACAAGTTGTAAGTGGGGATCCACGAGGATTTCGATAGTAATGAATAAAAAATTGGCTAGACTTTACCTATCAATACACTACTTAAAAAAATTAAAACGAACAAAAAAATCCAAATTTTTCGGTAAGTTTTGACATTACTCTGTCTTCGTGGCTCAGTTGGTTGGGTATCTAACTGCTGATCCAAAGGTCCCGGGTTCGATTCCCGGTGGAGACACAGTTTTTAATTGTGTTTTCAGTCTGGATCTGTGAGACGATTAATATCGCATGTGGCAACTTGTTATTGGGTGCGTGTTAAAGTAATATTTGACATAGTACCTATTAGTTGCCCGAGAAGCAATATTAAATTAAATTAAATTAATTTCTCAATCATTTATCTCATTTAGCCTTGAATAATTTTTTTTAAAACCTCCCTTAATTTTCTTTTTATTTTTACCACTTCAAATTTAAGGTTGGAACTCAGTTGCGACGCAAATTTCCATCGTTAGATCTAATCTTCACACTTTTTTTTTTGAGTTTTGGAAATATGGTAGAAATCTAGCAGCAGGGGGTCCACCGAAATCAATAAATTTTAAAGTGGTCTACGAGAAAGAAAAGTTTGGGAACCTCTGACATAAATATTTATTATTTGATAAGTTTGATTTCAAAATAGGGTGTTTAGGTAATATGCCTTCTCAATTAACACTCAGAACAGTTTCAAGCAAGGGCATAGCCCTAACCCCATCCAAAGTTGGCGCTTTACACACTATCCGAATGTCTATGAGCCCTTGTAAGTATTATTTTATTTATCTTACTTAAGAAGAATGATTTTTGCAGTCCTAATTTTCTCACATCAAAATATTGGCGAATGACTCGTAAGTATTTTTAAATCAAGCAGTGGACTTCTGTTTGACTTTTTTTTTATTTATATTACCTACTTATTTTTTACTTTTCTGACTGCATTATATACATTATTACTCCATTGTAGGTATCATATTCAATAGTGACGATAACCTTCAGAACAGTTTCTGTGGTTAGATACTATCTACCTATTATTATCAACACTATCATATTTCAAAATTAATATATTTTTTAATATAACATATTTTTCAGTACAATTAATCAGTGTATTTATATTATAGGAAGGTGCATGTAAATTACATGTCTATAATTGATTCATCTCAAATTAGGAATGATATTCATCCCAAGAAGAGGTATATGTTATATGCTTTATTATGCCTGAAATGTAAATTATATCTCTTAACAGTCATAACTAAAATGTAAATCACTAACGTTCGCATGAGTTTTTTCAATTGCCTTCTCAAAAATATAAGTATGCAGTTATTGCAGAAAGTATTTACTTTGCATATTATATGTACATACTATTATTATCATACATTATATCAAAGCATGGCAATCGGTAGGTATATTTTTACCCCGTAATCAAATATTTTGTACATGTGATTATTATTTTCTTTTATGACCTAGTTTACAGAATGTTTATAGGGTAGGTACTGTTTCGTGACGAAATACATCAAATATAAAGATCGCTATTACAACAATTCCAATATCACATTAATGCATTAAATAATACTTTAAACATAATTACGAATGTTTTGTCCCTTTTTACTCCTCACTAACCCAGTGGGATATAGTGGGGAGTTATGATTTCGCAATTTTTAAGTCTATTTTTTTTTGCAGATTATCAACTAGTATCATGCTGAGATTGTATTCTGAAAGTTTCATCACAATGTATCTGTGTATGTGTGCTATGTGCTGTGTGCAGTGTGCTATGTACGGCGTGTTCATTTTACTTTATTGATTATAGACTAAAGTACTCATTCGATTCTATTCAAATTTTGCAAATATGTAAATCTAATACTCGATTAGATCCCATTAGATTTTGAACGATATATGAATAGTGCTTCTCAATTTTTTTAACTGTCAAATATTTCAAAGTAACCCCAAGCTCGGAAAAATTAAAATTTGAAATTTTTATTTTCAAATTCGTAAAAAGGCACACACTTTCATAAAATGGCATTGAAGAGTTATCATGTTTTCATAATAAAATATTTAAATAAAAAATAATTTAACAAACTCATTTCATGAAAACGCTGAAAATTTTCTAGACAAATATTGAATACTTTATAGAATGACTTGTTAGTGAGGAGTTTAGCGTTGGCCACAACCCACTCGTTTATAAATTGTCTTTTATCAGTTAGTAACAGAAAAATATAGACAAATCATAAAAGTTACGATTCAATATTCAGTGCATCCTTAGATGTTTCGGACATTTTGCCAGAATTTCCCCTAATAACCTCGAGAATTTCATTGTATTGAGAAGCGTAGAGGAAAGAAAATTCAGAGATTGTTCACCAACAGGACATAGTGACTTGGTTAAGGAGACATTTAAACCCACCCCAAATTGAATTTGTCAAATATGTTAAAAATTGTTTATAAAAAATAGGTACTACGCGTTTTTCCAACATTTCTGTACTGAATGTTCGTTACATAATTTAAAAATTCAGCATAAAATCCCCTAAAAAGATTATTAGATTATTAAATTACTTCATAACTATGTGTCACGAAGAAATAAATCTTTTTTTTTTTTATTTATTACAAATCAATTCAAAGTTTACCTACATATAAATCACAATTTAAAAAGGTAGACAAATTCCATTATATGATTCATATTAACCCTCTTTAATTGAGATAAAACCTCGTGTTAAAAGAGGGGAATATCTATTTTGTATTTTGTTACATTCGCCAAAACATTGCACATCTACTAAAAAATATGAAGTTACACAAAAACAAGAATGAAATAAACAAAAAAAAAATCAGCACAATTTTTTTGTTTAAATATACTTATTATTTTTTTTGAGTCTAAGAATGTGTCATAAGCAGCCCCCAGGTTTGTTCTTAAAATACAAAAAATCAACGAATATTGAATTCTGATAATTTTAATCACGTATAAAACCCTTTTTGGCGCACGCAGTAGATATCCTTACGAACACGTAACTTCATAGTGCATTAGGCGGTTTATATTTAATATATCATGTTTTCGGTCACTATATTTAGCGTGGTATGCCCTCTTAAGTAGACTACATAATCTTAAATCATTTAACCTCTTTAATCTGTCCAAGACCGTCCTACATGGAGAATAACAAACCGTCGAGTCATTGAGTATAACCGCCATCCTGACTCATGAGGCTAAGGAAAAGGAAGAAAATATTCTGTAATGAAATCAATGACAACTTACGAGTTCATAGGCGCTCTCCGGATAGAACTTGCAGGGCCGCAGAAAGATGAGGAGGAACTCGTCATCGTCTCTGTAGAAGATTGTAGGATCTGCCTGAAGCAGTTCCCTGAGCTTCAAGATAGCCTCAGCACGTCTCTCGGGGGTCTCTCTCAGCTCTTCCAGAGCCTGCTTCTCACACTCAGGGCTCAAGGGGCTCTGATCTATGAAGAATTCTGAACTAGTGCTCCTGAAAATAAATAAAATTAATTTATTAGGTACCTATTGTTGTTACATAATATTAATGTATGACGTGTTTGAGACAAAATGTCAAAAATTTCATAAAATATTGAAATACTTATTATGTCGGAGTTGTTCGAGTAATTATTTACAAATGTATGATTTACATGTAAGAATCAGTTAGGAACAGGTGATATTTCTGTTATTTCGTGAAAAAAAGTTTACAAGATTTTCTTTATAAAAATAAACTTTTAAGCACAAAATGAAAGTTTAAAATATTATGTACCTACAAAATATATGCCTTTTTTCAAGGGAGCATTTAAACTTTAACACCCCAATTTAAAAACAATTTCTCAAATATGTTAAACAGTGTGTTATTATCATAAGGGTTTTGAATCCACTGTTTGGCCAGACTTGCCCCCTGTCATAAATTTCGTCGTATAAGCCCTTTTTGACTCACACGATAGTTACCCTTATTAACATGACGTAACTTCATAGTATTTTAAGCGGTTTTAATACAATAAACATAATGTTTTCAGTCATTAGATTTGTGGTATCTGTGTGTGTTTGTGTTCATTGGTCTGTGATTTGTAGGTACTTTTTATTTCGAAAGTTATTGATAAAATATCAGTAAAGATCTTATTTCTTTAATAATGCGAAAGAAAATAGAACATAAAAAGTATAAAGAGACAGGTAAACTTGTGGACTATGTCACATTCAGAAACACCAGAATAGAATGTACCAATTCAACTAAAAAATGTTACAAGGATTACATTTATAAAATTGAAAACTCCATTAAAACAAATGTGAAATATTTTTGGTCCTATGCAAAATCACTCAACAAAAATGAGTTAGGTATACCTAGCTCAATGCACTATGAAGGTAATATTTTCGACAACCTGCCTGATATTGTAAATGCCTTCGCTGATTTCTTCAGTAAAGTCTATGAGGTTGAAGACAATAATTGCAATATCCCTGAGTTTAAATCTGACTTAAAATTACATATACCACAATTCTTAATTAATATTAATGACATAGAATCCGCAATAAAACAACTAGATTCAAACAAAAATTCTGGTCCTGATAATGTACCTCCTATATTTCTCAAATCATGCGTAAAATTATTATCTTATCCCCTATTAGTAATTTTTAACAAATCTTTAACACTTGGTTGTTTTCCAGAAACATGGAAATTTAGTTTTTTGACTCCTATTTTTAAAAAAGGCAATAAAAATTAAATAACTAATTACCGGCCAATATGTATTCAATCAACAATACCCAAGCTTTTCGAAAAGATTGTTTTAAAAAAATCACCCATCATTTTAATCAAATAATTACACCATACCAACATGGATTTTTAGCTGGCAAATCCACACTAACTAACCTACTATTGTATGAGAACTTTATACAAGATTCACTAGCCTGTAGAAAGCAAGTGGACTCCATTTATACTGATTTCAGTAAAGCTTTCGACAAGGTGTGCCATTTTTTTTTTTTTTTTTGTAACCCATCTAGAGACCTTCTCACGTCGACTCAATAGTAGTCCATTGTGATACTTTGCCTGCTAGATGTCATTCCATAGTCCTATCTCCTGGAAGAACTGTAAAATCCTTTGTGGATCGGTGTCTCTGATTTGCTTTTGATCAGCAATATGCAAACCTATTTTCTTTACTCTTGTTTGCATTAGTGGGCCACATTCTGTATGTAGATGCATCGGTGTTTCATGTTCATCCATGCAGAACCTGCATAGGTACATTTCCGATAAATTCATCGTGCATAGATGTTTATTGAGTCTACAGTGACCAGTTAAGATTCTAGTAAGAATCCTAAGGTTATTCCTGCTCATTGTTAGGATCCGCTTAGAGTGTGTTGAAGAGAATCCTGAAATGAGTGCTTTTGAATGTCTTTGTCCTGGGGTAGATAACCAGAGTTCAGTGGCATTGTTAAGCATTCTTTGGTAAAGTGTTGATTTAACAATACTATTAGCTAGGAGACAGTGAGGCTCCGGCCCATAGGTAGCTATGTCCGCTCCCCTATTTGCCAGAGCATCAGCCTCCTCGTTTCCTTTATAATTGGAGTGTCCAGGTACCCATCTTAGTATGATTTTGTTACCATAGTTTACTGATAAAGTCTTCAGCGCTTCAATGCAGTCTAGTACTGTTGATGAAGTTACTGTGTAGGAATCAAGAGCTTTAAGAGCAGCTTGACTATCAGAGTAAATGTATATTCTGTGGTTCTTATAATTCCTTCTTAGGATTTCATAGGCACAGAGTGTTATGGCACATATTTCTGCCTGGAAGATCGTTGCATACTGTCCCAAGTGCTTGTGGATCTTCACCCTAGGCACTTGCCCATATATGCCCGATCCTATACCATTCTTTTTCTTGGATCCGTCAGTGTACCATATAAGTGCACCATTGGATTCCTGATACCAAACATCTGCTATTGTAGTTTTAGTTTGTATTTCTACTTTGTATGGTTTTTCAAAGTTGTAAACAGTTAATATTTTATCTGTTGGGAATGCAAGTAATTTGTCTTGAGATTCTATTTTGTTTAGATTTGCTTGGATTTCTAAATTTGTGTTTAGTTTATTTCCACTTGTTAGTCTTATAATACCTTCCTTTGCCATTTTTTCAAGGTATAAATGGAGAGGTGGTAGACTAATCATGGCCTCTAGAGAAGCGGTGGGAGTTGTGTGTAAGGCTCCCGTAATGAGCAAGCAGGCTAATCTTTGTAAACGTTTAAGTTTATCTACACAGCCTCTTTGTTGTAGTTTGTCATTCCAAACTGTTACAGCATAAGATACTATTGGTCTTATTATTGTAGTGTATGACCACAGAGCTTGTTGGGGTTTTAGTCCCCAATTATTCCCTATGAGTCTATGGCATGTCCATAATGCTTTGATTGCTTTTTGAGCAACTTTTTCTACATGTTGTGTCCATGTTAATTTACTATCCAATGTTATACCTAGATATTTTACTTCATTGGAAAAGTCGAGTTTTTTTCCAAAGAATATTGGAGGTGAGAGTTTATTCAGCTTTCTTTTCCTAGTGAAAGGTACAACAGTTGTCTTATTTGCATTAACTGTTAGTCCATTATCTTTGCACCATTTTTCAACTATTTTTAGTGCATTTTGTAGCAGATCAGAGATTGTTTCACATTCTTTCCCTCTGATTGTAATGACTATATCATCTGCATAGCTTTGTGTATTATATCCACATTCGTTCAGTGTGCATACTAGGCCATCCACAGCCAGCGTCCACAGGAGTGGTGATAAGACTCCACCCTGCGGACACCCCCTGTTTGTTTTAGCCTTAGTTGTCTCATCCACCAGATTAGTTATGATGTATCTATTGGATAACATGTTGTCAATCCATTTTATTATAGTATTGTCTACATGTTTCTGTCTTAGTCCACTAATTAATACGCTTATTGGTACTGCATCAAATGCTCCTTCTATGTCTAGGAACGCACACAGAGTAATTTCTCCGCTATCTAGGGATTTTCTTATATTTCCTACGATTTCAATAAGAGCTGTTTCAGTAGATTTGCCCTCTTGGTAAGCATGTTGCTTTGGATGAATAGGATGCAATGTTATTATATTGCTCACTATGTATCTATGTAAAATCTTTTCCATAGTTTTTAGCATAAATGAAGATAGACTAATTGGTCTATAAGCTTTTGGAGTCTTATAACTTTCTTTACCTGGTTTTGGTATATAGGTTACTTTGACTGTTCTCCAGCTTTGTGGAACATAGCCCCATGCAAGACTGGATCTGAATATTTTCAGCAGTGTCGGCATGATTTTTTCTATACCGTTCTGTAGAAGAGCAGGGAATATGTTATCATTTCCACTGCTTTTATAAGGCTCAAAAGAGTTGATAGCCCATTTGATTTGATTAGGCCTGAAGATTTTTGATGCTAATCTCCAGTCATTTAAACTTGGTTTATCGCTTCCTGGAGGCTTAGTGATGGTTTCCTTCACCGTTTCGCATCCAGGAAAATGTGTTTTAGCTAATAGCTCAAGTGTTTCCTTGCATGTTGCAGTATAATTACCATCTTCTTTTATTAGGAGACCTATACCAGGTTCCTTCCTCCTGGCAAGGATTTTATTAATCCTTGCTGTTTCTTTAGTACCATTTATGGTGCTGCAGAACTTTTTCCAAGATTCCGTTTTGGCTTTCCTTATAGCCTTATGGTATTCTGTTAGAGATTTTCTATACTCTTCCCACAGGCTATAGTGTTTAGCCCTATTGAACAGTTTCCTAGTTTTTGCCCTAAGGGTGGATAGGTTTGAGTTCCACCAGGGAACTTCCCTTTTTTCAGTTTTTGTTTTAATTGGGCAATTCTGTTCATAGGCCATAATTAGGTTTTCCGTAAGTTCATCCGTAGTTAAATCTATTCTTCTTAGATTTCTTGTCGACTCTATTGGGCTAATACCACCCTTAAGGTCGTCTTTGAACCCAATCCAATCAGTAGATTTTTTATTTCTATATTGAATTGTTGTTTTTGTCAGGCTTTTAATGTGGAACATTAAATGTCTATGGTCAGAAGCTGATTCTTCTGACGATACGTGCCAGTCCATTACTTCATTACTGATATTTTGTGAGCAGAGGGTGAGATCTAAAACCTCAGACCTTGCTTTGGTAGTGAATGTAGGTTCATTACCTTTGTTCACAATGTTTAGATTATGTGTGATGATGAAATCTAAAAGATTTTCCCCTCTTTGATTACAGTCTGTGCTGCCCCATATTGTATGATGAGCGTTTGCATCACACCCAACAATGAGTCTCGCATCATTCTGCTTTGAGAAGTTTATTACTTCTTCAAGGATTGTAAGCGGTAATGCTTCATCACCTGCAAAGTATGCTGAACAGAGTATTAGTTTTCTGTTGTCTGCTTTTTGTGGGATCATTATAGCCACGAGATCCCTTTTGCAAAATTCTGGAATGCCAATATATTTGGTATTATTGTTTATCACTATACATGCTCTGGGTCTAGATTCATGGTCACAGGATATAACTGTTCCCATGGAGCCCAGACCACATACTCTGTTATTAATGGTCCATGGTTCCTGTACCAGTAGTGCTGTTAGGTTTTCTTTCTGCAACCTTCTATTGGCAATAGCCGAAGCAGCTCGAGCCTGGTGAAGGTTTATTTGAAGTATACCTATCTTATCATTGATATTTTTTCCAGTGTTAGGGTTTATGTATCCTTCACCACTGTTGTAGTTCCGTTTTTTGGTATTGTCAGTAACTATATTTGCCTTTATTATATTTAATGGGTATTGAGTGTCCATCAACATGGTCCTCAATGCCTTCTAGGCCCTTTCCATTGGGAGCCCCTGCTCTTCAATGGATATTTATTCACCGCTTTTGGGTTACCGTTTTCGTCATAGGTATACCCTCCGGCGGGATATGAGGTTTTTCTGGGTAGCTTTTTGCCACTTCTAGCACCTCTTACTACTTGAGCCGAGTGTGCCGGCCCCAAAATCCCTCCAACGGTCGTCCCCGGTGCCTCCCCTGCCGGGCCAGATGTTGTCCCAGCATTGGCGCCACCGAAGGCAGAAACCGTCCCCGATGCCGTCCCTACTGGGCCAGACGATGTCCCAGCATTGACGCCATCAATGGACACTGCCCTCGGTGTCACCTTTGACGGGCCAGTTGATGTCCCAGCATTGGAAGCACCGGCAGACATAGTCCTCGGCATCACCTCTGTCGGGCCAGATGTTGTCCCAACATTGGTGACACCGATGGACTTTCCACTGGCAGGATTCACTCCGACTGACGCCCCGGCGACAGGCACGAAACCCCCAGAGCCACCCAGAGCAGGTCGGGCCAGGCCTGGTGTTGACTCAGCCTCAACCACGATCTCAGAGGCTGCCACATGAGGATTTCGTGACCCCTCACCAGGGCCTACGTCTCCAGCATTCAGCCCAATTTCCTTAATGACGGCATTAGTTGAACTAGGTCCAGCCCCAGCTAATCCATCATTTGTCGCAAGGCCCTTTTCCTTGTTTGATCCCAGCTCCTTTATCATAAAGGATATCCTGGTCATGCCCATATAAGGCCTGTATCCAGCCCTCTCAATTGCTTTGGCTGATGCCTCATCAATTGAGAATGCCATTTTGTAACACCAGTCAAGTTTATTGATGTTTAACACCTTCCAGTGTCTGGTGTTGATTCCCTCATTGCTCTCTAGCAATCTTAATACCATATGAGGTTTTAGGTAGGCTTTACCTGGGATGGTTGCCACAGCTATGTGGTTCCTAGGCAGTTCATGCCCTTGGATCACCTTTAGTTCCGCTCCCTTCCAGGGTAAGATAGGAACTAATTTCTCGATCCATTCCTTGGATCTTTGGTCTATGCATGTAATGGCTAGTATGCCCATCTTGGGAACACAAGATTCGAATCTTGGAACATACTGCCTTGCATCCATTGCCTGAAACACGGCCTCGTTTAGCCTTACCTCAAGGGTGGTCAGTTCCTTGTCGGTAAGTTTTGAGTCGGTCTTAGAGCAGATTCCGACTTTGTGGTTGATGGCTTTTCGGTAGGACATTGCTTCAGCTTTGTCCTTCTTACTGGGATGCTCAATAGAGTCATCCTGCCTTGGCCTTTTAACAGCTGAAGGATGAGTGTCGGTAGCGGGCTTGTCAGCAGGGTCTGTAGACATCCCACCCCTTATCAGAGCCTTCTTAAGCCTTCTTCTGGATGCTCCACAGCGTTTTACACTGTGTTGTCCAATATTGGATTCCTCACAGTCCTCCGTCAGGGTTTGAGACGTACTCGCCACTGATGGGATCTGTGGGATATCCACATACTCCATTATATCAGATAATGGAGAATTATTCCTAGTGGATTGGGCCAGTTCAGTCCCTGTTTCCACATCGGAGTTTACAGTCATTGGGGAGTCACACCCCTCCGACTGATCTATCACTGTTCTGCTGAGGGCCTCTGAACAACCCTGCAGCAAGACAGTGATACTGTCTTCTTCACTCTCTCCTTCACTATCGTAAGAATTTTTATTAAATTTATCCATTTAGTTCCCACGAGTATTGAGGAAATATACGTCACTGCGCCCAGAGCCTCTTAGACGCAGAAGGCTGCATTACAAGGGGATTTCGCCCGGTTTCCCCAGGAGTCGCTTCTGACACTATGTAACCCAAGTGCCATTCAGCTCTCGGCACGACAGACCTTAGCTTGGGTTTTTCATCCATCCTCGTTAGCTTTAACGGCCCATGGGCCGCCCCAAGCGTCCCCACGCGTAGGCATGAGGATACACGTGACGTCCCATATGACCGTCAAATTACCAGGGGGCACCGCGAGGAGGTGAGGATCGGATAAGGATGCACGATCAACGACCACCATTCCCCGCCCCGTTTTGTGAGCAGACAACAGACCCGCCGACCGTGCACCCCGTGCACCAAGGTGTGCCATAGCATACTGTTGAATAAGCTGCAGGGAGTCGGTGTACATGGTAGTCTTCTTGAGTGGATTAAAAGCTATATTTTGAGAAGAAGGTTGGCAGTAAGAATAAATAACACCCAATCTAAAATTATCATAGCAACAAGTGGAGTGCCGCAAGGATCTCACTTGGGGCCAATTCTGTTTGTATTGTTTATTAATGATATTGTGAAAATCTTTACAGACATTAATTTTATTCTATTTGCGGATGATATGAAGCTTTACAAAACTATTTAAAATTTACATGACTGTTATGTTTTACAACTCAATCTTGATAGATTATTTAAATGGTGTACAGACAACAAACTGCATTTAAATATTTCCAAGTGTCAATTGATGCAATTCTACAGAATTAAATCCCCTATTATCTTTGAATATAGGATTGATAACGTTAAACTTAATTCTGTATCAGAAATCAAAGATCTGGGGGTGATTTTTGATACAAGACTTACCTTTGTCAATCATATAACCAACATCAGTAATAGAGCAATGAAACTTTTAGGTTTCGTTTTGCGAGTTGGTAAGGATTTTAATAATATTCATATTTTAAAGATACTCTTTACATCACTTGTTCGTTCTCAGGTTGAATATAAAACAACAATTTGGTCACCGTATTTCAATTCTCATTCTAATACTGTAGAAAAAATCCAACATAAATTTCTAAGATATATCAATTACAGACTTAACATACCAATAGAAAATTTGAATTATTATTATTTACTTAAAGAAAAAAATTTATTAGAGCTTTCTGAGAGAAGATTATTATTTGATTTACTATGTTTATTTAAAATTATTAATAATCAGTTAGACTGTCCAGAATTACTATTCTTAATAAATTTCAATGTACCAAATAGAAAAACTAGAAATCATCTTCCATTCTATTGTAAAAATACTACAAATTTAGCACACTATTATATACCAATACATCGAATTCAGAACTTGGGAAATATATATGCACGGTCATTTGATTATTTTAACACTTCCTTTCACAAATTTAAATACGAACTAACATCAATGTTTTATAAAAAACAGTCAATCGCAGCTAACAATGTAATCTCGTTTGAAATGTGATATTTTTAAAATTTTCTGTAATTTAGATTCTTTCTTTTTCTTTAAGATTTGCAATACATTTTTTTTTTTGCTTGCCTACTTTGCATGTATAGTATAATATTATACTATAAATGTGATTATAATATTTTTTTTTTTGTTATTTGTTTTGTTTCATCATTTAGTTTTTATTTTCCTAAGTATGTACCCATATGTTTGTTTTTATAGTTCTTTTATTTTCTTTACATTATAATTATTTTTTATATAAAATTTTTGTTGTTTTATTATACAGTTTTTAATTTTTTTTTATGATAATTATTATTTTTTCTTTTTTTTCTAAGTGCGTAGGTATATTATTTTAGTATATTTAAATGATTTTTATGTCTCAACCTAAGTACCTTTATCTTTTATTTTAAATTGTATTTTTTTTTCCACTTAATATTATTTTTTATATTTACAAATTTTGTTACAGTACCTTCTTTTTCTTTTATGTTTATGATAGTTTTATTATTTTATTTTGTAATTTCAATGTGTGTACTTAATTGTTGTTCATGTTTGTAAAAGGCAATTTGCCGTAAATAAATAAATAAAATAACTTTAATAATGAAGTATAGCACAAATGCGATAAGAACGCACTGATATTGACTGACTTTTTTTAACGCCGTTTAATGATTCAGGATCATTCTAGGTAATCTAATAATTTAAAAATAATAATCTTATATTTTTTTCGCGGGTATCCCCAAGACAACCTTGCGGGTCACATATTAAGAAACACTGGTGACTATTAATGTAACTTCGCATGGAATAAATTATATTAAATTAATATTCGTTTAGTTTTAACTTAATATCCATCATCCGTGCGGAGTTTCAGTCCAATGACATTTTATATATAGACACGTTATATGAGAACAAAACGCTCTACAAAAATGGTACAGTTTGACGAATTCTTACAATATCACCAAGAAAGAGCACACACGACAGAATACATTAAGTGAGAAGACATATTTTCTCTTTCACTCTGTGACTATAAAATGCGAACTTTTATTAAGTTACCTTCACTTTATAATGTTTATAACATAATCACTCTGCATACCTATTATGACATTTAATTTGAATTGACTACTCTATTAATTGACTTGACTATTTAATTTGAGTTGACTCAAAATAAAAATAACCAATTAAAACTATGAAATATTTTTATATTTAATTGTACGTTCTACTTAAATTTTTTCGCAAACGCTACTCCCATTCACCGGTATCGCTCTATGATGAGCATCGTCAGAATGGTGAACAATAATGATGAAGACCATCTATATATAGATTCACAAAGAGGATAACAACAATAGATATGGAAGGGGGCAATTCTAAGAAAAATTAAATACCCGAAAGACATTAAGGTAAATATGTATGCAGGTACAATAAAAATAAAATTGAAGTGAAGGAATGAATATACAAATATTGTATTAAAAGGACAGCAATTATATTGAATAATGGCCAACAGAAAAACCCGACATTAACTATTCTAATGGTAATAATAATGGAGAAGTATTAAAATCTATTTGTGCGTTAATCAAAGGAACGTTGCTGTTACATTTTACTCTATTATTTTTATTATACCTGCATACATATTTACCTTAATGTCTTTCAGGTATTTAATTTTTCTTAGAATTGCCCCCTTCCATATCTATTGTTGTTATCCTCTTTGTGAATCTATATATAGATGGTCTTCATCATTATTGTTTACCATTCTGACGATGCTCATCATAGAGCGATACCGGTGAATGGGCGTCGCGTTTGCGAAAAAAATTAAGTAGAACGTAAAATTAAATATAAAATTTTTTCATAGTTTTAATTAATTATGGAGTTCTACCACGAAGTGACAGTGTCCAATATTAAAAAAAAAAAAAAATAAATAAAAAAAAAAAAAAATAACCATCGAAAAATTTCGATATATCTGGTTGTTCCTTCTCAGTTCTAGTGTTGTCATCACGCAAGATGGCATTTTGACTATGACAATACGTCCGAGCACTACAACATCTTGCATCTTGAGTGCAACTAACCGAAAGAACGAATTAAGTGAGGTATGCGCCTTACTTCTTTTTTTTACCAAATTTAAAGACTAGTAACGTATCTATTATTTTTATACATCATTGGTTTCAGTCTACATCAGTTTTGTGTTTGTCGTCATGTAGATTATTTCGAATAAAATTCATAATATGGATGAATTATTATTCAATCGAGTTATCGTCATTATACTTTGTCATTGAACCTCATACAAACGTCATTGTTTTTGTTGCACATTAATCAGATGTTTTGTATTTCAATGAAACATCCAACAAAACGACCGATAAACCACTGTATTACTAAAGGTAAACAAATCGATTCTTTGAAAATTTGTATATATCTACAACCGACAATGAAACAATATCAATAATACAAATATATATAGGTATATATAAAAAAAAATACATAGTAAAAGCATTTATGGTTACTTCAGGGAATAAAAGAAATGTAGTGGAATTATTTTAAAATGTTCCTTTTCACTTTTTAATATAAATTTAGAATAATGAAGGATAAAATATAATTAATTCGTATAAACAAAGAACTATTGAAAACACGAAAACCCTAAACTTTAATAAAATTCCTAAATTAGTAATTTAAAAAAAATTATATCATCCATCATACACACGATTTTATATCTTATTGTAGTTCAATGACCGTAAATATAAAGCATTTACATCGTTGGTATTTTGTATAGCTCGTTGCATGTAACACATGAGATCCAACTGTTGATGGCGAAAGTATGAATAATTGAGAAAATACGTACAAAACTATTAACACTTAAACACATATTAATAAATATTTTGTTTTCTATACAAAACATATAGGTTATGTATGTCAGGATTGGAGAGAATGGAGGTCAGTCTGTTTTTCCTACCCAGAATATGAAAACAGCATGATGGTATGTACATATACACATTTGGAGATTAAGTAGGTATCAAACTATTGAGTGAGATATTATACAGTGTAGGTATTAGAAATTGTATGAAACGATATCGTCACTAAATTCAATTTTTATAATAATTGTTACAAAAAGGTTGAGATGCATTGCTACAATGTTCATATTTTTTATAGAAAATTAAATTATCTAGTTGGGATGTTTCGGCTTTTTTCGATGTTTTTAAAAACATTGGAACTATACGTAGTTAAACACATAAATTTGTCATAATTTTTTTTCTTAGCAAAAAAGGTTTGAGTAACACTGGAATTTAAAAAAAAACAAATTCGAGTTTTTGTATTTGTCTATATTTATACCAATTTTCAGTATTTTAACTTTTATGGTTTTTGAGATATATGAAAAAATATAGTAAAATTTCAAAAGTTGATAAATCCTTACTGAAAAAAAAATCTAAATTATGAGTATAAAGGTTTTGTAGGCCTATAATATTCTATATATTCTGAAATTTTAAGCTCTGTGTATAAGAAGGAGGGTGGGACAGAGACATACACACACACTTAATGTTTTACACAGAATTCTGAATAAATCCATGTTTGAAACATATATGCTGCGAAGCCTCTAAATTGGAAGCCTCTAAATAGACCTGGCATACAAATTTCGCATATCTTGGCTTGATACTCTGTCGATTTGTTAAGATAAATAAATTATTCTCTTGAACAAATCGTCTATATAACGTCTCACAGATCCAGTCTGAAAACGCACATTGAAACTGTGTCTCCACCGGAAATCGAAACCGGGACCTTTGGCTCAGCATTCAGATATCCATCCGACTGAGCCACGAAGGCCAAATAGTTTTGTAATAAAAACTATTTACGTAATCCACGTCAACGTTCAACTTTTATTTTCAAAATAAAAGTTGAATATTTTCATTTACAAGTCATCCAGCAATAAATAATATATTTAAAATTAGATATAGGTAGGTATGTAAATAATTCATCACGAAAGTAAAGTAGATAAAGCATTGTTTCGATGTCAATCAAAGAAAGATTTTCCAATTAATATAATCAGCCCGTAATTCAACGACAAATTGACATAATATGACATATTACTATAAAAATTGACGTAATTCTATCATCAATATTATTCGCTTGGATAACTACAATAAATAACAGAAAACATCATAAGAAAGACTGCAAATATATTATGCATCTTGTAATCTATTTCATCTCTGATCATACAAATCATAGACTTGCACTGACTAACTTTTTATACAGTTTAGTGCAAATATAATGGAACCAAATATAAATTTTTAAAATTAATACATAATTATCATAGCTTTATACCTATTAATGATGAGAAAATAAAGTACGTTGTTATGATATGTAGAAAAAAAAAAAAGAAAACATAAAATACGCAGTTCACATATTACTTTACATTTATATTAACTAATTTTATTTAAAATTTTAATAACTACTTTTTTAATAAAGTATTCATTTTGCTACACATATGAAAAAACAATTTTCTTTATTGCCTCTACGTAAAACGAATGGGTTGTAGCCAACACTAAACCTTCCACACCATAGTAAGTGTTCATTTTTTCTTCTTGAAAGGTTGACAATCTCTAAATGCATTTTTATGAAGTACATTTCTATTAGATTCTAAAAACAAATATAAGATTCCCAGAGGAAATTTTTTTTCACAATACACCATACACACAAAAACATTGTCACGAAACTCATAGTATGTACTTTCTACGTGATACCTGTTGAGACATTTTAAGTAAAATTGCGTTACTTGCAATATGAGCATGTATGAGACAGTTGTATCAATGTTGATGAGGCGGTGTATATGTGACAAGATAGAAGAATGCGGTGTTCGCTTCTCACTGCTTACCCCTTGGGGAAGATATAGAGACACATACAATATCAATATGAAGTTGATCACTAAATTTTCCCATACAGAAGATATTTTACTTTTATTATATATATTTTTCATACAAATATGAAATTATTGAATGAATGAATGAAATTTATTTCACATTGATATGGCAAACCATAGATTGACTTTTTTAAATTTTGACAATCCTTGAATGCATTTTTACATACATATATACATACCACCACGCCGTATCCCTACTTGGGGTAGGCAGAGAGGACCGAACGCCAGACACCTCTATCTTGACATACATGTTTTGCCTCATTTACATCCATGCATCGCGTCATACATGCTCTCCTATTATTCTGACTTGGTATATTACCATCTTTCAAAATCTCTTTTATATGATCATGCCAACTCTTTCTCGGGCGGCCACGACCTCTCATTCCACTCTTTTCAGCCTTGTATACTTTCTTTGTCAGGCGCTCATCATTCATTCTCTCCACATGTCCGAACCATCGTAGTGTATTTACTTTCATTCTACTCACAACATCTCTTTCAATCTTGCATTCTCGTCTGATGTCCACATTCCTTATCCTATCATAGATCGTTCTACCACACATTCGTCTTAGGGACCTCATTTCCACAGCGTTAATTTTACTTTCATGCGTCTTATGCCATGTCCATGTCTCACTTTGCATACATTAATGTTGGTACGACTATTGAATTATGCACAGCGAGCTTTGCTGGCCTTGAGATAATTGATTAGTGTATGTTGGTATCAAAATTTCAAACAGTATAAAAATACCTCTATTTTCCAGACCGTGAGAGCATTTTGAAAATTTGGACAGATTAAATCATAGAGAAGAAATTAAAAGTTGTCTATGGAAAACTAATCAGCTATATTTCTGTGTACTTTACACGTGTGATGTTAATATGAAGTCGATCGGACTCATAGTTTTGGCTGTAGAGAGGACATAAAAAGGATAATCCGTACATAGAAACACATCACGACGAAACTCATAGTGTGCACTGTCTATATGATACCCGTTGAGAAATTGATGTAAAAAAATACGCTTAAATATTGTGAAATCATGACTCTCCACTATTCCATAGTATGGAGCAGTGATTCTTAAAGTGGTCCGGGTGGACCCCCTCTATGGGAGACTCAACGGGGGTCTACGTTGGCATGAAATAAAAAAGGGGGTTCACAAGTTGTAATTGGTGGTCTACGAAAATTTATCTGGTTTTAATAGTAAAGAATAAAAAATTTGGCTATACTTCACCTATCAATGTAGGCAGATTTTACAAATATTTAACGAGCAAAAAAATATAAATTTTTGGGTGAGTTTTGAATTAAATTCTTAATCATTTATCTCATTTAGCATTAAATTATTTTTTACCACTATGAATTTAAGGTTGGAACTCAGCTGCAACGCAATCTTCACATTTTTTGTCGAGTTTTGGAAATATGATAGAAATCTAGCAGAAGGGGGTTCACCGAAACCTCTGGTGTGGAGAGTAAAATGATATAATTAGAGCGATAATTGTAACCGATGTTATAACTTATTGATACATTTTAATAATATTTCTAGCAATTCGAATTCATTCTAAGGAATTTCTCAGTTCTTCTTTTGAAGTAGAACTTTAAAAAAAAAATCTAAAGCACATCACACAACCTCTATCTTCCTCCATTCTTTGTTGCTATGATTTTACATTTAATAATGTTACGTGTTTATTTTTCTGTTTTTTTTTATTAATTTAATATACCCACCACTATAGTTTGTATGGCCTCACGTTGCTTTGGTTGGTTGGAAGAAGTTGCCTTTTGGCTATAAAAACGCCATTTTACACAAAATAATGTACATGAAGAAAAAATATTGTTTAAAAAATATATAGTGATAGTTAATTGTTAAGAAAAAACTAAAATAGGTAAAGTTAATATAACCGTAGAGAAAATAAAATTGTTTAAAAAATATATAGTGATAGTTAATTGTTAAGAAAAAACTAAAATAGGTAAAGTTAATATAACCGTAGAGAAAATAAAATTGTTTAAAAAATATATAGTGATAGTTAATTGTTAAGAAAAAACTAAAATAGGTAAAGTTAATATAACCGTAGAGAAAATAAAATTGTTTAAAAAATATATAGTGATAGTTAATTGTTAAGAAAAAACTAAAATAGGTAAAGTTAATATAACCGTAGAGAAAATAAAATTGTTTAAAAAATATATAGTGATAGTTAATTGTTAAGAAAAAACTAAAATAGGTAAAGTTAATATAACCGTAGAGAAAATAAAATTGTTTAAAAAATATATAGTGATAGTTAATTGTTAAGAAAAAACTAAAATAGGTAAAGTTAATATAACCGTAGAGAAAATAAAATTGTTTTTCAAACATACAATTACTGTCCTGACGATCAAGCGGTCGCTTTAAAACCGATCGTATTAAACATGCCAATCGAACATCGAAAATTTGTTTTTTTATTTTTTTATTTTCAAGTTTAAATTTAATTTTAATATTTTATCATAAGTACCTACGTACATGGCTATTCTCTCAACCACATCGGACAGTTTGGTCTGACTGCGTATCCAGTCATTCCTCTTCCTCTTCCATGCAGAAGTGGAGATGGGCAGGACACCTATCAAGAATGACCGATAATAGATGGACTAAAAGACTGGTGGAGTGGAGACCGAGAGGTGACAAGAGACCACAAGGGCGACCACCTAATAGATGGATGGACGACATAAAAAGATTTGTTGGACCACAGTGGATGGGAGTCGCACAGGAACGGGAGGAGTGGAGAAGGAGAGGGGAGGCCTATGTCCTGCAGTGGGCAAACACAGGCTCATGATGATGACCTACGTACGCAAAGAAACCAATGAAATGAATGATTCGTAAATAAAAACACATTTTACTAAAAATTCTTCAACCCATTCACAATAGTCACTCGTTTCACTGAATCTCAACACCCATTCACAGTAAACCTTCAATTTACATGAACCAGTCGCTTCTATTGCACAGTAAACCTTCAATTTTCACGAACACAGCAGCCCGGCTGTGGGGCGATTTCCGAACTCTGTGTTTCCACCTTCTTATAACCCAAGTTTTATTAAAACCCGAATTAATATTTTCCTGAGCAGACCCTCACCAACGCTACGTAGTGCGCTTCTTCGGAAGATTATAATGGACCCAAAATCTAATAGCTGGTGTTCCCTACGTAGCCATGTTAGAAAAAAAAAGATTATGTCGACGCAAATAACACTGATTGGGTTTCGACTTAAAAAGACGCAAAGAGGGATATATTTTACTTACATGTTTTATTTCACACAAACACTAAAACAAAATTAAATCGTTAATAATCGATATGATCACTTGAATAAATCACATGAATGTTAACCAACTGAGAGAACAGGAGAGAATGATTGCATCTCGAATTTATCACACGAATATGTAGACTCATATTTGAAGAAAATAAGCGATAATATATAATAATACATGATAATTTAATATAAGTAATTGTTATTGTTTGTACGATAGAGGTACCTACACGAATCTTTATCTCTGGAATTGTCAAAGAAAAAACGCGCTTAATCTGCACTTTATCTAAGACTTTGTACCCTCACAAAGGTCACAGATGATTCCGATTTCAAAAACAGTAACGAACAACTGTAACACATTGTCACTTGGATTTGATTCTGAATCATAATGATTCAATCCAATCCGATATTGAAGAACAATGTATACATATTACGGTGAGTTGTGTAGGTACATATTATATGCGTTAAAACAATGGACGATTGATTACAAGAAGCGAAGCACGTTATAAAGAAAACAAACTTATTTAAAAAATATTTTTGTGTAATGCTACTTAGGAAACTAATAAATAGGTACTATGTCAAATATTAATTAAACATGCATTCAATAACGTCTTGCCACATTCTGGGGACTTGATTTCATTAATCTCTCAAAGCCAGACTGAAAAATCGGTGAAAAACTATGTTACCACCAAGAATCGAGCCCGGACTTTTGGCTAAGGTGTCAGATATCTAACTTATATCTAATGAAATCATTAGATAGTCTAGTATATAGTAGTATAGACAACGTTTATTTTTACATATTTTTTTCTATTGAGTGAGATTTTTGAAATTTGAATTTAATAAATACTTTACTTGTAAAATTAAGTTTTGTAAAAACCTTTTTGATTCGGCACTTTTAATTTTGTTTACTATGTAGAATTCCATTTTTAAAATAAATTAAACACTTGTTTTTCTTTCTACATTTATTTTTACTCTCCAGAACGACCGTTTCGCCTGGTGAAGGCCTTTTCAACTGGTGAAGTACATGGTGTGGTTTTTTCTTATATACTATTACATTAGATGGAATTTATACAAAGCAAAAAAGGTGGGTGGTTGTTACAGTTTAAGAATTATATCCATTTCTAATCTCTTATTCTTACCTGAGAATTTGTACCTAATTGCAGCTGTGGGGAATTGTCATCTTTGGGATATACCCACATTTATTGCCTAGGTATCTACTTACTAAATATGAGAAAAAATATTATACAAGCACAATTTTTTACAATTTTATCATTATACAAGATCAAATTCACCGTCGAACTAGAAACGAATCAAAGTATAAATTTTCTTGATTTAAATATTAAAAAAATAGAAAATAAGCACCATTTTGAGATTTTTAGAAAAGCAACGTATACGGATACCACAATACATGCTACGAGCATGCATCCTTGGCACCACAAACTTGCAGCCTTTAACTCGATGGTATTTAGAGCAATTAATATTCCATTGAGTAGAGAATCATACATAAGCGAAATAAACACCATATATGACATTGCTAAGAATAACGGTTTCGATAAGCAATGTATTACAAAAATAATAAAGAAAATGTCTTATAAAAATACAATCGGCTCCATATACCCAATGATTAATGATAAAAAATACATTGCAAACGGTTCTATTCCTTACCTCGGCAAGATATCCGAAAAAATAATAAAAACATTAAAGAATGAGAATTTAAATATCGCTTTTAAAGTTAATAACGCACTGGGAAATAGCATTAAAAATTGCAAAACCAAGATAGACAAACTTCAAAGATCCGGAATATATAAAATTACCTGCGAAGAATGTAATGCTCAATACATAGGCCAAACAGGGAGAGCCTTCAACACACGTTTTGAAGAACATAAAAGAGCGTACAAGTATAAAAAAGAAGAAACATCACAATTTGCCAAACATCTCATCCACAATAACCATCATATTACAGACGACAATAAACCAACCCCGCTACAATTTTGCAACAAAGGACTAAAATTAAACATACTAGAACAATTAGAAATTAACAAGAATCTGAATAATAATATCATCAACGAACAGATTAACACATATAGTTCTCCCTTACTTAATATTTTCAAACCTAATAATGTATAATGTATAGTTAGATATAATCTCAGTGTATATTTTATCTTATATGTTTAATCTTATATGTTCAGTAAATGGGTATCTAGATTGCCAAAAGTGGGTATATCCCACAGATGAATATCCCCTACAGCTGCAACACGACCTAATTGTTTAGGACTAGATATAATATTTTAACTGTAACAACCACCCACCCCAAAGCAATTAATGCATAATATAAGATATTATTTCAACGTGTATTTTTTCTCATATTTAGTAAGTAGATACCTAGGCAATAAATGTGGGTATATCCCAAAGATGACAATTCCCCACAGCTACAATTAGGTACAAATTCTCAGGTAAGAATAAGAGATTAGAAATGGATATAATTCTTAAACTGTAACAACCACCCACCTTTTTTGCTTTGTATAAATTCCATCTAATGTAATAGTATATAAGAAAAAACCACACCATGTACTTCACCAGTTGAAAAGGCCTTCACCAGGCGAAACGGTCGTTCTGGAGAGTAAAAATAAATGTAGAAAGAAAAACAAGTGTTTAATTTATTTAAAAAACCTTTTTGATTGTTTATTGTAAATAACTAAAAAACTGTTAAGCTTACAAAATATATTTTATGAAGCTTACAAAATATATGAAAACGTATTGTGTATTTTTTTTCCTTTTTTATTTAGGTATGAATTACTCGTCTTGTTATAAAAAAAAACTTAAATTTTACTTGAAATCACCAAATAATATTGTATTTTATATTTGTTCGTGTTTCATACATTGGTAATTAGTGTGAATATTTGAGTACCTACATCCCGTATGCCAAGGTCATAGATGTTAACAAGGGCCTTAAGAAGAATATGTTATAGAAGAATGTGCAATAAAGATAGATAAACAAAATAAATTAAAGTGAATACCATGATTTTTATTCCTTTGTATTTCATAGATAATTTAATCAACTTTAATCTGTGCAGGTACCAATGGGTGTAAATTATTCAATTCAGCTTTTCATTTTCACTTTCTCTATTTGAAATGAAATTATTTATTTCAATTATTTACACATATATATAATAATAACAAAAAAAAATATTTTAAAAATACTTATCATAAACATGGTATGTATGTACAATAATTGTTCCTATTTGGAAATTTACTGCCTCACTAGACAAGTCTGTTCTGAGGCAGTACTGTTTCAATTTTCCCTATGGTTTCTTTTCTTCCTTCTCTTTCTTTTTAATTAACATCTCTTTTCTCGTGGTTTCCTTAACTTACCTTATGTATCTATAACTAATTTTGAGTAGTATATTGAATACCCGAGCAAAATGACCGTTTATTGGGCTTCTCCAGTTTTTCTCTTGAGTGAAGAACAAAATATTGGTGTTGAAGACTTTATTTATTTATTTTATAAAAATCATTAAAACATACATTAATTTAAAAAATGACATTTCATAATAAGCATCTTAAAATTAAAGTAAATATAGAAATCCCTCAGTTAAGATCGGATCAATAATGTACTTACATGTGATTATAACATGATTCTGAATGTTGCCTTTTTAGGTGAAACGAGACTAGTGTGTGGGCATACACGCATGTGTCGTGCTTAATTTTTTAAGGTAATGCACATTCGCACACCTGTCTGTATTATCCCACATTGTGGGATATTCCGTGATGGTGTGTGTTATTTATATCCTATAGCCGTAAAGTAAATATAATCAATTGAAATTTTTTTTGATGCATATCTACCATATTCAATTGTACAGAAAACGAAAAAAAACTTTGATTAGACAGTAGATATTCATTATTGTCAATAAGCCAAAGCCAATAATGATTATAAATAAATAATAAACACTCTCTTGCACCCTGCGCAAGTGGCGACAATTTCTTCCAACCAACCAGTGTTTCCAGCACAGAGAAGCAGTTACATCAGCAATGGTGCTACAGCCCGGTACGGGTCTTGGCCTCCTCAAGAAACTGCCTCCATCCCGCCCTGTCGACAGCAAGTCTCCTCCAATTTGTCTGTCCGATCGCTCTTATCGCCCTCAATGTCGTCCAGCCATCTCATCTTAGATCTCCCTCTGCTTCTTCTTCCTTCAGGACAGGTGTCCAATACTTTCTTTGGGACCCGGCTATCCTCCATTCTACAAACGAGTACAAGCCAACGTAGACGTTGTATTTTGATGTATTGGACAACGTTTGGTTCGCCACAAGAAGCAATACCTGGGTGAAAATAGAATTTAAATTATTTTCTCCTCTGCTGGGGATCGAACCCATGACGCCCGCTTTCCAAACTGTGCCATGGCGGTCGTCAATAAATGAATCAATTAATAAATTTATAATAAACGGATGGGTGTGCTAGCTATTTAATATTATTTTTCTCAGTCGCGATCTTCATTTCTGGAGGTCATGTCCTCCGTGAAAGCCAAACTCCTCTACGAGTAGATCCTTTGTGTCCTCTTTTTTTCTGCTCTCCGTCACTCCGCCGTGAAGACAATCATCCGAGGGGTCACTGTCTTTCCACTTTACCAACAACTATTGATTTTTCCAAGTTTTCTGTCTCATTTCTCGTTATATTTCATACATGGGCCCGTATCCAAAAACTCCTTTAAAACGAGTGGGTTATGACGAGTGGGTACTCACTAACAAGAAATTCTATAAAGTATTCAAATTTTGTATGGAAAATATACCTACAGCATTTTCATGAAATAAGTCTGTTAAATTATTTTTTGTTTAAATATTTTATTATGAAAACTTGATAACTCTTCAATGCCATTTTATGAATGTGCCTTTTTACCAATTTGAAAATGAAAATTTCAAATTTTAAGTTTCCTGAGCTTAGGCTCACTTTGAAATATTTGACAGTTGAAAAAATCGAGAAGTACTTTTCAGATATCCTACAAAATCTAATGGAATCCAAGCGAGTAAAATTTGAAATGAATCGAGCGATTACTTAAGAGGGCGACTGCTGCCAACGTACCTATTTTTTCAATTTGATATACCATCATTATTACTAAACGAATCATTTTGAAAAAAATAACCTAGTTAGTTTGGATATTAATAAAGAGAAATGTACCTTAACTTTTTGATTGTGTTCTGTATATATTCTTGTAGGAAAATAATAAGCATACCCCGATTTTAGACATTTATCTTAAATTTCTAAAAAAATATAAGGTATAGAGCAATATTTTTTTTATAAATTAAAGAAGAACAAAATACCTGGAAAAATATGATATGACGTTGCATTAACGCATCAGGTTAAGTAAATAAACCAAAAAAACTTTTATTACGCAATGGCGCTGAATGGAAAATAAATGTTTTTTAGGATTATTTACTAAACCTGAAGCATTAATGCAACGTCACATCATATTTTTCTAGATATTTTTGTCTTCTTTAATTAAAAAAAAATATATTACTCTACGCCTTATAGTTTATTTAAAATATATGATAAACGTTGAAAATCGGTGTATGCCATTATTTTTCTACAAGAATTTATACAGAACATTATCAAAAAGTTAAGGTATATTTTTGTTTATTAATACCCAAACTATCTAAATTATTTTTTTCAAAACGATTTGATAAGAAATAATGATGGTATATCAAATTGAAAAATAGGTACGTTGGCAGCAGTCCCCCCCTTAAGTCTATAATCGATAAAGTAAAATAAACATACATAGCACACAGCACATAGCACACACACAGATACATTGTGATGAAACTTGCAGAATACAATCTCAGCATGATACTAGTTGATAATCTGCAATAATAAAATACCCTTAAAAATTGCGAAATCATAACTCCTCACTATAATATCCCTTTGGGACACTTTGGGTTATATATTTTGGATTATATGAGGAGTAGGTACATATAATTTGATTTGCAGAAGAACACCGCTGAGTTCCAACCGAACTATATACTAATACATGACGCTAGAAATAGACAACAGCTAAAACCGCCACAACCAAAAACGACACATGCTTTGGTACCAAGGCTTTAATGATGGATATTGAACGAAACATATCGCATGACGGAAAAAATTTCAAAAACCTCCTTACTCGTTGGCTGAAGCAGATTGGTAGAGAAGGATCTGCCTCGGTACTCTTATATTTTTTTGAGATAGAGGTTTTAGAGTATTTCATCCTGGTTGTCAATGTTCTAAGTGAATGGAATGTGTGAATAAAAAAGAAAACAAATCATATGATTGCAGAGTAGCCATAGCAAATTCAAATTAGTACCGCCTCTGACCAGACTATGTCTAGCAAGGCAGTAAAATTTCCAAATGTGTGGAAAAAAAATATTGTAAAATTGTAATTAGGTATAAATTAAATTGTATTTTGTTCCTTTGTAATATTTATACTTTTGAAAATATATTATTCATTCATTATTTTATTCATTTCCATTTTTTTATATTTTTACATCTTCATTTGGATTTCTGCATATTTTTCAGCATATTTTTTTCATATCCCTAACATGGCAGATTAGGTCGAGATTACATTAAAAGATTACAGTAGTATTTCTAAACCATTTTTTATCCAAAACTAAACTAAACCACCAACCAAACTAAAAAATTTCATTTTGGTTGTGAAAACAAACGAAAAGAACCTTTTGGTGATCAAAACCAAAAATGCGATTATCTGGTCTTGTCTTCAATCATAAATATTCATTCGTCAGAACAATAATTTTATTCACTCCATAATTATTCGTTCATACCATCACGTAATCTTGGGTAACCAGCGACAAGTGTGCATTATCTTATAAAATTAAGCACGACAACATTCACTATTATTACATATTACTCACTATAAATTATTTATATGTTACTATGTATAATAACATATAAATAATTTATTTATAATTTCATAATCGTTTTGATATTACTTTTGATGGCACTTATCAGCTTTCAAAACTTTCTGTCTTAAATTCGGTGCACTCTTATCTTCACTATCACTGAACAGTGAGCCAGTTGTTTTCACATGATAAGCTCTCTTTGGTATATTAAGTGCAGTGTCTGCAAGATTTTAGAGTTCTCCGGACTCTTCGTGTGTTCTTTATGACGTGTTCTTTCAGAGTTTTGCAAGGGGCCGTTATTAGTCCCCATAAGCAGAACGGGTGGTGGTGGGGGAAGAACAACACTTCTCAGTGGTTCAAAATATTTTATTGAACAGACTGACCATACTATTTTCTTTATTGTAGACTCACTGTGATTTCTGCTTCACTAGTACCTAGTACCTAATACCTATACCTACATACTTAGTAAGAAAATATATTTTTTTTTATCTTGAGAGCAGAAAATACGTAGTATTATAAATAAAGATGATTGATTGATAAAAACAATATACCTAAGTACCTGAAATTATTAAAAAGTACCTGTTTTACGAATTGTTATTTTTACACACTAAGTTTTCAAGGTAATGTCAGATATGCTGTAGGTTAGTATGTTTATGGATTATGTAACAGTTTTTTTACGCTGTAAAAATATTTATGAAGACTGATATATACATAAAAACTATTTTCGTATAAAAATCAGACAGAAAATATTCAATGCAACATAATGTGCACTACAAATTATATATTTTTTTTTTATTTATTTATTGTGAACAATTTATTTTTATGACAATTTTTTGATATCTCAAAAGAGACGAAGTTGGAATATTAAGAGAGAACCGGGAAATCAAGGATTACGATCTGTCGTCGGCTGGTTTACGTGGTCTCTTTATGCGCTTGCGCAACGTTCACCAATTGTACCTCTTTATTGAGTTCCCTATCAAACTAATTTATGAAAGTTCTATATATTTTATTCATAGATATTATTGTTTTTGAAAATATGCTGTTTTTACCATTGCCATGTGTGAAATGACGAATAAACTTTTGTAACGCACTCTATTAAGAAAATGGTTCGTAAACAAAGAAAGCCACATTTCTTATACACAAGCTAACAATGCTTTTGCACAGATGTCACTCCCGAACTGAGCCAGAAATATTACTTCATTTTAAAAGGACATATATTCAGAGACATATAAGGATTGAAAGGTCCCAGGCCTCAATTTTACTCATTATTTGCAATAATATATCATTGTTGTTTAAGAGTACATATATTCAGAGACAAATAAGGATTGAGAGGTCCCAGGCCTCAATTTTTCTCTTTATTTGCAATAAAATATCATTGTTGTTTAATAGTACATATATTCAGAGACAAATAAGGATTGAGAGGTCCCAGGCCTCTATTTTTCTCTTTATTTGCAATAATATATCATTGTTGTTTAAGACGACATATATTCAGAGACAAATAAGGATTGAGAGGTCCTTGGCCTCAATTTTTCTCTTTATTTGCAATAATATATCATTGTTGTTTAAGAGTACCTACATATATTCAGAGACAAATAAGGATTGAGAGGTCCCAGGCCTCAATTTTTCTCTTTATTTGCAATAATATATCATTGTTGTTTAAGACGACATATATTCAGAGACAAATAAGGATTGAGAGGTCCCAGGCCTCATTTTTTCTCTTTATTTTCAATAATATATCATTGTTGTTTAAGACGACATATATTCAGAGACAAATAAGGATTGAGAGGTCCCAGGCCTCAATTTTTCTCTTTATTTGCAATAATATATCATTGTTGTTTAAGACTACATATATTCAGAGACAAATAAGGATTGAGAGGTCCCAGGCCTCAATTTTACTCTTTATTTGCAATAGTATATCATTGTTGTTTAAGACGACATATATTCAGAGACAAATAAGGATTGAGAGATCCCAGGCCTCAATTTTACTCTTTATTTGCAATAGTATATCATTGTTGTTTAAGACGACATATATTCAGAGACAAATAAGGATTGAGAGGTCCCAGGCCTCAATTTTACTCTTTATTTGCAATAGTATATCATTGTTGTTTAAGACGACATATATTCAGAGACAAATAAGGATTGAGAGGTCCCAGGCCTCAATTTTACACTTTGTTTGCAATAGTTGTTTAAGACGACATATATTCAGAGACAAATAAGGATTGAGAGATCCCAGGCCTCAATTTTTCTCTTTATGCAATAATATACCATTGTTGTTTGAGAGGACATATATTCAGAGACAAATAAATCCGGTTTGACATTTAATTCTAGTCACGATCTGTTAAATACGGTCGAACCGTGATTTGTGGATATATTAATTATTTCCAATAAAGAGAAAAATTGAGGCCTGAGGCCTCCTCATTCTCCTCAATACTCATATTTGTCTTTGAATATTGGTGTCAGATTTTTATTCAATTTTATCCGTCATAACTAAGAAGCTTGAAACCAAGTTAGTCTAAAAAGTGAATAAAATAAATAAAATTGTAAAGCCATTATGCCATTTCAAAACCTTTGTGGCAGACCACATCTCGAAATTTCTTTCGAGCGCGCGCCTAGCGACGGCAAGTACATTTGTTTATCGCTAGGCAGAGTTCATCGCCCGCAACGTCAAACTGGTGACAATACTCCTCAACTGGGTATGACACTTCAAATAAATAAGTCTAGAATGTTCGAGGACATTGAACTTGCTACCCCCAATGCAGCACTATTTAAGGGAGTCTACACCTCTACACGTCGTCACTTCATTTCCGTATTTCCGTCACTTCGATTCGTCACTTCACGCCGCCGTTCTCGACCACGCCGTCTCGCCGACACTTCATCTCTCGACCACCGGTCAACTCTCGCGAGGTCAACTCTCGACCTCGCGAGCACGATGGTACTTCACCATGCGAAGATTCGGACACTTCGAACACACCCGCTAACTCGCTCGTTATACCTACTAATCGTGAGAAAGTTCCTTTGTAAGTTATTTTATCAATTGTAATTTAAGCAAACTATTAATTGTGACCAATATATTCATTGTAACTTTTGACCATTCTTTCTTCTTCTCTCTCAACCACTGTCCTTGTGTTCTTATTTCAAATCATATCCACTTAATTGTGAGATAGCAAACTCTCTATTACTGGTAACCCCTCTGGTTACCACCTATATTTATTAGTAACCCCTATGGTTACTAACTGCGTTTGATTGGTAACCCATCTGGTTACTAATCAGCTTTACCTTCATCGTTTCGTAATTTAGTCAAAATTGACCAACTAAAATTAAAAACGAGTAAATCGAAAAAAATCTGTAAAATAAACTACAAATACTCCTGGTTTCATGCAATAATTACAGCATTATTTTTTACTTTGTATGAAATACAAAATTGTACAATTTTATAAAAATATGAAATTAATTAAGCTGAAAGGTTAAAAAAATTTAATATACATTGTCATCGGGAATACACGAATTTTGAGATTTTCAGAGTTCTTACAGGTCGGGAAGTTAGTTAAAAATCGATTGCGAAATTTCAGTACAGACAGAAATGTGAAGTTAATTAAAAGAATGTAATTAATATTAAATAATTTTAATAAAAATAAACTTTTCAGAAAATTCACAAAAAAAATTATTTAATAGTAAGTACATACATATTTCAATCACAAAGTAATTATTGATTTTAATCAAAATATTAGATTAGATTGATAAACGATATCGTTTTAAATGACAATAAATTCATGATTAATCTATTTTCAAACAGACATGGTACAATGATAAAGGGGTAATGTCACAAACTTATCAATTTTCAGAAGAGATATACTTCGTACAATTATTAATAAGAATAAATTTGTAATATCATCAAACCATTTCCCTATTTTGGATAGGAACGCTAGACTCCTCTCTCGACATACATTTCGCTTCATTCACGTCCATGCATCGTCTCATACATGCTCTTCTAATATATATTGCTCTAACGTTACTAACATTATACACAGTAATCATTTACATTTACATTATTTATCATTTTAATCTTTTACCTGGGCTTAAAGAATTAGTTGGCTTCACACTGCAGCTACATAACATTTTTCCAAGGACATATTACCTACCTATATCCTTTTAACTTTAAACAAACACAACGGTCATGAAAAATAATTTTTGATCAAAAACATGAATACACGTGAATATTTAGTCCACCAAATTGTGATGGCAACATCAGTCCATCATTCGAGAAGAAATTTGGCCTATACATCCTCTGCCGCCTACAAATTTAATGCCAAATATTTGTGGCCATTAAATTAGTAATATAAAATTTGTATATTTTTTTTATTGTTCTACGACATCACACATACATACATACATAGATACATTGCATTTATATACACATCATATTCGGCTGAATCTCATGATTGTTCTACGACATCACACATACATACATTGCATTTATATACACATCATATTCGGCTGAATCTCATGATTGTTCTATGACATTTATTTATTTAATATTGCTTCTCGGGCAACTAACAGGTACTATGTCAAATATTAATTTAACACGCACCCAATAACAAGCTGCCACATTCTGGAGACTTACTATATTAATCGTCTCACAGATCCAGACTGAAAACACAATTAAAAACTGTGTCTCCACCGGTAATCGAACCCGGGACCTTTGGATCAGCAGTCAGATACCCAACCAACTGAGCCTCGGAGGTTGAAAATGACACATACATAGGTACATACATTGCATTCAATTCCTTATAAACAAGTATGTAGGTATTTTTACATGCACCTATTATGATTCATATATTTGAATTTTGTTAGAGGTCCATCTAAATAGACTTTTCCACAAATCAAAATATTGTGTGATGAACTTTGTGATATATATTATTACTCATGAATGATTTGATTAAAATAAACAATAAGATAAAAATATAATTAATAATCATTGATAACAAGGTCAAACTATTGGGACAGATATAGATCATATATTTATTTATATATTTATTTTTAAAAAAAGGGGATACAAATAACACAATATTTACAGATTATCATATAATAATTACTTATTTATGAATGACTCAACTTCAAAAAGAGAATTATCTCGTGTTTTGAAGTGAGTCACATTTCACAAAATATACAAACTGACTACAAACTAACTAAATCTACAAAAATCTTAACCTAGACATCATATAAAGGAACATTTACATGGATATAAACTAAAAACTTGACAACCCAAGCAAAATATATATAAATAACATAAAAAAGAAATATATAAATAATAATATAAAGTAATCACAAATCCTAACAATAAAAATAAAACAAAACAAAAATTTGAATGTTACTTTAGATTTAGATATTCTTTTAATTTTACCAAGAATTTATTAAGATTGTTTTCTGCTAATTTTTTAAACTGTACTGGTAAATCTTTGTACCACTTTACCCCATAATATTGGAAAAAAAACAGACACAATACCAAAAAAGAAGACTGGATGAAAGTACTGTGTCTCCGATGATCATACAATAGTTAGAATATGTAATAAACATATTAATTGAAAGATGGCATATCACCCACCATAGCAATAATCACAAGAGATAAAAACATAAAACATTTCCACAGAGATCTATGTATATCGAGAGCTACCAATGATGTATCGACCAGGGTAAGACAAGAGGATTCTGTCAAGTATGGCAGATTCAAGAATCATAGAAGCCCAAGATAATGTTCCCCAAGAAAGTAGACGTCCTCCTAAAAAGTATAAAATTATTTTAAATTTTGAACTTATTTTACTACAATCCAGTAATCAATTTGTTTATTAATTTATTATTTTCCAAAATGCTATGTTGATTTATTGATATTGTATAATTTTTGTAGCAGACTTTAACTCATTTATATTATAAAAAATATATGCTGTAGGTATGTGTTTTTTTCCTGTTTTTGAGTTAATAAATAAACATAACATATTCAATGTATTATGTTTTTCCCTGTTTATAAAATGATAAATAAACAATATGTAAACTATGCTGTGTATTTTTTACTCCTCCCTGATTAGAAAATAAACATCATTTAATGCCTTTTTTGTAAATTAATTTTGATGTTGCCCATCACTAGTGTTGGCAGCATTTACAAAGCTCTTTCCCTTCCCTATGTCTTGTCAAAAGTGCAGAGAAGCAACATGACAAATCTATTTTTCTCTATGTTGGTATTAAATTCCTAATATTTTCATACATTTTGCAGATTCGATTTTTTTGTATTATGTCTCTTATCTGTAGGTATTATATATTATACAGATCACAATACAGATTATACTCTTTGATGGAAGTTGGGACCTACTGAGTTTCATTTTTAAGTAAGACGTTTTAGAAATTTTAAATGTCTTACCATATTACATTTGCACAGAACAACAAATAGTAAGTTTTTTAATTCATCTTTTGTATAAATATTTTTCAGACAATGGACAGCCCAGTGAACCAAGAGGCAAAAATATTAATAAAAGAAGAATATATTCACTCAATTGACAAAAATATTGGTGAAGAATTTCCTGAATTCCCAATTAAAGAATGTGAAGTAGACTTAAAAAAAGATATTGAAGGGCATTCTGTGATTGAAAATGAAAAATTAAACATACCTATGAATCACGATTGTGTCGTCACTGGGAAGACGCGTTCTCAAGAAGATTTAAACGAACATAAACTAATTCATTTGGGAAAAAAACCAATTGAATGCAATGTCTGTGGAAAGAAATTTTCTCTGATGCGAAATTTAAAAGTACACAAACTAACTCATTTGGGTGAAAAACCACATGAATGCAGTGTCTGTTGGAAGACATTTTCTCGGAAGGATAATTTAAATATACATAAAATAACTCATTTGGAAGAAAAACCACATGAATGCAGTGTCTGTAGGAAGACATTTTCTCGGAAGGATAATTTAAATATACATAAAATAACTCATTTGGAAGAAAAACCACATGAATGCAGTGTCTGTAGGAAGACATTTTCTCGGAAGGATAATTTAAATATACATAAAATAACTCATTTGGGAGAAAAACCACATAAATGCAGTGTCTGTGGAAAGAGATTTTCTCTGATGCGAAAATTAAAAGTACACAAACTATTTCATTCAGGTGAAAAACCACATGAATGCAGTGTCTGTGGAAATACATTTTTAATAAAAGGTTATTTAAATAAACATATACTAACTCATTCGGTTGAAAAACCACATGAATGCAGTGTCTGTAGGAAGACATTTTCTCGGAAGGATAGTTTAAATATACATAAACAAACTCATTCTGGTGAAAAACCACATGAATGCAGTGTCTGTGGAAAGAAATTTTCTCTGATGGGAAATTTAAATATACACAAACTAACTCATTCGGGTGAAAAACCACATGAATGCAGTGTGTGTGGAAAGAAATTTTCTCTGATGGGAAGTTTAAAACGACACAAACTAACTCATTCGGGGTGAAAATCCACATGAATCAGTATCTGTCGAAATACATTTTCTAGAAAAGATGATTTAAATAAACGCATACTAACTCATTCGGGTGAAAAACCTCATAAGTGCAGTGTCTGTAGAATGACATTTTCTCAGATGGGAAATTTAAAACTTCACAAACTAACTCATTCAGGCGAAAAACCACATGAATGTAGTGTCTGTGGCAATACATTTTCTAAAAAGATTATTTAAATTAACATATAATAATAATAAATTTATTCCATTTGATAATAAATTTATTTAACCATATTTTTTTACATACAAATATAAAATATACATTTAACATTTTTGAAAAAAGTAAAAATATTTTACACAATATAGATATATATATACACAAAAAAAATGAAAGAAAATACCAAAAAGTTTATATGAAAAAACAAAAATCACTATCCTTGTCATCGTCCTCGATCCAATACTTCTGCCCATCTTTGTGACAGTCTCGGACATTGGTGCCCCTGTACAGCCTTTATGATCGAGTTAGGGTTAGATGAGTCGATGGCAGAGCGGTTAGCACACTGGGATAGTAATCCAATCCTGCCTCGACCGATTTCGTTCACCTATAGCACAAGCATTTATGATTAATTTTATGGAACGTAGGAAGATGTATATGTTAATTGACAATTAACATCTCAATAGAAACAAAGTTGGGATATTATAGAAAAACCAGGAACTCAGGCACCTACAGGGCTGGTTTACTTGATCACTTTATGCGTTTGCGCAACACTTCGTCTCTATTGAGATGTTATTGTCAATAAAAATATCATTTTGACTCCTGACAGGTAAAAAATCCAGTGTTTGCGTGTATGCAATTAAAAAAATATATTAGATGTATATGTACTTGCTTAACAAGGACATATTCATCTTTATTAAAAAAAAAAAGAAAGCATTATTGGTGAACGTTGCGCAAGCGCATTTAGTGATCACGTAAGGTCATAAGCTCTATAGGTGTTTTGAGTTCCTGGTTCTCATATAATATTCCAACTTCGTCTCTATTGAGATGTTAAAAACTTATCAAAACATATTATAAAATGTTCTTATTTTTCTTAGCCTTGTACCTACTACTTAAGGTATGATTGGCTCTTCTTATTATTCCGAGTCAGGATGATCTGTCCTGAATTGTTGGGGCTTGTATTTGGGGTTTATCCACGAGCTCTTTCATACTACCCCATGAAGGTATTATGTATTACACCAACAATTGGACATTCTATTCCTTACCTGTTGAAAAGGGGCCCAATTATCTAAACATATTAAACCATAATATATGGGTAGTGGCAGAGTAGTTAATAATCTAGTATTAATAACCATACTTTTATTACATATTATACCAACATGGCATTAAATAAATATTACATTTTCATGAAAATATATTTGTTTAAATAATTTGATTTTAGCGTTCAAATAAAGGAAATTAAAAATCTTTGTTTCTAATAAATTTGTCAAAGATTAATTAATGATTGACTAGGGGCTCTACGACAGCTGTCACGACCAAACCCCTTTATCATATTGTATCTATATTATAAATTTGAATGTTTGTGTATCATGTATGTACCTATGTATGTATGTGTGCTATGCATTCCTAAACCGTTCATCCAATTGCGATGCCACTTTGGTGAATTGTCGAGCGTATGCCTGGGATGGTTTCTGGATTAAAAAATTTATCTTCTTCTTCTTCATCGAGTATTAGGTCATTTTAGCTATAAAGGTAAAATGACCTTATACTCTGGGAGAAGAAGCTCCAACTGTCCTTCCAGCTCTTTGCAGGTCTTCCAGGACAGTTTCTGGATTTAAACTTTTTTCTTCTTCTTCTTCATCATGTATTTGGTCATTTTACCTATGAAAGTGGAGCATCCTGGGAGAAGAAGGCCCAACTATCCTTCCATCTCTTCGCAGGTCTTCCAGGATAGTTTCCAGATTTATACTTTTTTCTTCTTCTTCATCATGTATTTGATCATTTTACCTATGAAAGTGGAGTATCATAAAGAAGGTCCAACTGTCCTTTCATCTCTTTTCTTAACCTACTTTTCTTTTGCTCTTTTTCATAACCTACTGAAGGGACGGGAGGTAATGAAGGGAAGGGAGTTACTAAAAGGACGGGAGGTAACTAAAGGGCCTGAAGGGTAGGTAGAGAGAACTGAGCATCATAAACTTCTATATTTGCATCCATTCATCGCCTCACTCACATTCATACAAGGATACATGCTCATGTATATATCATGTTCAATAATAATACCAAATGTGTATAAATACCATGAATATGGAGGTTCGTTTATGTCTTAATAGAAACGAAGCAAGAAATTGAATATTTCCAACACAATAAAACAACATGTTAAATTCCATAAAAATTATATTTCTCAAATTATTATGTATTATCATCGGCTAATGTATCAATATCTCCTGCAAGTAGGTCACCATCTGGATCATCTTCTGCAAATACATCATCGTCTTCTTCATCTTCATCATACTCCATATCTGACAGTCCATCTCCGTCATGGAAATTGTCCAGAGGATCCTCATCATTGGTGTTTGATCCACCCGGTAAAGAACCATCATCTTTGTCACCGTCTGGGTTTGTGCTGCAGCCTGGTGATGACTTGCGACAATAATGATAAAAAATATTAATTGATATTATAAATAAATAGGTACCAAAAGATATTAAGATGGCATGATAAAGAAAATATACAAAGCGGACAAGAATGGAATGAAAGGTCAGGGCTGTCCACGAAGAGGGTGGTTCAATCATGTGCACACATTCTTCTTTTTCTCCTGATAATGGGAAATGTAAGAAACTTGAACAACAGGCAAATATGTATGAGACAATGTATGAATATCAAGGAGGCGATGGATGCGTGCCAAGATAGAAAAATATGGCATACGGTTCTCTCTGCCTACCCCGTTAGTGACGTGGTGTGATGATATACATAGGCCACACTGAAAGTTGGCCACTTATATAAACGTTTTTCGAAAAGTAATTACCACATTTGAAAATATAACCCTTTGACTATAGAATAGAGTTTGTTTCTTATAAAGCCCGCCTGACACGAGGTAATATTCCAACTCATGTGGAATATGAGTTGAAAAGTAGTGTTTGCAGTAATTTTTGAAGTCACATGAACTGAAAGTGTCTTTCTCTTTTGTCTATGCTTATCTATCTACTACAGTCATTCGTCATACAAAGGAAGAAATATTTTCTTAATTCATAATGTTCTGTAAAGTTTTTTTCTTATTCTTTTTGATTTTTGATTGATCCAGACGTACATCCCTAGCTATAAAAAAATTTCAATACATTCCATATATTTTCAAAAAATATCATTTTTCTATGAAAATGGATCTTCTAATGAGAGTTGTTCGTTTAATATGCTACAAAACTCCTTTATTTCTTTTTCTCCTATCCAATCAAGATTGTGTACATTTTTTGCTAGAGCGTCTCATTTGATTTTAAATCGAATAAGTATATATATATTTTTTTAATTGCATATACACAAACATTGAATTTTTTTCCCTGTCGGGAGTCAAATGATATTTTAATTAACATCCCAACTTTGTCTCTATTGAGATGTTATTGTCAATTAAAATATCATTTGATTTTCATAATATTTCGAAACATTTCATCAAACTCAAAATGTAATAAAAAAACAAGCGAGAATCATTAATGCACCCAAAAATGCAAATTATTTGACAGTCAAGAGAGATTATTGCTATAATATCGATATGTAATTTCAATATAATGTTCTAGAGTGATAACATTTTTAAATCATTTAAATGATATCGTGTCAGGCACAATGTCATTTTTTCAGTTCATATTCCAATGAGTTACCATGAGATTTGAGCATACTTAAATGTAAGCATGAGTTAAGTATATATATAATCAATCCTTTGCAAAAACTTTGGTTGGAAAAAACTGTGCCCACGGTGGATCCCACACAATGTTCCCCATAATTTTACATGTTTTTATAATCAATTGTCATATTCTTACCATACGCATTGTTTCAAAAAAATATTTTTTGTTTATAGTAGATGTATTAATTTTTATATATGTTTTTACGTCTAAATAAAATTTACTATTATTATTATACAATTTGACAGTTAAAAAATGGACAACTTTACTTCGTTCAATGCCATACTTGACAGATTTGACGAAAGGGCATTAAATTTTGATGTGAGATATTAATGTAGGTGACAATACATTGATTTATAGTAACAATTTCAAAACTGAGCAGCAATCAACTATGTATATTGGTCATTCAAGATGAGCCGAAATCAACCAAAAAGGTTGAGTTCAAAGTGCCACTAGGCAGATGATTGCTTCTTTTTTTATAAAAACTAAATATGTGGCGAATGTTGCTTTGGGACATTGTCATACTGTAAATACTGATAGGTACTCCATCATTTTCTTTCCAAAAGCTATTGGCGAACTTTGTCAAAATAACCGTAAACGCTACATCATCTTGCACCATGACAATGTCAGCTCTCACACGGCCAGACAGAGAAATTAATTTTTGAAGTTGAAAAAGTAGAACCAATGAGCCATCCTTCATACAGTCCCGACCCAGTACCCTGTGACTTTGTTATTGTTTTCGAAAATAAAAAAAAATACTACGCAGTCAACGATTTTCATCACCAGAAGTAACTGTCGAAGAGTATGAAAAACATGTTTTCGGGGGCACCACGGAGAAATAGCATAAATGTTTTAAAAATAAAATATTTCGAATATTCTTTTTTAATTGCATATTCGCAAACATTGGATTTTTTTTCCCTTTCGGGAGTCAAATGATATTTTTATTGACAAACATTTTTTCAACATCTCAATAGAGACGAAGTTGGGATATTGTAGAAAAAACAGGAACTCAAGGCACCTACAGGGCTTACGACCTGTCATCGGCTGGTTTACGTGATCACTTTATGCGCTTACGTAACGTTCACCAATTATGCCTTCTTATTGAGTTCCCTTATCGATGTAATTTTTTTGAAAGTTCTATATATTTGAATAGTGTGTAACATTTTACCTGAAAATAATGTATTATTACTATTGCCATCTATGGAGTAACGGAGAAACCTTTTTGTAACGCCATCTATTGAGAAATAGAGAAATAAATTATTATTTGTAAACAATGAAAGCAACAGTCATTATAAATGAGATGACGGTGTCACACACAGGTGTCATACCTGAACTGCGCCAGAAATATTATTTAATTTTTGGCTTGTTTACCTACTTGTACCAATGTGTATGTAAATCAAATATTCTTTTTTAATTGCATATACGCAAACATTGGATTATTTTCAGGTAAAATGTTACACACTATTCAAATATATAGAACTTTCAATAAAATTACATCGATAAGGGAACTCAATAAGAAGGCATAATTGGTGAACGTTGCGCAAGCGTATAAAGTGATCACGTAAACCAGCCGATTACAGGTCGTAAGCCCTGTAGGTGCCTCGAGTTCCTGTTTCTTCTACAATATCCCAACTTCGTATCTATTGAGATGTTGAAAAAATGTTTGTCAATAAAAATAATAAATTTATTTGTTTAACAGTGTGCTAACAAAGAATATTTTGAGATACAATGAATCTATTTACGGCCATTCATTATTATTATTTTTTATTCATTCCGGAAACATTCAATGTGTTCCACGTATGTGTAAACAATATTTAAAATACTAATTAAAGAATTCAATCATTAAAAGTAAAAAATGAAATGTAATGGTAATTTCATTAGCATAAATGCTCTGTTTATTTTACATATTTCTTTCAATTACTTCACCAGGGGGGCAAGTCTGTGGTTCGACCGGCGAAATCAAAACCCCAGTGATTACCCATATCATGGATATAATTATGTCCATGATATGGGTAAACAAGGAGTTTTTCATTTCGATGGTCAACCAGACTTGCCCACCTGGTTGTCCTTTTTATTGAAACATACAATCCAGATACAAAAATATTTGTTAATTTGCTCCAACCTCTCATTCTCTTTTTGTTGAAATAATCAATTATTTTTTGTTTGTAACACATGTCATGCTACATGCAATAATTGTAAATATATCTTATACCTGAGAATTTTGCTTTTGCAAAATCTGTTTTGTTATTTTATTTGTGTACATGTTCATTATCTCTCGACACTGCTCCATGAAACCACTGGGCAGCCAACCTCTCCTCTCGTGGCACAGAGCACCAGGCAATACTTCCCCCAGCTTAGACAACATCTCTTGAATTTCAGGAACCAACAAATTGATAAACTACAACATAAAAATTGCAATATATAATTCAATTTAAATCATGTTCCACTTTCTGGTAGGGTTAATTACATAAAACAGTGAGAAAAAATTGGGGCAGTAAAAATATCCGTTTTTCTATTCATCTAGGTAATTGTTTTAACCCTTTGAAAGCGTTAAGCAAAAAATAAAATTAGATCTGAAAAATGCAAATTTTCAATAAAAAATAAAGTAAGGTGAGTTGGGGGAAGATCGGATGGTTTTTTAGCAAAGTGTGTGAAGTTTGTTGTATATTTTTTCACACATAATCTATCAGAGTTAGTAAACAAAAAACGTTATTTAAGCCAAGAAAACTATTTTTTTCCAATATAAAAATATTGAGAGCATCATAGCGGTTATACTTTCTTTAAGAAAAGGTTTTAAAAAATAACTTTATTTTAATTTTCTGTGGGGTAAGATCGGACATTTGAGGGGCAAGATCGGAATATCTTCTAAAATCTTTAATAAACATTATAAAGTATTATAATTATTTTAATATAATTTCTTTGTTCCCCAATTAACCAAATCAAATATTTTTTTAAGCAAAATTATTCTCAAACTGGCATAAATTCAAATAATAGTTTTTCGATACTTCGATCTTACCCCGCATGCATGAATATATGCCTCCAGTTCTCAAACTGTTATCATCCTTTCAATCTCTCCCAAAATACATATATTACCATGAACTTTAATGAATTTGACTTTTAATTTATATTAGGTATTTAGGTTTTGAACATTAACTTAAATATGTAAAATTCAGTTTTTTTTATTCATTAACTTAGATATAAAAAATACTGCTTATTGAAACAAAAATTAATATCACAATATCTTCTGCATGTTAACATCCAAAATACGATGTTATCAGAAATCGTTATTGCACTCGCAACTTTAAACGAAGATAGTTATATATTAATAGCGTAAGATTGATTAATTTTTAAACGAATATTTTAATCAGCTTTCGTTCAAACGCTCATTTCTACTCATTTGACCCTACTTACATAAATATTATAAATATGTGGGTTAGTCTATGTAG
This sequence comes from Molanna angustata, assembly GCA_963576475.1. Taxonomy (NCBI): domain Eukaryota; kingdom Metazoa; phylum Arthropoda; class Insecta; order Trichoptera; family Molannidae; genus Molanna; species Molanna angustata. Next base: position 41,874,769 of record OY754968.1, read on the forward strand.
GTTTGAAGGAGTGTGGATAAATTAGGTAGTACCTGGATGTTTACAATGTTGTCTTTTATTTTATTTTTATTAATTAATTTCTAAAAATCAAGTGTCATAGAATGTAAAGGATGAAAAATCTGTTTAAAAGTGCAAAAGTTTTATTTTAAATAGTTCCTGAATTCCTTCTATATCCTTCCGTAACCTCCTTTTCCTCATTGCTATGTGAGGTGTTATTTTTATTATTCTATTTTTTTTTAAACTCTCTTTTAATTTTATTTCTCTTTGTATTTTTTTGTATTTCTTACTCTCTTAAGTAATTTATTTCTCACTAAAATAGTATTGTACCAATTTAACTTAGAGACTTCAAGTTGCTCGGGTTGGTTGGAAGAAATTGCCTTATGGCAATAAACCTGCCTTTGTACACATGTACATAAATTATATAAATAAATAAATAAAAGTTTAGAATATTATTATTTATAAATGATCATTGGTCATATTTTTTATGTTATTTTCATTCCGATTCTACAATGATAAATTATACTTTTAATTTATCTATTAAATAGGAATATAATTATTAAATGTAAACTTTTATTCGTCTTAATAAATATTTTATTATTATTATACTTTATTACTAAGTAGGTACCTACCTAAATCAAAATATTTTTTTAAGAATGTTTTTTTTTTAAGTTTGGGGAGGTCTGGATTTTACTATGGATAGTCAAAATAGGGAAAGATCGGAAATTAAGTATTCCGAACTTCCCCCTTGAATTTTCCCCCTTGAGCTGTGAGGCACCGGCTTAGAATAGTGCTTCCACTCTTTTCTATTACTGTTTTCGAGTGTCCCGTAAGAGCCGGGTAATCGAAAATACAACAGGCAACAATAACATCTGACATAGTTCAGCAATGAGGTTCACCACCCATTCTGAATGTAGTGCCTTTTTAGGTGAGACGAGACTGGTGTGTGGGTATACACATATGTGTTGTGCTCCCTTTTATAAGGCAATGCACATCCGCACACCTTTCGCTGGTTACCCCACATTGTGGGATATGCCGTGATGGTATGAATGAATGAAAGACCGGAATAAGGTTTAAAATGAAAACTTTTATACTTAGATAAATAAAACATTAGAAATATGTTCACAAATTCACAAAAATAAAGTGCACGATAAAAAAATATCAATAAAAAAATCGAATATTAGCTGAGTTATTCAATATGGGGTAAGACCGAATATCTCACAATTTGGCGCGAAAATACCTCTGCTGAGTAAATTGATCATATCACACGTCCACTTAGCGCACGGAACTAGCTTGAACTGAATGATGGTATGTGAAGAAATGACGTAACGAACCGAACCATCGACAACTAATAATGTTGCAGGACTTTGGAGTAAATTCAAATTATCGATCTTACCCCAACTCACCTTATTCTATAAAATTCCTTTTAATTTTTTTAATCAATATCTTGATTTAATACACCATAAAATTGCTGTCACGTTATATTTTGGGGGGAGGGGGGCTCAAAATATTTAATTTAAATATATTTTTTTCGCATCCAAAGGTAACGTTTTTTACAAGCCATGGACTATTGTCGATTTACCCGTCGAAAGGGTAAAAAAATTTGGGCGACTTTAGTTGATTTATACGTTCAAAGGATTAAGCATCTGTTATGAAACCCAATCTCAAGATCTCCATTTACTATAATGTATGTGTCCTTGTTAAACAAGTACATATACATCTTCCTACATTCCCTAAATTAAGCATAAATGCTTGTGCTATGAATAATTGGTGAACGAAATTGATCGAGGCAGAATTCGAACTCGCGACCACTGGATTACTAGTCCAGCGTGCTAACCACTCTGCAATCGACCCATCTAAATCCATTCATCCATCTTCTCCAATCTGTTTTACTAAGGATAAATAGATTTAAATGGACATTATTCTATGCTGTGAGGCACTGTCATAGAATAGTGCTTCCACTCTTTTCTATAATCAAGGTTTTCTGGTTTCCTGTAAGAGCCGGGTAATCAAAAAAAAAAGATGTAAAATAACTTCTCACATCAACAATGAGGTTCATCATCCATTCTGAGGTTCATCATCCATTCGAAATATACGTTGCCTTTTTAGGTGAGACGAGAGTGGCATGCGCTGTGCTTTTTTACTCCTCACTAACCCAAAGAGATATAGTGGGAATTATGATTTTGAAATTTTTAAGGGTATTTTTTTACTGTAGATTATTAACTAGTATCATGCTGAGATTGTACTCTAAAAGTTTCATCACAATGTATCTGTGTGTGTGCTATGTACGGCGTGTTTATTTTACTTTATCAATTATAGACTAAAGTACTCGTTCGATTATTTTGAATTTTTTTAAATATGTAGGTATATCTAATACTCACTTAGACCTCATAAGATTTTGAAGGACATCTGAATAGTGCTTCTCAATTTTTTTAACTGTCAAATATTTCAAAGTGACCCCAAGATCGGGAAACTTAAAATTTGAAATTTTTATTTTCAAATTGGTAAAAAGGCACATCACTTTCATAAAATGGCATTGAAGAAATATCAAGTTTTTGTAGCAAGATAATTAAATAAAAAAATATTGTAAAAACTCATTTTATAAAATGTTTCCAAATGTGGAATTACTTGCGACTTGGTAGTGAGGAATATAGCATTGGGCACAACCCACTCGTTTTTATAACGTAATGCACACCCGCACACCTGTCCCTGGTTACCCCACATTGTGGGATATGCTGCGATGAAATGAATAATAATCTTAGGTCTACGTATATTTGTTTCAACCTTCAGGTCTATTGTCGAACAGTATGTGAATTATACTATTTAGGTTATCAGTGATGAAAACTTTCTATTATATTTTGGTCTATGGTATAAATAAAAAAATCACCTGATAAAACTTCTGCCTTCTACACGGCAGTCTATCTGGTCTAAATAAATAATATTCATCTTCGTTACTTTTATCAGAAGTAGATTTCTCCCCTTCGAGTACCGGTTTCATTGAAAACTTTGTTTGCTTAATACGGTTGTAGTCTTTCATGTGTGTGAAACTTGGCACAGAATTATTTTTTTTCATCAAGAACCTTCCTCCATCTGAAATAATTATTATTTATTGGGTTAGCTAATTAATTAAGATTAAAATCAAAGCAGTTATTTATTACTGAATTTAAATTCAATAATAGATAGACTTCCCGAAACAACTAGTACTTTAGTTTTTACTTTCTGTTTCCCTAAAGGGTAGATGCTGATAAAACACATAGGGCCGGTATTACAGTCTCAGTTTAAGAACTAAACTCAAGTTTTACAAAAATATAGCGTATTACAGTGTCCGTTTAGGCCTAATCTTCCCTCAAATACGTCACTAAAACGACAAATATTTAACTCAACGTTTCTGGCGGATTAAGTACATAACGGTGAGTCAACTGCCATTTGCTAGGCAACGCGTGTAGTTTCTATCACTAGAGGCGTTAGGCAACGAGTGTAGTTTCGTTGACGGTCGCGCCACACAACAAAACCAACTGACAGCTATATTGAAACGAACATGGGCATTTAAAAGCATTATTTTGGTGAAACAAATTAAATTTACCATGTTGGATAGTAAAACAATAGTACTTCAAGTCGTAGCGTCCCGTTTTGTAATACAGATAATAAGTTGACAGATAATAACCACAGAAAAAGTAAAATATGTCTATAATTGAAGATTTAGTAACTGACATGTCATATTGCACTGTAATACGGAAATGGATTCAACCTCCCCTTAACATTAATCTTGAGTTTAAGAAACTCAATGAGTTGAGGGCCGACTGTAATACCGGGCCATAATATGGGAATGTATTTAAATTAGTTATTTTTCCACATATTAAAGATATATATTTAGGAATAAGTATGTTTATCAGAAACCCGTCCCCCATAGTATGGAAAAACTTTATTTTTAATGGAAGCTTCAAATTAAATTAAATACTATTCGTTGGAAATCGCATCACTTGACAACGGCTGGACCTATTTGGCCTTATATTTTTTTGTATGGGATATTTGATACTAATAAGGCAAATGTAGAATGTAAATTCTGAATAACATACAAAAGAAAAAGGCAATCGTGATTTCACTGGGTACACGAATCTAAGCCCACGAGCACAAGCGACCAGAGTACCAGCCAGAATAGGCAGGCCTCATGGGCTTGCAACCATGTAAGCGGGATTAAGGGGTCCCTTTATGACTCAAGTCACGCTCACCACTCCACTCCCCTGCGCAACCAAATCCAATAGGACGCAGATAATGACCACCCTATCCAAAAGTTCTTTTATTCTTAAAGTAGGAATATAAAGATTTTGCGGATAAACCTCTCACCCCCATCTCTATCAATCCTTTGCATGATTATGAAAAAATTATTCATTTTGAGCTGAATTTTGATTCTGTTGCAAGTTCATCACAATCGTTGCATGAAATGAATTAAGAATTGTTTTATCTCAAACTTATTTTACCTACAAAATATCGTGAATTTTGAAGTAACAAATGGCTACACTGTAACAATAATGTGAATCAATTGTCAATTTTCATTTTAAATATGATTTTTAGCATTGCACACTTTGTAGGGACGAGAGGGACTGAAGAGACATTGCAATGCATGTCGGGTACCGGCTAGTAAGAAATAAATATATACAACAAACCTCTGAGTCTAAAATCAATACACTGGTATATTCTACTTTGGGGATCCTTCCTGGGATCGTAACCAAACTTCACCCACAATCCTCGCCATGGTCCATTCAGATAATAATATGAAACACAAGGTAATAACAATTGTAAATTGCTATTAGGTATTTTACTGATGTAATGTATTTCAAACCTGGACCATATTGACCTCTGTTCAAAATACTGAAACAAAAATAAAAAAGAAAGAAAAAATAGGAATATCTTCAATCATAAGACTTGTCATTATTTAGTATTAGAGCCCGTTCCCACTTCCACTTGTCGGATGTTGTGAAACAATTTTTTTGTGTCGTGCCTCTGTTCTAATTTGTCGGATGTTGGGCCATGATTTTTTTTAAGTACCTACAATCTACATAGGTGGAGCCAATATTCAGCACTCTACACGAGGCAACCGTGCTTGATGGACATCGACGAAGCTTTTGTAGTAATGTGTTATTTTAGAAGAAAACAAATATATCATATTTATATTTTAATCATATTTATATTATTGTCATATTTACATTTTTATCATAATTATATTATTATCATATTTACATTTTTATCATAATTATATTATCATATTTATATTTTCATCATAATTATATTATCATATTTATATTTTCATCATAATTATATTACTATCATATTTATATTTTCATCATAATTATATTATTATCATATTTATATTTTCATCATAATTATATTATTATCATATTTATATTATTTGTTATATTTATTATACTTATGTATTATGAAACACAGCACCGCACGCTACCGCATTTCGACAATGAATGGTCGAGGAGACCCGTATGGAACGGTAGCGGGGAGAGATTGTCGTGCCCGAAACACGACAAGTGTAAACAGCGTCATACAAACTCATATGCGAGCAGGACGTGATCCGATTTTTTATCTGCGTTCTGGCGCTGACAAACAATTCTTATCGGCCCTGATAAAATATCGCTATTGTGTAAGTGTGAACAGCTCCATTTAAAATGTATTGTCAATTGTCACTAGATCACCCAATATTTTATCGGACCTAACACCCGACAAGTGGGAACGGGCCGTTATGAGATCAAACTTTATGCTCAACTCATTGATTTCTCTTATGTTATATATATATATATGTAGATTGACACAAGTGAATACATAATTTTACTATGTATATCAACTAGAATTATGGAAAAAATTGTACATAATTTGAAGACCATCAATGTATATATATTCAAAGCGAGGACTCGAATAAAAGAGAAGGAAGGGGAAAAGTAAAATACCCAAATTGCCCCTTTGCCCTTTCCTTCTCTATTATTCAAGTCCTCACTTTGAATGTATACATACATAGATGGTCTTCATCACTATTGTTCACCATTCTTACGATGCTCAGCATAGATCGATACTGGTGAATGGGAGTCACGTTTGGGAAAAAATTAAAAAGAACTTAAAATTATATATAACTTTTTTTTTCATAATTCTAGTTAATTATGGAGTACTATCATGAAGTGACAGTTTCAAACATTAAAAAATATATATACTATGTATGTTATTTTTATAGTTCATAATACAAATTAACACACCTTGTTAACTTCAGTAAGTAACTGCCTACAATTTGCTATATTTTCCAATGCCCTCTTCCTTGGTTCAATCGGAACAGGGTCTGTATGGTTAAAGTTAATATATATGGCAAAATTTGACCTAATCTTTCTTACTCTGCTAATTATATTTTTACTTTCAAATTCCTTTTCCCGATCGGGAGTCGCCGAATATGCATAGTTTTGTGGAGTGCTCATCCGTGAAAAAATTGGAGGAATGAAGAAGTAGGGCACCGGCTTCCTGAAAAAATATCCAAGATTATAGTAAGTTGTACTTACCAAGATGAGATGTAATAGAAGAATATTAGTAAAGTAAAAAACACATACTCCATCCATTCTAAATCTGGAATATTTGGAGGAATTATCTCATTCAAGAAATATTTTAAACCAGCTTTAGGATCCTTCTCATCTTTTGGTACCAAAGACAAATACTGGAAGTCAACCAAACCTGGAAATATGTGTTTTGATTATCTCAACAGACACAAAATAAACCAGAATAATTTATAAGCATTAAACCTGTTTATTTCTAGAAAGATTATATTCTTTCATAATCATCTTTACCAGCATTTGAATTCATATTAAATAATGGTAAACAAGGTAGACTGCTATGTCTGTCCAGGGTTTAATTCCTAACGGTATGGAAATTTACTAAAAATCATTTCTCACCCAATTAATTTGAATCTTGCTTTGAACAATAGAGAACATGCATGTGTGAGGGATATGAATATAAAATAATGATTTAGAGGTAAAAAAGAATGGCGATCACGAAAATACTAATGAAAGCTGTGAAATATTACAGTTTAATCAACAATTTAACTATAAAATCTAATCTGTTGATCACTTTTTGACGCCACACATCACAATGGATAATTCATTTTGACGTATTGTCTATAGCATGAAGCGTTTCACTGAGTGTTTTCACACATTAGAATTATTTCCATTTCAATTATCAATAAAAGCAACACGGGATTTATTAAAGGACAATCAGACTATAAAGTGAATGAACAAATGTTGATGCTTTTTTTTACGGATAATCTGGACTTGGCTTAGATTATATATGATACAGATACCTAGTCAGCGCAATGAATGTATGCCAACTAAAACTACGAGGAAACAGAAGAATTTCTAGTATACGTACACCTACCGATACGCACACCTACATAAAACGCAGACCAACCGATCTACCGCCTCACACACACACATGTAAAAAAAACTTGGCATACATTTGAATTCGAAATTTGTACTAGACGCGGCTTCTGTACATTATAATTCTATGGGACTTGGTGTCTTAATAGAGAGGTTAATGTTTTAAAATATAATAGAAAAATAATTGTTATATCGGGATATTGAATGAATAGTGATTTGAAATTGATGAAGTATATAATATATGTATAAGTACTGTGCATTAAATAACTACACATTTTTACATCATTCTTAATAATATAAATTGCGAAAGTTTGGATATAAAAAAAAAATATTATTTGTAACTAGCCGAGTAAGACACGTTGACCAAACCCCACTAACAGAATCTATCTATCCTTGTCACGCGCACAGAAAAGATAGACTCTTTCTACCGGCAGTCAATTCGCGACTAGATTCTCTGTTCTGTGTACATAATATAACATATTTTTTATGATATCTGACATTGATTTAAACTATTATTTTTGGTGCAAGCAAATTGTATTTCTAACATTTTTATTTTATATATATAGACACTAGGATGTTTCAAACATAAGATTAATTAAAAAATAAACAATCATAGTTTTAAATTCGTCGGAATTTCGTCTTTGAAAAATCTCTCTTGGTAAAAACATAGAATTATAATTTAAAATTAAAAACTTGGAAATTATAAATTTTGGGAATATTACAGTCGTATTAATACACCTCGAATCCGAATAATATTTAAAATATACATATTTAGCATCCTAAATATACATATTTAGCATCCTAAATACGATTTCATTAAACGCATTCATGAACAAAATGTATGACATGCATTTGAAAAGTACATCCACTATGATGTGTTAAGTCACTCATTTCACAACCCAAATGAACCATTTTAGCTTGTAATTCAAAATATGTTTTTCAAATTGCTATAAAAACCTTTCTAGAGCAAATAAAAAAATAAAAATTTATCATATTTTCTATTATTTTTTTGTAAGGTGAGTTGGGGGAAGACCGGATGGTTTTTTAGCAAAGTGCGTGAAGTTTGTTGTATATTTTTTCACACGTAATCTATCAGAGTTAGTAAACTAAAAAAGGTATTTAAGCCAAGAAAACTAATTTTTCTTCAATATAAAAATATTTAGAGCATCATAGCAGCTATACTTTCTTTAAAAAAAGGTTTTAGAAAATAACTTTATTTTAATTTACTGTGGGGTAAGATCGGACATTTGAGGGGCAAGATCGGAATATCTTCTAAAATCTTTAATAAACATTATAAAGTATTATAATTATTTTAATATAATTTCTTTGTTCTCCTACTAACCAAATTGAATATTTTTTTAACCAATATTATTCTCAAACTGGCATAAATTCAAATAATAGTTTTTCGGTATTTCGATCTTACCCCGCATTCGTGAATATACGCCTCCAGTTCTCAAACTGTTATCATTCTTTCAATCTTTACTAAAATACATATATTACCATGAACTTTAATGAATTTGACTTTCAATTTATATTAGGTTTTGAACATTAACTTAAATATGAAAAATTCTGTTTTTTTTTTATTCATTTACTTACATATAAAAAATACTGCTGATTGAAACAAAATTTAATATCACTTTAAAATATCTTCTGTTAACATACAAAATAACGATTTTATTAGAAATCATTATTGCGCTCGCAACTTTAAATGAAGATAGTTTTATATCAATAGCGTTTGATTGATTATTTTTTAAACGAATATTTTAATCAGCTTTCGTTTAAACGCTCATTTCTACTCACCTGACCCTTGTTTAAAATGAAAACTTTTATATTTAGAGAAATATAACATTGCAAATATGTTCGCAAATTCAAAAATAAAGTGCACGATAAAAAAATATCAATAAAAAATCAAATATTTTTATTATTGCATATGCGCAAACATTGGATTTTTTTCCCTGTCGGGAGTCAAAGATATTTTTTAACAGATTTTTAATTATCTCAATAGTACTATATAGAACTTTCAAAATTGAATTGATAGGGATCTCATTAAAAAGGCATAATTGGTGAACGTTGCGCAAGCGCATAAAGTGATCACGTAAACCAGCCGATGACAGGTCGTAAGCCCTGTAGGTGCCTTGATTTCCCGGTTCTCCTACAATAAATATTCCAACTTCGTCTCTATTGAGATAATTAAAAATCTGTTAAAAAATAAAAAATCAAATACTAGCGGAGTTATTCAATATGGGGTAAGATCGAATATCTCACAATTTGGCGCGAAAATACCTCTGCTGAGTAAATTGATCATATCACACGTCCACTTAGCGCGCTGAACTAGCTTCAACTGAATGATGGTATGTGAGGAAATGACGTATAAAAGCGAACCATCGACAACTAATAATGTTGCAAGACTTCGGAGTAAATTCAAATTATCGATCTTACCCCGTTTTCGATCTTCCCCCAACTCACCTTACCATTTTTTTAGTTAAAGAAAAAAAAAAGTGAATCTTTCCTATTCACCTTTTTTCTTTATTACAGTTAATGCAATGTAATTTTTATTTTTAATATTATACAGTTTATCATACTAATTAATTTTTGTATTGATTAGATGTCCTCAGGTGTAATTTGGATTTTTGTTTTTAGTTTACTTACTTTCAAAAACATGGAGATTTTGTACAACACCCAGAACTTCCGTTCCAACAACTTTTCTCTCTACACTGTCCGAATTATGTGATTTCTTCTTTTTTATTCTAACTTTCAAGAGAACTCCGGCTGTGTGTTGTACATTACCCCAACTGACTTTACAAAACGGATCTTTGGGGCGAAATTTCAGCTCCAAGCGACGACCAGAAGAACAGCAAGCCTATGAAGAAAAATATAAAACAACAAGTTTTCAATAATGATTATAAGAATTTACATTTTTTTTACTAACGCCTGCTTGACTAGGATTACATCCCGTGATGAGGAATAACTAAATATACTTTTTATTAATTAGTTAAAACAAATGGGTCGGTGGCAGAGTGGTTAGCGCGCTGGGCTAGTAATCCAGTGGTCGCGAGTTCGAATCCTGCCTCGACCGATTTCGTTCACCTAAGCACAAGCATTTATTTGCTTATTTTAAGGAATGTAGGAAGATGTATATGTACTTGTTTAACAAGGACATATTCATTTAAAAAAAAAAAATATATTAGAGAACCAAATGGTATAAAACTGATAATCAAAATATTGACTAATCCAACGTTTTAAAATAACCATTTAAAATTTATTTTTCATGCAAAGTAATACTAATAACCATATTTTATAACCGAACATTTTTGAAAATAAGATATAATAGTCCCTAAAGTAATTTCTTAATTAAAATTTTAAACAATAACCTTTGATAAATTAGTAATCCCTCCCAAGGTTTCGATTGCTTTGTTTTCATTGTTTACTACTCCAGGATATTGAATACAAGTCAATACTCGGGAACAATGTGTCCTATTTTCCATTTCGGTGGTGATAAAAATATTATAGACCAAATTGTTTTTTAGAGATAAAAATATTTCATTAAATTCATATGGCGAAGACAATCTTTTATCTGGACATTACGGTCATATTATTTATAAATTTGCTAAAACCTTAATAATTTATGAAAAATACCACGTTTTTTAAACAATAACAAACTTCAAATTGACAGTTGACAGCTTCGACCATAGAAAAGAGGCTTCGACACATTGATATTTCCACAGATTACGAGATAACTCCTAGGTAGCGTTCGGAAAGACGCTCGGCGATGTTAGAGCGTCATCCTAAGCGTTCGGAATTCATCGAGCGATTCGCGCGGCGATTCACTCTGCCCGTTCGGAATCACGGTTGACTCGCACCAATGTCGCCCAAGTCGCTCGATGAAATAGTAGGGTGAATGTCGCTCTTGTCAAATTTTCAAATTTTTTGGCGGGAATTATGAATTTTCGCATAGTCAAAGTGACATTTTACTTGGCGGCAATTTATAATTTTTCACATAGTCGTCAGCACTTTTAGTTTGGTATGATTTTAGTCGATTTTATTTGTATTTTTAATATAATTTATTTTATTATAATTTACAAAAAGATATTCAATGGATATAAATTCATACAAATTTATCATAGATAATAATGGTCAACTACAAAGAAATGTGGAAGGCCATTATTTGATGGAAAACATCAACAGTAAATGTATTTAATTTATTTAATTATTATAATTTACATAAGTAAATTCAATTAATATGAATTCATACAAATTTATCATGGATAATAATGGTCAACCACAAAAAAATGTGGAAGGCCATTATTTAATGGTAAACATCAACAGTAAGTGTATTTTGTTTTATGAAAATAATGCATTTTAAAATGAGTGGTTATCATTTTAAGGGAAATAAACAATTTTTGAATGCCCAAAACTCGAAAAGCTCGTGAAAACTATGCACACACAAGAAAAAATCGTAAATACTTACAAATAATACAAATCACTAGTCACAACACGTTTAATACTTTTAAAATTAATAATTAATAAATTATTCTCTCGTTATTATAATGAAAACATCCGATAAACACCAAAACAAATTATACAACCACTATTTTATTATAATTTTTGACCAAAATGACACAACTAAAGTAACACCAACATTGTAATTTTAAATTTCCCGCGCCCGCGTAATTTTAAGTCACCCCAACATCGCTCAGTGCCGTTCGGATTAAACATCGCCCAAATGTCGCTCTCTTTGCAACTTCAGGTCGCACCGGTAGAGCGATTCACTCTGATTTAGAACGCGACCCTGGACATAGGTTTTCATATAATACACCAGTCTTATTGATAATATTACCTTATATTGTTGTATTAACATTATATAACTAAAACACAGTATAAGCACTTATACTCTTGACTATTCATAATAACTTGATATATACATAGGTATTATGATCAAAATATTACCATGGGTTATGGTAGCATAGAAGCCAAACATCTATTATTTTGTTTCAACAAAATACCTTAATTCTTGGAAAACTTTCTCTTATAATGGTTTTATCAGATTAACGGGTCTTTGTGTCCTTAATGTGTTTAAACAATGCTTATATTTTGTAAATATGTCATTTCTAATAATTTTATATTCAATGCATATTCCTGGAACTTTATACTTTCTAACTTGGTAGGTGAAATGGAGGCTTCCTTTTGGTAGATGGTAGAACGCGCCCCGCCGCGCGGTGGGGTAGCTCCTCCCCCCCCCTGTCTCCAGCGGTGGACGCGATAGCTGGTTTGAATCAGTATTGAATAGCCGCTCTGCCGGGATAGACGAATATTAACTCACGCGTACGAAAGATATCTTATATGTTTTTTTAAAAAACGAACGTAGACCGCGAACGTTGAAGAAAAAGTCTTATCTCTGCGAGGCGTCTGCTCGATGCTCAGCATTAAATTTCATATTTGCATGGTAGTGCATAAGTGTGTTTCAGGTCCATACATAACCAACGAGGGGTGAATTTAAGATAGTTTAAGTTACTATTAAAAATAACTTTTAAGAATAAACATAACTTAAATAATCGTATAATAGTGAATAAGTGTGTTTCAGGTCCATATAACCAACGAGGGGTGAATTTAAGATAGTTTTAAGTTATTTTAAATTAATAAAAAGTGATATTATGTAGTGTAAGTGTTTCATCTACAGACCCGTAACGAGTGCAGCGGTTGGTAAGATCTTTCTGATTTATTATTATTTGTTTTCTTTGCTCTGAACGTTTCGTTTCGTAATTTATTTTAGCAAGATTGTCATCAATATTACACGTGCATTTCATGTATTTGATTATTCTTTTCAGCACTATTATTCTCTGTTCCACGTGTATTTCCTGTATTTAATAATTCTTTTCAGCGGCCGTCATCACTGGTTTTTCTAATTTTTTTTTTTTTTTAATTTTACAGCAATTTTTATTAACCGATAATTACTATTACGCGTGTATTTCTGTCAATTTAAGCATTGTTTTATTTTATACTCTCAACACGTTCTTTCGTCTCCACCATATTTAATTATTGTATTGACTAGCCGGCATGTAAACACTTTTATCAACGCTCTTCTTTGTTATATGCGATAACAATTTGGCGCTATCCAACGTGTAGCCATTTTTAAAAACAGTAGTTTTTATCGAACCACCCTGAGGTTTTGAGCGTTTACTTTTCGTTTGTTTTTTTCTCGTATTAAAAAAAAAATGTTATTTCAACTTATTTTTCGTTTATTCAAATATCTTATTTTCGGAGTAGTAGAGCGCGAAAACGATGGCGGCGGAGGAGATAGTAGACGGGTTACTAGGGCAAGAACAAATGATAATGTTATCCGCGATTTTCCAGAACCCCCAAGAAACGATAGCCCGGGAATTGAACATTTATTCCCATATTTACCACGTCGCGAACTGGAAGATACGTTCAGCGGTCTTCCAGAAGAAGACCCTGTTTTATTTATCACGGCATGCGAAGCGTTTTTCGGCCACATGTTTTGTTCTCCTGCGTCAATGGTCGGCCGTGCGTCTCAGAGGTTGCGAGGAGAAGCCAAGCGTTGGTGGTCTCCTCATGCGCAGGGTAAATGGACATGGGATGAATTCAAAGGTTTTTTAATTGGTAGATACGGAATAGACGTTGCCCGGTCTTCGCTTATGGCTAATTATTATGGTGACCGTCAGCGTGCGGATGAGGGTGGAATCGCTTTCCTTAAGCGGAAGGAAGCGGTTCATATGCGGCTCTTTGGAACGGCTCCGTCGGATGCTTCATGCTCCGACTTAATATACCTGATGAGAGACACGTATCGCAACATTTTAGATGTCGGAGTGATTTTCGGAAATTTTACGTTCACGTCGCTTAAAGAAAAAGTAATGATGATTGATTTCCCCCGACAAACGTTGTTTCAGCCAGTTGCCGAACGTAATCATGAAAATAGGAATACCCAACGTGACAATTCGTGCGAAAGCGGTAATAACTATAATACCTCAACGTACCGGCAGGATAATTACAATATACGTCCAAACAACCATAATGCGAATTCGCGCCCTAATAATAATAGCCCAGTAAATAACAGAAAACAGTTACCAAAATGTCAATATTGCCCTGGTCGTCATTTTAATAAAGATTGCGTGGAAAGAAACGAGTTTATCGCATCGGCATCGGGAAACGCTCGCCGCCCCGACAGGAACACCAATTACGGACCTCGACCTGTCGCGGGCTCCCGAAGAAATTAAACCTGCGTTCCACCAGGTTAACAAACGTGGAACTGGCGCCCTGTACTAATAATGAGAATGCTATTAATATGATTGAGTCTGTTGATGAAGTAATTGTAGAAAGAGACGATCAAAAATCTGTAGGTTTTACTGTGATGGTGGTAGAAGCTGATGTGCATAGAGAGGATGATGACGAGGATAGCCTTGAGACCGTGGTGGCTAATAATGAGAAGATTGAATCTGTTGATGAAGTAATGGTAGAAATAGGCGATCAAAACTCTGTAGGTTTTACTGAGATGGTGGTAGAGGCTGATGTGCATAGAGAAGATGATGAGGATAGCATTGAAACCGCGGAGGCTAATAATGAGAAGGCAGGTTACATACGAGATAGTTCGAAATTCGCGTCGGAGGTAGAGTTGGTAGATATGTTGAACGATAGGGAGTTGATAGTTGCGTCAGGTACGTCGGATGATGAGAAGCTGGTAGTTGCGTCAGAGGAGTTCGAAGAAAGGAAACCGGTTGTCGCGCCGGATCACAAGTTAGTTACTGCAGTAGTTGCGCTGGGTAGTAATGAGATGGCGAAAGTGATGAGTAGGTACGAAGAGGAGTACAGTGACGGAATTTGCGAACTAGAACATAAAGTAGACGGTGTATGTGCGATTGGTAAAGTTAGCCTCCCACGGATAAGCGTAACGATCGATGATCGTCTCTATGTAGCGTTAGTAGACTCTGCCGCCTCTCACATTTTAATTCGTGCAGATTTAGTACACAAGTGTAGAAGAAAATTTTGTGACGTAAAGAGTTTGAATCTTGCACATACTTCGGCCAAAATGACGGTAGTAGCGAAAGCGGAAATAGACTGCTCGATAGCAGATGTTAAGATGAAAAATGAATTTTTAGTAGTAGACGGCCTACGAGATGACGTAATATTAGGTATAGATTGGTTAATAGCGGAACACGGCGTGATTGATTTTATTCGTGGAGCATTGTATTTCGGCAAGAAGGAAAGAATTACGGCATATTTTCATTCGACGAAGCGTCAACCAAATTTAACTAACGTACAATTACCAAATATTACGAACGACTTATCTAATGCGAAAAAAAATGAATTACATAAAATATTGCGAGAATTTAATGCTTTATATGCAGGCCCTGCTCGCTTGCAGCCGTACGTTATCCGGCTGAAAGATGAGACACCCATTCGTATCCCACCGTACCGTTTATCAGACGCTAAGAAACGTAATTTACATAAACAAATCGAAGAAATGTTAACTGATGACGTAATAGAAGCGAGTAGATCTCCGTATTGTTTTCCTATCGTGATGGCTCCGAAAAAGGGAGATAATGATTATCGTATCTGTGTAGACTTCCGTCGGTTAAATGACGTCACTGAGGGCGAGGTCTCCACTTTACCGGTCATCCACGAAACATTAAAGGATCTCGGAAACGCAAAGATATTTTCCACGTTAGATTTAACAAAGGGGTATTGGCAAGTGCCTCTCGATCCTGCTTCTAAACCTTATACGGCATTTTCTACTCCTGACGGTGCGTTATATCAATTTAATGTTATGCCCTTCGGACTTAAGGGAGCCCCGAGCTGCTTCCAGAAAGCGATGTGTCAGCAAGTTCTTGCCGGTTATTTAAGAGAATTTTGCATTGTATATATAGACGATATTGTAATCTATTCTTCTGACTGGGAGAGTCATCTTCATCACTTAAGACTGGTTTTTGAAAGGTTAGATCAGTTCGGGTTGAGATGCTCGCCTGATAAATGTAAATTAGCCACGTCAGAAATAGAGTATTTGGGACATGTTGTTACTGCGGAAGGAAATTATCCTCAAATGTCTCATTGCAAGGAGATTTTCTCTGCACCAGCTCCGCGAACTCGTAAGGAACTACGTGGCTTCTTAGGACTGTGTAATTGGTTACGAGAGTATGTACCGCGATTCTCTGAGATTGCTGCTCCGTTAACCGATTTATTAAAAGTTAATCGGCTGTATCGGTGGAATAGCCAAGCCGATACCGCTATGCGTAATATTAAGTTGGCTATGTCACAACCGTTAAAATTGTCAAGACCCGATTTTAATCGCGAATTCATTTTACAAACAGACGCGAGTAAGTTAGGTATTGCGGCCGTATTATATCATCCACGCTCTGACGGAGAACGGGATGTTATATCATATGCGAGTATGCGTTTTTCACCGGCCGAACAAAAATGGCATTCGAATGAGCAGGAAGCGTTTGCGGCCGTGTGGGCCATTAAAAGATATCGTCCGTATTTAGAAGGACGATCGTTTAAGCTACGTACGGATAATAAAGCATTAACGTGGTTGAATACGGCGAAAAATGATAGGGCAAAGCTCATCAGATGGGCACTCCTCTTACAGGAATTTGATTTTACAGTTGAACACTGTCCTGGTCGTAAAAATGAACTCCCTGATGCGTTATCCCGAAATCCCGAATCGTCCCCAATAGTAACGGAGGCAGACACAAAAGATTTAAGTCGCATGATGTACCCATCAACGGAAACGAATGAGATAACGGCACAAGTACATCAAACGGAAGATGAAACGGAGGTGACGGAGGACCAGCCGGACGCGGTTGAGTCATCCGACGATGTGGAGGTATTAGATGTAAGTCTTGCGGAAGAAATACGGTTACGACAGAAAAGAGATACCGACGTACAACGACGTATAAATAGGTTGCGTATATTATTATCTCGACCAAATACATCGACGGCACGTCACGAACAACAATATTTACGTGATTATGCGTTATTAGGTGATTATCTTTGGAGAAAATTTGCGGATGATGATATGCGTTTATTTGTACCCCGATCGATGGTTTTGAAGGTTATATCTACGTATCATGATAATCGTGTGGCAGGTCATCCCGGAGCTAAAGAAACGACTCGGGCTGCGGCACGCCATTTCTTTTGGCCGAACATGCGTACTGACGTTGAGCAATATGTGAGAGCGTGTATGACGTGTGCTCTATCGAGAGCCGTACCGACTCGTCCTGCGGCCCCATTAGGTAATACTCACGTACATAAACCATTTGACGTATGCGCAGTCGATTTGATGGGACCATATCCTATATCCACACACGGCAAGCGTTTTATTGTAGTAGTTACGGATTTATATACACGATGGGTGGAAGCGTTTGCGGTACGATCGAGTAGAGCTCCGATTATAATTAAAATATTAGAAGATGACGTATTCTCTCGTTACGGATATCCAAAAGCGATCTTGTCGGATAATGCCACTAATTTTAAGAATCGTTTGTGGACCAGCGCACTAGATAGATGGCAATGTTTGCACTGGACAACGGCAGTCTACCATCCACGAGCGAATATTACGGAACGTAGAAACCAAGAAATTAAGAAAGCGTTGCGTATTTATTTACAAGGTCAACCTCATAATCGTTGGGATGAACATTTATCGACTATTTTATATGCGTTACGTGGTCGTCGTAATGAGTCAACAGGCGTATCTCCTAGCACGGCATTATTAGGTTACGACATTCCCCGTCCAGGTGAATGGATGATTCATTCTCCCGATGGAGATATCTTCCCAACAGCGGGAGCACGTGAGCGTACCCAGTTAGATAACGAAATACGAGCGTCTCAGGAGGAATATCGACAACGTTACGCACCTGATAATGATACGGTTTCGAAATACGATATAGGGCAGGCTGTATTAATTAGAGAACACCCTCAGTCTTATATGAATACCGGTTTTCACGCTGGATTTGCTCCTAAATGGAGTGGTCCGCATCGGATCTTATTGCCCATCGGAAGAGGACACGTATACTGGGTAGAACGTCGCGGGAAGCCTGTTAAAGTTCATGCCGATGAAATTCGTTCAGCTCCGGCATAATAGTTTTGTCTACTTACATGATGTTTGGTTTCTTTGGTCTTCACATGGTATATCTTGATCAAAAAAGAGGGCCGATTGATATATACATAGGTATTATGATCAAAATATTACCATGGGTTATGGTAGCATAGAAGCCAAACATCTATTATTTTGTTTCAACAAAATTCCTTAATTCTTGGAAAACTTTCTCTTATAATGGTTTTATCAGATTAACGGGTCTTTGGGTCCTTAATGTGTTTAAACAATGCTTATATTTTGTAAATATGTCATTTCTAATAATTTTATATTCAATGCATATTCCTGGAACTTTATACTTTCTAACTTGGTAGGTGAAATGGAGGCTTCCTTTTGGTAGATGGTAGAACGCGCCCCGCCGCGCGGTGGGGTAGCTCCTCCCCCCCCCCTGTCTCCAGCGGTGGACGCGATAGCTGGTTTGAATCAGTATTGAATAGCCGCTCTGCCGGGATAGACGAATATTAACTCACGCGTACGAAAGATATCTTATATGTTTTTTTAAAAAACGAACGTAGACCGCGAACGTTGAAGAAAAAGTCTTATCTCTGCGAGGCGTCTGCTCGATGCTCAGCATTAAATTTCATATTTGCATGGTAGTGCATAAGTGTGTTTCAGGTCCATACATAACCAACGAGGGGTGAATTTAAGATAGTTTAAGTTACTATTAAAAATAACTTTTAAGAATAAACATAACTTAAATAATCGTATAATAGTGAATAAGTGTGTTTCAGGTCCATATAACCAACGAGGGGTGAATTTAAGATAGTTTTAAGTTATTTTAAATTAATAAAAAGTGATATTATGTAGTGTAAGTGTTTCATCTACAGACCCGTAACGAGTGCAGCGGTTGGTAAGATCTTTCTGATTTATTATTATTTGTTTTCTTTGCTCTGAACGTTTCGTTTCGTAATTTATTTTAGCAAGATTGTCATCAATATTACACGTGCATTTCATGTATTTGATTATTCTTTTCAGCACTATTATTCTCTGTTCCACGTGTATTTCCTGTATTTAATAATTCTTTTCAGCGGCCGTCATCACTGGTTTTTCTAATTTATTTTTTTTTTAAATTTTACAGCAATTTTTATTAACCGATAATTACTATTACGCGTGTATTTCTGTCAATTTAAGCATTGTTTTATTTTATACTCTCAACACGTTCTTTCGTCTCCACCATATTTAATTATTGTATTGACTAGCCGGCATGTAAACACTTTTATCAACGCTCTTCTTTGTTATATGCGATAACAAACTTTTATATACCAATATAACAATATCGTTGCTATGTTACTGTGATTTTTATTTTCAGGGGCAGAGTTTAATGTTTATTTTTATTATGCTTTTCAGCTTCTTTAGTTATCAATTTCGCGTCCCAACATGGGACCAATATATTTCTTCCCAGCCTCCTTAGATCAATCTCGCGTCCCAACGTGGGACTAGTATTTTTCTCCGCCTTCTCTAGATATCAATTTCGCGTCCCAACGTGGGACGAGTATATTCTCCGCCTTTCTCTAGATATCAATTGGCCCCCAAAACGTGGGACATTTTAAAAACAGTAGTTTTTAACGAACCGCCCTGAGATTTAAGTTTTGTTTGTAGATAGCTGTGTTTTTTTTTGAAGCGTGTAATTTTTAAGAATGATTTTTAGGTATATTTATTTTACTGATATTGAAATATTTATTTGTCGGGATACTTGAGCGTGTTTTAATAACTGTTGTTTTCACAGACCACGTGGAGATTTTCAGTTGTAGAAATTTATTACTGTTTTGATAGTTATGTTTTTTTGAGGTGGATTTTCTTTATATATTTTCGGTCGTTATATATGTATGCAATTATTGGATAGTAGAACGTGATGACGAAATTTGTGGTATACTTATAAAAATATGAGACTAGGTTTGTAGCGAATAATATAAATGATAATATAAACCGCTATATTATAGATTTGCTGTTATATGTATATGTTAGCCCGGGAGTATGATGTTTATTTTATTTTTAAATATTTTAAACTTATGTTAAATCAATAGAATATTTAGTAATATTTTTACAAAGCCGGATAGTAGAGGATAGGTATGTAAGCGTTTTTTTTCGAAGAAATTTTTTGTTGCTGTTGTTGTGAGAGCTTCTAAATAAATATAACCTGCGTTCCACCAGGTAAAAACACGTGGAACTGGCGCCCTGATGATAATGACGATGATGATAATAATAATTTAACGACGTTTGAAGATATCGTGACCTCACGGGAGGCTGTGAATATTATTGAATTTGTAGAAAAAATTCTGCATGAGATGAAGATTGATGAATAATAAGTCTGTAGGTGACGAATTTATTATAACTCTGACGAAGTATCGTGGATTATAATTCTGTAGGCAAAACATAACTCTGTAGGTGAAGAATTTAAAGTGACTCTGACGATGGAGGAAGATAATAAATCTGTAGCTGACGAAATGTAGTGGTGTATAACTCTGACGATGAAGGTGGATAATAAATCTGTAGATGATGAAGTTATAGTGGTTTATAACTCTGACGATGAAGGTGATTTATAAATCTGTAGATGGTTTTGATGAGTAATAAAAATTCTGTGAATGAAGAATGAAGTTGTTTGGAGGATAATGATGATCCCAATTCTGTAGATTTTGCTGTAGTGGTTGTGGAGGCTGTATGTGCATAGAGAGGATGATGACGATGTAAAGACCGTGGAGGCTAATAGCGAGAAGATACGCATCATAAGAAGTAGTTCAGAATTCGCGTCGGAAGTAGAACTGGTAGTCGCGCCAGATACGTCGAGCAGTAGGAAGCTGATAGTTGATTAGATACGTAGGATGAAAGGAAGCAAGCAGATACGTCGATAGGTAGCAAGATGATGATGAAGATACGTCGGATGAAAGGAAGCAAATAGAAACGTCGAGAGGTAGCAAAATGATGATGATGATACGTCGGATGATGAGAAGATCCTGAGAAATTCGAAGAGAGAAGACCGGTAGTCGCGCCGGATCATGAGTTAGGTACGCCAGTAGTTGCGCTGAGTAGTAATGAGATGAATAGGTACGAAGAGGAGTAGAATGACGGAATTACGAATAAGAATACAATATAGACGATCTATGTGTTATTGGTAGGATTAGCCTCCCCGCAGATAAACTAGACGATTGATGATTCTCTCTATGTAGCATTGATAGACTCTACAGCCACTCGCAGTTTAATTCGCGCAGATTTGGATGGACATTTGACCCAAAGAGATAACGATTTGTAACGAAAGCAGAATTAGACTACTCGAAATCGAACGTTTAGATGAAAGGAATAATTTTTAGTAGTAGCCAGTTAACGAAATGTAATAAGATGAAATAATGACGCAATGAGATGAGATCTTGACGAAGTAAGATAAGCTAACTATATAATAAGACGAGATAATGACGCAATATGATGAGATAATGACGTAAAAGGATGAGATAATGACGTAATCGGATGAGATAATGATTTAAAAAGATGAGACAAAGACGTGATATTGATAGGTAAATAACAGAATACGGCGTGATGCATTTTTAGTGTGTTATATGTCTTTGGGAAAAAGTGCGGTATTTTTATTATTTAATTGAG
This sequence comes from Molanna angustata, assembly GCA_963576475.1. Taxonomy (NCBI): domain Eukaryota; kingdom Metazoa; phylum Arthropoda; class Insecta; order Trichoptera; family Molannidae; genus Molanna; species Molanna angustata. The sequence goes on from OY754968.1 coordinate 41,896,876, forward strand.
AGGACAACGTTAAGTAAATCACAGAGGAAAATGAGATAACGGATGGACACGAATGAATCAGCCGACGAAGTAGAGGTATTAGATAAAGGCACTTGCGGAAGATGTTGTATTGCGATTGAAGATAGATACGAGCGTAAAACTATGTAAATGCGTTATGACGTTGAGTTATCGGAAATCGAATTGTATTATGGATAGTTGTTATACGGTTTTGTTTGTTCGATGGTTGGAAGCGATTGCGGTATGGTATTGGCCCCATTATAATTAAGGTGAAGCTTCTTCGCGATGCGGTTTTCTGGAAGCGATATTAAGCGTTACATATACGTTTATCGAAAAAGAAAATGTTATTATGTAGAACATTGCGGTGGAAAGAAGAATCGTGTTTAGTCGTATGCGTTCTTGCTCTGGTAATGCGTTTATTTTTGTCTGATTATACGATATTTGGTTTCTTTTGTCTTTGCATGGATTATCTCGATCATAAAAGGAGAGGCGATTGATATTTCCATAGGTATTGTGATCGATATATTTCCATGCATTATGATATCAAAGAAACCCAAAAACCATTATTTTACTTCGGCCTAATGTATTTCTTCTATTAATTCTAGGAACGGATTATAGCGGCTCCCCAGGCCTTGTTCATATATTTAAGTATTGTCTTTTCTATTGAAAATAAATGTAAAATGCATCAAGCAGATTCCTGGAATCTTGGTTGGCACCCGGCGGTACGGATTGATTCTTCAGTTTAACCACCCCCCCCCCCCTCCCCTACTCCATGTTTCACGGGCGCTGGGTCGCCCTGCTGTGGCCAGTCAGTTGTCATTCGGTAGGAGTCAGTGGTTGGTCGGTAGTTGTAGAGACCCGCGTGCGAGAGTGCGAGTTTGCTAGGCTATCGGACGGCCTTAGCATTTTTTTTCTAATTGTATAAAGTAGTGATTAAGTTCTTTTCAGGTTCTCTACCTATCATCGGGGGTGAATTTAAAATAGTTTAAGTTACTATTAAAAATAACTTTTAAGAATAAAAATAACTTAAATAATCGCATAATAGTGAATAAGTGTGTTTCAGGTCCATATAACCAACGAGGGGTGAATTTAAGCTAGTTTTAAGTTATTTTTAAATACTAAAAAGTGATATGTAGTGTAAGTGTTTCCTCTACAGTCCCGTTACGATAGCAGCAGTTTGGTAAGATCTTTCCAGTTATGTATATATTATTTTTACCATGCCTGTATTTGTCTTTTCAGGCACATCGCAGCCGATTATGTTTTATTTGATTTTTATTTTCAGGGGCAGAGTTTAATGTTTATTTTTATTATGCTTTTCAGCTTCTTTAGTTATCAATTTCGCGTCCCAACATGGGACCAATATATTTCTTCCCAGCCTCCTTATATCAATCTCGCGTCCCAACGTGGGACTAGTATTTTTCTCCGCCTTCTCTAGATATCAATTTCGCGTCCCAACGTGGGACGAGTATATTCTCCGCTTTCTCTAGATATCAACTGTTTGAGCTGGCAACGTCGGAAATCGCGTGTTTTTTCCGGTAATTTGACAGTTGTTGCATTTGCATCATTTTGAGTTTTTGTGCGCATTTTTTATTATAAATAATAAAATGAATAATATTCCGAAAATGAATATTAAAGACAAAAAAACCGCAGCGAAAATTGGAGCAACACTGAAAAAGTGAGTAATAAGTGTGTCCATGTGTTCATTCTCATTAAATATTATCTTATAGGTTATGTATTTTTTGATTATTCAGTACTTGTGATCATATTTATAATTATCCGGTTTATTTTTATTTACAGAGCCTTCTAATGGAATTAATTAGATCAAAATTAAATGTGATTGGTGACAAAAATACAGACACCAACACAAACAATAAAAAAAAAGTCGCGTGGGCAAGTATTTGCGAAAAGTAAGTATGCGAATTTAATAATATTCTTATAAATTCTCAAATTATATTCTAGTAAGTTGAATAATGAGCGTTGTACTAATCATACCATTAAATATTTCTTTAAATTCGTTTTCAGTTTTAATGCGTTGACTGGAAAATCCAGGACAATAAATCAGGCCAAGGCCCAATTCAATATAATTAAAATGAATGCTAAGAAGCAAGTAAATTCATATAGAAAGGAAATAAAAAAGACAGGAGGTGGACCAGCACCGCCACTTCCACCTGTTGATGCAGACAACATCATTGCTTGGCTGCCCCAAGAATTCGTCAGAGACGAAAATATATTTGACAGTGATGGCATGAATGAGGTAAGAAAATGCATTAACTCTGTCCAAAAAATATGTTTTATAAAAAAGTGTCTAATTGAATTAATTAAATTTTGTTGTTTTCATAGTTCGTTTGACTCATCACAATTTTTGCTTACATATTTCTATGTTATACCTATCTAAACTTATGCTTTGTTTGCATCAATTTGTTACAGATCAACACACAGGAACCAGTCGCTGAAGAATCAGCAGAAGTTGTGGTAGATAATCTTATGGATGAAGACGTCAATGATAATGTAAATATAATTCATATATACATACCATCACGACATTTCTATTGGGATAGGCAGAGAAGACCGAATGCCACAATATTCTTTCTTGACATACCAAACGTTTTTGCTTTATTCATGTTCATGCATATCTTCTTAAATGTTTTCTTATTAATTATCACCACTTCTATTCCCATTTTCTAGATACCATTTATAATAGTCATGCAAGCCATTTCTTATTCGACCCCTGCATCTCATACCACTGATTACTTTTTATGTCTCTTTTTATGTTTATTCATATACATACTGTCCTCATGAATTTATTATTATTTGTATAAATGTTTTTGGGAATTATAAATAACAAATAGCATTTTTTTGGTATCAAAACATACATTTATTTTAAGTATAGGTATAGCATTTTTAATTCTTAGGTACTAAATTATTTGCAGTAATATGCTTCATAAGTAAATAATATTAAAAGTAGGAATATTATAGATGTATAGTTGATTCATGAATATATAAGTAATTTAGAATAATAATGTAATTACTATGATTTAATATTCTTTCAGAACATTATTGAAGATGTTTTTGAAAATTCTACAAAAATTAATGAGAATGTTATTGAAACCCCCAAAATTACCGAGGATTTTATTGAGGACATAACGCCTAAGAAGGTAACATTATTAAATAACTTGTAAAAAGATAATATCTAATGAAAAATAAATATTATCTAATGATACAATTAAGTTATACCAAAAATCACTTATGTTTTGGTCTAAAATAAATATTGTTTCTTTACAGATATCGTCTGGTTTTCATAATAAATAAAAAAAAACACCGAAGAACAGTAATATGAACATAAACAAAGAAATAACTAGACAAGTAACTTCAATTGCAGAAGTAGAAATACGCAATTTCACAAGACACAAACCCACAAACGTCAAAAATTGTTTAACATAATAACATCGACAATCGGCACTATTCGGGAATCATCGGAAATGTTCGGTCCCTATTTGGCTTTATATTGCTGTTAAAACAGCCTGGGACCGTGTATATCTTATATTGGCGTAATGTATCCGTTATATAGCAGTATTGCCTTATATATGATATTATGAATAGTAATTTTCAGTATTGTTGTTATACACTGTTTTAAACCTAACATAAGTTATTATGAATAAGACTGTAGATGTCGTAGTTAGCAAATTTTGTAAGAATCGAATGTGAGTCATTTTTCAGGGGGTATTTTTGACGTTTTGGTTTCAGCTGACTCCATAGTCAGCGTTGTATGAAGTCAGCATTGTTTCAGACCACATTGTTTTTCTATAGAAAATAACGACTAATGTGAATTGTTTTCGGATTTATTTGTTTAAAAACATTTTAATTATTAATATGATATATACATAGGTAGTATGATCAAGATATAACCATGGGTTATGGTAGCATAGAAGCCAAACATATATTATTTTGTTTCAACAAAATACCTTAATATTTAGAAACCTTTCTCTTATAATGGTTTTATCAGATTAACGGGTCTTTGGGTCCTTAATGTGTTTAAACAATGCTTATATTTTGTAAATATGTCATTTCTAATCATTTTATATTCTATGCATATTCCTGGAACTTTATAATTTCTAACTTGGTAGGTGAAATGGAGGCTTCCTATTGGTAGATGGTAGAACGCGCCCCGCCGCGCGGTGGGGTAGTTCCTCCCTCCATATCTCCAGCGGTGGACGCGATAGCTGGTTTGAATCGGTATTGAATAGACGTTCTGCCGGGATAGACGAATTTCAACTCACGCGTACGAAAGATAACTTATATATTTTTTTTAAAAACGAACGTAGACCGCGAACGTTAAAAAAAAAGTCTTATCTCTGCGAGGCGTCTGCTTGATGCTCAGCATTAAATTTCATATTTGCATGGTAGTGAATAAGTGTGTTTCAGGTCCATACATAACCAACGAGGGGTGAATTTAAGATAGTTTAAGTTAATATTAAAAATAACTTTTAATAATAAAAATAACTTAAATAATCGCATAATAGTGAATAAGAGTGTTTCAGGTCCACATAACCAACGAGGGGTGAATTTAAGATAGTTTTAAGTTATTTTAAATTAATAAAAAGTGATATTATGTTGTGTAAGTGTTTCATCTACAGACCCGTAACGAGAGCAGCGGTTGGTAAGATCTTTCTGATTTATTATTATTTGTTTTCTTTGCTCTGAACGTTTCGTGTCGTAATTTATTTTAGCAAGATTGTCATCAATATTACACGTGCATTTCATGTATTTGATTATTCTTTTCAGCACTGTTATTCTCGGTTCCACGTGTATTTCCTGTATGTAATAATTCTTTTCAGCGGCCGTCATTATGGTTTTCTAATTAATTTTCTTCTTAATTTTACAGCAATTTTTACTAACCGATAATTACTATTACGCGTGTATTTCTGTCAATTGAAGCATTGTTTTAATTTATACTCTCAACACGTTCTTTCGTCTCCACCATATATAATTGTTGTATTGACTAGCCGGCATTTAAACACTTATCAACGCTCTTCTTTGTTATATGCGATAACAAATGATTTAGAGAACATTTATCTAGGATGTGTTGAAATGTAAGGAAAACAGAAATAAGTTGCCAACCAAAACGTCAAACTCGCGATATTCCATGACTCACTTTTAGCACAGAGTACTACATCTAGGTATATTATAATAAAAATCTATTCTCCTATATAACTCCATACATCCATGACTCGCTCGTTGCGGACGAGCAACGAAACTTGCAGCTAGCAGCTAGCACGCGCTATGGCACGCGCTCTTTTTGCGTTCAACTCTGGTGGGCGACGGACGGTTTGGTGTGACATGTGACATGTTCGGTCGACATGTGCTCCCGATGGCGGCCATGTTTTCGACGACGCAGGAGGTCTGCGTGACAGGACACGTCACGCGCATGGACGCTGCCGGTGCTACGGAGCCAAGATGAGGGCATCAACAGGGCAGAGGCATGGAGGCAGGGCGCAGTGTTGGGCCACCGCAGCAAGGAACGCGACGGCTCGCAGATTGGACCACGAGGGGCTTTCCGTGTCGTCTGGGGCGTCGGTTCGCCTCCGGTGAGGCTCCCAGCTGGCCTGCCACCTCTGTTGAGATGCGCCTTCATAGCGTTGCCGTGTGGCACGGAGCCAGCCATGGGTGACTGTCTGGCAGAGGAGAAGACGAACTACGCTGAGTACGACAAGGACCTGCCAGCCTGACGCAGAGGCTGGGCCCCGCCGGACTTTCAGCCACCACGTGGAAGACAGTGACATGCCTGGAGAAAGGATATCGCTGTACCCTGGGGCTGCACCTTCTGGTCGGCGTCTCTTCGTGCTCGGTTGTGTTTGAGAGTTGGACTGTTATTCTTCGTTTTGTTATTTGTTCTCTGTTTTTGTGTTTGTTTGTTTTTTTATTATTTAATTGCCATGGACCAACTATAATGATTTTTAATAAATGCGCCGTACTACTACAATTTCATAGTGTCACCATCATTTGTCTCCTTTTCTTCCTCACATTGGCTTTGATGTTTCCTCGTGGTCGGAGAGAGGGCTCATCAACTCCATAGGATAACTCTTGATTCTGACAAAGATATTAAATGTATATACCTAGATGGAGTACTTGTCAACTTTTCATAGCGGTGACGTGAGGCAAAAAAATGTTGTCTCTTTCGGTAGGCAAGAAAAACGCGGTTTGTATGAAGATTGTTGAGTACGACATGATATTTTCGTATTTATTAATCGAAAATAGAGTTAACAGTTGAAAAAAATAATAGAAAGCAATTAAGGAAGTAACTGGTGTGCATTGTAATGTAAAAAATACCAACATTGGTTTTATTTTTGTCTTTTTTACCTGTTTTTGTGGTGGTTCATACATTGTTGATAGCTTGGTTAATCTACCAACTCGAAGTACTGAAATAAAACCCTAGGAATAAAAAATCATAATTTTTCTTTATTTATTTAAACACTACCTTACATCCTATTTAAGTGGCGAGTTTATCGCCAAATGGCAATTTCTTCCAACTAACCAGTGATTTGCGTGAGAAATAAATTTCTCCTCTACCGGGAATCGAACCCTGGACGCAAGCAAAAAAGAAGAGGCTTACTACTGTGCCATGGCAGTCGATATCATCTTAATGTGAAAAATGAGTTCATATTTTTTATAACAGCTAAATAAGAATGGATTCCCTTTCTTTCATCACCAACATTTCTAAAATGTACTACTCTTGGACATTTTATCTTTTGTTTTCAAAGATTTAGAAAACAATATTAAATCAAGGGGTTTGTAGAATATTAAACAAAAATTTATTGAAAAAAAAATAACTTTATTTATTTAAATTTTGGTATAGGTACATAAAACTAACAACTTAGGTCTCACAAATTTGAAAGTATAGGGTCTCTGATCACATAAAACGTTTTAAGGTCAAATATAATTAAAAAGTCCTTTTAACTATCACAATTACTGTGTAAATAAACTTAACCACTAATTTTAACACTAAAAATATCATAAAAAACTGTTTTAAACTTAGAAATAACTCAATATAACCATCAAATGTCAAAAAAAATAAAAATCACACCAAACTTGAATAAAAAAAAACCAAATCGGGATTCTAATTAACGCAAAACACTAAATAAGTCCTTGGTATAATAAATACATCCATTAAAATAATAACATGAGGTATAACGATGAATTTTTCACAAAACACGGGGAGCAAAATGTACCGAAAAACGTACAAAAATCAGTCTTCTGCCTACCAGCGCGCAAAAACTCCCGCGAATTTCGACACACTATTTCCGACAAGTACTCCATCTAGGTATATACATTAATATCTTTGGATTCTGATTGTCATTTTTTTCTATGTATAGTTAACATAGATTATTATTATAATATACTAGATGTCATAGTTAGCAAATTTTGTATGAATCTAAGTGAGGCATTTTTCGAATCGAAGGAGAATTTTTGACGTTTTGGTTGACTGACCTCATCATTTTTCTATAAAGAATATCGACTAATGTGAATTTTTTTCGGATTTATTTGTCGAAAAAAAACACTTCGTTTATAAAGATTTATAGGTGTATCATAGTGACTTGTCAGTTTGATAGAGAAAGGTTCAGTCCTCCCAAGCAGTAGCTATAGTTGTCGCCAAATATCTTGAGCCGTTTTGCTGAGAAGGGAGGCGATTTGCACGTATACTAGCAAAAAAACACAAATTTGCGCTCTGCGCCAGGTTCAAGATATTTGACGAAAAATATACCACGTATGTAGAAGATGGTATCATGCATGTAACGAATATTACGAAGAACGTCGTGCGAAGACTCAGAGGGCTATGCCGCAAGTCAGCTCCAGTCAACACCCAACGCAGATGTACAGAGGGGGAGACGTGAGGCGTCCATCCCAGTAGGTGGCATCCCCTGAACAAGTTCATGCAAAAAAATTAAAGGGTTATTAGTCAGGAGACACCCTGAGATGGTGGATGACCTTACTGGCACAACACAGTCGATGGATTCTTTGTGATTGCCCCTGGCAGGCAACTTTGCCGAAACTAGTCAAGGCCTCAACGGTTCAGCCAAAGGGACAGTCCTTGGGAAACCCCAGATATGCTGCACCAGAATGGCTGGGTCAGTAATTGGATAGAGTCAACATTAATTTGTTTATTAAGATTTTCAGAAAAGTTATCTAGGATGTGTTGAAATGTAAGGAAAACTGAAATATGTTGCCAACCAAAACGTCAAACACGTGATATTCCATGACCCACTTTTTTTAACGGAGTACTCCATCTAATTACAAAAATCTCCATCTAATATTATAAAAAAAATCTTTGATTATAATTTACTAGATTTCGTAGTTAGCAAATTTTGTAGGAATCGAAGTGAGGCTTTTTGAGGCGGACCACATCGTTTTTGTATAGAGAATAATATAGAAAGAATACAAAATAATTTCATCTACAGAATGACCAGAAAATACAATGACTATGCTATGTGTAACATCCCATGCCTATCAGTACGATGAAACATTAATGATTTACTTTTCCTGTATAATATACTAAATAACAATATTGACTGTCTTGACCTTGTTTCATATATAAATTTGCATGTATCGACTCGACGTACGAGACACACGCCACTGTTCCATAATTATTGCTATAGAACTAACTCATCTCTAAACTCACCAATAAACAGAATCCTCATCACTTACAATAAGCATCAAAGTACCCTTCAACTAGATATTTTCATAACTCGCCTTACCAATACAAAAACTTACTGTTCAATTTAAAATCAGCATAGTAAGACATATTTTACACATCATTTTACACACCTCATTACACATTTTCACCCACTACACATTCACATCCCAGTATGTTATTAATTATATGAATTGATTTGCCACAAGTAATTGACACTAATGGCCGTGTTCACCAAGGAACATCAAATGGATCATCAACTAACTACCTGCTCGGAGCTCAAATCTTTGAGTGCATCACTCAATGAATTTGCATTTCACCAACTAAAAACTAAAATTCTTAATTGAGCCTTAGGCTCAACTCTCCTTAAATTTCCGGTGTATAGAGTGGCCGTGTTCACCAAGGAACATCAAATGGATCATCAACTAACTACCTGCTCGGAGCTCAAATCCTTGAGTACATCGCTCAGTGAATTTGTATTTCACCAACTAAAAACCAACATTCTTAATTGAGCCCTAGGCTCAACTCTCCTTAAATTTCCGGTGTAAAGGAATACGAACTCAAGTTTAATTATATAGAAATATTTAAAAACCAAGAACACATTATTTATCTTGTTTCCTTTATTAAAATAACAATCAAATATTATTACAGTGTGTAGTTCACAATTTTTACAAGTTTTGAAATTGTTTGAAAAAAAGTATTACTTTGATCTCATCAGTAGGTATATTCGCATTAGTGTCGTGAATGGCCGCGGGCGCTGTATACCTGAAACCATGTTTACAAACATATCGCCATAGAAAACATATCGCGTACCTGATATTCTACCCCTGCTACCTGTGTTATTGTGCATACTGCCATTATGGTTTTCGTTGACATCTATTATGCTGTTTTAAATGAAATTCAATTTTATTTAACAAATACAAAAAGCAATGTTTTGACATCATGAATAAATTCTTTCGTTCATTTCACCTGGGTAAGCGTTCTTGTCTATTTCATCGGCTAATTCAACTATTTTCTCAAACCAGGTCTTTCGTGATAATAATATATCTGGATAATATAGAAATATAATATAAAATATAACAAGTGCTAAAATGTAATAATTTTAGTTACAAAATACGTTGATGAATGACTTGATCCACAATAGACCGTCACTTAAGAGTTGAGTCGCCGGCGTCACTTAACGGTAGTAAGTTTGTTTGGAGAAACGAAATTTTACGCTAAGTGCATCAAAAAATTGATTTTAACGCTAAGGAACCTTGGTGAAAGTGGGGGCTGAATACGAACTCAAGTTTAATTGTATAGAAATATTAAAATATCAAGAACACATACTTTTGGCCGTGTTCACCAAGGAACATCAAATGGATCATCAACTAACTACCTGCTCGGAGCTCAAATCTTTGAGTGCATCACTCAATGAATTTGCATTTCACCAACTAAAAACTAAAATTCTTAATTGAGCCTTAGGCTCAACTCTCCTTAAATTTCCGGTGTATAGGAATACGAACTCAAGTTTAATTGTATAGAAATATTAAAATATCAAGAACACATACTTTATCTTGTTTATTTTATTAAAATAACAATCAAATATTATTGAGTGTGTAGTTCCCAATTTTTACAAGTTTTTGAAATTGTTTGAAAAAAAGTATTACTTTGATCTCATCAGTAGGTATATTCGCATTAGTGTCGTGAATGGCCGCGAGCGCTGTGTCGCATACCTGCCAATACCCATCCAATACCTGCTATTCTACCCTTGCTACCTGCATTATTGTGCATACCGCCATTATTGTTTTCGTTCTCATCAATTATTATGCTGTTTTAAATAAAATTCTATTTTATATCTGGATAACATAGAAAAATCAAATATATCATAAAATATAACACTTATGACACAAAACAATTAACAATGTGCTGAAATGTAATAATTTTAGTTACAAAATATGTTGATGAATGACATGATCCACAATAGACCGTCACTTAAGAGTTGAGTCGCCGGCGTCACTTAACGGTAGTAAGATTGTTTGGTGAAACGAAATTTTATGGTGAGTGCATCAAAAAATTGATTTTAACGCTTAGGAACCTTGGTGAAAGTGGGGGTAGGTAGGGATAGTTTAAGAATTATATATTAAGCCTACTCATTGTAATTTTTCACCTAGTGTTGTTTGTGTGCAGTTTAATTATGTAAATAAAATAATAAATAAATAACTATAAAACAAACAAAGCCGAAATATTGTCACTACGGAAATAAAAAAAATGTCACAAATATTGTTGTTTTGGGGCACACATAATTTTTCGCCACGGCCATGAGGGTGCTGATGCACCGTCAATGCCGGAATGGATGGGCGAAGGCGCAAGGCTATCGGCGAAAGCAACCTCGGGTCCCAGACACCGGCAGATGCCGGTTGGGTGACTGTCGGGAGCGAACGGCGGCGGGGCGAGTCTCAAGGAGATGCAGGCCGTTGCTCCAGGGTCCAGCGCGACCCAACAGCGTTTGGAGCGCTTTCCAAACTCAGCACCCGCGTCGGTCCAGGAAAGCGGTTCTCTCGCCGAATGGTGGGGCGCCGATCCATTTCGGCACTCCAGGTGTCACCGAATTTGGCTGCCGATGTGGAGCGAGCCTAACCAATACCCTTTGGTGTGGTTTGCAGCTGCTCTGGCCACGAGGAATGCAGACATTCATCCCTCGGCTGCGGTGAGCGCGGTCCGTGTTGACACGACGCGTGTCTAATTTCGACTGTCATCTGACACTTTTTTGGAGGTTTTGTATTATTGTCAAAATATATTTTTTTATTCTCACACTTTATTTTTCACAAATGTTTGTTTGTGGTCTGATTTAGCGCCGAATTCAAACAAAACAACGCGAACAGGAGAAGTCGCGTCATGTTCATTAAGATTTAAAGAACAGTTATCCAGAAGTGTTGAAATGTAAGGAAAACTGCAATATGTTGCCAACCAAAACGTCAAACGCGCGATATACCATGACTCACTTATTGCATGGTGTACTCCATCTAGTATATTATATGAAAATCTACGGTCATAATGTCAGTTAAAGTCAAAAATTTAATATTATCTATGGTTTGAAGTTGTCTCATTTCGTTAAGCTTTTATGATTTATGATCGCGGCTTTTTTGGTATTCTTGGTTATGTTTTAAGGTAATTATGAATAAAAATAATTAATTTGATATTTAGTGATAACATTTTGTTTAAAATTGATTTCAACGTTGCTTCAATTTATTTGAGAAATATCAATAATAATATATATAACTTGTTCTATGATAACTGTCAACTTTTATGGCCAACATTATGTTTTTCTCATTTAACTTAGGCTCCAAATCTCTTGTATTTATTTATGTCGTCTCAATTTACGTAAAATATTGAGTTCTTATGTTTTGGCTCAATGATTAATTTTTACAGATACATTTAATATGGGAGATTCTGACTTTAGTTCCCTGTTGCACGCTGCAGAGCAGTTGGCTACAGATGTTGAAGGCAATGAGGAACTGCCTCGAGTAGAAAGGTCTCTTGGTCAAGTGTTAGAAGCATCACAGGAACTATATTCGAGAGTTACGCAGACTGGTGGACATGATATTCAAGCGTAAGTTGTACTATTTCCTAATGGGCCCACTTAATCTTACGTTCACGCAGATCAGCTTTGTAATGTGAGATTTCAAATTTGCACTGCATTCTAATATTGATAAATTTAGAAGGTGAAATACCAAACTAACGTTACCAAAATAGGTGCAGATGCCGGCAAACTTTTTGAGCCTTTTAGTTTGCACATATACCAACCGAGCAAAAAAACATATTTGCACTCTGCGCGCCCACGTGGTGGGTTCATGAAGTTTGCGGCTAACTATATAATATTAAAAACTAGCTGAGAAGCATAGCTACGCTCGCTCAGTCGTGTTATTCAGCTCTAATCACAGTGGGAACAAAGTAAACCGTTAAGTTGGCAACGTCGCTGCATTTAGTGAAACTTCCCATAAGTCAAAATTGACGACTCGGCGCGTAGAACAAAAAAACTCTTTAAAATTCTTATTATTTTACATTTAAATATACTTTCTTTTGATAATAATAAAAAAAAAATTCAGCTCGCATGGCTTTGTGTTTTTTATTGTTTCAAATGTAATATAAGAAATGTAAATACCAATGTGATACAAGGCCTACTGACATGAATATAGCCATGCACAAACATGCGCAAATCCAGAACGACAGTCTTACAAGATCTGCTTTATTTGTTAATTTCACAAATGTACAGGTGGCTGCTTCAGAACAGATTTATTCTAGTGAGGCGGCTATCTTATATTAAAATAATGTATATGTTTATATGATCATAAATAAATAAATAAAAAAAAAAAAATAAAAGATACATGAAATTTTTGCATTCGTTTTTTTTATATTTACAACCTTTCGTATGAATTTTTGTACTTTTCTTTGCTGTTATGTACATTCACATGTATATTTTTATATATTGATCATATTCATTTAAATACTACTATTGTAAAAATAGAATAAGAATATATATCCATTGCTGTATCATTAAAATTATAGTCAATTAAAATTTAATGAAGCCCATCCTAATAATGCATTTTTGCATAAGTTTATTTTTTAAATATTTCTTTTTTCAGCCATGTATTATTAGGTTCAAAGGGAATTGACCTTCCACAAATATCACAAAAGTTAGAAACTCTCAGCTCACGGAGAACTTTTGAACCTCTGCATCCCATAGCTGACTCTGACATTGAGAGTTTTCTACGAAATGAAAGAGAAAATGCTATTCTCTCACTTATCGATGAAGTCAACAAGTCGGTAAGACTTTATTTTTTTATTATAATAATGACCTTCATTAATAGACAGCCAATTAATTGGCTGTCTATCCAATATCTTTAAAATACATCCTCTTTAATATAGTTATTTATCATGATCCAGACGATCTCATGCTACATTCTTTTGACACAGTTCTTGAAATGTAGTTTGGGATCATTTAAAGCTTTAAGTCTACTTGTTTTGGAAGTTTCAACCAGTGTAGAAGATGAGGGAAAGGTGTTATGTAACATTTTTATCAGTTCCATGTATGAATCTCGTAGCTGCGAAAGTACCATTAAGTATCCTATCAATAAAATATTTTATTTCTTTCCCTTCTCTTTGTATTAAACAGGCTCTGCAAACTATAGAGGAACAAAAATGGGAACACATGGTTTCAGAGTGGAATCAAGAGAAAATCAAATTGATGAACGCCATGATCGGCCCCTCTCAAAATTGGCTGGACCTGAAACGGGCGCCAGAAGCCTCCACTGTTCCAGAAGTCCCGAGGAAGATCGGACATTCTATGTTGAATGACCAGGAGATGGCGTATGCCATACAAGTCCACCAGCACAACAAAATTGTATTACAGGGAGCCATGAGACCTTCGTTGGTGCAAAAATTTTCACAGATTGCCGAAGAGTTTAATGATCCAGTAAGATTTTTTTTATATAACATACTTAACTGATTTATTTATTTTAATCCATCTGCAATTCACTGAAATAGTTTTAGTCGAGATTGTACATCATCTAGTTTCAAATTGGGAAATATGAGAAATCACAAAAAACTTGATCCACATGAAGGTAAATACTATATTTTTATATAACAAAATAGTAAATACTATTTTTTTATACGAAAAAAATCCATTATCGAAATTTTTTTTTTCTATCAAATCTGCAATCTTTTTAGATAATTATTATTATTTTATTATTATTTTTTTTAAAAATGAATATGTCCTTGTTAAACAAGTACATATACATCTTCCTACGTTCCCTAAAATAAGCAAATAAATTTTTACATATTCTACATTAAGACATATTTCATTCATCTATTGTACAAGCATTACTGCTTAGTTTAGAAACTGGATGAGGATGTATATGCACTTGTTACAAGGACATATTCATTATTTTTAAATAAATAAAAAGTTACCCCAATTTAATAAATATTCCTCCAGTAAATTCACGAATATTAAATTTCTCTGGATTCTTCCAAGATTTCCAGTATGTTTCAAAAAAATAATTATAGTATATTATTTTATTTATTTGTTTAATTAGTTTTGGGTTGGGCGGTTTCGGAGATTAGCGTATACGAACATCGTGACACGAGGTTTTTATGTATCAAGATGTATGTCGGCTTTAATAAAAAATATTTGTTTTTTAATTTTTCTCAGAAAGTAAAGGAAATGTGGTCAATAATAAAAGCAATGTCAGACATTCCACCGCTGGTACGAAATGAAGATCCCATCAAGTCTAGATCAACACCAGCTGTTCAGAGATCTCTGATTACACAAGGACGCAAATACTTACAACAAAGGTAATCATTTCCAGGGTACAACATAATTATATACTTCTCTGTTTCTGTTGAGATGGTAGTTTATTTAATTTGTTGAATGGTTGCCAGTAGTAGTTGCAATAGTAGCTGGATGCTTGAGAACTACTGTATGTAAAAACACAATATGTTGATCGAAAGCAAAATAAAGATAAATAAAGTGGATCATCCAAAGCAGGGCAGTAGGGGAACTCAATATCTACTGATTTAGCATATTTGTATGTTCAGCAACATTCAGCGGTTTAAAAACTATTTGGACTTTTCTGAAATTTGAATAAAAATTGGATTTCAGACAGTAAAATAAGTGAACTTTTCAACATGATCCTCTATCACAAGCTGAATGATATTTGCAGGGCTAGCTCTCTATGAATCATATTAGTTTTTAAGATAACTTGAGGAAAAAAACTTATGAAATTATTTTTCCTAGTAAATTTATGCTTACAAAAAGTTTTGTGTGCCAACTCACAGCGGTATTGTGTGACATGAAGATCACTATTGAACTATTTTCAGAAAAAAAAAATCATGATTGTAGTTTTGTTATGAAGCTCATTATAAAATTTGAGTTTTATTCAAATTTCACTAAAAGTTCAAATAACTGACGTCAGGGAAGATCATCAAAGTGATGAAGAGAGAACTGGTCTCCCATATCCTTTGAACAGGAGCCGTGAACAACAGGACATTTAGTCCTAACTTAGAAAAAGAAGTTTAAAATCTAGAATTTTGAATAGTTTTCTTGTATAAACAAACCGCCAGTGTGCAATATAATATATATACTATGTACAAAAACATAAATAAAAACCTCCCTTACTTAATAATATTCAATTATCAATACTGTAATGGAATCATTCTTATTCAGATATAAAACATACATGAGGAGTATTGTGATGGACAATTTACATTCGGCTCAACGAGGCGGCGTTCCTGGCACATACCCTCTGGTCCGAGGGTTTGTTGGACTGCGACTACAGGGCTCTGCACTCCTAGGACTAGTGGACGGACAGATTGATGGTCGACCTGCCTGGCCGATGTTGTATTATTGCCTTCGCAGTGGTGACTTGGAAGCTGCTCTACATTGCATCAGAAATGCTGGGTAATTATTGATTCAGACAATATGATTTAGTTTTAAATAGCCTCAAAACATCTTAATTTGAATTGTCTTTGTGTTAAGGCCCACAGGAACTGAAAATTTTTAGAGAGTTGTACCCCACTTCTCGTACTGAAGTAGAAGTGGCGGGGTTCGTCCTGTCATACATTTTGTACGAATTAAATAGCTCGAAACAGGAACAACATAAGCGACAATATGAATTTTTTTTTCAAATCAAGATACAAATTTAAAAATCTAAAACTATCAAAGTTGTTACATCATATTTAACATTTTTTTTGCTAAATTATAGTTTTAAATTTAACAAGTTAAACGGATAACAAGGGAATCCTGCAAATTTCAGGGAACTTTTGGAATTATATTTTATCGAGAGAATTTTCAAATATTATGATTCTGGAACTGTGAAGCTGAAAACAATACTAAAATTTATCCCTATTTTGGCCAAGTAAATGAGGATACGCCAATGCAACTAATACCATTTGAGTGCCTGTGCTGCCTTAAGCAAATCTCTAACTTAACTGTTGTAACCTTTTAATTTGTTAGCAAATTTATGTCTTATTTGAAATACATATAGATTTTAAACTTATCATCAATGCAAAGAGAACTAAACCCAACACATTATCATACAGATTTTTCTATTATTCTTATTCCATATAATGTCACGTTATGTTACTTCACATGACCCTCTTTCCTATACTCTGAGCTACATGTTTACAATACAAAATAAAAAGACAACAATGTCTAAAATTACTCTTGTACTCTCACTATTCCTATATTATTTCTAAAATGGCTGCCACATCATGGATGCATCACAGTATAATGTGAAACTATTTCTAAAATGGCTGCCACAATATGCATCACAGTATAATGTGAAACTATTTTTATGTTTCAGACCAGGATTTGAAGACATAACAGAAGTTATTGAAGACCAACTGAAGAAACCTGGCTGTCCCTTGAGCAGTCGACTGCAGACAGCTATCAACTTCCAATACAATAGAAATATCAGAAACACCACAGATCCTTATAAAAGAGCAGTAAGTTTTTTGACAACATGGTGATTTTTTATTGTTTTTTGTTCATATTTGTAGAGTTACATAATATTTAGTATTTATTTTAATTAAAAATATAATAACTGAAACCAAGTAAACTAGATTTTTTGTTTCTTTTGAATATTCAAATTGTCTGTATAATTAAGTATATGATAAACATTTTTTTTAATTAATATTTCAGGTATATTGTGTATTAGCAAGCTGTGACATAACTGATGAACATCCCGAAGTTGCAAAAACAGCCGACGACTATCTCTGGTTGCAGCTCTCACTGATCAAAGAAGAAACGCACACCGCAGCTGACTCAGATATTCTCACATATTCAGATCTGCAAAGATTAATTTTGGAGGAATATGGTATATAATTAATATGATTATTGTCATATTTTCTATTCTATTACCTTATCTCGTATTTTATCTACATATATTAACCATGACTTCCTAGTAAGCTGAAAAGAAACATGTCACACATAATCCACTCATAACAACTACTACAGAGCTTATGACCTGTCATTGGCTAACTTTAGTGATCACTTTACGGGATTACGCAACATTTTCAAAAATACCAAGTCCAAACTTGATTTAATGTTTCGTTATTTCTCATAAAACCTAGCATTGGTTTTTTTTTTGTTGTTAATAATATACCAAAATCATACACCTTCTAGTAATGTAATGTAATTACTACCCAAATTCTCATAACTCATTTCATAAAAATGCTGAGTATTTTTCATACAAAATATGAATACTTTGTGGATCGATGTTGGTGATGAGTTTAGCGTTGGCCACAACCCACTCGTTTTTTCTTAAATTTTGTAAATTACCACAACCCAATTGTTCATAATACATTATGTAGCTCATTCAAAAACATTGTGCTTTTTGAGATTCATTTAAATCAAAATGAGTCATTGATACGGGAACTCAAAATATTAAATTTAATAAATGTCTAATATTTCAGGTGAATCACACTACAGAGCCTACGATCAGCCATTAGTATATTTTCAAGTTTTAGCACTCACTGGACAATTTGAGCCAGCCATCGAATTTCTTTCTAGAATTCCAAGGTAAATCTATATATTTAACAAATCCATCACAACAAATACTTGTATGGTTGCCATACAAGAATTTTTATTCAAACTTTTTATCTGTGATTGTTTGTGGGTAAGATCTTCGCCAACTTCCACTCGCTCTACAAATGGGGACTGAAAATGACCCCCTCGCAGAACGCTAGTAAGAAAAAGAATGCATGGCACGAAGAGTAGCTCTAGAAGCTCCTCTAGGCTTGTGGTCTCGGCACAATAGTGCAAAAACTTAACAACGTCGATGAAAATAATATTCACAGACGTGGATTGTCATGAGATTATTTAAGCCTGTATAAAACTGGGCATCAGAAAGTTGACCAGGGACACTCTGAAATTTCTTATCTCTTATTCAGCAGTAATGTCAGATAGAAGGATACCATAACCATGGCAAAACAATATGAAGGCTATAAAGTTCTTCGATACCACTAAATCCTTGTCCTTACCATATCTTTTTTTGCTATGAAGTATTTTACATTTTTTTTTTCTTGTTTTAATTGTATCTTAGTGTTATATTTACGTTATCTTTGTTTTTTGCTCTTCTCGCTACTCCTACCACCATCCGTTTTTTCTCTTATTCTTTTGCTGTTGCTGTGTTGTTGCCTAATGGCAATAAGCCCACCAGTGTACAATATATTTGTTTATATTCTGTACAGAAAGATGAATAAATAAATCCGCATGCCCAATAGGTCCTTGAAGAGGCCAACGGACAGCTAGGAACTCCGTTCTGTTGTAACACACTTTTACCCGATTTCCCCAAGGCTCCTTAACTTAAAAAATCACATTTATGAACCACTTAGCGCAAAATTGCATTTCACCAAACAATCTTAGGCCCGAATTATAGATTCGTTCTCCAGATTGAGACTGGTCTTGAGAACACGTTCTCAACCAAAATGGTATTAAAGAAACAAAAGTCACTGAGCTTGATCTCAAGACCGATCTCGAAATGTATAGAAGAGTAGAAATTGCTTCGAGACAGCTATCCCGCTATCTTGAGAACGGTCTCAACGAGAGAAAAGGAGACAGCTCTTTACACGAAAAAGAGACGCATATAGACACGGACGAATTTTGCATTATTAGATACTATTTTGACGTTTACATTGTTAGCGGTACTAAAATGGATGGAGAATCTTATTTAGAACCTTCTGGGAGTAATTAACGTACAATCATTCATAAACTAATCATGTGAATTAAATTTTGTAAGATTTCATAAAATTTCCGGTACATACAGTAAATATCATGTTCTATGCATGTTGTATCATATTTTGAAATGGCTGCCTTTCTTGGATCTATTAACTGTAGGTACACATATTCCCATAATATGCTATATGATAGATAAACGAAGAAGTATTTCATTTCCTCTTTCGAATAAAATGGTCGACATTTTCACTATTTAATCACGTATCATAATATTATGATGCATAAATTTCTCTACACTTTCGAAGATTACCAAGGCAACGAATTGTCAAAATATCTATAAATAGATATTCCAACTCATTGCTACCAACATAACAACGCTGAAATTATTGCCATTCACGAGAAAAAGTACTTATTTATAAAGCTGCATCCACAGTTTTTTTCTAGTACGCTTTCTCGAATGAGACGGCGTATGTATTTTACTTTTAATACGGATTTTCGAGCATGATCTCAAGATGGTCTTGAGATGACACATTTGGAGAACGGTCTTGAGAATTATTCTATAATTTGGGCCTTAGTCTCGCTTAGTGACGTCGGCGCATAAAATTTTAAGTGGCGGTCTCTAGTGGATTAACCGTTCATAAACGTCAATTAACGCGTTTGACAGATAGATATTTGGGTTACCATTTCGTCGCAGAGTTGTTTTATTATTGAATTTATCTTTTTTCTTGTAAAATTTAAGTTATATTTTGTTTATTATCATTATGGAAGATGGCTGGATTTGTGAAATCGTTGAATTGGCAGAATTTGGTAGAATTGTTCGATGAAATAGACATGCTCCATCCGTTTGTTTTGAAGTGATTGCCTTGTTTTTTGAAACTAATTCAATTAATTTAGTTTGTTCACTGGGGGTAAAATTTGTAGAACGTTTCCTTGGCTTATCCATAATTATACTCTGCTTAATATTATACTCTGATAAATATGCGCGTCTTGTGTCGGAACAATCTCAACAATCAACAAGTGCGAAGCGAATAACAGCCATGACAGCGAGGATATCCTAGGATGTACACCGATTTTTTAAACCTAGCCTACAAAAGTTTGGTAAAAATAGGTTGGTTAGGTTTGTCTGTAGTTATAATTGCGACTGGCGTGAGCCAGTTGCATTATATATTGAAAAACTAACAAATATTAAAATAAAATTACTAAATTATCAGAACTAAACAAGAGCTGTGTCAGAGAAAAGATCTCTCTGGGAGGCATCTCACACATAGGTCTTCTGGATCACAGAGTACCAACTCCCTAAAAGAGTTGGACAGAGCCAATAAAGCGGCTTACTATGATCGATGCTTTGGTGTGAGTGGTCCTATAAAGTGGAATAAATTGCCTCTAGATGTCCGCAGTGCAAATAGTAAGAGCACTTTCTCTAAAGGACTGAAAACAGTTTTGTTTCGTAGAGCAATATAATATCTATCTAAATAACAGCGCCCTTGGAATGATCTTGAATCATTAAACGGCGCTATACAAATTATTATTATTATTATTAAATTGGTGTGAATACTAAATAAACTGTCTATACATGATGTCAAAAACAAAAACTGGTGTACAAACTGGGCTATTCTGGCAGCGAGCTCCGCTGTCACCGCCTACGGCGCCAGCGGCAATTATTCATACTCATGAGATCAAAGTAATACTTTTTTATAATTAATTTAAAATATATAATTTAATATAGAGTAAAAATTGTGAAATTCACATGTTAGAATATTTTAATGATATTTTTATAGTTTATTATGTATTTCTTATTTGTATATTTTTTAAAGTAAGGTTATCTTGAGTCCATATTCATGTTCACCGGAAACATAACAAAAAATAATCCTGACATCAGCTTAGTGTGGCTGTTATTTGTTGGTGAAATGCAAATTTATTAAGTAAGCCACTTAAGGATTTAAGTTTCGAGTGGGTACTTAGCTGATGTTTGGTTTTGAGGGACCTTGGAGAAACGGGCCATTTGGGTGAAAACATTCCCAGAGGATGTGCTTTGAAGTTTAGCCGGGGTGATAGTATTACTGACATAATAACGAGTTTACAAGGCAGAATCTATGAAGGTAGCTATTAAAGCTGCCGTATCCTGTGATGAACTGGGATGTCCAGAAATCAGGACCAGCCCAAAGTTGACGAATCTAGTCCTCACATCAGAGAACAACAAGAATGTTGTTCGTCCCACGAGGCATTCCCCGTTTGATTGTTTGTGGGTATAATTATACATGTTGGAGTTTATCCTGAGTTTTGGACAAATTGATATATTATTTCAGGTATCAAGTACATGCTGTACACATGGCCGTTGCACTGAATGAATTATGTTTACTCGGTGGTCCCCGGACAGTTCAAGCTCCTCTCAGTAAGTATTCAATTTAAATAATAATTAAATTTATGATCCTTATTCATCTTATAGAATTTGTATATATTTTAATTTGTCTTATCAAATAGCACCCTGCTTGTCAGTTTGTCTGTCACCATATTTGAGTCATTCAAAGCACTCTGAAGTATTGTTTTGTTTTCAAATAATCAAAGATTTTTTTACATTATTTCTAAAAATCTCCAAAGTAAAGATATTATGGTTATTTTTAAATTGTTTTCCTGTTTTCAGTTTCTGCTGATATTGAAGATCCATTGCCATTAAGAAGACTGAACCTAGCTCGCCTAATATTATTATACGTTAGAAAATTTGAAGTAACCGATCCTACAGAAGCTCTGCAGTATTTCTATTTCCTGAGGTAAGGTCGCATACTTACTTTCGTTATTTAAATTTGAGTGCTATACAAAAACATCCTTATTTACTGAGTCAGATTTTTGTTTGATGAACTGTGATTTTAAATATTTATCACATTATTTTCATTGCAGAAACATGAAGGACGCAAACGGAAAGAACCTATTTATGATTTGTGTCGGAGACTTAGCATTAGAATGTAGAAATTATGACACAATATTTGGAAGAATCGATCCAGCTACGGGAGTCAGATCTAGAGGATTAGTTGATCAATTCAACTCTTCCTTCACAGACAGTAAGGTAATAACTATTCAAAATACATAATATGCTGCTCTTTGTCATTCAGAGTGTGATACAAAGGGAATCAGTTAAATGATTTTTTCGATTTTAAAAACACCTTTGTGAATATGAAACTGAGGTCAGTTGCAGAAAATGGTGTCTTGATGAAAGATGGAAATATGAGAAGCCAGAATAATAGGAGAGCATGCATGAGAAGACGTTTGTGTAAACATAAAAGTAATTAATGTGTGTCAAAATAGGAAAGGATGCTGTCCATTTTTCTCTGTTTACAATTTCCATTTTTACTTGTAGATGGCTTCGTCATATAAATAAATATTATACACACTCGTATATGAGTTGTGAATGATTTGTATTTTTTTTTTCTAAAAAAAAATGAATATGTCTTTGTTGAACAAGTACATATACATCTTCCTACTTTCCCTAAAATAAGCAAATAAATGCTTGTGCTTAGGTGAACGAAATTGGTCGAGGCAGGCGACCACTGGATTACCAGCCCAGCGCGTATTATTTTCAAATCATCGATTCTTTCTTTTGTTTTGCTTATATAATCATTTTTTGAATGTTTATTTTATTTTTTTTTCTAGGTAATTGCTGGAAATGTTGCTGAAGAATTAGTGAAAAAGGGTCTCTTTGAAGACGCAATCAACATGTACGACATTGCTGGGGTAAGCTTTTGACTAATACATATATTCTTTGCCTAGAAATAATCAGTTTCTGCTATTACACTATTGCAGGAAAGGAAATATAGGTCAATATGTACTTATTCACATTGAATATCGGCATCATCTCCGAGACTGTTTCGTGCGCATAAGATTCTGAATCGTTATAGGACATTTTAAAAAAAAAACGAAAGAATAAATCACATTGGACATGAATGTTCGAATTGTTAATCACTTGGAGAAAAAAAAAAATGTCGACACAGTAAAAAAAATCAAAGTTACTTTTCACAAAATGTTGTTTGGGAAAACTTGGTGGCGAAGTTTCACATGCGAATGAAAGTCAGCAAAAAACTTGAGTTCTCAGAAACACATTGTTATCTCTTTGGACAACAGTCAGCAATTTGATCGCGGCACCTGTTTATGTTTTGTCCGTGGGAGCGGAGAAATGAAACACGAAACGCTACCCACGTAGGCAAAACTCACGTCGGTTGTCTCCACTTTAGGTATTTAACCTACTTGATGTGATTGATCAAATGAAAAGCATGTTCTGGTTGAAGTTGTTTATTTGACGGTGCCGCGAGAGAACTGGCGAGCGTGCGGCATGGTGGGGATATTTATGATGTTGGCAAACCGGAGGGGTTTGCCGCTTCGTATCCCCAACAATAATAATGAATACTTCCTTGCACCCTGCGCAAGAGGCAAGTTTATTGCCATATGGCAATGTACCATACCATACCATCACGCCATTTCCCTATTTGGGGTAGGCAGAGAGAACCGAACGCCAGACTCCTCTCTCTTGACATACATTCCTCGCTTCATTCACGTCCATACATCGTCTCATACACGCTCTTCTATTATTCTTACTTCTAACATCTCCATCTTTCAAAATCCCATTTATGTGATCGTGCCAACTCTTTCTTGGCCGACCTCTACTTTTCATTCCTCTTTTATCAGCCTTGTATACTTTTTTTGTCAGACGGTCATCACTCATTCTTTCTATGTGGCCGAACCACCTTAGGGCATTTATTTTCATCTTACTTACGATATTTCTTTCAATCATACATTCTCGTCTAATATCCTCATTTCTTATTCTATCATACATCGTTTTACCACACATTCGTCTTAGTGACCTCATTTCAACCGCGTTAATTCTACTTTCATGCGTCTTCTGCCATGTCCATGTCTCACTAGCATACATTAGAGTCGGTGCGACGATACCATTGTGTACCGCGAGCTTTGCTTGCCTCGAAATAATTGGGTCAGCCATTACCGGTCTTAATGCACCATTCACTCTATTACCTGCCGTTACTCTCCTTTCAATATCTTTTTCCAATCTTCCATCACGCTGAAACATGCTTCCTAAGTATAAATATACCGTGCGTACCGTGCCCATTGGAGGTTTGCAGCCAGGGGGTAATACAGGCTGTATTATAACGGAGCCTTTCAGACACCTGTCCGCATCTGAAAGTGTAGATTAGGACTTGCCATGACGAGGGGCGCCGTCATGGTGGACGTTTATTTCCCCTCACACACAAAGGTCTGGAGGTTGCCTTGTCGACTGAAAGACCGTACGAACCAGAATGTACAAAAATATAAAGAATAAAACTTTACAATCGCCTAACCGAAAAGGGGGCAGACCCGACTGCAAAAGGGGGTCAACACCCACCATAACTGGTGGGAAAGACGCAGCAACCACTGCGGAAATAACAAAAACAAAAGCAACAAAAGCCGAATCCCAGGTAACCAATCCCGGAGCGGCCGCTGTTGCAACCAAGACGAGCCGTATTAACCCCACAAATCGTGCGTATCGAAAGAGGCGGAGCGCACATAAGCTGGTGGGAAGACTCGGTGGGATTCCGGAAAACGATCTCACCGAAGCGCAAATAAATTCCTTAAAATGGGCCAAAGAGCTCTTAAGGAAAGAAGCAGAAGAGGGTAGACCAGCAAAGTCTTCCTCAGCCCCAGCGCGGCCTTATGGCGAAAGCAAGAGGGTTCGGGGGAAGGGTCACAGCCCGAGGCTAAAAAGCCGAAGCACGACCGACCTGCTAGTCGTCGCCCATACAGTGAAATCGCAAAAGAGCTCATTGTATGGGCGGTGATTGATAGGAGTAAGCCGGACGGCTCCATTTCACCAGACAACTGGAAAATGGTTGACGCGGCCCTGAGAAAGGTCTATTTACAGACCATCAAAGAAAACCCTGGACCAACTCCGTACTGTAAAGACGCAGGCTGGTACCAGGGTGGTATAAAATTGATCGCCGGTAGGGACCAACGTTCAGCGGATCTCTACAAACTGGCGATATCGAAGGTAGGCGAGGTGTGGCCGGGCGCGAGGCTCGAGGCCATCTCGAAGGATTTTATCCCGAGCAGGCCAAGATCCCGCGTCTGGATTCCAGAGGAACCCGCCAAAGCAGAGGAAATACTAGAGCTAATCCAGGCTAGTAACCCAGAACTGCCCACTCATGACTGGAAAGTGGTCAAAGTGGGAGAGGTTCAGGGGAGCTCCAGGAGTGCCCTAGTAATTCTGAATGAGGAGGCCCTTGCGCCCCTAGAAAAGACTAAAGGCGAGATATGCTACGGTTTCGGAGTGATCACGCTGCGAGTCTATAAGAAAGACATGAAATCAGGCGGCGATAAAGCAGAGGAAAAATCCAGCCCTACTGTTCAGTCCACACCTACACCGGTTACGGAGGTGATGGACGTTACGGACATAAATGAGGACAGCACCACATTCCTCGAGAAGGACTTTGCCAGCTTCGTCCAAGTCCAAGCCTCCACATCCGGTGCACTCAGGAGACTGAGTGCAGTGGATGAGGAGGATTCCGTATCCACTGATGGGTCGGAGGAGCAGAGGGCCCTGCATGGGAGTGGTTCAGATTAATCTGCACCACTCCAGGGCGGCGTCAGCTGCGTTACTCCTCCGACTTACATCGAAAGGAGAGGACATAATTCTAGTCCAAGAGCCATGGGTGGTAAAAGACCAAGTGGCGGGACTAAAATCCAAAGACTACAAGATCTTTTACTTAAGGGGAACTGGTAAACCTAGATCTTGCATTCTCATTAAGAAAGAGCTCAACGCCTTCATGGTGACAGAGTTCTGCAATAAAGACATCATAGTGCTGGCAGTAGAACTTCAATCCCAAACCATATGGATGGTTTCTGCATACCTAGCACATGACCATGAAGAACCGCCCCCCCCGAGTATCCTTCAAGAAGCTATCGCAAAAGCAGGCAATGTGAAGATACCAGTGGTCATAGGTGCGGATGCCAATGCACACCACACGATCTGGGGCAGTACGGACACAAATGAAAGAGGTGAGTTACTTTTTGAATATATCATGTGTAATAACCAAGGGCCTGCCTTGAACAAAATCTTCATACAAAATCTGTATGTACTTCTGAAACCTGCACGAACTTCATACTTGTACCAAAACCATTTGTAAAAACATGAAGATAAAATATTGTTATTTTTAAGTTGGCAACAGTTGTCATTTTTCTATGGTTGACACTTGAAATTTGAAGAATGTGGAAGCAAATACGGTATTGACCTTGATATTGACAAATCAATATCATATCACAAGTAAGTAATTACAAATTTTTTTCCCCCATATTTAAACTACCTTGATTTTCTAAGTTTTAAATATGACAATTATAGAATGAAATACTCACATAAAAAAATAAAGTACAGATGATATTAATAGTATTGGCTTGGTTGTTTTTACTAAAAATACGACGCTACTTTTTAGGTTAAGGTCAATAAAAATTTAAGATATCTAAGATCATTTCTTGTTACCGTAATACATTCAAAGTTTTGTTTTTTTTAATCTGTGTACCTAAAACATATTGCTTTCCGTGTATATTTGTTAATTAGTATTTCATTCCGTCTCCTATTTTTCATATTAGCTTTTATCATTTTTTCGCAATTTGCAATGTCATTTTACGCAAAACAAACATGTCTGTCATTGTCTGTGATCATGTGATGTCTGTCTATGAGTTCCGTTGCAGTAGGGTTGGGCAATATTATTAGTAGGTCATTATTAATTCCTCCAAGAACATTTCTCTAATTTACAATCTAAACAACATTGGCCCTGAGTCAAATTGAAAACGCTGTTCGTTATCGCCAAGCGCTATTTTTTTGTGATTTGACGTTTGTTGTAGAAATTTTTTCTACAATAACAAACAACAAACGTCAAATCCCATACAAAAAAAAATTAGCGCTTGGCGATAACGAACAGCGTTTCCAATTTGACTTGGGGGCATTGTCAATTGAGGAACAACTTTATGCATTTATTAGATTATAATACATAATAAATATATAAACTGGGATATATAGCGCCGTAGATATAAAAATTAATCAAATATGACCAAAAAGCATAGATATAAAAAATAAATGGGATATTTTTTTTTAATTGTGTATTTATTAATATGTTTTTTTTTTGCAGATTCCCTAGCGATCCGCAACAATAATTACTTTGGATAGGTGCCGTTAGAAACATCTCCAGAAGAATAACCCCATATTCTTGTATTTGTTCCTCCCATTTCAAGGCTGGCGAAATAGATAGGAGTGGTTATATTTTGAAACTAAAAGAAAACGTAGTTCCATCGGTTTTCTTCTCATCGATTGATGCTCCAGTACAAACTGATGTAAGTTGCGAAATTCATAAAAACAAATACCTATAAGTAAATATTTTTTTAATAAAATATCTTTTTATATTCTTAGTATCGAATTATCGTGAAATATGGTGGTACATTTCAACAAAATAAAATGCAATATGTCATATTTATAATTAAGTCGAAAATTTACTATAATGAATAATTTCTTTGTTCTAATTGCTTCTCGGGCAACTAACAGGTACTATGTCAAATGTTAATTTAATACGCACCCAATAACAAGTTGTCACATTCTGGAGACCTATGATATTTATCGAATTTCAGGAAAAATTATAGATGTAGACCATGATTGAACTGATCATATTTTGAAAAATAATATTATTACTTAAAATAAATAAAAACTCCATTTTTTTTACTTTTTCCACTTAATAAATTTGTTTGACCATTGAGGCGTTTCGCTCGAAAAAGCATCTACAGAATGGTAATTGATCATATTTTTTTTCAGGAATTTCTAGCAAATTTGCCCGGTACGTCTTCAATGCCAAGCGTTTCATCATCCAGTTGCACTCCAGTAGAATCATTGGCACAGGAAACCCCAAGAAAGAAACGTTTACGATTTTTTTTTTTTGTAAATAAAATATATTTCAGCCTATATCTTTGTTTCTTTTGTACAACCTCCATTGTCACTCAACATTAAATAACGATGTATGTAAGTCCCTTAATTAAGATGCAACAAACGGAACTTTTCGTTATTTTTTGTGTGTTTTTAGTTTGAAGACCTGAATTTTTCTTCAAAAGCAGTGTTATTTTTTTACAAAATCTATGTTAAAGTAGTATTATTGTTAAGAAATCGATGTAAACAGCATTTCCTATTGAAACACATTTATCTAAAAAAATAATACCATTAAATACATTGAAAGTGGACTTTGTCGATTTCACCCACAGAAATTTTATTTCATTAATTAATTTTATTTTTCAATAATACTCTTTTAATTCTGCATATTGCAAAATATGTATTAGTAAAAGGACGTGTTTTATTTCGAAAATGACATAAAAAATCTAAATTTCGTTTTTTTTTCTAAAACTTGAGAATTCGCGTTATTCACGAAAAAAATATACAATTCGCGAATAAAATCGAGTAATCGCAAACGCTAAAAAATTCATGTTTCTAGTTATTAGGCATATTAATTTTTGCATTTTTTTTTCATTCTTATGAAAAAATACTAGCGAAGCGTATTTTATTTTACCAAAAGACAAACGCGCCGCTTGTATATTCGTAAAGTTATCAAATATGCACATGTACATTAAATTGACAAAAAAAAAACACATTTCAATTGAAGAATATAATATTTGGTTTATGAAAAACTCTAATAGGTTAGTTTTACAAAGTATTCAAAGTAAAATCTCTAATTTCATTGAAGTAAATTTAGTTTCTTACATAATAAATAAAAAAATTATTATCTGCTGTCGTAGATATGTATATGTTAATAAAATTGTGTAATGTATATGTATTTATAATAAAAAACATATTTTGGGAATTCACATTAATATTATATGTCATTTCCCATCCCTACTGTCTAAACCCGCTGGTCGTTTATTCTAGCTATTGTTACATTTTATTATTGTCATATTGAGAAGGGGTGTATTTAAGTTTCTTCTATTTTATCTTATGTGGACCAAACGTCAAACGAATCTGGCGTCAAATATTTCGCATATGGGCGCCTCCATCGTTTTTATTCCTCCAAGGTAATAACCTTGAAATTTGCAATGAAGGTGATTCTCCAACCTTTATCACCGCAATAAGGCGCGAAGTTCTGGACATAACGTGTGTCAATGAACAAGCTGCCCAATATGTAAGAGATTGGAAAGTCTCAGATGACCATTCCTTCTCTGACCACCAGTACATAGAATTCAGTCTGGACCTTCAGAAGCCGGACAAAATTAGGTACCGTAACAGAAAGAAGACGCAATGGGATAAGTATAACACTGCCCTCAGCGAACTTCTATTAGAAATACCGCCCAGACCTTCCACAATAGAAGAACTGGACGATACGATAGAAACCTTTACCAATGCTTGTAATCAGGCAACCAGGGTATCATGCCCGGTTCGCACGGTTAAAGGAAGACAGAGACCACCTTGGTGGACAAAAGAGATCATTACCCTGAGAAAGGAATGTCGGAGATTATTCAATCTAGCCAAGGTAACCAACAATTGGGAAAACTATAAGGCTAGTCAAAGAGTTTTCAAAAGCAAATTAAAAACAGCGAAAAAAGCCTCCTGGGAAACTTTCTGCACTATGATTGAAACAACCCCTGAGGGAAATAGGATTCGCAAAATCCTAGCAACGGATCCAGTAATGCCCGAGTACATAAAAAGGCAAGACGGCAGCTGGACCACAAGCAGCTCTGAGACATTAGAGCTATTAACTAAGACACACTTTCCTGGATGTAAGCAGGAGTTGCCAAGAGCAACAAACCAAACCAGGAAACAAAGAAGCGCCCAAAGACTTTTCAGTAAAGAAGCAATTTCTTGGGCTTTATTTGGGTTCGAACCTTACAAATCGCCAGGTCCGGATGGAATCATACCGGCGGAACTACAGGCGGCCTCAGAGATTGTCATACCTTGGTTGGAGACAGTCTTTGAGGCATGTATAGAACTCTGTTATACCCCCAAAATATGGAGGGAAGTAAAAGTGGTGTTCATACCCAAAGGAGGTAAAACATCTAACGCTACAACCAAGGATTTCAGACCAATAAGTCTATCCTCGTTTGTCATGAAAACGCTAGAGAGACTCATAGAGACACACATCAGGAGTAAAATTGAACCTTCAATGTGGTCAGAGTCCCAGCATGCATACAGTAAAGGGAAATCTGTTGAAACAGCCCTACATACTCTAGTACAGAAAATTGAGAAATCGATGAAGTACAAAGAATATACATTGGTAGCCTTTCTAGATATAGAAGGAGCCTTTAATAATATTAAATACGAAAAGATAGCTCAGTCCTTGGAGAAACTAGGGGTAGAGACTTCGCTTACAGAGTTTATCGATCATATGTTGAGAAATAGGGTCATAAACTCGGAACTTGGAGGCTCAAAGATAAGAAGATACCCAGTGAAGGGTACACCCCAAGGGGGTGTTCTATCACCTCTTCTATGGAATTTAGCCTTAAACGAACTGTTGATGGAATTGGACAACATTGGCGTTACGGTAATCGCGTATGCGGACGACCTCGCCATAGCAGTGTCGGGGAAGATTCCCAACATACTCACATCTCTTTTACAGAGAGCATTAGGTAGGATAACTCGATGGTGTAACAGCAGTGGGTTGGGAGTCAACCCAAGGAAAACGGAGTTAGTCCTATTCACAAATAAACGGGTAATCCCGACCTTCACGTTGCCAACCCTGGAGGGAGTGACACTAGAGATCTCAGCCCAAGCTAAATATCTGGGACTAATTCTGGATAGGAAGCTGAACTGGAAGCCCAATATGCAGGAGAGAGTACGGAAAGCTACAAATGCGCTGTACACCTGCAAAAAGATCGTGGGAAAAAGCTGGGGAGTGCACCCGAAGATAACCCACTGGATGTACAAGGCGGTCATAAGGCCAATCATGATGTATGGGGTGGTGGTATGGTGGCATTCCTTGAAAAAAGGGGCACACCTTAAGGAGCTGGCAAAAGTTCAAAGACTAGCTGAAGTGACAATCACTGGCTGTCTAAGAACTACACCAACTAAAGCTCTTGACACCATCCTGCACCTGATTCCGCTTGACCTCCTTGGGAAACAAATGGCGGCAAACGCTGCCCTAAGAATGAATAATGTTAACCCTTGGAAGGGGACTCATATTGGGCACTCCATGATTCTTCAGGAGTACAAACAACCATCCGAAGGTATTGACCACACCATTCCCAAACCCTTCTTCGAGAATGGGTTCTCCACCCAAATCCCCTCGAGGGAGATGTGGAAGGAGAACGCAATTCACCATGGTGAGGCCCAGATGGTGATATAAACAGATGGGTCGAAACTGGACGGAAGGGTGGGTGGAGGGGTTTTTTCGGAGCAACCAAATATCAATATCTCATTCAGGTTGCCAGACCACTGCAGTGTTTTTCAGGCAGAGATCCTGGCGATTCAAGAAGCAATAGGATGGATACAAAGGGCCGCAATGCAAGGCAGCGAAGTCCGTATCCTCACAGACAGCCAAGCAGCGATCAAGGTTCTGCGAGGCGCATTAACGACCTCTAAAGTTGCCCTGAACTGCCGCATAGCATTAAACAAAGCAGCCGAGCGGTTTAACATACTTGTTATGTGGGTACCAGGTCACAATGATATAACAGGTAACTGTAAGGCAGATGAACTGGCCAGGGCAGGTACCCTGTTACCTTTAGAAACAATAAATCATCGACCCGGGGTTCCCATGGCAACATGTAAACTCCGGGTCGATGAGAAAACGATAACTCGTGCCAATCAAAGATGGTCTGAAGAAAGCACGTGTGCCATTGCCAAACAAACATGGCCAAAATATGATCTCAAAAGAACAAGGGAGATGCTCTCGTTCAGAAGGGACTCACTAGCCAGAGTCACATCGGTATTAACAGGGCACTGGCTCATAGGAAAACATGCCAGAAGGCTTGGTTTAGAGGCATTTGATTATTGCAGAGCATGCCAAGACGAAGAGGAAGAAGAGACGGTAGTCCACTTCCTCTGTCAATGGCCTGCTCTCTCCAGAAATAGGAAGAAATTCTTGGGAAGTTTCTTCTACGATGACCTGATGGACATAGCGTATGCTGACATTAGCGACGTTCTGACATTTATTAACCACTCAGGCTGGTTCAATGTGGTTTAGTGAAGGGGAAGGACAACCCCACTGTGGTATCACAAAGGGCCAACCGGCCTAAGTGTGTTCTCCTTGGAGAGCTGCCACTCAAAAAAAAAAAAAAAAGTATAAATATTCATCCACTTGTTCTAATTGTACATTCTCCACTCGTATCTCGCATTTTGTTCGTCTTTCGCTCTTCTCAAATACCATCACTTTAGATTTAGTTGCATTCATTCTCAATCCATTTTGCATGCATCCATCGAATACTATTTTAACCAAACATTCCAAGTCTTCCACGCTTTCAGCCATTAATACTTTGTCATCCGCATACATTAGATCACATACAGTCACACCTTCCAGTTTCAGCCCAATGTTCTCATTCTTTAGTGCTCTCACACAGTAGTCAATGTATAGATTAAAGAGCCACGGTGATAGTACGCACCCTTGCTTCACTCACATATTAATGGAGAACCATCCTGTGAGAGAGTTTTCAATTCTCACACAGGCTTGGCTTTCCTCATATAGAGATGATATTGCCCCTATCAGCCTGCTACCCGCTCCATACACTGATAGCACGTTCCAGAGTTCTTCACGGTCTACTTTGTCATAGGCCTTTTCCAGGTCTATGAAAGCGCAGAAAAGCTTCTGGTTTTTTGCCAGAACCTTTTCAGTCGCCATTCGAAGGGAAAAAATTTGGTCGGTGCATCCTCTACCTCCAACAAACGCTCCTTGTGCATCCCATACCTTGCTTGCTGTAGCCTTTCTCAACTTTTGATCTAGTATCCTAGCATACAATTTTCCAACTGAACTCAGCAGACTGATAGCTCGGTAGTTCTTGCAGTCTAATTTTGACCCTTTTTTAAAGAGGGGCACAATCACTGCGTTTCTCCAATCTGACGGAGTATGTCCTGTCTCCCAACATTTGTTGAAGAGGCAATGACACCATTCCATCGTCTTTTCGCCACCATATTTGATGAATTCACTTGGTATGCAATCAAATCCCGCAGCCTTTCCTGTACGTGCATGCTTCACTGCCTCTCTGACCTCTTCTATTGAAATTTTCTCTCTGTCATTCTCACATTCATTTATCGGTATGCTGTTGTTCGTCAGACTTTCGCACTGTGTACTTTCATATAACTCTTCAAAATATTCCTTCCATCTTTCCTTGACTTTTTCCTCGTCTATAACCATACATCCATCTTTATCATGTATACATTTTGATCCTCGCTCTACTCCTTGTTTTCGTCGATTTACTCTTTTCCAGAACATTTTTGTGTTCCCAGAAAAATCATTCACAATTTTCACGCTTTCCTTTTCTCTCAATGCATTCTTTTCTTCTTTTACTGTTACATATGGCAATGTCTTCCAACTAACCAGTGTTTCCAGCCCAGAGAAGCAATATTTGCGTGAGAAATGAATTTAAATAAATTTCTCCTCTGCTGGGAATCGAACCCAGGATGCCCGCACAGAAATCGAACGGCTTAGCAACTGTGCCACGATGGTCGGCCATAACTAAATTTACAAACATAAAAAAAGTATCAAATTAAAATATATTAATTAAAAATATAACCGACACAATTCAACTAAATGAAAAAGCAAGAAAGAAAAAAAAATTAAATCGGTTTGCTTATTTCTTATTAGTTTCTTATTAACTCTACGCCACTGCTTGTGTTAATTAAACCTTTCAATTTCCCAGAATGTGGAACGTGTCTTTGAGCTGTGCTGTACTCTACTAAGTCAGGTTGTGAGCGAAGCTGTCCGACCGGGCTCCCTCCGAGAGAGACTGACAGTCACCTGCAGAAGTTTGGGAGCAAGATACGCCAACACTCCTCTGCCGGCCAACACACAAAACACCTTCAACATACTAACACAACTTGTCACGTTCTTCGATCAATATCACGCAAAGAATTATGTTGGAGCATTAGAGGTTTGTAAATATAACACTTCTTTACTTTCTTTTGACATTATTATTATTTAATGCTATCATGGAGTTACCGGTATTAAAATCAAACCATGAAAAATTCTCAAGTTCAGTTCTTTTACAAATTTATCCTATAGTGGTGTTAGTAGAAATTATTTTATTTTCTATTATTGATTTTATTCTAACAGTGTCATGTATCTCATTAAGAGAGCTTTCAGTTGTCTTCCACCTGCTCTACTTGTTAAATTATACATGACGTATCTGAGACCAATTATTGAGTATGGGTTTCAGATTTGGAATCCATATTTCGAGAAGGATATTCAGTTGGTGGAGAGAGTGCAGAGAAAATTTACGAAATCGGCTGCAGGTTTGAGTAATCTGTCCTATGAGGAAAGACTGGATGCCCTGAATTTGACAACCTTGGCTGACAGAAGGAGGAGAGGAGACCTGATAGAGACATACAAAATTCTGAATGATTACTATGACTGCCCGGTGCTTCATACTATGTTTCATCTGAACAGGAATACACATCTGAGAGGACATACTCTAAAATTAGACAAATGCAATTTCAGGATGAATACAAAAAAGAATTTCCTGAGTAATAGAGTTGTGAATGATTGGAATGGACTTCCACAGTGTCTGGTTGTTGCCGATAGTGTAAATGGTTTTAAAAATGGACTTGACAAAGTGTTGTGAAATTGTCATTGTCTGGGTACATCAGCTACAGCTGCCTGCCCAGGAACAAATAATGATAATGATTCTCAGACAACTAACACCAACTGTGTCAAATATTAATTTAACATGCACCCAATAACAATTTGCTACCTCGTGGAGACATAATTTTAATCTTCTCACACAATCAGACTGAAAACTTATTCGTTATCAGTGCAAAGTATTTTTATATTTTTCTAAACATTTCGGCTGCCTTAAGTGATCATATATGATACTGATAATAATTTACAAGCTCAACACAACATGTTCCTTTTGAGATTCAAGTATCAATTATCTAACAAAGATGCATTTGTTGTCACAGACACTCGGGGCTTGTGAACTGATCCCACTGAGGTCTGAAGAGGAACAAGAAAGAGTAACAGCATTCCGTCGTCTTAGCGGTGAGGTGTGCAGAGTTATACCAGACTTGCTTCTTGCTGCTATCACCATCTTATACACCAAGTATCAGGCACTCAGGGGACAGGACAGCATGGCATCACACACTAAACAAGACGCCAAAGGCAAAGATAAGGTACAACCCAACATTTTATATTTAATAATTTTAAGGTTTTTTCGTTGACACAGTGGAAGTTCATAATTATAAATTGTAAAAAAAAAACTTATAAAAAGAAAACACAGTTTGATTCCACATTGAGTATGTTTAATTTGCCTAAGCGCTTTCGCCAGTCACAGCTGGCATCCTCAGAGGCACACTATATACTAACTTAAAATTTATACAAGTAATGGTCAAATGGGTATGAACAGGTAAGCAGGGGAAGGGGGAGGGAAAAACCCTATCAGACATATACAGATATTTTTACATAACAATTAATACTTGTATAAATTTTAAGTTAGTATATAGTGTGCCTCTGAGGATGCCAGCTGTGACTGGCGAAAGCGCTTAGGCAAATTAAACATACTCAATGTGGAATCAAACTGTGTTTTCTTTTTATAAGTTTTTTTTTTTTTTACAATTTATTGTATATTTAATTCACCAAACTCCCTTCTTACACAGTTTCTAAATAATTCATACATACCATCACGCCATGTCCCTTACGAGATAAGCAGAGAGAACAGAGCGCCATACTCCTCTATTTTTGCACACATTCCTGACTTTCTTTACATCCATGCATCGTCTCATACATACTTGACGATTGTTCAAGCTTCTTATGTTTCCTTTTCTTTCAAAATATCATTCACATGGTCATGCCATCCCTTTCTGGGGCGGCCATCACTATTCACTCCATCTCTTACACCCATGTATATTTTATTGGTTAGTTGTTCATTCATTCTTTCATTTTACATATAATATCCTTCTTAATCTTGCATTCTCTCCTTATGTCCTCATTTTTAAAAAAAATGGTCCTTTTTTTCAAAATATTTTTTTCTAGCATTTCATTATTTAACAATCTGTAACGCGTCATCTTACGAAGGCGATTTGAACGCGAATGCGAAGCAGCGCAGCGGGAAAATAACAAACAGTCGGTAACTATGAAAGTGTCCTATGTTACCAAACGCGCGTAGGGTACTCGCGTGTAACCGCATCAGATCGCTTCGCAATCGCGTTCGCTTTGAATCGCCTACGTAAGACGTCGCGTAACAGTAATACTATTGATTTTTAAAATTTTCCACACCCCTTGCATTTACTTACTACTTAGTATGCATGCAATGAAAGGTGTATTTTTATGATTCATTTAATTTTTTTTTTTTAATAAAATAAAGTACAATAATTAAATTGATCTGTTATGAGCTTATTTTCATACAGGAAAACCTGTCCACCATTTTGTTTTTGTTTTGCGTGGAATGTATCCACTGTTTTATAAGAGAATCTGACGTAATAGATTTACGGTCTTACTTATTAGATTTCATTAATAGCTTACTAAATGTACAACTAGATAAACATGACTAAAAAAAGTTAAGATCGGTATTAAAAAATCCACTTATAAACGTATACTAAGATATGGGTAACTATTTTCACGGAAATGTTTACGAACACCCTTCTTTATTTTTTTATATGGCCACATTGGCTTCACAGATGTCAAAAAATAGATAAGATGCATGTAATTTTTGGATAACTGACATCGAAAAATGAAAACAAACACTGCGTTGTGCCGTGTTGAGTCATTTTAAACACGATTGCTATGAAGAATAACAAGGAAAAACATTATAAGTATCAAATTTTTCTGTCAATCTCAAATATGCGTCGGCAGTAGCGGAATTGCTTATAGAAGCCGAAAATCTTGTTAAGAAATTCAATACCTAAGTTAAGAAATTCAATACCTAATATTTTTTTGTCTGTTTTATTGAAACCATGCTACAAGATTAAAAATTGAACATGTAGATACGATGCTTGACAAGGCCACAAATATAAATATTATTTTGGCATGTGATTTTAAAATATTTTCATGACCACTCAAATGAACAACGATGCTAAAGAAACATGAAATTTTCGACATTTCCCAATTTCTTTCAGGGTTTACCTAGTCCGAAGTTTCTAGGCACGCCCCTGTGTGTCGGATCATATGTGAAAGATCCGCCATTTTGAAATATTTGATATGACGCGTTAGTCATCATCATCACATCTCGACCCGTCCTAACTTGACATATATGAAATAAAGGTGTTATAAAGATAGTCACGGTTTATAAGTAAACTTTTTCGTTAATCACGATCTATTACCAGGTACTATAGATAATTTACATTTATAAGACGGTTAGATTTTAAGCACAAATCGATATCACCATTTTAAGATTTATTAGGTTAGTAACCATAACTTAAATGGTGTAATATCTATTATTATTTGTATTGTGATTATTGACTAAATATATTTAAAAATACAATCCAGTAATATAACCTGAAGATACCTGATTGATGAGTCCAAAAAAATACCCAAATTAAGTTCATGTGAGAAATTATTTCACGTATTTTTTCGCTTTAATTTCAGCAAGTTGAATTCCTCCGTGAGCAAGCAGAAGCTTTGACAAGCTTCGCTGGCAATATTCCATATCGGATGCCTGGCGATACGTACAGTCAACTCACACAGATGCAGATATTGATGCACTAGGATACAATTTTTTTAAGTTTTAAATATCTCAATATTGTTAACATTTTTTATTTTACAATAAATTCAATATAATATGTACATGGGACAATTTTCATTTTTTATCCTATCCTCTTTATGGTCATACCCGAACTGAAATCTGCCACCAATCCTTCCTTCATCTGAAAGAAAATATTTAATTTGTTACATAGACAATCAGGACCAATTTCATTGCCACAGACTAATGCCACAATCATGAGGATACATTTAGACTTCTTTGCAATCTTCTCTCCACTGCTGGATATCATTCCTTCCTTTTTGTCCCCTCAGCTTACATTTAACTGGAGAATGTCACCAGAGACCATATATAAGGTGAAACCAGACACTTAAATATCTCCATCATACAAGAAATAGAAACCTCAGGAAGCTGTCAACAACTTCTAAAATTCTTTGAACATGTTGCTATGAAAAGTTTACCAGTAGAAGAATTTAAATGAAGGCCACCATTGAGCAAATAGAACTGATTCAGGATCTAACTGAAATCTCTTTTCAACACTACATTCGGCTTGGAAGTTGAAGGAGAAAATTGTTTGTTATTCAATATATAATATCATAAAATTACATTTCGAAAAATATTCTCACATTTCGATAGTCCAACATCATTTCCTTGAATATTAAAAAGTCTGACATAGAGAATAGAACATCATACACTTCTCCGTCCAATTGGTTTTTATGTGACCTGAAACCATATGAATATAACATTAATGACTCATTTTATGATTGTGTTTCTTCCAACAGTTCATGATCATGTATTCCATAGTCATAAAAGCAGAATCATGAATGTAAGTCATCCTGAAGATGAGAACATCGTTCTCGAAACCGGTCGACAGTTATTTGTGCTCAAAAGTGGTGTATACCAAGTTATTATTATATATATTATAAAATAAAAAAAAAAAAAAAAAAGTACTTAAACCAAATTATATATCAATCATTATTATTATTTCTAATACTGGTTCAACCATACTTAAACTAATGAAATAGTTTTGTATATGGCCTTGAAACAAGTGTGTGCAAAACAGGCCATAATATGTCTGATACAACTAGTTTTGTTTTGTGTTTTTATTTATTGTTTCATATATTTTTTTTTTGGATACATAAATGAGTATGTCATCACAGCATATCCCACAATATGGCGTAACTAATGACAGGTTGTGGGGATGTGCATTACCTCTAAAAAGGAAGCACAACACATGCTTGTACACCTACACACCAGTCTCGTCTCACTTAAAAAGGCACTACATTCAGAATGGGTGGTGAACACTATTGCTTAAAAAATATATGCATTTGTAAAATGACTTGATTTTTTATGAATTCATATTCTAAATACTTACATCAGTTCCGAGAGGAAGCGGGCCATTGAAAAATCTTTTATTTTTTCAATTAAATAGGACTCTATAAAGGATTCAACCAAATTTGTATATTCATTGAATATATCAGTGTAAATCAATTTATTATCTTCTATATTTTCAAAATTAATCCAATGTTTATCCATAAATGTTGAAATGATATCCTAAAAAATTGACTCAATCAATGTTATTTGAATAAATCATGAAGGAATGATACTTGAATAAATACATTACGCCACACCCTCCTCGCTTAAGATACAATTCTCCTACCATTTACATACATTTGTTATGTCATATGCCATCTTCTATTATTTTAAATTCTTACGTATCCCATCTATATTTTATTTCTGTGGTCTACTCTATTCTTGCCTTTTATTCTACTCCTGCTAAACTTGTATAATAGCTTCGTCATTCCTTCTTTCTTTTTTTCAAGCCATCTGGATTCAATTATTTACAATGTCTTTTGCATTATTGACTATAATTCTCATTTCTTATCCTGCAGGGCTACTCATGCAGTTTATTAAGACTAGATTTCAAATTTTTATGATTGAAAGTAGATTATGATCGAGTTCTGATTTATACATTTTTAAGATTAAGACAAGATAAGAACCTATTAGAGTGTCATGAGTAGCCCCATACTGATGTATATTGTTTAAACTTACATTCCTCTATGAGTTCATAATTCCACTGCATTAAATTACATGTCACTTTCATACACAATTCTTTGCTGGCCATAAGTTTTTTTCTTTATCATAAGTAAAAATATAGAAAATATACATTAATATTTTACTCACCACAAATTTATCATTTACCAAAATATCTTCAATGTGTCCAATAACGGTATCAAAGAATCTAGTGTTAATTATTGTTGAAGAAAAACTTTCTGATGGATATAATTCTTCAATTAAGTAATCACTTTCCATTGTTTAAAATACTATAAATCAAATTAACCAAAATTGACTGTTTGTACAACTAATTTTGAAATTGACACATAGATTTATTAAAAAATAAAAAACAAATTAGTTATTCTATAAACATAAACTCAAGTATTTTCCACAAAGAATTATTTTTTTTGCTGTCATAGCAACCAAATTTCAAACAGGGTTTGATCTTATTTAAAGTGGTTCTTTCACATTTAAACTTACGAACACACTTACGAAACCTAAAATATTTGTAATTTTTCAAATAATAAATAGTATTTGAAAACTCAAAAAACAATTTTCTTTTATGATTATTTAAATTTGGTGCCAAAAGAATAAAGTGCTGGTTGTTTTGCATATAACTTAAGACATGTCATGTCTGTAATTTTTTTTGTAAACATAAATTACAAAAGGAACACAAATTTTCATAGAAAATTTCTAATCAAACCATAGAAATAAAATGTCAACATGACGTTTATATATTCGAGAATTAGGTTATGTTTAAAAAATACAATATTCAATTAAACTTATGATGGAAATTCTTTCATGGGTGAGAATCTTCGTTATTTTTTCAAAATTCTATTATAAATGTTAGCTAAAATTAAACAACATATTATACATAAATAACTGATACATTGTACTCTTTATCTCTAATTCAGGGTGCAAATACTCATGGACAACTAGGTCAAGGCATTATATCAGAACAATGCAATACGCCTCAAGAAGTTATTCAAACTTGGAACGGAAATTTAAAAGATATTTCTGGAGGAGGAGCACATACACTTCTTATAGACGAAAATGGATACCTTTACGCGTGCGGTTGGAATTACCGGCGACAACTTGGTTTTGAGAGCAACACCGCCAAAGATATTGATGTTCACACATTCACCAGGGTATGGGAATTGAGCGGGATATCTTTCAACAAGATCTGCTGCGGTTGGGACTCCAGCGCAGGCATTTCTGATAAACAAGTTTTGTATCTATGGGGATCCAACAGTCAGGGACAACTAGGATTGCCAAAAGAACATTTTCCTTTGGCCATGAGACCTTTACAACTGGAATTGAAAGCTAAATCAATCAGCATGGGAATGCGCCACACAATTCTTGTCGACATAAATGGATGTGTCTGGTCAACTGGCTGCGGAAAAAGGGGTCAACTGGGTTTGGGCGAATCGATCCTCTCTCTGGATATATTCAATAAGTTACCAAACATCGGTAATATAGAAAACGCTGTGTGCGGACAGCACCACACAATAGCTTGGTCCAAAATAGATTGTGCGTTATATTCTTGGGGTGATAACACGCATGGACAGTTGGGTCTGGACAAACAACAATTTAAAAGAATGTATACTCCGACAAAAATAACATTTTCTGTAGAATGCATTGAGTCAATAGTCCAAATTTATTCTGGATGGACACACAACGCTGTACTCTTGAAGGATGGCAGAGCAATGTATTGGGGAAGAAATAATTATGGACAACTTGGATGCAGTGACCCACTCAAGGAATTTAATGTGGTAGAAATTCCAGGTAATATCAATACTTAAGGGATGAGACAATTACAAGTTAAATATATTTTGTCAATTCAGGGAATTTTTCTGCTACACAATTCTCAAAACACTCCACTACCAATAGAAAATTAAAAGCATGTTAATAAAATTGGATCACCAATAGTCACGACACATGATATGAAACTTCATTCTTGTTTTCGTTAGACCTCAATTTGAACCTTTTTTCAAACACTTTTGCAGGGTAATATAATAATAATAAACACTTTATTGCACCCTGCGCAAGAGGCGAGTTTATTGCCGTATGGAAATTTCTTGCAACTAACCAGTGTTTACAGCCCAGAGAAGCAATATTTGCGTGAGAAATGAATTTAAATAAATTTTTCCTCTGCTGAGAATCGAACCCAGGAGGACGCCTGCACAGTTTTATATATAATATTTAATATAGCTTTAAAGCAGATATTTTTTTAAACAAAAAGCACTCGTCTGTGTCTTAAGTTTATGCATCAAATTACTTTTTTATTCTTCTTTACCTCACATCCAGAATCATTTCAGGATACAGATCTATTTTCCACCACTTGTGTTTTAAAATTTATATTTTTTCAGGTTGTCAATTATGCCT
Source organism: Molanna angustata (assembly GCA_963576475.1). Lineage (NCBI taxonomy): Eukaryota > Metazoa > Arthropoda > Insecta > Trichoptera > Molannidae > Molanna > Molanna angustata. The sequence goes on from OY754968.1 coordinate 41,939,550, forward strand.
GCTGAGTTTGGGCTCTGAACACAGCGTCTGCCTCACTAAAGACAATTCAGTTTGGTCCTGGGGCTGGAATGAGCATGGAAACACAGGAACTGATATTCTCAATAATGTTACAGAACCACGCAAAGTGAAAATAAATTGTAAAAGTGTACAAAACCTCTTCACAGGTGCCGGCCAGAATTTTTTGGTAGCATCATAATATAAAAAATTGTTGAGAATAAACATTAATCAATAAACACCAAATAGGGTTAAGAAAACAACATAACACATGTCTGTGATAGAATGCATCTAATAATAGTGGCATGTAACACATGAGATTCAACTGTCGATGGTAATAATATGTATAGTTGAAAAATATGTAGGTACCAAACTATAAACCCTTCAATCCAAATATTTTATTTTCCTATATTTTAGGATAGTGTATTTTGCCATACAAATTGTATGAAACATGTCATCACTAAATTACTGCTATAATGTATATATTTTTAATAAAAAATTAAATTATCTAATTGGGATGTTTCGGCATCCAGTATTTTTAAAAATATTAGAAAAATAGGCAGTCAAACACATAAATTAGTCTTCTTAAGTTTTACAAACCCTGGAACTTTTTCATTAAAAATTGTTACATATATATTTTCCTTTCTGATTTTCCTCTCCTTTCTGAATTTGTGTAATTTCTCACTTTTTGTTTTGCTGTCATATATTGGTTGTGTTATTATGTATATGCCGAAACTATGTTATGTACTTTTAATCTCAGATGGTTGACTGGAAGAAATTGCCTCCAGGCAATAAGTCCGCCATTTGTACTATGTAGTTTTATGTATGTACAAAGAAGTGTTATATAAATATAAATACACAATGTTCTACTCCAAATTTTTATGGTGGGGACTGACACATACACAATTTTCTACTCCAAATTTTTATGGTGGGGACCGACACATACACAATGTTCTACTCCAATTTTTTATGGTGGGAACCAACACACTATGTTCCTCTCTGAATTCCGAGTTCATCAATATACATAACATATATGCTGTAAAGCCTCTAAGTTGATATTTTTTGATTTCAAAGTTGAAAAAATCATGCAATAAGTCCACTAGAGCTAAAAATCTCTCACACGGGACTAAGGTTGATTTATTTAACTGTGAGCATTAAACTCTATTGACATTGAGTTAAGACAATGGAGTAGTGAACTATTTTTGTGGTTTTTCCAAATTTGATGTCAAATAACACAAACTTAGCAGCATTTATATGGATGAAATACAAATTCAGAGTAGAAAATTATGTGTGTTCCCCCCCTGATAACTTTTGAGCCACTTGATATACAAAACCCAAAATTTTAGAAAAAATAACCATTTTGTTCCAGTCAGGGGATTTTTTCTAAATATATCAAGAACTAGAAAAGCTAGAACTTTGAAAAATTGTAATATTAAAGAGAAACATAATATCTCTAAGTATTTTTATAAGAAAGTTCCATGGTTTCTTAAAAAAAATATTAGTGAAAATATTTTTTATGACAAATTAATGTGTTCAACAGCCTAGTTGTAAAAACCATGCAAAATATAGACCTGGGCATACAAAATCATACAAATGGGCATACAAATTACTCAACACTCTCTAGGTATATAATGCCAATAATTCACTTTTAATATGAGACCTAAGGTACGGGCATACTCGGTTTCTTAAATTACTAAAAATTTAAGATTGGATGTATTGGAAACACTTTAAATTCATTAAGTACCAAAAATTAAATCCACATACAGTAAGTACCCGTATGTGAACTCCTCAAAGGTATAAAATATAATAAAAACAACTTTGTTTCGTAAAGCAATACAGAACTAAACTCTCAGCCCCCCTGAAATGTTTATAAATCATCTAACAACACTATATAACCCCAAAGTAATATTGTCACTGTCTAAATAAGGTGTTTGAAATAAAATTTGGAATATTTTCTAATGTAAATTTTATACATTAATTATATTCATTAAGCACATTATATTTATTTTACAGAACATATAAATATAAAACAAGATTCCTTAGAAAATACAACACAGTTTGGCATTTGATGGATATAATATTTTAACATACAATACATATATACAACAGCACTCGATAAATAATAATCAGTACTATGAACTTAGTCCAATGGAAAGACCAGCGTTCCATAGCAATGACAGTTCATTAATGATATACCTATATATTTATTGTAAGCACAAATATTTCCACATCAATAAATAAAATAAATAGCAGTTGTTTGACTTTGGTTATCAGTGCTACCTTTTTCTTTCATTTTTGAGAGTCTTACGCTTTTCCTTCTTTTCTTCTTTTAGCTGTTTTTGTTTTTCTCTGGAATTAAGAAAAATACAATACAATATATTTTCTGTAAGTAAATATTGAAATCAATTCCAACATATAAGAATGAATGATCATACAGGTTCTAATTATGGATTTTATTATCTAGTATTTTTCAAAAATATTGATTAAAACATGCTGATTAAGTTTATGTGAAAATAAAATTATTTACTTAATACTCTTGCTAAATGACCTTAGAATTCTATAACTAAAAAATATCAGCATGAAATAAGTGCCTGCAAGAATGTTCATACTTCAATAACCAGAGAAATGTGTTGTGTTTTTTATAACTATGTCAACACAGGTGTGTTAATGAAGACATTATTTATATTTGATTAGTAAATTTATTAATTCAAAATCTCTTACAAATTAATAAAATGTATGTTATTCAAGCGATGATGTTTTGGAATCTCAACATTTTACATTTTTACTATTTACGTCACAATTCGAGCACAATGGATCAAAGTGGTTGCAGTGCAGGGACTACAAAATAACTACTCCTAATAATAATATGTCTCGATTCATAACTAGAAACCTACCTGTCTTCTTTGTCTTTTTCTTTCTTTTTCTGCGACTCCTGTTTGGCTTGTTCCCTTCTTTCTCTTGCAGCAGCTGCTACGTTGGCAGCGTTAGTATTACGACATAAATCTCCATCACCTTCATTGCCACTAATACTTCCCGCTTCCTGCAAATATAATCAATCATTTTATGATAATATGAGAGAATGGTTAATAACTATTGGATTCAACTAACATACTATTTTTTTTTAAACAATGAACATGTATTTGTAACAAGTATATATAAATCCTCATAAATTCCCTAATTGAGTTGTATAGTATCAAAAACAGCTCATAAATATAAATTAAAATATTTATGAAAATAAATAAAAACACAGTTTTAATCCACAAACACAGCCGGCATCCTCAGAGGCAGAAATCAAACTGCCTCTGAGGATGCCGGCTGTGTTCGGCGAAAGTGCTTAGGCTCATTAAATTCATACTCATTTGTGGATTAAAACTGTGTTTTTATTTATTTTTATAAATATTTTAATTTATATTTATGAAATTCCATTGTGTTAACGAAAAAACTTTGAAATTATTAAAATCAGCTCAGTTCGATTTGGGAAAAAATCAAACTATGTAACTAATTAATATTTTCATCTAGTAATTTGAAAGTATTCTCATTACTATTAATCATACAAAATAGCATATTGTTTTATTATTTAATAGAGTATACACTTGAAATTATTTATATTTTAAAGAGTAAAAAAAACAGTTTTAATCAACTGTGATAAATATGGCTGAAACAACTGAGCTGCCTTTAATACTATACGACTCAATAGAGCATTAATGCTTGTGCTATATGTGAACAAAATCAGTCCAGGCGAGATTCAAACCCAAATTCTCTAGATCCTATCTAAACTAATCCAGCAAACTAGCCACTCTACCATGTCCCATTTTTAATTTACATAAAGTACACAGTTATAAAATAAATATATACAAGTAAATAAATAGATAACTTGACTAGTCAACAGCCAAAGCATAAGACGTTCAAGTTTTGTGTTGATTTTGATTCCCATCAGGGAATAAATTTATTTGAAATTATTTCTCACACTAATACTACTATTTCTCTAGTTTTCTGCATATATATGATAGAAATAATAAAATTATAAGTGAATTAAGAAATTCGACAAAACTACATTGTAAATTTGCTGTAAACAAATTTCAAAACAAACTAAGCAAAGTAGTTCAAATGTATTTATACCATAATATATATTATAGAATCAAACCTCTGCAACATATACTTTTAATCAAAGATCATATAGTCACTAAATGCAGGTTAATTATGGGCCCTAGCCAAATTGCAAAATACTGTTCCAAGATCACAAAGATATTTTAGTTGTGTGGGATTTGATGTTTGATGTGTAGAGCGCCATTCTCGAACAAATGTAATATCCCATACAGAAAATAGCTCTGCAATTTCACTACATTTTGTCATCTTGCCTCTAGTGCTATTTTAATATAACAAACCTCATCATCAGACAGTTGACTATACTGAGATAAAATGGCCTGTCTAATTTTCTTCTCGTCATCTGTGTATTGTCTCGGCGCTGAAGTGGCCAATGTCTGTGATCCTAAAAGCTTAACTAAACGATCCTCAACGTCGACCATATTAGAGGACGAACTGGATGGGGTTTCTTCCGCGGGATGACACATCTTCCATTTATCCATGATTTCACAGACATGCCGGCTAATGTCATTATCCTAAAATCGCAAATGAATTGTTAAAAATAAAACGCATAAAAATAATTAAATCATATCATCATAACCTAACATGCATACACGAAATTTTCTGTACCTATCTTTAATATGAAACTTTAAAAATTGAAAATCTAACACGATTAATTAGGCAATTCGCTATGAACAATATAATTTCGACACAAACATAAGAATAATTTAGTATTATGAAAATAGTTTCGACATCACATTGACAGAGAACAGCGGATATAACTCACAACAATGTCAGACAATATTGATTCTAAAGCTTCCTTTTTCTCTTCGCCACTTTCGTCGCCGTCTAATATTCCAGAAATATAGGAACCAAACACACTTTCATCGGTATTTAGAGATTTAAGTTTATCGATTAACCAAATTCCAAAATCGTCGACCGCCACCGCCATTTTTATTCTTAAAAATAAAGTTGTGGGGTTGCCATAAAATGATAAAAATCATATTTTAAAATGATTAAGTAAGTACGCGTTTATAAGATAATTTGAAATAATTTATTTCATATCCCTTCTTAAGTTTTGGCCAAAAACCGTGAGTACAAAATTATGTACAGTAGGTATAACAATTCCATTACTTTATGTGCTAGTCTTAGAACTAAAATTTCTTAATTGGGAAACAGAATTTTTTTGTTGATGACGTTTTACAATATGGTGCGATAAATAAATTATATTAATTTATTTTACCCCTTCACTCATCGACGCGACGGCGGTCCATTCTGGAATAAAGGGTTTATCAGCATGCTCATGGCCGTAAAGAAAAGAAAATAATGTTTGCGCGCAAGAAAACAACAGTAAAAATATTTGTGACATTTTTTTGATGACAATATTTTTGCTGTTCTTTTATTCTAATTTATTTGAATTTCTATTTATTTTACTATAGAACTACAACACCATAGTTTTTGACGTAAGAAATTGCCATATTTTATGATTTGTGATGTCTATTTTTATTTTTTGACAATTTATTTTGAAAATTTACTATGTGACGCGACTCAAATCCGTTTCGATATTTCATTCTAGTCTTGAGTCAGACCGCGATTTGTGGTGAAAGTAATATGTGAATATTCAATGTGGACTAATTAAATTGTAGACAAATTTAATATAAAAAGTGAGCTCGTCCTCCAACTTTCTTGAACATTTCAATATTAAAAGTGGTGTACAACGCTTTTTGCCAGAGTATTATCAGAGATCCACTAGGTAATTAAATCACTAAATGTGTTGTTCTGACATATACTCAGGTACGCGAAGAAAGTCGTTCAGAAATCGACTCGAGTTCCAACTGTCAATTTTTTTTAATTCGGCGCCAAATCAGCTGACCACAAACAAATATTTATGATAAATTATGTGTGAATAAAAATAATATATTTTGACAATACGATAACCTCCAAAATGTGACAGATGACAGTCGAAATTAGACATGCGTCATGTCGACACGGACCGCGCTCACTAAACGGCCGAGGGATGTATGTCCGCATCCCTCGTGGCCAGAGCAGCTGCAAACTGCACCAATGGGTGTCGGTTAGGCTCGCTCTACATCGGCAGCCATGGACGTGACACCTGGAGTGCCGAAATGGATCGGCGCACCACCATTCGGCGAGAGAGCCGCTTTCCTGGACCGAAGCGGGTGCTTAGTTTGGAAGTGTTCTAAACGCTGTTGGGTCGCGCTGGACCCTGGAGCAATGGCCTGCATCTCTTTGAGACTCGCCCCGCCGCCGTTCGCTCCCGACAGTCACCCAACCAGCATCTGCCGGTGTCTGGGACCCGAGGTTGCTTTCGCCGATAGCCTTGCCCCTTCGCCCATGGCCGTGAAGAGAAGATTGTGTGTGCCCAGAAGCCAACTATATATGTGACCATTTTTTTTGTGACAATATTTCGGCTGTGATTTTTATTTAATTATTTTACTGACATTATTTTAACGTGTGACGTCCAATATTGACTCTATTTATTTTAATTTGTGACGTCCTAATTTATTGCCAATTTTAATTATTTATTTTATTAGACATTTTTTTTTCATTTTATGTTGTGACATGACCGTGCCGTCTGATGTTTGTGCGCTGACACTTGACCTTTATGTATCGTCAGACCAAGGCTGCAGTTCTCGTTTAGTTCTTATCCATCTCGTTCAGCGAGGTTATGTATGGAATATCTAATTCCATAATTGACATAAAAAAGGGAGCTTGGTGCAGGTATAACATTTGGTGGTACCCTGGTGACATCAATTGTCTTCCCTAACAATAGCCCCGAATATAATTTTTAAACATTTTCTATTGATATTAACCTTGGCCTTCGTAAATATTTTAAAATATATTAACTCTGTTGTTGGTTCAGGTATTTTCGGTTTTAACGTTCATAATGTTATTCTTTTAATCTGTACCCAGTTCGAAAACACAATACATCACCATCATATAAAATAACCTTTTTTCAATACCGCGCAAAGACCATTTATTTGGGTTCTGCAATAAAACATGGTCAGCAACTAATTGTCTCAGAGATTTGGATTTTCCGCACTTAAATATTTCAATGTTTATTATTCAAATATAGATTCAGGCTACCTGAAAAAAATCGAACCCTTTTTAATCCTCATCGATCGTTATGTAAATCCCAGCCGACGGTGCTTTCAGATGTTTTAAACCCGATTTCAAATATTCAAAATAAATAGTTTCAGTTTTACATTTCCGTTAATTTTATGTTTCTTTTCTCAATTGTTGCTCTAACGTCGTATTGTCCTCTAGCGAGATACACGGAGGTTGATTTTGTGCAATCCGGGTCTAGCCACCGACGAATTCACTGATGCCGTATTGCTCATAATTCCCGGGGTGGATCTGGTTGCCGAAAGAAACAAACGTGTAATTCGCGAAAGGATATATTCGCATTAGGCAATTTTACTTTTCAATGAAATTTTTTACAGTGTACGCGCCGGACACGTGACTTTTGATAAACGTCATATATCGCGCGTTAGGGGCCTTAATACAGCTCTCGCGAGTATAAGTTTTGATAAATCCGTGTCTGACGCTCGTCATTGTAAATTACTTCAAGACAGTTACGAAAACATTAATTTTTTCCATGTTGATTGTATCTCGCGCGTCACTTCCGATAAAAAAATGTCGCACATCGCGCAATAGTGCTTTCATACAGCCCTCGCGAGTGTGAATTTTGATGGAATTGCGCGTGTGATACTTCTCAATATAAGTTCACTTCAAAATAAACGGTTTCAACACTGAAAACACTGTCACCGATAGTACCAGCTAAAAGATTGCGTGGCCAGGGTTAATTAACTTAATTAGAGTAAATGTATTTATTATGTTAGTCTCGATCCCACGCAGAATGCAGAATTATGTAATTATAAATTTTAAGATAATTTTTATGTTAAGTATGCACAAATGATTTGCGTGCCAATAATTTGAACATTTTGTACCCCTGTACACCCCCTCTCTTCGAGACGGGGGTACCTTTATTATATAAGGTAGGATCCTACTACCTGCACAGTGAGTAACAGTTAGTTAGTAAGAGTTAGTAAGGGTCAGTAATCAGTGAGCATTATATAGTCGAGTCAGTAGTAAGTCTAGTTGAAACACAGTCGAAGTCTTTAGTGGGCCTAAGGGCCGTGTGAGGCGGTCAGGGCTTACGCCCTGGCCGCCGTCTTCAAAGTTTTAAGTTAAAGACCAAAGTTATTTTTAAAAAAACATTAACATTTTTAAAAAAAAGAATCAGTGAGTCGAATATACGTAATAATCGTTCGGTAGCTATTAAGTTTAATTTTTTTATAGTAAAAGAGTTCAAGTTAAATCAGTAACCAGTCTCGCCTACGGGCCTTGGCAAGACCAAGTTGACGTCGTCGAAATCAAAAATTCTATTCACCATTCATCTGACCCAGGAGGCAGTGTGGGAATAAGAAAAGACTAAATATAGTCACCCATCCATCTGACCAAATGGCAGTGTGGGGACGTATTTAGGGCTTACGAGCCTAATCGACAAGGATATTAATTTAATTAAGAATGAATTAGAAGTAAATTCAAAAATATATCCAGCGCCGAACGATAATAAGTGGACATCACGCACCGAAGAACACGGAACGAGCCAACGCGATCTTCCAGGAGATTGCGCAGAACGAGCGCCCAGCGTTATCGCGAACCGCGAAACGTTGCGGGCGCCTAGACAATAACAGTCGCACCGCGAACTTAACTTTGACCTGCAAACAAGGTACAGTGAATTTTTATTTTTAAAGGTGAAAAACAAATAGAACTTCAAGTGAGAAATATACATAACTTCAAGTGAAAATCAACGAACATTTTATTTTTGAACTATATAATTTTAAATGTAACCATGTATAATTCCTTTAGTAGCGTCATGGCCATGTCTACGCACCATTATAGGTATTATTTGTTTTCTTGTATTCTGCGATTGGGATCGCATCCGTAAATTTATTGTATTTTGTGTATTATTTTCTGTATGTCTATAATATTTAAATTGATTTTTTTGTTTTGAAGAGTATAATTAAACCGACAAGAGAATTAACTTAAAAATTCTTTTATTACTGGAGTGAGCCCTTGTCATTACGATACGGCACGGTGAGAAGGTGGAAGCGTCAGGATCTTGTACTCTCCGCTTGCGAGAGAGTCAAATCTGGAAGGCGACTTCTACCTAGAATTCTACCCCCCGGTATCAAGCTCTACCTCGAAGCCTCTTGAGAGGAGGGTATCACTCGGTTGTGCACAAACCATCCTCCTCCATACTTAAAAATTTCAAGATGTTTGGAGATAACTACAACCTCTTCCTTTTTTGGTTTTATTAATTGATTTAAGAGTTATATCATAAGTGTATGGTCAAATAACTAAAAATAAAATAATTAAAAAATTTATTTCACGGCTAGTCTTTTGAGAAGGCTATGATGTGTCTTATCGATTATTTAACTAAAAACTAAATTTTCATTACATTACAGATGGCAACACGTTACTTTCGTGGTTGTCAAAATTTGCTTACAAGATTCAAATTTGTGTTAATAATATTATGACATTTTGGAATGTTTTACGTAGATAATCTTAAATGAATTTAGATAATTCTCAATGTTTATAGGAATAAGGAATGTTATTTGGAATATTCGCCTAAAAGGTTGGAGTTACGTAAAGAATTACGCAGGTGTTGCAGCTGTCGTCGGTGTAACGTCAGTATGACTAATTTTTTTACGTTTTATATTTTCGTGACATAATCTTCATTTATTTATGATTTTTGTAGATTCATTTAAAATAAATATATATCTACATCGTGTTATAATAATTTGTTTTAATTTATAATGTATAAAATTACATGTTTATCATTTTAACCTGTGACCTAATTTTTCGTTATATTGTGTTTTATGAACATTTAATTTGTTATTGTTAAAAAAAATGTTTATTTATTGAAATTTTATTTATTTATTATAATGTTCAACTAATTTCATTGTTTTCTATCGAAATGTACCAAGAAATGTATGCTATAACTGGTTTTGACACACAATTTAATGTTTTTGAATGTAAACACGAGATATAAATAGTATCTATACATCTGCTATTTGACACTGATAATGTAAAAAACTTCTGTCTGAAATAAAGAAATTTGACGATTTACATAAACATCAATATCATGTCGTTTAATATTTTATTGCAGAACAAATTTTAATTATTCTCTTATCACACAAATGTTCACAAGTTATTAATTGTATTATGTATTTTGCAGATGTGGGGGAGCTTGGTATGGAGTTTACAAAACCAAATGTGGTCTAAACAGTATTGTGGTCGGTCGAGCTTTGGATCGAGAACGTTCTGGTGCTCCAGAATATCTTTATTATAATGATCCCGCTCATGAGCAGTCACTAATTCAGTTCTTTCAGGATAAAGGATGGAGTGTTGTATGAATTTTATACTTTTATCATTATAGATTATTTGTGTTGTTTATTTAAAATAGAAAATATATTTTGGAAGTTTATTTATACAGATAAGTTAATTTTATTTATTTGATTTGTGTACAATAAACAACTCTTCCAAACTACCCAAGCACTACCCAAACTGTGGTGACACACATTGATTTGTGTACAGTAAACAACTCTTTAGCCCATTAGCCTCCTTTGAAATTTCGAAAAACTAGCTCATTTTGAAATTTCGAGAATCACTTACCAAAAGTATGAACTATTTATAGTAATTTTTATTAAAAAATTGAAAACGCACTTTGAGAAAATCAAAATGAAAAATTTGAATTGAGTTTCAAAAAAAAACTTTTTATCCCAAAGTATGTTGTGTTGTACATCACAAGAAAGAGCATTTAAAACTGAGTAAAATGACACCACTACCACCTCTCTAACTTAATTAGGAGAATAGCTATAGTGATTTCAAAATATGTCGGTTACGTTTTTTCTGCTGATTTTGGGATATTTTACATAGCCCTAATTTTGAAACCATTTTTGAAAAAAAAAGGTATTTTTCTTAATCTCTATTAGGACAAAATTTTTACCAAATTTCATCAAATTTTGAGGTGGTCAAGTAATTTTTTTGATTTTTGTGTGTTGATTTCATATGGAATGAGCTTAGATTATTTTACTTTTTAGTAAATTAATTTAATTTTGCACGTTTACACAATGCCTAAGCGTAGTGTCGGTGAATATTTTCACTTTGTATAACTTTTAGTATAAATACCGTTCGGCCGTGTATTTGAAATAAATAAATCAATTTTCAATATGATCAGATGAAAACTAAATTTATAAAATTTATTTGAAATAAATATGAAAAATTAAAAAAAAACCATATTATTAAAAATGCATTTGTGTGAGTACTGTGTTCGCCCCAACTTAAATTTACCAATTAATATTAATAATAGTATAATGTTTATGAGACTGCATGTTGTATGTAAAGGAAATAGAATAGTTATGTCAGTAAAGGGAAGTTAAGTATTCAGTTTATCAAATGTGGTATCTTACAAATTGAAGCTTTCACTCACACTTGTTGAAGAATAATATAAGTATATGATTGATGTTTATTGCAGTGGCCTCATGTTGGCAAGCTGGCCAGGAGATGGAGGAGGGCCGTCCTACGTCGCTTGCTGGAGGTGGCCAGAGATGGCGACACAATGGATCGTATGAGAGCCCTGAGACATCTCAAACACCAGCGACTCATTAAAGGTATTGTTAAAGCTCTACTGTGGCTATCGCAGGAAGTCCCAAACTAACCATTTTGCAAATCAGTTAGAAAACAAAGGCAAGAATGGAAGAGACTTCTTGATTCAGCTAAAGCACACCCAGGGCTGTCAAGCATATGATGGATGGATAGCTATCGCAGTACACACAATAATTTTGTAACAGAAATATGCCTTCAGCGAGGTGTCTTATATTGAGATTGCACAGAGTACTACAAAATAGAGTTAATAATGAGATCCCTATCAATTCAATTTTGAAAGTTCTATATATTGTAATACTGAAATTCTTTTCGCTTGAAAATAAGGAATTTTTACTACAGCCATCTATGGGTGAAATTATGAACAACAATCTTATTATTTTTTATTTATTTTGTTGTAACGCCATCCATTGAGAGAATTGGTTTTTTGTAAATAATGAAAGCTGCAATTCTTATATCTGAGGTGACAATGCATTTTTCGCATAGAAGTCACCCCTGAATTGCGCCAGACTTATAAGGTCATTTTTGTCTTATTTACCTACTTGTACCAATGTGTAAGTAATCGAATATTTTTATTATTGCATATGCGCAAACATTGGATTTTTTTCCCTGTCGGGAGTCAAAGATATTTTTTGACAGATTTTTAATTATCTCAATAGAGACGAAGTTGGAATATTTACTGTAGGAGAACCGGGAAATCAAGGCACCTACAGGGCTTACGACCTGTCATCGGCTGGTTTACGTGATCACTTTATGCGCTTGCGCAACGTTCACCAATTATGCCTTTTTAATGAGATCCCTATCAATTCAATTTTGAAAGTTCTATATATTGTAATACTGAAATTCTTTTCGCTTGAAAATAAGGATCTAAGAATTGCAGCTTTCATTATTTACAAAAAACCAATTCTCTCAATGGATGGCGTTACAACAAAATAAATAAGGGAGGCAGTCTTCCCTTCTGGCAATGTGTCCAAAGAATTGAAGGATACGTCTGTAACATATTGTCGATAGACGATCCTCGATCTTCAGCTCGTCTAGAATTGACACATTCGTTCTTCTGGCTGTCCATGGGATGCGCAACATACACCTCCAGCACCAAATTTCGAAAGCATCGATCCTCTTTCGCTCTGACTCCCTAAGTGTCCATGTTTCCACACCATACAGGAACATCGAGAATATCAGAGCCCTGATGAGTCTAGCCTTTGTGTTTTTCGTGATGGTCCTGTCCTTCCATACTCTTGTGAGCTTTCCCAGTGCTCCCTTCTGATATAAGCGTTCATAAATTATTCATATTCAATTAATTAGTTTGGACTACTTTGCTCCTTCATAGTCAACACAGTTGAACATGAGCATTTTTAAATTATGTATTATTAATATTTTCAATGTTAATTTTGTGGCACATTTAAACTAATTTATTAATAAGTTCTACCCAGAATAGCCACCATCCAGTGGCGTGCGAGGGGTCCTTCAGCTGGGTATACCCTAAAAAAACTACATCCTCTGTTTAGTCAACCATATCCTTTCACCTTATATTTTTCTTAACACCTGTATTGTACTATGCACATAGCACCATTTACACGCATTGCGTGAAAGTAGGAGCAAAAATCCAAATTGCATAATATTATAAATATTTCAATTCATTTCATGAATATATTTTTTTAAATATTTCCAATGCAGCCCTTTCATAACTAAAAGTTTTTAATAACTAACTGTAAATATCATGAATATTGTTAGTTAAAGTATAATTGCTCAGAATGAGAGACATCTATCGCTCCAACCATTATTACAACTAATTTACTTATTAATAAGCAATTGCTTTCATCCATTATTTGTTCATAGATGTCGTGATATATTAATTTATATATTACTCAAAAGTATTTAGGCAAAGGTTCTTTTTCTTATTATTTATGAATTCCTTACGAATTGTACATACCATTAGTTTATGAAATTCCTTACAAATTATACAAAACGTCATATTAAAATGTTTTCTTTACTTGCTTTTTTACAACGAAATCAAATTTTTAAATTGTTTTGAATTACGCGGCACATAATCTCGATTTTTGTATAAATTAAAAATGCAAAATACTAATAATATTTCAAATATTTTATGAAATTTAATTAGAAAAAATAATTATCACTGTCCTTTTTTATTTCCCGTCATTTTAAAGATAAACAATCTATTCGGTATGATTCGAATCAAAACAATTCAATATATTAGTGCCAAAATCTTGGCACTTAATGACAGTAATATAATCTAACAGTCGTTTTTTTGTAAAAATCTACCATGTTAAACCAAAATCAAACCAAACCATCCGAATATTCTTGCACCCATACATACAAACTGTTTAAGAATCTTCATACATTTTTTTTATTTTTGGATTTTGATAGTCATGCCAGGCATAGAGGCATGTATGGCTTGCACGCCACTGCCACCATCCTCAGTCATGAGGATAAGAACAAGAAAGATGTATTATTATTGACTTTGTTAAACTACTTAACTGGTAGATTTTTGTGAAAAAGAGTGTCCAAAACTTGACAGTTTTTTTTACATTTTATTAAAAAAGTCACGACGACGAACTGCGCACAGCTGAATTCTGTAAACAAATATGAATATGCATAAACACAATTTGTCATTACACATATATATTTCACGTGGGGAAATCACTGGTAAAGAAATCAAAACTCTGTTTGTCGTGGATTCTGGTTCGTCGTGAACTCTGGTTCCTATAACGGTCGGAATCTACGCTCGAGTTACACTTGGGCAAATCATTCAAGTGGTTAAACATACTTTACTATCTATCCCTATTCATAGTTCTGAAGTTTTTAGATCTTCATTTGAAGTACATTCAGCTAGACTATGGAATAGCCTAAGTCCTGATATTACGTCTTCTATCTCACTAAACATCTTTAAGAAAAGGCTAAAACAAAAATATTTATCTGACAACACCTGATTACATCTTCCTCTCCTCTTCCTTTCCTTATCCTTTAGTTTTCCTATCATTGCTATGAATTGTTCTTATATGCTGTCTTATTTGTTTTTTTTTTTTTTACTTTTCTTCTGCTATCTTTATTTATTTTGTAATTTGATTAACTTATTACCATAGTTCACACTGTTTTGTATATTTAACGTTTACTCTGGTTGGTTGGAAGAAATTGCCATTAGGCAATAAGCCCACCAGTGTACTTGCAGAAAGATTAAAATAAATAAAATTAATTAATTATTTTAAGTGACCAGTTTCAAGCAGTTGTATAAAATCAGTTGTCTTCCATACTGAAGAAGAAGCATTCGCTTTGAAACCAATCATATAAAATTGATATCATGTTGTTTTATTTTTTTTTTCGATAATGTAATATTTTGTTATTTTACAGAATGGGAAGTGACATGGGTGTCTCAGCGTCTCGGTAGTTCAGCTGCTGTGCGTCTGGCTCGAATGGGGGGAGGGCCACGTCTAGTTGGGGCTCCTCCCCTTCCTGTCAGTCTGCGTCGTCTCGCCCCCCACTTGCCCCTGGCTCGCCTCGCACAGTTGCACCCCAACCACCAATGTCTCTCAACGTTCCTGCAGAAACATTCCGATGCACATAGGGTAAGGTGATCAATTACTCACTGCACTGCAGGTCTGTTCTCGGGTCTTGTATAACAATATTTTTTATTTTATTTTTGTTTTAACTTTAATGCATATAATAATATCTGGTGAGAAATAATAATGATTGTTGCTAAACAAGTTCAATTCTGAGTTAACTTTTGTATTTTGCCAAGTTTCTTTTCATGTGAATAATTGTATTTTTTAATTAATACTGTGTAATTGTTGCTTGCATCACGAATAATAGGTATAGGTATATCCTTCTATATGTTAATTTCAATTAAATTTCTCTATTTAAATTTTCCAATTAACATATTTATTTCATTACTAACTGTAGTATCTAATATTTTATGACCAAATTTTCAACATCAATAGAGACGACGTTGGAATATTACAGGAGTACCAGTCTCATATTATATTACTGTTGAGACAGACAGAGATGTTGAGACAATCCATTGTTTGTGTACATGCAACTGTAAAAATATTCAATTTACATCTTGTATTATATGAAGGAAACACTCTTCATATTTAAATCAGAATCTTGAGCAATGTTAATTAATGGTAACACTCTCAGATTTTTTGTTAGCTAAAATATTTATACTTCTTCTTCTTCTCTTTTTCCTCAGCCTATTCCCTTCCACTCCTGGACGAAGACCTCAAAGAAAAAATATTTCAAACCTTATAATTTATTTTTAAAAAAGGACACAAAGTCATACACTCGGATTGTGATATATTATCTTTGCCAGCTTTTCTTCACTGTAGTTATTATTATCTATTATCTGAAGGTAAGGTAGCATTTCTTCTTACTTTAAATGGTGATGGGTGTTAAATGTATGAATAATACCATGACAGGATGTTCAGCAGCTAATGGACGCAGAAGGAGGCAGTGGAGGAGGCGCCCACCAGGCTCCCGACGAAGAGGAAGAACTTGCAAAAGCCCTGGCTGCTGCATTACACCACCTGGAGTCACCCAATTTTCAAGGAAAGTTGCAGGGGGCCTTGGAGTTTGCCCACGGAGGAGGTCTGGCCCTTGTGAGTCGTGCGGCAAGCTCCCCAGAGAGGGAACTCCAAGTGACCGCGGCCAAGATGCTTTTGTGTCTTGCACCATACCATACGCTGCTACCGATGATTCACAGAGCAGGCTAGTATTTTTTCATTACATAATATTAGAAGATAAATATAAATCTATAGAAGAAATTCCTGAAGAGTGGCAGCTGATCATCATATGTCCAATATGGCATCTCACAATTAAACACTGCATATAAAATACTAACAATCATATTTAAAGAAAGGATAGAACACTATTCAGAAACTAAAGGGAATACCAAGCTACTGATCAACTATTCACAGTGAGACAGATACTATCAAAATGCTGGAAGTTCAACGTTGAGGCCTACAAGCTAATTATATATTTAAACAAGTGTAAGACAGTATAAGTCGGGAAAAGCTCTATGAGATATTACTTATATACATTCCCAACGAGGCTTGTAAGATTAATGAAAACAACAATAAACAGTACAAAGTTAAGATAGGGGGTGAGATGACTGAGGGATTTCTAGTGTCTCAGGGTCTTAAGCAGGGTGATAGCTTGGCACCCACCTTCTTCAATCTAGCCATAGAGTATGTCATTAGGAAAACATCCATAGACACAAGCTCTACTATACACTACAGTATTATGGGCAGATCCCTTGCAGTCATTCGAGAAGTCTTTGAGCCACTCGAAACAACAGCAGGAGAAGTTGGTCTGGAGATGAGAAAGAAGAGAGAAGAAATTAAAATTAAACAACACAATGAAATAGACCAGATGATGATTGTCAAGGATATAAGATAAATCTCAAAGACAAATATGACTTTGAAACTGTTGAAGACTTCACATACCTGAGTTTCACTATTGACAGATAATGAGGGCACAACAGAAAGAAAAAGCAGACTAACAATTGGTTACAGAGAATTCTTCTCTCTTCTGCCGGTATTCAAACCAATAAGTGTCCATAGGAAAACAAAAATCACACTGTACAAGACAATCATTAGAACAGTTGTGACATATGGATGTGAAACTTAGATACTTATAGCTAGATCTGCTGAAATGCTGGACAAGTTTGAGAGATGAGTGCTTCGCAAAGTTCTAGGACCAGGTTCTGATGGTGACACCTGAGGATTAGATATATTGATGAGTTGTATGATATCTATAAGACTCCTAGGCTCTCTGTGCATGTCAGACTGAGCAGATTGAGACGGGCTGGACATGTATGGAGAATGTCACCACAGCGAATACCAAAAAGAGCCCTATGTGGACATCCAGGTGGAAGAAGTTGGAAGGGATGCTTCCCAACTAATTGCAAGTGCCGGGCAGAAGGGAGAGTTTCTGCATAAAATAGAAGAAGTTGGAGGCAAAGACTGACAGAGGCCATGGCTCAATATGGGATGTAGCGTCATTGAAGAAAAAGAAATTATAAAGCACTCAAATATTCCCCTAATTCTTTGTTTCCAGAGATCTTGGTCATTTATCTGCCCAAAAAATTACAAGATTAACATAACAAAGAGTAACATGCATCTCTTCACAGGTTGTTGGTCTTTCAAGTCCCAGCCTTTGATGTTTCATAATTTTACTTTATTTTATTTTATATTGCTTCTCGGGCAACTAACAGGTTCTATGTCAAATAGTCATTAAATATGCACCAAACAACAAATAGTCATATTATGGGCACTTATGAGATATTGATGCTGACGTCTCACAAATGCTGACTGAAAAAACAGTAAAAATATGTGTCACCACCAAAAGTCAAACTTGTAAACTTTGCCTCAGGAGTCAAGATGGTATACAAACAATTTTATTTATAAATATATGCCTCGTTTAATAGAGATTGCTATTGTTACCATCTACGCCACATACCATTTTTATTTACTACATTAAAGACTTTTACTTTAAATTTCCAACTTCAATATATGGCATATATGAATTTATACATATTTCTTTTTAGGCTTAATCCAGTGGTTATCAAAGTGGTTGGAGGGTGACGATGGTGAGTTGAGTTGTCTGGCAGGAGGTGCACTTGCAGGGATGGAGGGAGAAGAATGGGGAGGTACAGGGGAGATATACGGAGCGGCCGTGCAACTATTATATCCTATACATTTCACTAAGCTGCCTCCAAAAATGGATATTGTTACTGTGCATGGACTTTTAGGTATGACGATAATTTATTTTTAAAATCAAATGTGCGTTATAGATTTGTTGTGAAAACTATGGTAACTGTAGTGAATAACATTGGTCACAATCTAATTGATGATTGTTAGGAGAATCATTAAGCTAAATACTTTTTTTTTAAGATAAATCTGCCTTTCTTCACTATGAAAATCAGCAAACAAAATCTGTATAGTTTCTAGATAAATCACTGAATCCAATAAACCTAATATTGTTACTGATAATACCATGACCTTAATGTATGTTTAGTCACTACAAAAATCATTAGGCTACATCTGTTTTGTTTCCAGTAGATATAAGGAAGCTAGATATATCTATGTTATTCATGATCAAAAATAATTCTTCATAGACTATTCAAATGATGTTTTTGCCAGATACTTGAATAAAATAATATTTGTTTATTTATTAGAACCAATCTATGTTTTGTTCCTAGGAGAACCATTTGTAACATGGCGACAGAGAGATAAAGAAAATAATGGCAAAGATGCTGTGGAGTGTAAGGATACTTCATGGACTATGGATGGTGATGATGATGACGAGGATGAAGAAAACTTTGGTAACTACAGTCATCATCATTATTGTTCAACCCTATGTGGGACCCGGCCTCCTCCAGAATCCTTCTCCAGCCGACCCTTTCCTCCGCTGCTCTCCTCCTTTTTACTATTCTGATCACCCTTATGTCGTTTTCTGTTTCAAATGCCAAATATATAATAATTTAAAAGTTACAATTTTTGGAACAATACCATGAATTGCAATTAATTTAAAATTTGAATATTATTTAGTTCACACAAATCATTTAATAACATTATAAAATAATTTATATATTTTTATACTAAACTAATGTTTATTGTTTCAGTGGAGAGAGAATATGAATTTGTTTTTCGTGATATACCAGAAACTGCATTGAGAGATTCTACATCCACGGTCCTCAGTCACAAGTATTTTGAAATTTACTATAATTTATCTCCAATTTACAAATTCGTTAGTTGTTATGTATTTAATTTTCAACTACAAAAATAACATACTACACCAACTGTTTTATTCAGTTTTAGTGAATTGCATTGCATTTAAATAAAATAATAATCTGAAAAGTTCTCTAATCCAAAGTTCTTCAACTTGGGTTTCAAAAAAGTTTCAATGGTTCCTATGTCTATTACTGCAACTAAATTCAACAATTCTTCGACCACTTTTCATATACACTGCCTGAAAAAATATATATTTTATCTTGTTACAGAGGAGAAGTAGGACTTGGTAAAATAGAAAGAGAAGAATTAAGTAAACAGACACGTTGCTGGCCAAGAGACTGGCTACCACAAGACTGTCCTAATATACGGTAACTTTCTGTCTTTGTACCCCCAAGAAAATAATGTCATATTTATAAAAATTAGAGTTTGATTAGCCCTGTATAATGATTCATGATGGTTCCGAGGGCATCGATACCTTAACCTATGGGAAGGTGCGCCCTAAAATGTTACGCTGTTTCAAATGTATTTTTTATGAAGAGTAATATTTTGAAATAAAAAATTATTAAAATAAATAAAATGACATTTATTCTTCCATGGCATCTTGAGAAATGTGTCTTTCGTATCTTATATCGCACATGAATGTCACATGCTCGGTGCTAAGTGCCTTTAAAATATATGTCTTTTTTAGTACAAATAGCTTCTTTATATACTTGAGACCCGTATATTATGTTATGCAAACAAATTGGTCGTGAAATATACTCAAAAAAGAAAACCCACTTATACTCAAAAAAGAAAAAAATCTCATTGACCATCTAGAAGTGATTCTTCCAAATGAGAAGTTTTCTTTCTTTTGGTCTACGACATCCACAACACCAATTTTCCTTATGCATGAGTTATTGTGTAGTCCTATTTTCACTTTCCTATCTTTTTGTTCGTGTAACCCGTAATCTGTAGTTTTATCAAAAACAAATTTGTCTATTTCATTGGAGTTGTAAATTTCGGAGTACATGCTTTCAGGGTCTATACAAGGTCTATACCATCAGGATCCAATATCTTTTCTTCATCTATACTAAGTTTTTCTAGCTAAGCATGTATGTGAAGATCATCCATCTTGCTATTTATATTTTTTTATTAAACTTCATGTACATTATAATGTGTACAATGGCGGATTTATTGCCACAAGGCAATTTCTTCCAACCAACCAAAGCAACGTGAGGTCATAAATAGTAAATTGGTATGTACATTAAATTTATAACAAACGAAAAGAATATTTAGATTGTATGTTAGTTTGTGAAAGTTTAAATGGAATAAAACAAGAATAATAATTTAAAAATTTGATTATTAAAAAAAAACTCCTTAGGCGTGTAATGAGAGAAATGCCGCATTTTACACATGACCTTCATAAAGACATGCCTGCTTTGTGGCAGTGGCACTTAGGGAGCGTTATTTGGATCAGGAGTAAGAGGGTGAATACTTGGGAAGGTACTGAGAAGCTTACGATGATGTGGTGTCCTAACATTGAAAAAATTGCAGTTCATTTTTGTATGAGAAAAATGCTCATAGTGTGCCTTCTCACTGCTATATATGTAATGAATTAATTAAAGACGAAGTCATTCTCACAAAAAGATATTATATAATATTAAATCAAATGAATGAATGTTCATTTAAGATAATTACTGTTAGGTATTTATTTCATGTTTTGAATTTATTTAATTTTTTTTATGCTTTGTTTACTGAATGAATAATAATTACAAAGGTACAAAATTACAATTTCTACGTAATTTATACCTAATTATATATTTTTTTTCACACACTTGGATATTATACTGCCTCGCTAGACATAGTATGTTCTGAGGCAGTACTAGTTTAAAATTGCTATGGCTACTCTGCGATTCTAAGATTTTTTTCTTCACATTCTTCCATCCACACAGGACAATCACAACCAGGATGAAAAACTCTAAATGTCAAGAAATCCAAGAGTACCGAAGTAGATAATAATCAGATAATCTCTACCAATCTATCATGCGATATATTTCGTTCAATGTCCGCCATTACTTTATTATACAGCCTTGGTGCTAAGAAACAATATTGGCGCTGTGCATGTGTAGTTCTTGGCTGTAAGAGGGTATTATTTTCTGCTTTTTTATAATGTAATAACTTTACTAATATACAGGTAGCTGCTTCAGAACAGATTCTTTTTCTAGTCATGCTTATAAAAGATAGGTATTTTGCTAAAAAATAAATAAATGTGCCCACCAACACAAATCTATATATTATGTTCTTTATATCCTTATCTTATTATGAGAAGATCTCAAAATATGAGTTGTCAAAAGTAATTTATATTGTTATTAGGGTTTTAGGTGTAAGTTACGACACGGTGATGACAGAATGGGGTTCGGGTGAATGTGTGGCGGAGGGAGGTGGAGGTCTGGAGAGAAGGGCCAGAGAGTTGGGGCAAGCTCTACGCCGTGCTGGGGTCGGGACTCGCCCAACTCTGTGGGTTGCACATTCCATGGGAGGATTACTAGTCAAACAGATGCTTGTTCATTGTAAGTTGAAATTTATGTTTTTATCAAAATAAAAAATGTTTTGATATTTTACTTCAAATATGGTTAATATATATTTTTTTCTTTCATTCATGGAAATCTCATGTCTTCTCAGAAATAACAAGAAATATTAATGCAATATATGTTATGTTGTGTATGTAGTATTAAAATTCTCATGTTATTGTTTTTGCATTATATAATTACAGCTTTAGAATCAGATGTAGAAAGTGAAAAGCAGATGGCGATAAACACTAAGGGAGTTGTCTTCTACTCCACACCACATCACGGGACAAGAGCTGCGCATGCTTTGCTGTGGCCATCTCGAGAGGTGCAAGATCTCAGAGAAGGTTTATATATTTTCAATATTACTATTTACGTGGTTCCTAAATACAAAAATCTAATTTTTGATACTCTCAGCTCAATTCACCGAACAAATCTTAACTCCTGTCTCAGTTTAGTGTTTATTTTATATTTCATTAACATTTGTAGACAGTTTCCTTTAAATTATATCCGTGACTTTATCAAAAGTTAACTGTACAAAAACAATGGTGGCTTATGGAATGGTTTCGTACATGATCCACTCTTTGATTTGAGCTTCAAATGGATACTTTGTTGACATTTGATTTGATGTACCTTAATGAAAGTGTCCATTAAGTGTGATGACATATATTTTTTATTGAATTCCCTTTCATTGTGTATCTCAACAGATAGCAGTGCGTTGAAGCAATTACAGCAAGTATGGCTGAAGGGAGGTTGGAGATGTGTCTGTTTAGCCGAAGGTCGCCCCACTAAACTTTTGGCCGGATTCCCTCGTCTTCTGCTAGTCCCACCTTCCTCTGCAGATGCTGGCGTTGGCCCCTGTTACACTCTGCCACTCAACCATCTGGATATATGCAAACCTGCTACTAGGTTATATATTGTTTTATTTTATTTAACCAAAACTAGACAATCCATGTACTTAGATACATTTTCACATGGGAGAAGTAAAAAAATCAGGCATTCATGTAACATAGATTCTAAATATTCTGTCTTATTGCAAATATGATTTCTGTTTTATCAAAAACGTATGACTTTATATTGGTATCTGAGTGTAACTCGGGACACAGTAAAATGGTGACATTTATTATTGTTGAAAATAATTTAATATTGTGTTTTTTTTTATTTAGAAAGATACAAGATCATTTTCTGAAAGCATTTATGTAATTGATTCTACATAATATATATACATATACTTTTAAATTTATAATGGAGTTCTACAAAATAATAAAAAATAAGTATAATGTGATTAAATGATAAATTATTTGGAAAGAGAGTATAATTTTCATAATTCATTGTTTTAATTTTTGTTTAGGCATTCATTTATTTACCGTCAAGTGGTAGAGATGGTTCAACATGCAATGGGAGAAAGGTGTTGCTCTCAAGGATGTATAGAATGTGAGAATATAGGAAAGAGAAGGGATAATGTTTTCAAACTCATCTACAAAAGATTCTTTCCAAAGAGAGCCCAAATGACATCCAAGGACTGCGCCAAACCAGACAATTCAGTACAAAATAGTGATAAGGTAATAAATAAAATCATAATCATTCACAATTACAAGAAGCTGTTTTCAAGAAGCTTCTGAAGTCACACTTCCTATACACATATCTATAATCAGGCCCAGGATTAATTAAGAGAGGGGGTGTTAATGTATAAATAACACAGATATCTGGTGAACTATCAATAATCAAAACGTTCCATGCATTCTTTCTTAATTCTTTAGCTTGATAATAAATGTAATAATAGAAAAGTTATTGTACTGATCTGTTCTTCAAACAACATAGTAATGCAATATATTTATGTTATTGTTAGTTATATAATACCAGAAGTCTGAATAAGCTGCTCTTTACATAAACGTTTGTGACTCCAGATATAAGCTCCAATTTCACCTCATCTCAATCACTTTTATAACTTATGAGTTTATGAGAGATAGACGCTGAACAACTTTGTAATTGTGACTCAAAATAAGACAGAATCATTAAGTTAGCAGACCGGCATGCCACGCAACACTCATTCTAGAACTTATTTTAACAATTTTATTTTTTATTAAAATATTATGTATTTATCTAAAATTAGCTAATAATCAGACACACCATTATCCATTGTGTCCGCCGTGTATTTTTTTTCATGAGGTTGAAATTTTCGATTTAATTTATAAAATATACTTTTCATTTAGATCAGCGATTCTTAACCTCGGGTCGCGACCCAAATTCGGGTCACGAGAGAATTTGAGATGGGTCGCGGGAAATCCCCAAACGACTTTAATGAAGAGGTTAAATTTCTTTTTTCGATACATTTTTAATATTGAATATTTTTAATTTTGATCAATAGGTCGATCGATGTCACTTCGCTAGAAGATGGTTTTTAGTTCGTTGTACTCACGCAATGGTATACATCTTCTGTTTTATTATACTAAGTTTTAATAGGAGGGTGACTGGAGGGGAAGCATCGACAACTGGAAACTCATATTTTAATTTTATACCCCACGTGACTCAATGTATGAAAACTGAATTGAGTTAAATTCATTAAAGGAGCATTATCCAACAAATTCACATTTTTTTAAAGGATAATAACCCGAAGCAAACATATCCACTCAGACAATTTCTGTTGTACCCAGTACAAGCTCTATTAAAATATGAATTTAGTATGTAATTTGTTCTAGAAGATTCATTATAAAAGAGAGACTGGTTTATAGTTCTTCTGAGTGAACAGTCTTCGGAGTGAGCTCATAACAGACAGGGGTGTACTGTGTACTGTGTACTGTGTCAATCTTACCGTCAATAATTTAATTACTATTTACAATTTTTTCTCTCTTTTCAGAGTGATTCCTTGTCAGAGAGTGAAATGGCATCCAAGGGATGGTGGTTGAGTATCATGTCTTATTAAAATAAGTTTTATATTTATTAATTATGTTTTAAACAAAAACAAAATTTGTACTTAATAAATTATTTATTTCAATTTATAAATATTTTTTTTAAATTCATACATATTTTATTTGCACTGGATTTTAAAATATTCAATTTTGTATAAATATATATATATTTACAAAACAAAAAATAATACTGCATGGTGCACAATAAATATGGATACAAATAAATAAAATAACATTTTTATAAATAAACTGTAAAAATATAAAATTAAATTTTCAACAAAATAATATAATTTGTGTTATGTACAAGTTGACTTAGCTCTTTTGATTTTAATTTAATTAAAATATATGACATTTTTTGTGCATAATAATATATCATTGAAAATAATCGATAAATCTTCAGATAAGAACAAATATTAAAAGCACACACATTCAAAAATAAGAGCAATGAATCTCCGAAACACACATTTTTTTAAAGTACAAACAATATTTGACACAAGACTGTGGTGTCAAGAGGAGACATAGCATTTTGGAAGGAGTCCATGTGTGATAGATAATTTTATAATAATAATCTCAAATGAATATAAATAAATATTAAGGTATCAGTCTCCAATTTAAAATATCTACTATAGCCAATTTTATAGATTTTAAAGAATTTTGATATTAATAAAATCATTTAAGGGGGGGACTGCTGCCAACGTACCAACGTAAAGAAGACAAAAATATCTAGAAAAATACGATGTGACGTTGCATTAATGCTTCAGGTTTAGAAAATAAACCTAAAAAACATTTATTTTCCATTCAGCGCGCCATTGTGAAATATAAGTTTTTTTGGTTTATCAACTTAACCTGATGCATTAATGCAACGTTACATCGTATTTTTCCAGATATTTTGATCTTCTTTTATTTATAAAAAAATATAATGCTCTATACCTTATAGTTTTTTAGAAATTTAAGATAAATGTCAAAAATTGGGGTATGCTTATTATTTTCCTACAAGAATATATACAGAACATAATTAAAAATTAAGGTATATTTTTATTTATTAATATCCAAACTAACTAGGTTATTTTTTTCAAAATGATTTGTTTTGTAGTAATGACGCAAATTCAAATTGAAAAAATAGGTACGTTGGCAGCAGTCCCCCCCTTAAGTTTTGCCAATCAAAGTTATTGACTTCCCGTGTTCATATTTTGGAAGAATATTTTATTTAAATATTAAGTAACTAGTTGTTTGAAAATTACATAATAGGCGTGATGACAGTATGAAAAAATCATTGAAATTATAATTTTATAAAATAAAATAGGTTATAAAGATTTGAAAAAATACATTTCTTTTCATTTTAAAAGAGCGAATAATATTAATATTATTAAAATAAAAATACAAAATATGTAAGTCCGCCATTTTATGAGAAACACCAATCAGAGTGAATCAAAATATTATGACGTCACAGTTTCAATACAATATATATGAAATTACTTTGCATCGAAAAAAGACTTTTGCTCATCAGAATTTAGAAATGTAAAAACTTACATATAAGTGTATTTTTATTATTCTATGCATATAAGTACTTCATTTATTTATAATTTAAATACAACTTACATCTCGAAAATCGATAAAATATGTTCCTTCTTCTCTCTACATTATGTGTTCATAAACTAAAAGCATACCTACGCGGTACTGTGGTAGACATGACATGTGTAAAGCTGCGTTGCACCGCTCAATTGCGTCGATTCTGTTCACTGCGACGGGTGTGTTACCTCACTCCTTCGAAAAGTATTGGCTCACGGCGCAGTGAGTCGTGAGTGCTAGACAGGGAGAATGCGAACCTTGATGCGAACAGTGTTAGGGTATTGAGTTATTGAGTTGCCTGCTTTTTAACCGACATACTATTACGAGTAGAATCGGGAAAGTTGTGATATTTTTAAACATGTAGGTACATGAAATATAATGAATACAATAATAATCTTTGCTTATATAAAATACAATACCTGCATATTATACTTTTATTATTATTTTTTAACTAGGTTAATGACCCGGCGCAGTGAATAGGCGTGATGAGAATAAGAAAAAATCATTGACATTATGATTTTAAAAAATAAAATAGGTTATAAAGATTTAAAAAAATGTATTTATTTTCATTTTAAAAGAGTGAATAATATTAATATTATTAAAATAAAAATACAAAATATTATAGACCGCCATTTTATGAGAAACGAGAATCAGAACGAATCAGAGCGCATGACGTCACGATATTCTAGGTCCACGTCCAGTGTTGCCGATTTCAGGAAATTCAGACTTGCGTCGGCACTTAATCGGGAAACGCTTTAATTCGGCACTTTTCGGGATTAGAATGTATCAAAAAAATTATATATTTTTGTTTATACTAGATGTATTAATTTTGTATTTTTTACGTCTAAATAAAAGTAACTATTATTATTATTAGTAGAGGAGTCAACATTTTTAAGAAAGGATTTAAGCCGAATACTACTCTATGCCGAGATACAAATGGTGACATCATAGCGGATGCTAACAAGATAAAGGACAGATGGAAGGATTATTTTCAGCAGCTACTCAACCCACACGCAAACACAGGAAACCAGCCAACAGCAATTATACCACCAGAGGAAGATCAGGAGGTGAATCCACCAACCCTGACAGAAACAAAGCTAGCAATAAAGAAGCTCAAAAATAATAAGACACCCGGGGTGGATAATATCGCATCTGAACTGATAAAGTATGGCAGTGAACACCTACATAGGTTACTTCATCAGCTAATAACTAAAATTTGGCGTATAGAAGAAATCCCTGAAGAGTGGCAGCTGAGCATCATATGTCCAATACACAAAAAAGGAGACAAACTCAAATGTGAAAATTATAGAGGCATCTCACTATTAAGCACTGCATATAAAGTACTAACAATCATATTAAAAGAAAAGATAGAACACTATTCAGAAACTATCATAGGGGAATACCAAGCTGGGTTCAGAAGAAACAGAGCAACTACTGATCAACTGTTCACAGTGAGACAGATACTGTCAAAATGCTGGGAGTTCGACGTTGACGTATACCAGCTATTTATAGACTTTAAACAAGCGTATGACAGTATAAGTCGGGAAAAGCTCTACGAAATATTACTTGCTTTTAAAATTCCAACGAAGCTTGTAAGATTAGTGAAAACAACAATGAGTAGTACGAAATGCAAAGTCAAGATAGAGGGTGAGATGACTGAGGGGTTCTTAGTATCTCAAGGTCTTAAGCAGGGCGATGGCTTGGCACCCACACTCTTCAATCTAGCCCTAGAGTTTGTCATTAGGAAAACATCCGTAGACACAAGCTCCACTATACACTATAAGAGTAGCCAAATAGTGGGTTATGCGGATGACCTTAATATTATGGGCAGATCCCTCGCAGCTATTCGAGAAGTCTTTGAGCCACTTGAAACGGCAGCAGCAGAAGTAGGTCTGCAGATCAATAAAAATAAAACAAAAGCAATGAAACAGACCAGAAGCGCAAACCGTTGGCAAGGAAACACAATACATTTGAAACACAATTATGACTTTGAAACTGTTTAAGACTTCAAATACCTGGGTTCCACAATCAACAAAGATAATGAGGACACAACAGAAATAAAAAACAGAATAACAACAGGTAACGGAGCATTCTTCTCTCTTCTACTGGTGTTCAAATCAAGAAGTGTCCATAGAAAAACGAAAATCACGCTGTATAAAACCATTATTAGAACAGTTGTAACATATGGATGTGAAGCATGGACACTTACAGCCAAATCTGCTGAAATACTGGACACGTTTGAGAGACGAGTGCTTCGTAGAATCCTAGGACCTGTGCCTGATGGTGACGCCTGGAGGATTAGATACAATAATGAGCTGTATGCTATCTACAAAACTTCCAGGCTCTCTGTGCATGTCAGATTGAGCAGATTGAGATGGGCCGGACATGTACAGAGAATGCCACCACAGCGAATACCAAAGAAAGTTCTGTGTGGACATCCAGGTGGAAGACGAAAGGTTGGAAGACCGCGGCTGCGATGGGAGGACGAAGTTGGAAGGGATGCTTCCCAACTACTGCAAGTGCCGGGCAGTTGGAAAGTTGCTGCAGAAGATAGGAGAAGCTGGAGGCGAAGACTGACGGAGGCCAAGGCTCGATATGGGCTGTAGCGCCATTGAAGAAGAAGATTATTAGTAGTAAACATACAAAGTAAATATAAGTTATTTCATTTCAATAAATATCATTTTATTATTTCACTGGTGCTTACATAGTTTAAGCAATTTCTTTTTGTTTGTATCTTTGTTACTAGCCCCTTCACTAGGCATGGCCTGTGCTAAGGTAAGCTAGTTTTATGTTATTGTCTATTACGTCGTTTATTTAGTAAGTATGTAGGTATGTCGGTTAAAAAGCAAGCAACTCAATACTCTAACACTGTTCGCATTCTCCCGGTCTAGCACTCACGACTCACTGCGCCGTGAGCCAATACATTTCGAAGGAGTGACTTAACACACCCGGCGCAGTGAACTGGGTCGATGCAATTGAGCGGCGTAACGCAGTGGTGTTACACAGGCCTAATGCCTAATACGCGGGAAACTTAAGATGGTGTATTTTGACGTTTGGACATTCATGAAGTTTTTTTTATGCTTATTGCCTTATTAATGGTAAATATTTTGTAAATGAATTATAGTATTGAGAGCTAAACGTGGGGGAACAAATACTGTATTTCATTGTAAACGCATACTTAATAAAATACACTTTCTGGGTCTCGCCGTGCCAAATTTAACCACTTATTTCTCGTTTATATTCGTGTGGGACGAAAACAAATACCTCAGTAAGTGTTTTTTTCGACGTGTTTGTACATTTTGGGACCGCACAACACTTATGCACTTTTGAATTTATTTTAAATACACAAATCGTTTTAGAATACATATAGTACATATAGTAGTGATATGCGGTTTACGAAACCGTGACGTCACCGTCAGCTCCGACGGACGCCATTACACTGCAAGCGTTTTTTGACGTAAATGTCAAATTGGATTTTGAAATGGCAATTTTTGCTACTTTTATGTAGAAATGTATATATATTTGAAAACAGTGGATGCGTAAAAACATCGTGAGATAGTTTCTCAAAATTAGTCATCATGCCTATTAAGATACTCTGACTATCATCTATTGAGAAATAGTGTAAAAAATGAAAGCCTTTACCTTCATATTGTGAGTATAGCAGTACCTCCCATCTCTTAGCTTTACATTTTCAAAGGGCACAATAATAATAATATACACTTCCTTACACCCTGCGCAAGTGGTGAGTGTTTATTACCGTTTGGCAATTTCTTTCATCTAACCAGTCCAGTGAAGCAATATTTGCATGATAAATAAATTTCTCTGGTGCGGGGATCGAATCCAGGATGCCCGCACAAAAGCCAAACGGCTTACCAACTTTGCCACGGCGGTCGGCATTTACATAATAGAGATCACAATGCAATGTTTTTGTGTTATACATAACATGTAGGTGAATGTAGTATTTTAATTTTGATAAGGGAAATTAAAATAGAAACAGTTTTTTTATATATCAACTAGTATCATACATTCATGATATCAACATATAAGATGACAATATTCTTTCTAGATTTAGTATTCATGATATTGAAAATATGGTGTCATGAAATATTATATCATTTTAGTTGAATTACATTAAATTAAAATAAAAAAATTGTGTAAGTAACATGAATAACACGTGTAAAAAATATTTAATTATAGATATTATGTATGTAAATTTTGTGTAATTAATGTTTATATAATTATATGTACAAAAGCTGACTATCATAAATTGCACAACCATCTATAAATAAATAAGAATATAATTAAAGCAGATTTGTTAGTTATCATAAGACATAAAACAATAAATAATATCAATGATTCAACAAACTTAAGTCCAAGATTTGTTAACCTATTCTTGTAACGGAAATTCCATTGACATAATGGAATCATTTTCCATAGAATTATGTGACCTTGTGAGCAATCCTGAATTACCCATCAAAGCAAAATCTATGTCTTCTAAATCCTTGCCGTGCCTGAAAAAAAGGATAAATATTAGAATTTTGAAGACCAGAGAAGTGATCATTTTTTAACAATGCAGTTATATTGATTAAGTATTTCCATATCTACAAAACAAAAATGAATTTATAATTGTAACGATTTTAAAACAATTTAACTTTTATGAACTAAAGGTGGTAACAACATCTTTTCAAAATAAGTAGTAATAAAAAAAAACTTTAAAAACACACTAATAACAATATAATGTTTGCAAACTATTATAAGTGATAGAACTTACTTTGCATTAGAAATACACTAACCAAATTACCAATAAAAAAATAAACTAAGAGTATCGTCAATTCAATGTGTGTCACTATGAGTGTTTGATAAAATGTACAGTTGGATAATCCGGGTTAAAATATGATACATATAGGCAAATTTTAAAATATTTTACATAAAAGCAAAGAAAACAATAACGAAATGGTATAGTTATCGCCTGTAATTATTAAAACTCCAAAATTTAATAAAAATAAAGTTACCGTGTTTGAGGGCGTACTGAATCACTGTCACCATCTCCCAGTAGACTGTCAGACTCATCTGTGGCACTTAATGACATCTGAGACCCTGGAGGAACAAAATATTTACAATCTTTAAATATTCATTTGAATTTCCATATTCAAATCTTTACATGTAAGAGCTTGCATTCTAGTAAAGAGCAATATGCTATATTTTTACCGAGTATCTTTTCGTATCATATAAGATACAAAAGAGAAAGGCAATCGTGGTTTCACTGGGTTCACGAATCCAGGCCCACGATCACAGGCGACCAGAGTACCAGCCAGAATAGGCGAGCCACATGGGCTTGCGACCATGTATACGATTGTGTATTTTGAACATGAATTGTAAATAAAATTAAAAAAAAAAACAAACATAATTGTTTTATAACACTTTGATATTTAATTTTTAAATGTAAACAATCTCATACGTTGAAAAATTATATCTCATACATTAAAAGAATGAATATATCCTTGTGAAAAGTACATATACATTCCCTAAATATAGCATAAATGCTTGTGCAAACAAAATCGGTCGAGGCAGCTAGGGTGGGGTTCCAACTTGTCATCACTTAACCAGTGAAATGTCCGCTCTGCCACTAAACCATCTCTGTCTTAATTATTGAGCCTATTCGCATTGCAAACAAATATGTTTAGTAAAAATAACTAATAGTGAGTATATAAATGTAGACAACTCCATGACTCACTTTTTGCACGGAGTACTACATCTAGTATATTATAATAAAAATCTATGATTTTAATGAAAATCTATGGTTAGGAGATATTATTTAAAATAATATTGAATTCATTTATAGCTACTGGCAATACAGACAATACAAATTGCAGTGTAAATAAAATTTATTCAAAAATGTGAAGGGAGTTCTTTTTCTATGAACAATTAAAAAAGGTCATTCCACACAAACAATAAAGTATATTCTATGCTTTTTATTATCAATCTCATTGTACCTAAATGATAAATTTAAAAGGAAAAAAAAGTGTATGGAAGCAAATCTGCGAGGCTGATTCTCATAAAATCTACAAGCAGGCAATATAAGCCCAGCAACTACAAAACATGTATTATATTAAAATAAATAAAAACCATTTTTGATCAATAAATACTTTAAAATCCGGTGAGGTAAAACTTCAACACGTGCATCAAAAGATTAAAAATCTGTATTGTCGTAGCCATTTATTAACATAAATTATTACATTAAAAATACCTAACCCTTTTTAAAATCACTGTTTAAACTATTGAATATAGCGATAATAATTATACCTAACTCAATATATGAGTTTGTCACAATATCTATAATACGAGTTTGTCATAGTATCTAATATATGAGATGATTATCACAATAACCGTCACAGTATCCAATGTACGATTTTATTACAATAACCACCATGGTACCCAATATATGGAATTGTCACAATAACCATCACAGTATCTGATATATGATTTTGTCACAACCACCATGGCACCTAATATATGGGATTGTCACAATAACCGTCACAGTGTCTAATATATGATTTTCTCACAATAACCACCGTGGTATGTGGGAAGAGAGTTTGATCCATCATGGTGAAGCCCAGGTGTTTTACACTGATGTGTCAAAACTGGAAGGTAAGGTGGGCCGGAGGAGCCATTTCGGAGCAATTTGATACTAATATTTCTTTCAGGCTGCCTGACCACTGTAGTGTTTTTCAAGCAGAGATCTTGGCAATCCAGGAAGCAGTAGAATGGATACAAGGCAACGCAGTGTCAAACAGCATTGTCTGTATTTTCACAGACAGCCAAGCGGCTATTAAAGCCTTAAGGGCGAAGTACGAATTCTAGAGTGGCCCTGAACTGCCGCAGCATCTTAAATAAGGCAACGGGGTGGTTCAATCTACATATCACGTGGGTGCCGGGTCACAGTAACATAGCAGGGAACTGTAGGGTAGACGAACTCGCCAGAGCAGGTACCTTGGTATCTCTAGATAATATCAAACACAGACCTGGAGTCCCCATG
Source organism: Molanna angustata (assembly GCA_963576475.1). Taxonomy (NCBI): domain Eukaryota; kingdom Metazoa; phylum Arthropoda; class Insecta; order Trichoptera; family Molannidae; genus Molanna; species Molanna angustata. Next base: position 41,973,130 of record OY754968.1, read on the forward strand.
GCAACATGTAAGCTCCTGGGTCAGAGAGAAAATGTCTGCTTGTGCTAACCAGAGGTCGTCTGAGGAAAGCACATGCTCCATTACCAAACAAACATGGCCAAAATATGACCTCAGAAGAACCAGAGAGATAATCTTATTCAGAAGAGACTCACTCGCCAGAGTCATATTATTATTAACGGGCAATGGCTCATAGGGAAGCATGCCAAAAGGCTAAGGCTGGAGGCATATGATTACTGCAGAGCATTGCCAGGACGAGGAGGAGGAGACGGTGGTCCACTTCCTTTGTCACTGCCCAGCTCTCTCTAAAGGAGAAGCTCCTTGAGAAGTTTCTTGTATGATGATCTGATTGACATAGCGTTGGCTGACATCGGAGACATTATGATATTCATTAGCCACTCAGGCTGGATGAGTAAGGGGAAGGACAGCCTCATTTTTGTTATCACAAAGGGCCAATTGGCCTAATTATGTTCTCCTTAAGAACTGCCAAAAAATTTGATATTTTTAGTATTTTTGCTATTTAAGTGATTGTACATTTTGATTATAAACAGTCAGGGCTAAATAATATTACTAATCCTCTTTACTTTAGACATTAATGGTTATTCTTTCTGGCACCTTGATTTTGAAAATAAAGAAGTTTCTTTAATTTCAAAATAACGGTGCCAGATAGGATGAATTTTAATTATTAAGATCATCACATCTGTACGAGTCTGAAGCATGTTACAATTCATAATGGATTTTAAGTTGAATGAAAAAAAGAAAACTTGATTCCAAAACATCACAAATATGTACTAAGTATATGTTTCTCTTAAACTTATGCAAATAACAAAATAAGAAATCCTGTTTATTGACAACACACGCATTTACAGCAATTGATTGGTTTTACAAGCAGTCATGTGATCAACGAATGCAATCTCTAGCTTAGTCGTTACAGTAACTAATATATGTACTGGTAAAACTAAAAAATGAAATGTTCTATGAAAATTTACTGTTCCTTATTACGGGACTCTAAAATCAAGAACAGTCACTCGTAATAGTGACTGCATTCAATGCTCACATAAACAAATTGATTTGTGCTAGAATAAAATCATGCTTCACTCCATCCATGAATGTCTGTAATAAAATGATATACCTGTATAAATATTCTTAAACGTATCACAGTTTGTGTGGAAGACCGTGTTTCTCAAAACGAATCCCTTCTCTGTTACCTCACTTTAACTCTCGGAATGTTAATCGTTTTTCTATGGATTTTTTTTGGCACTGGAACCAACGATATACATTATCGTTTCATAGAACTATTACAGATCTAAAGTTTTGATTGGACATCCCTAGTTTCGATTAATCATCACTCAGTTGTGGAAACAAAAAAATCCTTCAAATATATTGACAACATTCACAAAATAAATATGAGTTAACGTGTTTGTTACTTCATTCAAATATATATATACATCCTTTTCTATCCAAGGGAGGAGTAAATAAGATATAACAAGTCAAATAGTGACTTTTATCATATTGTATAATTTTTTTCATATTGCTTGGGTTGATTAGAGAGATTGCCTCATGGCAATAAACGGTGACAGGAAAGTTATTCGAAAAACAATTATTCGAATGCTCAATTTTACGAAAATCAATTTTACGAATGGCAATTATTCGAATCACATTTTTTCGAAAAACAATTTTCCGAACACACAATTATCAGAATTTACAATTGTTCGAATTTTTATGACGTCATGTTGGTAATATTGTGAAAGGAATAAACCATAGATTTTTATTATAATATACTAGATGTCGTAGTTAGCAAATTTTGTATGAATAGAAAACAAATGACTCACTTTTTGCACGGAGTACTACATCTACATAGTATATTATGTATAATAAAAATCTATGGAATAAACAACATGGCGACGCACCGCGCTGTCAGATATCCTAGGATGTACACCTATTTTTTAAACCTAAACCTACAAAACTTTGGTAAAAATAGGTTGGTTAGGTTTGTTTGTAGTCATAATTGCGACTGGCGTGAGCCAGTTGCATTATATATTTAAAAAAGTAACTATAATATTAAAATAAAATAACTAAATTGGTGTGAATACTAGATACACATAAACTGGTGTACAAACTAGGCTATCCCGCGCTGTCAAACATGAGTTATTAAAAATGTGCAAACATACGTAGGTACCCAACAATAATACAACAAGTAATAATAGTCTTCATCGAATATATTTTACTGGCAACAAATATGTCAAAGGAGGCAACATAATGACACAAAAATATATTAAATTCGGTTAATTGGTTTTCCAACAAATGTTAGTTCGAATAATTTGCTTTCGGACAATTGTCATTCTGATAATTGATTTTCGAAAAATTGTTATTCGTACAATTGCGCATTCGAACAATTGTGTTTCGAAGAATTTTCATGTAATCGCAATAAACGCACATTTGTGCACATGTTGTGCATAAATCCAATAAATTTATAAGTAAATATATTGTGTATGTGACTGATTTATGGAAGGTCAAATATATTATTGAAGTTATTTATTCAACATATAAATACCCTTGTCACTCATTGATTTGAGTACTGTATTCAGAAAATGGAACACTGCAAATTTTTATAAATATTCTGAACATCAACATGGAGTTGTAGTGTAAGATCCCGCGATTCTAGTTATACGTCACTTTGTATAGTGGGTCTATACAAAATTTATACTTATACTTAACTCATGGTACTTAACTCAAGCGTGATTTTTTTAATAAGCCTGATTCCTCCTAAAATTTCACATTACTCAATTTCAACATTTGGATAATTATTGATAGAAATTGTCAAAATGCAACTGTATAAAATAAAACAAATAATTACACGCGGATAATGTGATTTTATTACCTGACGGGAACAGATTGTGCGATGAAAGATAATTTGGAGAGAGATAGGGAGGAAGGTCTCCTTCACCGTCGCCTTCCCCTGGAACATCACCGGAGCCCAAAGTCTCCACAACACTCAGCCATTGGGCATTGTGACATCTAAAGCGCTCCACCTGGCATACAAAATAACTTATTTAATAATAATATTATTTACAACTTTAGGAGCTAGACCTCCTGCTCCCAGGATGGTCCACCTTCTAAAACAGATCATATTATGACCAAACATAAAACAAAAAGTTACAATTTTTATAATAGGTACTATTTGATGATTCAGGAAGCTGACAATTTATTCTTGTGTTGCTGGCTGAAAATCTTTTCAAACAAACTATTAGAAAAAATGATCATACTTTGATCACTGCAGTCATTTGGAGGAAGAACTCGACAAGTAATTGAATGCAGATGACATTTTTAAACATGTTTACAAAGGTCAGGACAAGTGACGCGCGCTATGCTACACAATGTTGAATGTCAAATGATTTTATTGGTTGATTCAAATCCCTTGTGCTAAAATAAGTTTGTGCGCAGGTGGCATCACCCGCATTCTTTCACTTGGCAAGCTCACCATAGTTTGTAAAACATTCCATATTGTTGGAGAGTAAAAATATTACCTTAATTCTGTCGGCCCACTCTGAATTGGTCTGAGTAATGACATCCAAGCATGACTCGCAAAGCTTCCGAATTTCTACATTCTTATCGAGCATCAAGTCTATCAAATACGCCGGCGCCTCTGCAAAAGAAAAATTCACTCCGATTATAAGCAGAGAATAAGCAAATATTAAAATATATCTGCAAATTGACAATCTCTAAATTATGCAATATTTCTTTTTATTCAGGAAAACAGCTTCTATAATATTACAATAATATACATATTATATATATATATATATAAAGAGTAAGGACATGAAGCCTTTAAGTGGATTCCATGAAATTATCATAAGGTTTCATAAAAAATAAAGTTTTATAACAATAACACTTAAAAAAATGTACAATAATTAGACATTATAATATGTTAAGGACGAGAAGAAAGAAGAATAAGAAGAAATTGGGAAAAAATAAGTTAATTAAATTAAGTAGCTCTAACGATTTTGTAAGCGCCAATGTGCTTATTTGTGTTGCCGCTAACGGTCGATCAGCGGCGGAATTTCCCACTCCATTGTATAATCTTTGTATATAAACATGTACCTTTTCGAACAATAAACATTACTTACTGTCTTCTCTGCCTCGACGAACGCCTTTTCATTATATCTCTCTTTTTGAAACCTTTTTGAACTTGCTTGTACTTCACCTGGATTGATTTTGACATTGAAATGGACTTGCTTATTGGATACTTCTGCTGACTGACCCTGCCTGGACCTGGACAACTGCTGCCGCTGTAATACAACATCGCTGCACGACCACTAGCTGAACGTTCTTACTATCTCTCCTACAGAGGTGATTGTTCTAACACGACCTGGTGAGGAGGCGAGCCACCCCCTATAAATAATTTGTGAGTGGCACTTGAGAAGGTGTCGGTTACATTATACATAAATTACAGAAAATAATTAATTAACATGGTGGGAATAAAGGCAGCAGCATTAAGGAAGAGGAAACAGAAAGAATCAAACTGGAAAGGAAATCCATGCTGCCAACATGACTCACAGCTATTTTATGCATAATCTGACAATCTCTGAATGCAATTTCATTAACCAATACACTGACAATATTAGGTTGTTTAACAGAGACTGAAGTTGACTACAAGACAAAAATGAATGAACAAAATGATTACCCGTATTGTTTATGAGATATGCAGCGGAAGATGGGTGCCTCAGGAGCTGTCTGAAGGCAAAGATAAGCTGCAAGACCAGGTCGTCATCTTCTTGTCGCTGTCTCAAAAGTCGCACCAGTCGAGAGGGCCCTCCCCCGGCACAGAGAGCTGCAGCCCCTGCCTCCTCAGCCCCCAGGGCTCCGGCCACCAACACACAGCCCATCACCACTTCCTCTGAACAATCCTTTTCTGAAAAATTTGAATAATATGCTAAATGAGATTAAATTAGAAACTAGAACTAGTTGCATGTAACACATGAGATCCAACTGTCGAGAGCGATAGTATGTATAGTTGAAGAATAAGTACCAAACAATAAACCCATAAATCCAAATTATTAAATATTTTAAGATATTTTGTTTTCTATACAACACATGTAGGTATGTATGTCAAGATAGGATAGTATGGAGGTCAGTCCTTTTTTCCTACCCAGAATATGAAAACAGCATGATGGTATATATGTAGTATATTTAGATATTAAGTATCAAACTATTGAGTCTTCTTGAAAACAGCATGATGGTATATATGTAGTATATTTAGATATTAAGTATCAAACTATTGAGTCTTCTTAGATATTGTGTATAGACGACTGCCATACAAATTGTATGAAGCGATGTCATCACTAAATTCAATTTTTATAAAAATTGTTAAAAAAAATTGAGATGTACTACTACAATGTTAATATTTTTATAGAAAATTATATTGTCTAGTTGGGGTGTTTCGGCTTTTTTCGATATTTTTAAAAACTTTGGAAATATAGGCAGTTAAACACATAAATTTGTCATAAAAAAAATATTTTTCTTAATAAAAAATGTTTGAGAAACTCTGGAATTTTTTTGATAAATTAATCTATATTCATACCAATTTTCAGCGTTCTAGCTTTTATGGTTTCTGAGATATATGGAAAAATAAAGTAAAAATTCAAAATTTTAGTATATATGTACCTTTTCAAATTCAATATTTTATTTCATTTTGTATTGCTTCTAGGGCAACTAACAGGTGCTATGTCAAATATTAATTTAGCATAGACTCAATAATAAGTTACCACATACAGTGCTGGATCTAGCAAGCCGAAAAAAGTGCTAGATTCTGCTGGATGCGAGATCCGGTGATTGCAATCCCTTTGGTACATGATTATGATTTGAATAAATGTAAACAAGATATTGATAAAATGAAATGCAATAGTTAGTTTACCTGTGTCAAGAATATTCATGAGGAAAGGTATCAGACTGTATTGTCTGATGATGGCGAGGATATCCAACTCTGGTTGCAGAATGTTGGCAAGTATTCCCAAACACTCGACACAGAATGCCTCGTCCACCCACGGCTGAGCTGTGACAACTCCCGCAATGTCACCGACAAACTCCTAGAACACCACATTATTTCAATGCATATTTTAAATGACAATATTTACTGGCACCACAAACACAATGAAAGATTTTTATTTATATACCAACATAATGCAGATGGAGTTCTTCCAAAATTGATCAACAAATTAAAACAAAATATTTTAGAGCTTGCTGCCAGATTTGGAGTTGTTGCAACTGATTGTTAATGTAATATTGGAATGTGTGAATCTATGAATAGTTTGTGAATGAGACAATGGAGTGAAAGAGATGAACATAATGTATAAATAGCCCACAAATGGTATGATCAGGCCTCTTTTGATACTAGCTCACATACTACATATACTCGGGCCAGTATACGAATGTTTTTCGGGTATGATGGTCTCTTTCCCTTTATTTCTTGGTTATACTGTGATTATTTAGTGTTTTTATTCATCTCTAAAGTACAAGATAGAACTATAAAAGAAGATGTATTGTGTGCAATCCTCAACAGAATACACCACAGTTAATTAGCCTGATGAAGGAGCAGTTAGCTACAAACCTGGTATATTTACATACATAAAAATGTGATATAACAAAGTTAGAAAAAAATTATATTTATTATTTATCAACTAATAGTGAACATAAAGCTTAATTATGCTACTCACAACAAATAGATGTCTGATATCAGCATGATTGGAGAGGTTTCTGACAAGCTTAATGAGCATGAGGTCCGTGGATCGGAAGGCTCTTGCTACCAACGCTGCGAGGCGACCAGCCCCCGCCATTAACCCAGCACAGCGAGGATTCAGGGCCAAGTTCACAGCCAATGCAGCCAAAGGTCCTCCTTCCTCACCACGACTGACCAACACCATATCTGTCACCTTAAAAATGAAATGTTGAAAGAAAACAGATCATGTAATTTCAATTGATTAAATCTTTGTGGTTCATTTTGCAAACTTGATTCTGATTGATAGAAATGAGAATATTTATTTAATCAAATTCCAAAATTCACCAAACATACCAATGTAACACAATCCGTGTGAGCAAACATAGCCTTAACCCGATCATCCATACTGAGGTGGTAAAGTGCTTTTGTAACAATAGATGTATGCTTGTCATCACCTGAAACATAATCAATAATTAATAAAAAAATTGAATTGAGATAAAAATTTTGTGCTTAAGGCAAACATATCTTATTCCATCCAGTGGACACTATTACATAAGGCAAACAAATCACTCACTTATATATGATATCAGTTTTGGTAGCAATCCAATTTTCACCATACGACTTCTCAGCTTTGTATCAAACGTCAGATTGAAGAGCAACCTCAGTGTGACATTCACAAGGTCTGGGCTGGACGTGGCACTTTCGAGTAACGAGGGAAGCTTTTCTATGAAGCCATGACTGACCATGGCGTCCTTGTTCTCTCTGTACACTGACAGTTTCAACAGAAAAGACACAATCAAAATAGAAAGGTCAACATTGGAATGTCTCTGTAAAGCTCCGACCAGCAATCCAACAATATCTTTCTTGTGCATTTTCTCTTCGACTTTGACGTTGTCCGCAATGTTGAGCAGAAGATAGAAGGCTACTCTTAGCAGTTGTTCCTGCCTCTTGGTGAGAGCTTTCAGTTTTCTCTTGAGCTGTTCCTCGTCAGGTTTGTTATTGTCAGCGGCATTGCAGAGATCCTCATGGTAGCTGGTGTTGAGAGAACGAGATGCGCGGTTGGCTAAATTAGCTTCACTTACTGCCCAGGTCCCAGACTTGGGTCTTCGTTTGGGCTCTGGTATTCTACTCTTTGGCAATTCCATCTGATGATTAAAATAAACATAATTATTGCGTACCGAGAAAAAGAAAATTGCTCTTCAATGTCAATAGATTTATCAACACTAACTATGAAATGTAGAAGTCCCTCAATTCATCTGCATTTATTAATAGTAAAGGTAACAAATTTATACAAAGTATTTTTTAAAAAAATTTTGAAAACGGGGAAATCAAGGCACCTACAGGTGTATCATTGATTCCCAACAGGGAAAAAGTCCAATATATGCGTATATATATAAAAAATTAGAATTATGAAAAAAATTATATATAATTTAAAGTAAATTGAAATATTTATAAAAATAAATAAAAACACATAGTTTTAATCCACAAATGAGTATGAATTTAATTAGCCTAAGCACTTTTGCCGAACACAGTCAGCATCCTCAGAGGCAGAAATCAAAATCATATTATTTTATTAAATATTTAATATTTATTATTATGATAAATATGAACACATATGTATTATATTCTACAAACAATTTATTCGATTTCCGACGACCGTTTCGGCTTATAAGGCCATAATCAACTGGTGTTGAGTTTACATTATTTTTATACAGAAATATACAATAGATAAGACAGATTATCTATTTATCTATTGTATATTTCTGTATAAAAATAATGTAAACTGTATACTCAACACCAGTTGATTATGGCCTTATAAGCCGAAATGGTCGTCGGAAATCGAATAAATTGTTTGTAGAATATAATACATATGTGTTCATATTTATCATAATTATTATGGAATTCTACAGTTTGGAAGCCGCATCAATCGACAGATTGAAAACTGCTGATATTAAATATTAAATATTTATTTTTACAAATATTTTAATTTATCATTATGAACTTCCACTGTGTTAACGAAAAAACTTAATCATAATTTAAAGTTCTATTTAATTAAAAAATAAATAAATAGAACTTTAAATTAGACAATTTTTTTCATAATACTAGATGATTATGGAGTCGTATCATGAAGTGACAGTTTCAAATAATAAAATAAAAATATATAAAAATTTACAAAGAGTTTAAAAATAATGTAAGTTACCTTTTCAGGTGTGCTGACTGGTTTTCCCTTCCCCTCTATTGTATCTTTCCATTGATCAAATCGTTTTAATTCAAAGTCAATAACGTCCATACAAAGTGAGCCAATCTTGTATTGCAATATGACCGGATGAAATTCATTATATGTGGAAAATGAAAAGAATGTGAAAACAATATTTGTGCTAAGTTCTATACTCCTTTTCCATTCTTCTCGTAACACCCTCGATAAAGCACTCAGTAATGCCTCTGTAAAGTAAAAAAAGAAAATATCTACGATACGTTCGAATGATAATAAAGTAAATAATTTGTTTTCCATTTATTTATTTCATAGATAAAACAAAAAACATTATTTTCTAAATTGTTGTAAATCTAGCTAATGCCCTCTATTTCAGTGTATGATTAAACACTAATCATCGATTTTTTCTATGGTTTTCAATGTGTCTATGTATAATCGGAGTTTGGCATTATTTCATGTACAAAATCAACTAGATCATCGATTCCGAACTGTCAAAATTAGATTGACCTATTTTGGACAATTAAGCGAGTTACACATATCATCATTATTAGTTACACAACTAATACACATATCATCTCCCCATATTAAGAATATAAGCAGTGTAAATTTAGTATCCCACAATTAGAAATGCCTAGATAACCGTCAAAAAGACTGTAATTGTAGTATTATTCTACCAACTAAAAGCGTCAAATATTTGGGAATTATGATTGATGATAAATTCAATTGGCTACCACACATTCAAAATATATGTAATAAACTTAGATCAATACTAGCAAAAATGTACATTATTAAAAATTATGTTCCTTTTAAAACCCTAAAAACAATGTACATGGCTATGGCTGAACCTATTATATCGTACAGCATTCTTGTGTGGGGACATACATTTAAAACATATCTTATGCAAATAGAAAAATCACAAAAACGTTTAATTAGATGTATGTTACCCAAAAATAGAGCTATTTGTTTGAAAAGGGAGGGAAAAAGCATTTTCGCAGAAACCAAAATAATGACAGCTACACAAATTTATAAATACAGATTTATTCTACAAAATTACTTTAAAAATGAACACAAAACACCTGTAACAAATAAGTATAAGACCAGACAAGTAACTTCCGGTAAATATAATATACCTAGAGTAAATAACTATTACGGTGAAAGAACACTGCAGTATTCAATACCAACAATTTTTAACGGCTTGCCCTCAGACTTAATTGGATTAATTTCATTTTATAAAATCAAAAGATCCTGTAAAAAAATCATTTTTAACGAATAATGGTCTCTTCCTTCCTTTTATTTTTATTATTTTATTACTTTTCCTTTTGTTTTTGTTCTTACTCTATTGTATTTTTTGGGTTTTTTTCTATATGTTTTTTTTTGTTGTTGTTTTTATTCTAGTGTTGTTTTGGATCTATCAAAACATTTTTATATTGTCAAACCAATTTCATTTCTTTTTGTCATTGTTGGTTAGTTTAAGTTAGCACATATATTGTATGATATAGAAACCCACTGATAACCATATATGGTTAGTGGGATCTTTTATAAATTAAATTATGTTGAAAAAATAAATAAATAAATAAAAAAAAAAAAAAATCTTCAATTTATCGTAGTCTTCAAGCTGTCATATGTCTCATTTCAATGAAAATAAGATTATTTTGTTTGTTTTGTGTTCTAATTTTAGATTCATATGAATGTTACTGATGTTTTCAGACATTAATATACTTTTGTGACAGTGAAATTATCGCTATGTTTCATAATTCTTTATTTTAGGTGTGAAATAATAACAATTGAACTTGAATTGATCTCGATGAAAGATTTTGTTTACAAAGCAATGTTTAGTTTTGTAAACAAAATCTAGATCAATGATTTTGATGATATATTTAAATAAAGTATTTCCCCGGAGATAGTTTACAGATTACCAAAGAGCTCTGTAGTGTGAGTTATCAAAACAAAATGTAAATTACAAAATTATATTGATTCTTTTGTATCCACACAAGCTCATATTTTAAGTACAGAAAAACAAAGTTATTCAAAGATGAATGAGATAAATGTTAATGAAATTTTTTTCTAACATGTCCACGTAGGGGACGCCAGCTAATAGGATTTCGGTCCATTTTACTCTTCCGAAGAAGCGCACTACGTAGCGTTGGGAGTGGTGGGGTTTGCAATCTAGAAAAGAGTTTATTAATTCGGATTTTAAAAAAACCCGGGTTGTACGAAGGTGGAAACACAGAATTCGGAAGATCGTTCCACAGTCGGGCTGCTGTATTAATAAAGGAGTTCGAGAAGCGACTTGTTTGTATATGTTGAAGGTCCACTGTGAATGGGTGCTGCGATTGAGTGAAGCGAGTGACTCTGTTGCGAGTGGGTGGAGGAGGGACCAAAGATGCAAGTTCTTCTGAGCAATTTCCGTGGTAGTATCTATAGAATAAACTTAAAATACCAACTCTGCGTCTGTGTTCTAGTGATTGCAATCCATCAGTCAGTGATGGATCATCAATCAGACGTATAGCACGCCTTTGGACAGCGTCGAGGGTATTCAGTAGATATTGGGGGGCGCCACTCCAGAGGTGACGAAAATATACGAAATAAAGAAATTTTTTATTTATTTGTTATGTTTTTTATAAATAAATGCACATTGGTTCATGTTTATACAAATTGATAATGATACAATAAAACATCTATTAAACCACTTTGCGAACTCTGAAAGTTATCGGCGATACTTTTTTATTGATTTATACTAAACATACGGGGCAATGATATTTAAAAAAAATCAACAATAGTATCGATTTTTTCGTATTTGCGAGCTACTAACATAACCTTATTGTATATCGCAGATCTCGTTTGTCAGTCATTCAACTACAGATAATGCGACTGTATTACATGGTCCAAAACCATAGATCTACGATAAGTTGATTTTGTCAGAATTGTGTATTGAAATAACCAAATTTCTAGATTGGAGATTGCAAATCCAATCGACAATCACTAGATTGATGATTAGCTCCATTTTGGAAATAACCACCCTAAATGTTTTCTCTAAAACCAGGCTTCACTCGCATCCATGCATGCTAAACAATTCTACAGTATATTACATCTTTAAAAATATCATTCACATAAGTAATGCCATCCAACTCTTGGGCGACCTCTGCATTATTTTTATTTACTTAATCATTCTTAATTATTTGTTCTTTATATACCCATCAACTTCAGGAAGTTAAAAATCTTATTCTGATTAGAATATCCTTCTTCACCTCGCATTCTGTTCTAATGTCTACACCATTATGTAGCACAGGTACTCTTTTTAATTTATTACTATTATCCAACTGTCGATTTGTTCAGGAGAACTTTGTTCTCTTAACATATCGACAATGTATCAAGCCAGAATACGCGAGAATTGTATGGAGAGGTCTACTTTTTTCATGGATTTTCCAACTTTGAAGTCAAAAAACACCAACTTAGAGGCTTCGCAGCATATATGTTCCATACACGGATTTACTCAGAATTCGGAGTAGAACATTTCGTGTGTCTGTGTGTGTGTGTGTCTGTGTGTGTGTCTGTGTGTGTGTGTGTCTGTGTGTGTGTGTGTCTGTGTGTGTGTCTGTGTGTCCCCCCCCCCCTTATAACTTTTGATCCGCTCAATTTACAGAGCCTAAAATTTCAGAATATATAAACAGTTACAGGCCTACAAAACTTTTATACTTGGAATTTTGAATTTTTGTTTCAGTCAGGGGTTATCAACTTTTGAATTTTTATTTTATTTTTCCATTTATCTCAGAAACCATAAACGGTAGAACGCTGAAAATTGGTACAAACATAGACAAATACAAAATCTCAAATTTGTTTTTTCAAAAAAATTCCAGGGTTTCTCAAACATTTTTTATTAAGAAAAATATTTTTTTTATGATAAATTTATGAGTTTTACTGCCTATATTTCCAAAACTTTTACAATTATCGAAAAAAGCCGAAACACCCCAACTAGATAATTTAATTTTCTATAAAAAATATTAAAATTGTAGTAGAAGATCTCAATTTTTTTTTAACAATTTTTTTAAAAATTGAATTTAGTGACGACATCGCTTCATACATTTTGTATGGCAGTCGCCTATACACAATATGTAAGAAGACTTAATAGTTTGTTACTTCATCTCCAAACATACATACATACCATCATGCAATTTGCATATTCTGGGTAGGAAAAAGGATCTTCTTCCATACTATCCTATCTTGACATACATACCTACATATGTTGTATAGAAAACAAAATATCTGAAAATATTCAATAATTTGTATCTATGGGTTTATAGTTTGGTACATATTCTTCAACTATACATACTATCGCTATCGACAGTTGGATCTCATGTGTTACATGCAACTAGTGATACTATTTTAACACAGCGACAATTCTACTTTTAAGTGTCTTTTGCCGTGTTCAGATATCACTAGCATTAAAAACATTTTCTCTATATTTTATTGTCCAATATTTTAATCAATTTGCACAAACCACCTCATACTATTATTGAGTATATGTGTATAATACAATTAACATGAGTGCAATACTATAATGTCAAAGGGTGTAGAAACTCACCATTTTTAGATAGTTCAACTAAATTGTCTGGATTCCTGGCAAGTTGTAATATGAGGGCAGAACCCTTTATCTTGTCCTGTATATCCTCATAGAGTAACTCCACATACTGGGGCACACTGGTGATGGAAGCAGTCGCCTGTTGCTGACCAGCTGCGGGGCTCATACTTCTGACTGCCGACAGACTGCTTAAACCTACAGAAGCAATAATAGTCAATAGGATTTGTAGGTAGTATAGGGCCTCCCGCTGAACCTAATTATTTTAATTTTACAAAAAACTCAGATTAGTTTGCACCCACCACTCCATGGGCCTGAGTCAAATTGTCAAAGGCTATTCACATTCGCAAAGTACTATTATTTGAGTTTGATAATTTGAGACAGGGGCAATATTTCCATCAGGAGTACATATTTTAAATGAACTGACGACCGAAGCCAGAAACTGGCTGAGGGATATAAATGTTACACTGTAAGCGCCTGACACACACCATACGAATATATATATATAATATTTCCATCATCCGCCAGCCTCTTCATCTCTTGGTAGCTGCTACAGCGCACATCAATGATCAACAACATTAATTTATTTTTTTATTATTTAAATTAATTATTAAAAAATCCAATTGGCTCATGAAAATAATTTTTAGTTCAAAAATTGTAAAACAATAATCATTCACAATATACAGCAACACTTCACTTCAGTTCTTAATAAAGCCCTGTTTTCAATTCCCGTTGGAATGCTTTTTCGTTCATAGTTTTTAGTTGTTCTGATAATTTACTTTAGTCACACAAACCTTTGCACATTATTCTTTCGTGTCCAATTTGTTTTGTAGCTTTCTCAGTTTCAAAATATTTTTTAGTATGCGTGTTGTAGTTGTGAATTTGTATTTTCTGCTTAAGTCTTAGTTCAGGGTTTTCTATTTTTCCTATTTTTATCTTGTGTATTAGTTTTAATGTTTCGTACTGTGCCATCTTCTTTATATTTAATTCACATCTCACACTCAGGTCGTCTGGATCACAGAGCAACAATTCCTTAAAGGAGCGGCTTACTATGACCAATGCTTTAGTGTGAGTGGTCCTATTAAGTGGAATTCACTGCCTCTAGATGTCCGCAGTGCTCAAAGCAAGAGCACTTTCACTAAAGGACTAAAAACAGCTTTGTTTCAGAGAGCAACACAACATTAAACTACCAGCGCCCTTGGTATGATCTCGAATCATTAAACGGTGCTATACAAATAAATTATTATTATTTATTTATTTTTATTTATTTATTTTTCACACCTTTATCACAAAGACTATTATGAAGATTACTGCTGCCCAACTAGGTAACCCTGTTCTAGGGCTAGCAGTTTACAATTTTACCAAGCCAAATATTTGACATTTTGGTTATACATAGTTACATAGAGCGGACACCAGACATCACAACACAGTAAATTACAATATTACATAGTTACCAATATCTTAAACACAAAAGTATAAACTGATACAGTAAATTTTGATATGTTATTATTCTAATATTATTTCTACCATAATATGCACACCCGTTGTTGTCATTTATGTTATGTAGCAGTTTGACATTAAAATTTGCTCTGTGGTCTTCCCAACGTATATACTCAGTAACAATATTGTTTGACTTGAGTCACAAATCAAATAAAATACAAAATCAAGATTTCTTCTTTGAAATTAATCTAATAAAAAAAGAGAAATGTTTAAGAGTTTATTTGTCTTAAAATAAGATGCAATGTAAAGACAATCCTCGAACCAGCTTTTGTAGCGTGTAGTTATATTATTTAATATTATTTCTCAGAATTATTGTTGGATGTTTAATATTTGGGCAATTTCTGTCCTTCCGTAATTCCCTATATATTTTTTTATTCTTGTTTTAAATAATGTATGTGAAGTTATTACCTTGAGAGACATAGGTAAAGTATTATAAATTCGTGGAGCGATAAATGATGCATTTCTTTGTCCGAAAGTTGTTTTCATATGAGGGATTATGTAATTTAAAGTAATGCTTGTTCGTGTGGTTCTGGATTGTTGTGTTTTCTGGTGATGTATTATATTTTTATGAAAATAAGTTAGTATATGCTGGATATATATTTGTCTCGGGTCAAATACTTTAAAATCGTTATAGAGGTTTTCCGTAGGGTAATCAAACGGTTTTTGGATAATTATTTTCACAATGCATCTCTGAGCTAGACAAAGTTTTTCCAAGATAGTTTTGGCACATCCACCCCAACCAACAATTCCATATGAGATCAATGAATGAGTCAATGCGAAATAGACAGTTTTTAATGTTTTTTGTTTTAGAATTTTTCGAAGGTTTCTATAAATATAACCAAGTTTTAGAATTCTATTTGTTAGTGTCTCTATGTGATCTTGCCATCTTAGATTATTATCTATGGTCAGACCTAAATAATTTATAGCAGTGACTCTCTCCAAAGGGATACAGTCACAAGAGTCTCTAGGTACACAACAATGTATATTTATTATTATAAATTGTTTGGTTTCTTTTGTGTATAGGTATTCCGATGGTGTATATGCGTTTAGTCCGTAGATCATTTTCATTATTCTATTTTGCTTTCTTTGTAGCTTTTGAATTCCTGTCTTATCACCATTTGCCCAGAAAGTTATTAGGTATGTTAGTTTGCTTTTGATGTATGTGTTATATATCAGTACTTTCAGTTTTTTTGGTGCTTGGTTTTTTATTTCTTGTACAATTAACGCTGAGTACATTGAGTGCTTTATTTATTATTTGTTTATGTGATTCTTCCAGTTCACTTTCCTGTCTATGGTTAGTCCTAGATACTACATGTTTTTTTTCTGTTTCCAGGGTTTTACTGTTTATTTTTGCTTCCAGCGTATGTTTTTTATCTTTGTTTTCTATGTGTATTATGTGACCATTTATTTTCATTTAATGTTAGTTTGTTTGTATTTGTCCATTTTTCTAGTGTGATTAAGTCATTTTTGATATCCCTTTCTGTCTCAAAATAATTAATTAATGTTTGGAAAAATTAGAAAGAAGTATTTTCTAAACTATAACTATTTTCTCTATGTTTCTGTAAAAATATAATAATAACATCTTACAATAAGACAAAATTGAGATGAATTTTAGTTAAATATAATGAATATTTTACCTATGTTTTCTTTTCTATTTTTCAAGTAAAATATCAACTGTTGAACATCAGACAGTTTCGAAGGATGTATCAGAGAACACTTGTCTACAACTTCTTTAGCCAAAGCTGCGCAGTCTGTCTGAGCATTTAGATTACTCAGTCGAATTATCTTTTGAAACTCCTGAAAGGATATGAAAAGAAATCAATATTAATGATTTTAATTTGTTTTGACGTTCAATTACCCCAAATGAAGAAACTGTATAATAGTTAGTATAATCAAATAATACAATTTTGTTTTATAATGAAGAACTTTCATTTTTATTTGATTACGTATGTCCTTCAATTAATATTCAAGTTGTAAATGATTACCTTGATAATATATTCCTTATTAATTTGACCAATTCTACAATATTATTTGTAATGACGAAAATTTGGAAAATTAAACAGAAAGTAGAATCAATATGAATCGGAAAATTCAAAACACAAAAAATGTATTAATAAATTTAACCACTTACTTTTTTATCACCGTGAATAGGATCTCCAGACTTCCCTAAAATGTGAGCTTCTAGTTCATAATGAACAATCAGAGCTTTCTGTGTTGGATGCACATCAATAGAACCGGATTTGACTTTTCTGCAGAGCAATTATAACAAAAATCAATAAATGTTTATGAAGTAAAAATTTCATTTCATGTGTACAAAACTTCATTTTACCGCTTTAAGTATTTGGCATCTTCAGACTGCATATCATTAGTGTAGATATATGTAGAAAAGCAATATGATATATGTAATATAAATAAAATTACAGTTAATAAAAGAAATACATTAAGTAAAAAAGTTATCATGCAAATCTACATTAAAATCCAGAACAAACGTCAGAGGAGTGTCAGGATAAGTCATAGATTATTCATTTAATAATATCTCTTTTCTATGATTCATTTTAGGCTAGAATATTTTTATTATTATCTGGGGATTTTTTTTTTCTCTTTGATTGATCTGTCAAGTGGTTGTTTTTTTTTGCTCTGATTTTTTTTGTTGTATTTTGTGGCAAAGTGATTATATTTTGTTGATTTTTTTAATTTATTCTTATTTTTCGAACTTGATTTTACCATTTAGTTAAAGTTTACTCCATTCAAAAATGGCCTTTAGGCCAAATCCAAAACCACCTGACCCTGCTACAGTATCATCTCTTTATAATGATACGTACACTTCTGCGGTAACTGATGAAGACATCCCTGTTCCAAACAGTTTTTTGGAGATTCATTCTACACGGAAACTAAAGAAAAAACGAATGAGGGCTCATAGATCTGACAGTGACCCTGAATTACCAATCAAGATTACTCCTAATGTGAACTCACATATTTCTCTAGATCCAATCTCGACTCAATCCGGCAATCCAACATCAATTATTAGTCGCCTTTATAATAAAGAAGACATTGGACCATTTATTATACACGTTCAAAAAATAGATTCCTCTCTGGGTGTTTCTATTAATCCGATATCTTTTGGAAAGACATTAAAGAAATATTCGATTGCTGACATTATTCCGAAAGAAGGTGTGAAATTAATAGGCTGAAACAAAATTTCAATATCTTTCAAAAATTTTCTGGCTGCTAACGATTTTTTATGTTCTAAATTTTTATTGGAAAATTGCTACAAAGCTTTCATCCCTAGTTTCATGGTTTGTCGAATGGGTCTTGTAAGAGGAATTCCCACAGATTGGACAGTTGATGAAATTTGCAAAAATATTGAAGTCCCAAGCGGTTGTGGTAATGTGATTAAAGCACGCCGTCTTAATCGCAAATCTACAACCCCTGAAGTAGTCCAATGGGTTCCCACTCAGACTGTTGTCGTAACATTTGACGGACAAATACTACCAACAAGGGTATATTCGTTTTACACCTCTTTGATTGTGGAAAAATATCAATATCCTACAATTCAATGCTTTAACTGCTGCAGATTTGGACATACAAAAACATTATGTAGATCTTCACCGCGATGTTTTAAGTGTGGACAAACTCATACCGGTGAATCATGTACTACTCCAATAATCAACCAAAAGTGTTTAAACTGTTCAGGTCATCATTCTGCAGTTAACCGCAACTGTCCAGAATATGCCAGGCAGGACAATATAAAAAGAATTATGTCAGAACAAAATTTTTCATATTTAGAAGCATCCAAACAACTACCTCCAACAAAAAGAACCTTTAAAGATGTTCTATCACACGGTGAAATCAAATCGTCCACTCTTCAGGCCTCCCACATGGAATCCAACTTATCGAGTCATTTTCAGTACAACAAAACCCACCACTTAAAAAAAAGCCTGCCAAGATTTCAACCCCACATCACACCGTCAGAAAGGAAGGAAATTGAGAATCTCTCGTGGAAACCCAACTCCAATCTCTCAGATGGTTGTGGCTATGCCAAAGTTAATTCTGAACCTACTTGTATTATTCAAAAAGACAATGACATAACTGGAATTCTCAATAAGTTATTTTTGCTAATTACAAAATTACTCGATAATCCATCAACCATACCGCCCAACGCTGCTCCACTTATTCTCAATCAAACTTCACTTTTAAAAAAATATATTGATGGCAATTTGCCGAATACTTCTCATAATGACATCCCCTAGCTAACTTGAATCTAATTTAATCATGTTTTATTAATCTAATTTTTTCTATTGTTTTTTTTTAAAGATATACAATTTTACATGTTTTATATAATATTATATCTATATTTAAATAATGGCTCATCAATGTAATTTTAATATACTTCAATGGAATACACGTAGTGTAATTGCCAATAAAGCCGAACTTCAACTTTTACTAAAAGATTTCTCTCCATTTGTTGTTGCTCTTTCTGAGACCTGGATCAAACCAGAGTCGCATTTCCATCTATTAGGATACTCATGCTTACGTGATGACAGGGTAGATGGTAAAGGTGGTTCTGCCCTCCTTGTACATCCATCTCAACGGTTTTCTCAATTACCAATTCCTGGTATTCGAATTTTCGACTTAAATGTAGTAGCAGCTCGTATTAATGACATTTCTTTTTTATCAGTATATATTTCTAGGCCTTCCGACTTCATCATTGATCAACTCAAAGATATAATTGAATCCATTCCTCCTCCTATTTTAATTCTAGGAGATTTGAATATGCAACACACTCTTTGGGGCTCTTCCAGAACCTGTCATTTTGGAAGAAAACTATACAATTTACTCGATGAACAGAACCTTTGCATTTTAAACAACGGTTCTCCTACCCGGTTTTTTCCACCAATGCAAAACATTAGTGCAATTGACTTATCGATATGTTCCCCCTCCCTTGCTCCTTCACTTACATGGAATATTTTGCAAGATTCTCATGGTAGTGATCACTTTCCAATCATTCTCTCTTTCCCTAAATCTATAAAATTCCCAAATACCAGTTCAACTCGATTATTCAATTCAAATAAATTTAATATTGAAAAAGCTCAATGGAATGAATATTCTGTAATGCTCGACAAGATAATTAAAACTTTTGAATGGCCCTCAATATCTAACATTCATTCTGCATATGACCGTCTTATAAAAGCTATGATTCAATCAGCTGAAACCTGGATCCCCCTCAAAAACATTATCCCTCGTAAAATTCCATCTCCACCATGGTGGGATGAATAATGCTGTGAAGCAATACATAAACGTAAAGAAGCTATGAAATCTTATTCATCAAATATGTCTGAATCCAATTTTATTCTTGTCCGGAAAATTCAAGCGCAGACTAAAAGACTATTATTAAAAAAAAAGCGTCAAGGATGGAAATCTTTTTGTCAATCTCTCTCTCCAGACACTCCTTCGTCTAAAGTTTGGGAAAATATAAGAAAATTCCGTTCTGTATTTTCCTCAAAAAGGCGTAATAACTTTATTGGACCTTGGATAAATTCATTCTTAAATAAAATCTCTCCTCCCTCAGCTCCCAATTTTGTAGATTTACCATATACATACCTACTTAATTCTTTTGAGCATCATCTTGATTCACCATTTTCTTTAGAGGAACTTAATATGGTCCTCAATAAAGTTAATGACTGTTCCCCAGGTGTTGATGGTGTCCCTTATTCATTCTTGAGTAAAGCATTACCGCATACTCTAACATATTTTTTAGCTATGGTAAATATCATGTTTAATACTGGTCGAATTCCTTGCTCTTGGAAAAATTATATAATAATTCCAATTCTGAAACCCAGTAAAGATCCATGTATTGGTGATTCATATAGACCGATCGCACTATCACCAGCATAAGCAAAAATTACAGAACATTTGGTTAAAAACAGATTAGAATGGTTTTGCGAGAGTGAAGGGATTTTAGATGTTTCCCAATTTGGTTTTCGAAAGTCCAAAAGTTCTATGGATAACCTCAGTATATTTACAACAGACGTTCAGCTCGCCTTTTCTCGGCAATCTTCTGTTATAGCTGTTTTCTTAGATATCACTTCTGCTTACGATAATGTCATTTTATCTATTTTGAAACAAAAAATGCTTCAGATGAAATTCCCTTCAAAATTAACTCATTTTATTTTTAACATAATGTCTGAACGAACTATTTCTGTTCACGTTGATGGAATGACTTATTCCAGACTAACTTGGAGAGGAATTCCTCAAGGATCTGTTCTTAGTCCTCTTCTATACAATATTTATGTTGCTGATCTCTCTAATATTTTACCTCTTGATACTCATATCCTTCAATATGCAGATGACCTTCTTATTTATGTTATTAATTCATTAATTTCTCCCGGTACTATCCTCCTAAATGATGCGATGATAAACCTCGAAAAATGGCTTTCAAATCATGGTTTAGAGATTTCTCCTTCAAAGAGTTCTGTTGTTTTGTTTACCAGAAAACGACACCCCCCTTCTATTTTTATAAAATATAATCATGTCCTCATTCCATCCTCTTTAACTTATAAATACCTAGGCATTGTGCTAGACTCAAAATTAACATGGAAACCTCATGTTGAAAAATTATCTTCTACCTGTCAAAAAAACATAAACATTCTTCGAGCGGTAACAGGAGTATGGTGGGGTGCTCATCCTCTCTCTGTCAAACTTTTATACAATGCAATTGTAAGAAGCCACCTAGATTATGGATCTTTCCTATTTAATATTTCTAGCAAGTATCTTCAACAAAAAATTGATTTGCTTCAATATCAATCCCTTAGGCTAATATCTGGAGCTATGAAGTCCACTCCCACTAATGCTCTTCAAGTTGAATGTGTGGATGCTCCTCTCATTATCCGCAGACAATTCTTATCAGATAGATATTATTATAAATCAGCCATGACTACCACTCATCCTCTAATTGATAAACTTAATCTCCTTTCCAATATTATTAGAACATCTCCTAATTGGAAAAATAAAAACGTTCCACATTTGGTTCAAAGTTTCCGGAAATTCAACAATCACAATGTACCCATTCAACAATTCCATATACTTCCAATTTTCTCCACCCCTTTTGATGTCATAACATTTACTCCTTTTACAATCCAGTCATTGGGTATTTTCAAAAATAGTTCTCAATGTGAATCAGCCTTTCGAAGTATAATCAACAATAAATGGAATGATTGGACTCTTATCTTTACAGATGCTTCCAAAATTAGTGATAATGAGCATGTTGGTTTCAGTATACTGTCCCTCTATCCAGATCTCAAGACTAATTCAACTACCTCCTTATTCTACAGTTTTTACTGGTCAATGTATTGGCATTATCGAAGCAATTGAAATGGCTAAACAATTTAAATTTAAGAAAACGTTGATTCTTTCTGATTCCCTAAGCTCTATACAATCAATTTCACAAAATCCTTTTGATTCCCCTGCCAATTGGCTGTCATTGCATATTAAAAATATTATTTTTTATATGAAAAAAAAAGATCTCGAAATAGCTATTGCCTGGATTCCAGGTCACCGTGGCATTATTGGTAATGAGAGAGCTGATAATTTAGCTAGATTTGCTATTTCATCGGGTGATCCTCACAGATACAAATTTAATTTGATTCATGACATCCTTCCTCTTGTTCATTCTTATATGTTGAATGAATGGAATACACACTATAATTTATCTTCAATTTCCAAAGGTTCAAGATATGCATCGATTCAAAAATTTATCCCCATCAAACCATGGTTTTCCAAATTTCGTTGTAGCAGACATGAATCTTCCGTCATATGCCGATTGAGATTCGGACACTGCTGTTCCCCTTCTCACCTAGCAAGGTTGGGTATTAAGAACTCATCTCTTTGTCAATGTGGCCAAGAAGAAGGCAGCTTGGATCACATATTTTTCAATTGCCCTACATCTAAGTTCCCAATATCTTTAACACATCTGATTTAATTTAAAATATTTCCTCCTCATAATATCACCTCCTTACTCGGCCTTAATAAATTTCAAGTACTTAATGTTCTTACAAAATTTATCAGACAGAATAACGTCAAATTGTGATTTCATTTTCTACTTCCCATTTAAAAACAAAACTTTTTTCACAACTTTTTAAATTTTTAATTTCAGTATTAATTATTAATATTTTTTTTTTTTGGTTTCCCACATATTTTATAATTTGTTGTTTATTTTATTGTAATTAACAAATGCACGATTTTGTAACAAACTTGACTCTGGCCAATGTTCCTTCATTTGAGGTTACAAGTGCCATTTAAATAAATAAATAAATTATCTAGGGATATTTTTACGACTCAACCATAGATAAATTCTTATCATTCTTTCTATACCCATAGAAAGCGCAGATAAATCAAGTAATAAAAATATTTACCTTTGTATATACTTTGTTATAATCGTAGATCTCGATGAAAAAATGATTTATAAAATTAAGTAAATGTAATAAGATGCCAATATTATTTATTTTTTCTTCAAGTTGGTTTCCATGATGCATTTTTATGACCATTGAAAAAATGACAAAGGTAAATATTTTTGTATTTTGATTTATCTGCGCTTTCTATGGTTATAAATGACCTAAAAACATAGACGACGTCAGAAAATTTATCGTGTAAATAGACACTTTTTGGCGGGAAAACGCTTTTCCCGCCAATTCCGGTCGTTAAAAATAGTGGCACCGTTCATTTTAACTTCAATTTATTCGCTACAATCCAGTGCAAATTTTCTGTCTAATTTAACTTTTTTTTTAATTAATCCATTACGTAATGAAAAAATATAACGATGGCTACGACCTGGTGGGACCTAAATTTTCCAATAGTCTGACAAGTGCTGATACCGGCCCGCCTCGGCCCCATGTCCGCGAGAGAGATCCACCGTCCTATTCGAGTAGGTTGTGGCTAAATTTCTCCGCGGAACCTACCCCGACCGTATGCGGAATTCTGGGGAAATTTATTTTAATTTTTATATGGCAATTTATTTTGACAATGATTGAAACTTTTTTCAAACTAGAGTCTGACAGCTACCAACAGCTGATCAGCTGATTTTTTACTCGACAGCCGGACAATCTCCGGCACACAAAAAAAGAACCAACTTTATAACAGAAAGAACCCTTGGGATTCCGCCAGAGAATCCCAACAGATCGAGTTCTATCGGTCTTGCCACTCAAGAGGCGTAAACTGAACAAGGTACCTCCGCCACGCGGTGAATTTTTATGTAAATCTTTTGGCAGCATTTCTTTGTAACTATAGAGGCCTCTTCAGACTGCAGCCGAAGGATAGAAGCAGCTTCTCAGGCCGTAGTGCGCCTCGTAACTTGCAATTTTTTTTATTTTAACACCTGACTATATCTTATTACTGACTCGAGGCGCCGACGGCCTGGGAAGTGTCTGCCCTAGCGCAAGCCAAGGCCCCCCCTTTTGTAGCCATGTGGAGGGGAGGATCACCATAGCCTTTCGCGCCCTTGACCCAGAATTTCTCGTCTGCAATCGCTTCTCTGTTCTCTTTTTTCTTTTGTTCTGGATCGAGGACCTATACCTGAGGACGTCACCCACCTGTAGCTTCCTGCTGGTCTACGACAGGGTGATCTGCTGAGCGTCTCCCTCAGCAGACGATCGAAGAGGAAAGGACCGCGTTCTTGGGGTGAGTGCCTTCAATTCTCTCTCGATCCAAGACCGAAGCTGGTCACTTTATTTAACTAGGACGCCTTGCGTCCAGAGGACTGACGGCCCTCTCTGCGACCGCAGAGAGAGAGCTGGTGTCAGTGCACTGGAGCATTATGTCTTTGCAGCAATATAAAGTGCATGGCAGCTGGGAGTCTAACCGATATGGAAACGTATACCAGATGACACGATAAATCTCATTGTAACAATCCAAGAGCGTCCGCCATTGACTCACAATCGATGGCCCTATTCTGAAATGGCCGCTAGCAGCGGACGCTATATAAAATCTCAAAGATAACTGAACTTCACAAGATAGTGGGCTGGAATCACAATATAGTAAGTTCTTTTTATAAGTACCAGCTACCCGTTATATTGCTTTACTCCTTCCTGAAAAAAGAAGAGCTAATTCCTCTCTCCTCTAAAGATTTTCCACTTTTCCTTCCAAGCACTTGCAAAATTTCTAAGACCGACAAAAGATCTAGGAAATCTCATAGTGTCCGCCATACATATCGGTCTCTGAAGATCACACAGCAAGTTTTGAAGTCGCAGAAAGTCTGTGTGACATCACATGTCACAAGCATGGACGCTGCCGGTGCTACAAAACCAAGATAAGACCATCAACAGGGCAGAGGCACCGGAGCAGGGCGCAGCCTTGGGACTGATACCCTCCTCCCAAGAGGCTGGGAGGTCGAGCTCACCTCTTTCCAATGTTCGAATGGAACTTAAGTGTCCACACACAATCGCTGAACGAGATGAATAAAAAAGGTAAACGATAATTGAAGCCATGGTCTGACGATACATAAATGTCAAGTGTCAGATCACAAACGTCAGACAGCACGGTCATGTCACAAAATAAAATAAATAATTAAAATTGGCAATAAATTAGGACGTCACAAATTTAAAATAAATAAGAGTCAATATTGGACGTCACACGTTAAAACAATGTCAATAAAATAATTAAATAAAATCACACACAGCCGAAATATTGTCACCACGGAAATAAAAAAATGTCACAAATATTGTTGTTTTGTGGCACACATAATTTCCTCTTCTCGGCCATGGGCGTGATGCACCGCCAATGCCGGAATGGACCGTCGTCGATGGGCGAAGAGGCAAGGCTAAGTCTCAAAGAGATGCATGCCGTTGCTCCAGGGTCCAGCGCGACCCAACAGCGTTTAGAACACTTCCAAACTCAGCACCCGCTTCGGTCCAGGAAAGCGGCTCTCTCGCCGAATGGTGGTGCGCCGATCCATTTCGGCACTCCAGGTGTCGCGTCCATGGCTGCTGATGTTGAGCGAGCCTAACCGACACCCTTTGGTGCGGCTTGCAGCTGCTCTGGCCACGAGGGATGCAGACGTTCATCCCTCGGCCGCGGTGAGCACGGTCCGTGCTGTCACGACGCGTGTCTTATTTCGACTGTCACTGTCACTTCTAATGTCACATTTTGGAGGTTATCTTTTATTGTCAAAATATGTTTTTTTTATTCTCACAATTTTTCACAAATGTAACTACATTACAACTACAACTATAATTACATCCAGTAATGGATCTTTGTTTTTTATTTCCAAATAACGCCAAATTGTGAGTGTAATTTTTTATTATTTTTTGATGTCAAGTTGTGTGTAGGTATACTTTTTTTGATGATATGCTATATGTACATATAATTTTTTGATGTTGTCTGTTATTATATAAGAAATATTGATTTTGTTTTTGATGAGTAAATTATTTGAATTTGTTCTTGATGTAATTAATGTATTTAAATTGTATTCCAGTTTTTGCGGTTAGTGGTTTTTGTTTCGTGACGGTGGACGGTGAACATGATACTAGTGGGGCACTCAGTTCTCAGCAGGGCCTACCAGCCACCATACATTGAAATCGGTCCAATTCTGTGGTCCTGTGGTGATGGTATGTGTGTGTGTGTGTGTGTGTGTGTGTGTGTGTGTGTGTGTGTGTGTGTGTGTGTGTGTGTGTATGTATGTGTGTATTATAATATTATCAGAAAGCTTTTGTACGGTTTAAAAGATGTCTCTGTTTAGAAATCAGAAAATTTTGCCATAAGTAAAAAAAAACATCGATCTTTCAAGTATATTTTAAATTTTTCATGAGCGAATACATTTTATCTACTTAATTTATTAATATAATTGTTATTTCTTATTTTTAGCATATGTCGCGTTTGCTAAAAATATTGGGATGAATTGATTTACTGAAATAACTGAAAATGATGTTGGAAATTTGTTTTATTCTGGCAATAATATATTCTTCACGTGTTGGTGATGTGTTCTGTCATCTGTCATTGTGTTTTCCGTGAAACGCGGTCCAAA
Source organism: Molanna angustata (assembly GCA_963576475.1). Taxonomy (NCBI): domain Eukaryota; kingdom Metazoa; phylum Arthropoda; class Insecta; order Trichoptera; family Molannidae; genus Molanna; species Molanna angustata. The sequence continues at coordinate 42,000,143 of OY754968.1, forward strand.
ACTATTATTTCTTATTTCGCATTTCATATTTAAAAGCTTTGTAAACAACTTAAATATTTTAAAATGCCACGTCGATGTTGTGTCACTTCATGTGGTTCGAAGGAATCAATCAAATCAATACAACGGCAATTTTGTTTTCCGTCAATACGAGATCGTAGATTGATAAAGTGGATTTCCGCGCGTGGAAATATTCATCTTCTCAGCAAAGATTTTAGCAAATTTCATTTAAATAAGACAATATGATATTGTGGTATGATTTGGCATTTATATTTCATATTATATTATTTTATAAATGTCGAGTAATTCGTTATAATAAACACCATTGTTCGTTACAATTGTCTTTTCTTGTTAACCTAAGAATTTTTGTATGTGAATTTTACTTCCTTCTTGCAGTGTTTCTCATAATGGTTGAATAATATATGCATATTATACAATTTCAACCATTATAAGAAATAAATGCAGAGGCAATATTCAAATAAATAAATAAAGTCGAATTTAGCCCCCCCCCCTATAGGCCTAGCCCCGCCTATGCCCCGCCTCTTAATGAGCTTTTGTACGGTTTAACAGATGGCAGTAAGCAGTATTGTTATGTTGCCAACTTCAAGTTGGTTCAGAAGTTGGTACAATTTCAATATACGGTTTTCACTCTTCAGTCCAAAAGAAGCCGCTGGAGAAACCAGAAAAATGGCCTTCCGCAGGGTAGTGTGCTTGCACCAATCCTTTATAATATATACACTAACGACCAACCCATAAACCCCCAAACAAGGCAATTCATATATGCAGATGATACTGCTGTAGCAGCACAAGCAAAAACGTTTGACGAAGTGGAAGGAAAACTGTCAACAACTCTCCAAGATTTGGCTATATATTACAAGGATAATCACCTGAAGCCAAATCCAGCTAAGACTCAAGTCTGTGCCTTCCACCTCAGAAATAGGGATGCGGGAAGAAAGCTAAGAGTATGGTGGCAGGGTCAGGAACTGGAATACAGTGACGCACCAAAATATTTGGGTGTTCGACTGGACCGATCCTTGACTTTTAGGAGGCATTGTGAAGAGATAGAGAAGAAGGTATGTGCCAGAAACAACATCATAAGAAAGCTTACCAGCACAAAGTGGGGAGCCCAACCCCATGTCCTAAGAACCTCGGCACTGGCACTGTGTTTCTCCGCTGCTGAATATGCTGCACCAGTATGGTACAACTCATCACACGCAAAAAGGGTAGATGTGGCAATTAATGAAACAGCCAGATTAATATCTGGTTGCCTAAAACCGACCCCCACTAAAGAACTCTATCCAATTGTGGGTATTGCCCCCCCCTACGATCAGACGGCGTGTTGCAGCAGAAGTCGAACGGAGCAAGCAGCAAACTGACCCTAGACATCCAATGTATGGCTCACAGCCGCATCAGTGCAGACTCAAGTCCAGAAGAAGCTTCCTGGAGATGACCGCCCCTATAGTTGGCCTCCCCGAGGCCCGAAGGCTGTCACTGTGGCGTGATAGTGTCGAACGCACGCAGCTACCACCCGCGGAGGACGTGTCAGTGGGACACAACCTGCCTTATCCAACATGGAGAGCGCTCAATAGGCTCAGAACGGGTGTCTCCTGCTGTTACAGTGACCTCAAGAAATGGTGTTACAGAGAGGAAGACATCTGCGAGTGTGGCGCCAGACAGGACAACGTGCACCTACTGTCATGTCCCATGACAGGAGCGACATGCACGCACCAAGACACAGTGATAGCGAACACTAGTGGAATCCGAGTGGCTGAATATTGGGGGCTACGAATATGATGGTGTTCCGGACACGGAAAGTAAGTAAGTAATATACGGTGGCTTGCGTTCTATAGTTAGTGTGTTCTATGGTTCTCAGTATGCGCTTGCGTGTAAGAGTGCTCCATTGGTGAGAATTCATCCGTAAACTGTTCACCAGTTCACGTAATATTAATGTAAATCTATGCGTGTTATTCTTAGTAATATTATATGTTATTGAAATAAATGAACCGCACAAATGACTGTGCTCCTCCCTTGAACACGAGATTTGATCTCAACTGAGGGATGAATAGATCTTAAATAATTTAATTTTAAGATACTGTTTGTAATTCTTTTTATTATTAATGTATAATTGTTATTTTATTAAATAAATAAAAATGTTTGTTTGTGGTCTGATTTGGCGCCGAATTCAAACAAAACAACGCGAACAGGAGAGGTCGCGTCAAGACACTGCAGCAGGGAACTCAGCGACTCACATATTAGACTACGAGGGGCTTTCCGTGTCGTTTGGGGTGTCAGTTCGCCTCCGGTGAGGCTCCCAACTGGCCTGAGCTAAGGGATGCACCATCGTGACGTTGCTGTGTGGCACGGAGCCCGCCATGGATGAGGAAGAAAAAAATTCCACGCTGGGAAATAAGGACCTGCCCGCCTGTTAGAGAGACTGGCCCCGCCGAACTTACAGCCACCACGAGGAAAACAGCGACATGCTTGGAGATAGGATGTTGCTATACCCTGGGGCTGTACCTTCTGGTCGGCGTCTTTTCGTGTGCTCGCTTGTATTTGAGAATTATTAACGATGTATGCCACATGTTTCATTTCCATTTGTTTGCTGTGTTTTTTTATATAATATATTTGTTTTTTACATGTTTTTTTATTTCTTCTTCTTTTGAATATAGCGCCGTACTAAAACAAAATATATTTTCTATGTCAAATGAAAATATAAAACTTTGTAAAAATGAAAATTATTGTAAAATATTTATAAATATACCAAAAATGATTATTATACCTGATTATACCATTATTTCCACAGAATACTTGCCAGTTTATGACTGAATAATCTACAATTTTTTCACAGTTTTGATAGCTCAGCTGACGATGTCAAAATTCTCGCGTCATTCGAGTATTCTTATTGTGAACTGCGCAATTTACACAATTTGTCCGTGGTCGTAATTGCTTCAATCAAAATATTGTTATTCATCGCTTATCAGTGTTTTCTTATTATTTTTATTTGTTTATACTAAAATCAATGAATTTCTCAGATATATTTCGCTCTTTTTTTGGATTAAATCGTAGTGAACCTGGGTAATTATCCATTATGATTTTTACGTGTTGTTGCATCATTAATGAAGAACAAAATCTACTGTTATTAGTTAATAAATTATTATTAGTTAATAAATTACCAACTTCAATTTATAACACTAAATAATTCGCATAAATTATTATATTATGTGTACAATGTCACTTAAAATAACACCAATTTTGTGTATTATTTGTTTACATACAAGCATTTATTGCGGAAGAATAATAAAAATATGTGAATATTTACAATCCTGTGGTTTATTATATCATTATTGTTATAGCAAAATTTAACTATTATATTAATAAAAATGTACTGGTACTATAGAATGTGTGACAAAATGGCTTTTTCTATTTTTTTTGCAAGCATGTACATATCACAGGGAAAACTCAAATCTCTTATGTCAGAAAACGTGTACTTATAAATGCAAAAAATACATCTAATAAAACGCACGTGTTTTTCCACATTGTAACTATGTTATTAATTATTTACTTGTTATATTTATTTAAAAATTAATACCTACCTTAAATTTTATATTATGTTTTGATGTTAATAATTTTAAATAAATTTTTCCTCTCTGGGAACTAAACTAAGGATGCCAGCATAGATGCCAAATTACAACAACTTCAATCCAAATGTTTTTATTTATATTGTAGTGCGGAGGCCCCTGGTTTTCACAACGATTTCCGCAATCCAATATGGAACATAGATGATGACGATGACACAGATGATGAACTTCATCAGTAGGTATAATATTATATTAAACCATCACTCATTCTACATTCTCATCAGTATTGTTTGTCTAATGGAAATCTGGTGTCCTCATTATTCTGGTTTGCAGCATAATAATTGCTCTTCGGATTGATAGCATTTACATTAGTGTAATCTTTTTTCGCAAATCATTACAAAGCTGTATGCTAATGATAGGGCACTCTTAACAGAGTGAGAAAAATTCAAGTTGTTTAGTGAATGTTACTAGCAAAATAGGCTCAGAATGAATGTGCTTATAATTCAAAGATATTTGAAAAAGTTGAATATGTTATTAAAACTTAGCAGGATTAATGCGGCAGAAGTAAAATCACTGAAATTTATGTGTAATAAAATGTGTTGGATAATTTAAATAAAAAATAGTATGACACTGTAATATAATGTTGTCAATAAAATAAAAGCAAGTATTCTGAGGTGGTTCGGTCATATTGAATTATGTAATTACTGACGAAAAAAATAAAGAAATACACTACAATTGTGTTAATGAGCTATTGAAAAAAAAGATGTTAAAAGTAAAAAAACATGGACGAAGGAAAAAGAAGCGATGGATATTTGGTATTCGGTTTTAGTTTTATTCTGCTTACTTCGTCCGAGACAATGATGAAACATGTTTTAATTTTTACAAAATAAATGCGATTTTTATATATTCCTTTTTCAGATATTTGTTCAGTTTATTTACATTTCAACATATGGTAGAACAGGAGACAAACATTTTCAATGTAAACAACAAACAACGTCATAAAATTCATAATTTGAATTCAAATTCATTATAGATGGGTCGGTGGCAGAGCGGTTAGCGCGCTGGGCTAGTAATCCAGTGGTCTCGAGTTCGAATCCTGCCTCGACCGATTTCGTTCACCTATAGCACAAGCATTTATGCTTATTTTAGGGAACGTAGGAAGATGTATATGTACAAGGACATATTCATTTTTTATTTAAAAAAGAAATGTTTTAGTGACAATGATTAATATGAACACATATATAATTCCACAATTTATTTTATTTTTCTCCCGACGACCGTTTCGGCTTATAAGGCCATAATCAACTGGTGATTATGACCAGTTGATTATGGCCTTATAAGCCGAAACGGTCGTCGGGAGAAAAATAAAATAAATTGTGGAATTATATATGTGTTCATATTAATCATTGTCATAATGGAATTCTACAAATTAGAAGCCGTCACAATCGAAAGATTGAAAAGTGCGTAAATGTTTTAGTGATTGAAATGTTTAATACACAGTAAATAAAATAACTTTGAAAGCGTTGAATAAATACAAATTGCTAGTGAGTATTTGGAGTGAATTTTACATCACATCTCATGCACCCTCATTTTATTTTTGCTCGCTGGCATAGACCCCATACAAATCTGAATCAACTATTGGGTATATACAAATTATTATTATATATCCTAATTTCACAAAAGAAAAAAAATCTGTCTGTTAAATTTCTATTTTTTGCACAAAACTTCTTCGCTACCAACCTTAGTTATAAATATTTTCAGAATATAAATAATTTTTCCAACAATTTGCAACAGTTGTGAATATGATAAATGTGCGTTTGCAGTAATTTTGGGAATAGACATGAGCACAATAACATACCAGGAGGAGGAGGGAGTTTTCATATATTCACCAATCCACTGGAGATGCAACGATATTTTGAACAACAGATGAATGATATTATGAGATCATTTGGTGGGATGATGGAAACCTTTGACGGTTTCCATTCCCCAGCGTGGAGTGAACTCCCGGTACCTTCCAACATCCCGTCCATCACGGATAAAGGGGAAGGCAAGATCAGGGATGAATACCTCAAGCCGGGCTATTCCACAAAAACTCAGAAAAATCTTAAAGCTGACGACGATTTGGATGGCAAGTAAGTTGACAAATTTTAACATTATAGTAAATAAACTTGTTTTGGTAAATACAATTTGATTTGCAATGTATTCTTGTCCATTGAGAAGTTAAATAAATTATAGTTTTTATCAAAAATATTCAATTCCTCTTGCATTTGTTTTTACGAGTACATATACATGTTCATAAAGAAAGAAAGGATTCAAATTTGGATCCACTGAATTACTTGTCCGGTACACTTGATCTTTCTGCCGCTGACCCATTTCAATTTTCTAAATGATTTTTATCAAAAATTAAATGAGCAGTTAAATCTGATTTAACTCCTAACTTCATTTCTTTAAAGCGAAGATATCTAATACTTTTATACTAGTTTAAATCACATTATTATTGTATTTTGTACGAAAATAAATATTATTTTTGTTTCAGGATAACATCAGGAGACCTGGATACACTCTTTGGCACAAAAGATAGTGGAAGTATACATTCCAACGACAATTCTTCAATCGAAAGATTCTCTCCGCATCACCACACACAAATACCAAACTTTTTCAGTCACACTATTGTCACAAGAAGCATTACTCGTCCCGATGGTGTAAGTGGATTTTATTTTCATTTCATTGATTTAACACCACTACTCTAAGGGAGGCGCTAATCTTAAGTTCATCAGGAGTACCAACATCTTGATGTGGTCCTATATATTAGCGTAATGTATAGATGCCCACCGGCCGCGTGCCTAAACGCCGAGCGTCGTCTATACATGCCTTCATGGCTGTACACAATTGTAACCTTCATATCTCAGTATATTTATACTTGAATGAGACGAAAATTGGATGAATATTACTCCTATATATTTGACTTCAAGGCATCTATCCGTGAATCAACAAAACAATTGTTTAATTATTTAAAAAATTGAGAACTCTAATCATTGTAATTCATCGATCATCACCAGCCAAATTTACACTCTCCCACGTTTTGTAAGATCTATTTAGCATGCTCGTAGGAAAGAGGGATACTGCGCCAGTTCATTTTGTTTTTTCGCACTGAACATTCTGCTTTGAATTTGAACCTTACCAATACACAATTGATGCATATTCTTTATCTACATCAAATGCCGGAAGGATCATGTGACGTATTGATGCCGCCATATACTTTATATGGAGATAACCACAATAACATTATTCTTCATTTATCTTATGTTTATGTTATGAAGTGTTCAATTTCATTGAGTATATGGGATTTTTTGATTATCTTTGTTGTTTTTATGATATATCTACATCATTAGATTTTTTTTACTGTTACTATATTTTCAATTATATGAGATTGAAAAAATTCTGTGTGCAACGCGAAATACTGTCCATCCATAGGTAATGCAAAAACGTTTTCGGTATTACATACATTTTTAGTTATTGAATGCTGTTTTTGGTTGTAGTGTATCAGTGTAAGGGCATAATAACAATTTTACACCTTGCCGTATAGGTAGGATGTAACAAAAGAAAATGGAATGCTTTGTCAAAATAGGCTTATTAATGGAGATTAACAAACCTATTTTGTAATAAATATCAAACCCTACAAACACAAAAAGTTGTAAAAAGAGTATGTATTTTTATTTTTCATCCCCTTGTAATAAAGTGGAATGTTTAACTCCGATCGTTATCCACCCTGAACCAGCCGGTGTTAGGTCAAAACGTCGCTCTGATATTAGCAGACATTAAATCTGTGGCAGACCACATCTCGAAATTTCTTTCGAGCGCGCGCCTAGCGACGGCAAGTACATTTGTTTATCGCTAGGCCGAGTTCATCGCCCGCAACGTCAAACAAGTGACAATACTCCTCAACTGGGTATGACACTTCAAATAAATAAGTCTAGAAAGTTCGAGGACATTGAACTTGCTACCCCCAGCGCAGCACTATTTAAGGGAGTCTACACCTCTACACGTCGTCACTTCATTTCCGTATTTCCGTCACTTCGATTCGTCACATCACGCCGCCGTTCTCGACCACGCCGTCTCGCCGACACTTCGTCACTCGACCACCGGTCATCTCTCGACCCTGCGAGCACGATGGTACTTCACCATGCAAAGATTCGTACACTTCGAACACACCCGCTAACTCGCTCGTTATACCTACTCATCGTGAGAAAAGTTCCTTTGTAAGTTATTTCATCAATTGTAAATTTACCCTTAAGCAAACTATTAATTGTGATCAATATACTCATTGTTACTTTTGACCATTCTTTCTTCTTATCTCTCAACCACTGTCCTTGTGTTCTTATTTCAAATCATATCCACTTGGGATATAGTAAACTCTCTTTACTGGTAACCCCTCTGGTTACCACATATATTTAATAGTAACCCCCATGGTTACTAACTACTGTTGACCCTGGTACTTGGTGACCCTGAAAACGTGAATATGAACACAATCGTTACCAAACAGCTAAAGCTACACAGCTACTGGTATTTACAAAACATCGGTATTTATCTAGTACCGGTCCGAGGCCGAAAAACGATAAATATGCATTCACAACAGTGGTATTTTTTCCTTACAATAACATTAAACAACACTTACCGATTTTCCTCAGATCACTCCTTATCTTTTCCTAGCTTAGAAAAAGAATGAATTGGTTTTTGAATCTCTCACGATGGGTACACTCAAGGCCCTCTGGATTGTTCGTCGTTCGTTTTCCTCTAGACAGGCCGCAAGGTAGGGGAAAAAAAATGGCCGACATATCAGTCGTATGGAGTTTGACAGCTATCCATATTGGCGGATTGTTCTTTTTCTCATGTTCATAGAACATGTTTTATATACTTGAATGTGACAGATCAGATTTGAATAAAAACATTTTTTCATTTATAATGTTCATTATGACATAAAAAAATAAATTTTATAAATCTACATAGTACAAAAAATCATTTTACGAATTTTTCAAGGTCAATTTTGCAATCTTTAAATAATTCATATTGCATTATGAAAGTTATATTTATAAAAAAAATATTGAGAAAACCTTAGATTATATCAAATTCTATGGATTATATATGAGAAAACATAATATTTATTCAGAGTAATTGTATAAAAAGTTTATATCAAAGAATGACAACAAATTAGTATCTTGTTACACGAGCAAAATACAGAATAAATTGTCAATTTTATATAAATAATTATCAGGGAAATCGAGCTTCCTTTAATTGTTTTCAATATTATCATCCAGAATGAGCTAGGTACGTTCATTTATTTTAAATATAAAGAAATCTCGAGCACCTAAATAACCAATAATACCTACAATATAATATAACCTCCTCTTTTTTTCAATCGGTTAAAATTTATCTACTGTACCAACAGATATTCTGTACAAGAAATAGTATATATTCATCATAAGGTTGCAGAACAAAACAACGGTAATAACCATATTCAAATTATAATTGATATACTTATGTCTAGAGATGTGCCAATATAGAGTGAAATATAGAATGCCATTTGTCTATCTTGGGTACAGGATCACATACGAGATGGACGTTCAAAGAGTGAAATAGATAATCTCATCCACCAAGCAAAACTTGCCTTAAACAATCAAAGATCTTTGAGTCCAGCAACTCCGGAAACAATTAGTAAATCAGTGTGGAGTATTTTGCTGTACCTGTATGGTTTTCACACATTATGCAAAGGTGAGGTCCTCAGCAAAATCAATTAAACTAGTCACAATACAACATGTTGATCACCATATTGAAAAGGCATGCAAATTGGATGGTCATGCGTTGTGACATGAGCATCTCTTACACATCTTGTTGGAGGGAATAATTGAGGGATCGACTGACAGAAGGCGTTCCCGCTGGGAGTATATGGAACAGGTGTGCATCGCTGAAGACCAAACAGAGTGAAGGAAGAGATTTACTGCCAAACAGTTTATATTATTAGAGCTTATATTAAAAGATATTTTTTATCAGTCTTGATACAAAGAGTTATGAATTATTCTAGGTAAATTGATAACTACCTATTCATATTCATTGTTAATATGTTCATTAATAATATTTGATACATTTATAATTCAATTATCGTTTACTAACTGTATAAAATTTTGAAAACAAATAAATATCTAGGCACATGACTAATTTCAGCAAAATACTAATAAAGTTAATATTATATTATAAATTATTATCAGGGATATTGAGCTTCCTTCAATTGTTTTGAATATGATTTATTATCTATAACGACCAACGTTCAGCTGTTTAAATATGAAAAATCTAGAACACCTATGTAAAGAACCAATTGTAATAATAAAATTATAAACCTAATTATGTAACTACAAATGATATTCCCTATTAGAAATTTTAAATTGCATTTTCTAGTCTTTTTAACATAATCTAGTCTTAAAAATTTTGCTTGTTTGATCATATAAAAATACTTGACATGATGCATAATATATAGGTACTCTATTAAAATGCACATTTGTAATTTTCTTTTACTAAATTTTATTGACTAACTATTTTTGCTCTAGACGAGCATTCTCTGAGTAGTGGACCACTCAGAATATGCTCGTCTAGAGCGAAACTAGTTATTCAATTAAATTTAGTTGAAGAAAATTATAAATCTGTATTTTATTGTAATATATTATAATCAAATTCCATCAAGTATTGTCGATAGAAAAAGTTAAAAAAATATGTATACTCAATTACTTCCAAATACCCACCATCTCCTTAGGTCTTCTGTTTCACAAAAAAACTTTTCTTCGAAACCTCATATATTTACAAGGTTTATATTCAAAATACTGTTAGGGAAAAAGTTGTTTTAATATAAAAAAAACACAAAAGTATTTGTTTAAAATTTGTCAATAACATAGAAGCATTTTCTGTAAAACTACAAATATACTGCAGTTGTCTATACTAATGGTACCAGTTATTGACTTTCTTTATTAAAAATAAACAAGATAATATCCGCCAGTTCTAATACATCTACCAGGAAGAACTGGCAAAGAAAACTGATGTCTGATATTGAATTTAAAAAATATGTATCCAGTTGAAACATTCATTCTTGTTTATCATACACTTCAATTTCATGTATCATTGTGTACGTATAGAAATATGAGTAAATAATTTCTTCAAATTCTATTGAGGAATTTAAAATACATGATACAGGAATAGGAAAAGGGATGGTGTATTGAGGCGAACTTAGCGATACAATAAAAGAACAATATTCTTATTCCGAGCCACAGTGAACAAGGTGGAAATCATGTTATGAGATATAAAAAAAATGTAGAGAGAAGCGAGCACCATACATTCATTGCCTCACACACATTCATTCGTCTGTTATTTAAACATATTAAGATTTATCCTTTCCTTTGAGAATTTTGTTTACATGGTCATTATACAGCTCTATGAAATATTCATTATTTTTGTTTAGACAGAAGGCACTACTAATAGTTTACATTTCAAATTTCCAGTTATGATTTAAACAGTCTGTTTATGTTATGCCCATTTTAAGATTGTATACATTCTTATCAACAATAAGTTTGAACAATTGATGTGTTTTTAGTTTTTGAAATAAATACATAGGTAGTTACTATTGTTGCAAATATTAAACATGTATAGTATCATGTGTTCTCCAAGCTAATTCAGAAATTAAATTCTACATTTGGTAACCCAAAAATTCATTATTGTAAATATTATGTTCATCAATTAAAACATTTTACATAACTAAAATACAGATTATTCCACACACATAAATTTTACATACATGGCCTTATTTATTTAGATTCAGATCCTTCATACATATTATTTTGGAAAACACAAAAGTTATTGTTATCTATACAAACATTTCTCTTTCCAAATATATTCATTCACATTATTCTTCAACAGATTAGCATTTAAAAACAGCTTTATATTTCTTACTTTACTCAAGTTTTCAATTGAACAAATATATCAGAAGATCAAGATATCCTGTGCTGAACGAAAAGTCAGATACACCTTTACAAAGATGCTGAATATTCTAGATGGTGTATTGAAGAAATCAATACACCTTGAGGTCCAGGCTCCTAAGTTAAATTGTAAACGTTATCTCCAAGTGCTTGGCGATAACGAACAGCGTTTACAATTTGACTTAGGGGCCTTAATTAGATGTCTAGATTTACTGCATAACTCACTTCTTTGTTGAGGTGTATCAAACTAAATACAACTTTATACATGGATATCTTTCATTATATATAATTAATTTTTCATTGAAAAAATATTTAACTAATCAATCATGCATACATTCACACATATAAATACCTTCTTTTATAAATTTTATCGAAACTGTAAGGAACCATTCAGTAGGTAGTCAATTATCAACATACAAAAATACAGCAATTATTAAAATTTACACTTCTGTCTAGGAAAAAAGAATGACTGATGAAAATACTCGTACATAATATAATCATTTTACTTATTTATAATATACATGACATTTTACATAAAGAGGTTTGACAACAATGATAAAAGGTATATAAAAAAATTAAATATTATATATATTTAAGACAGAGACAATGGAAGGGTACACATACACATCCAGACCATTGACACACTACAAATTCTCTCATTAACAAATTACATAAAAGATAATATCAAAAATTCCAGATTTAGGGGAAGCGTATATTTTTATAATAATACATTTACTCTTTCTTTCACCCTGTAACGACATGTGGTGATATTATTGCCAAATTACTATTTATTTAAAAAATATACTTTTTAATATACTTCTTCTCCCACACAAGTCTACCCGCAAACCTCTGACTCTATGGATACTAGGAAAACCGAGCAGACGTTGTCTTGCCTGTGTATAGATAAAAATGGTTGATCCGTATGTTTTATTTTTTAAGATTATAATCTAGAATCTCTCATTATTATTCTGTCCCTTCCATAACTTCAGACACTTCCGTCCCTCCTCAGTCACTTCATTCCTTCCTCAGTCCCTCTTCCATCACTCCTCAGTCACTTCTGTCTCCTCAATCACTTCAGTCCCTCCTCAGTCACTTCCGTCTAATAAATATTTTCCTGTAATAATGCGTTATGTGTAATATTAAAAAAAAATACATTTAAATTCAAAAACATTCTTGGGTATGGACTGAACGAATCCCCAATGTTTCATTGCAATATCAAATAGATCATTTAAAACAAGTCGAACAAATACTTAAATAAATTTTAATGCAAAATCCTTCTCCGGTGCGCGCTGAACAAATCCCCAAAGTTTCATCGCAGTCGGATGTGCGGTTTAGGAGTCCATCGATCACATACAAAGAAACAAATATACCAACATCCACTTTTATATATCGCCTTTTTGCAAGAACAACGTAACATATAGAAATGTGTTTTTTTCTTCAATCCTCAAAAACCGTGACGTGATTAACTTTATTTTCTATGAAAACATGTTTATTAAAAAAATTCAAACCTTTTTAATTTTTTTTATACTTAGTTCGGTATCTTTAAAATATATCTTAATTTCAAATGATTCACATAATAATTAAAAATGTTACAAGAGCAAAAGGACAAAATTTAACACTGTATAAAATTATTTTTGATTTTAAATTCCAGTTACTAATAATAAAATTCAAAGGTTGGTTTGAAATGTTGAAAATCTTGGTGATTTTATCGGATTGATCCCAAGCTTCATTTTGTTTGTTGGTTCGGACTACGAAATCCGTTTTTCTTTTTGATGGTTCCTTACGACGAGGTGGCAATTTCTTTGATAAATATTCTGGTAGATTGGAGAACACTGATGGTACAGCATCTTTTTTCAACCTCAATCTTTTTCGATGTACATTAATGATTTGACCTGAAACATTGAAACATAATTATTAGTCAATTTATTTATGGTGATAAATGATAAATAATAGTTTGATGGAACATAATAAATGTCTAAACTTGAACGCACTAATTGTAGAGTTCTTTATATATAATTTTTTGTATATTTTTTTGTTTGTATGATTCTTATTTGTCGGTAAGATATCTGACTCTGAGATAGGTCTTGGGTTCACAGTTTTAAATTGCATTTTCTGTCTACATTTGTGAGACTATAAATATCATAAATCAAAGATATTTTGTTAAGATCAAAGTTTAGTATGAAAATGTCATTCATCAAGTCTGAATCTGATCTTAAAATCAACTTCATGGGTAGCCATGCTGGTTTCTTTTTTGAAGTATGTGATTTGACTTTTCATAGCCGTATGAAAAGATTTGTTAACGTTAATTTTCATTCCAAACTTATTTTGTACGTTTTGGTATATTCTTGTGTATTGCTTTTCGGGCAACTAGGTACTATGTTAAATATTATCTAACATGCATCCAATAACAAGTAAGTTGCTACATTCTGGAGACTAATAATATTTATCTTCGTATCTCAGGAGTCAGATATCTATACATACATACCAGCACGCCATGTCCCTCACGGGGTAGGCAGAGAGAACCGAACGCCACGTTTTTCTATCTTGACACACATTCATCGCCTCATCAACATTCATACATTGTCTTATACACGTTCATCTGTTGTTCACGCTTCTTACATTTCCATCTTTCAGAATATTGTTTACATGGTCGTGCCATACTTTTCTTGGGCGCCCCCGACCTCTTATTCCATTCCTGTCAGCTTTATATATTTTCATTAGGCGTTCTTCATTCATTCTCCACAAGTAGCCAAACCATCTCAATGTGTTAACTTTAATTCTGTTAATTACATCTTTCTTCATCTTAAATTCTTTCCTTGTACCTATTTCGAACTCTGTATCTGCGCGCTCTATATAGTACGCTCAATTTTTTGGAGGCGAGTTTCACCTTAGCTTCGATGGAGCCCTTGTAGTGTAATTGGTTCGTTATAGATACTCCAAGCAGGTCGATAGAGCTGCTGTTAGGTAGGGTGCTTCCGTTGAAAGACACTTGCAATTCATTGGGGTTTCTCTTCGCAGAAATTAGACAGGCTTGGGTTTTTGAGACGTTAAATGAAACAAGATTACTTTCACCCCAGGTATTGATTGAGTGGGGGTAGCTATTTATTTTTTGATGAAGGTCTTTCCGGGCTTCTGATATTTCACTCTGTTTAGGAGGTTTGTCAAAAGAGAAATTGTCATGGACTGTGCTGTCATCAGCGTAACAGTGGATGGGGGCGCGTAAGAGCAAGTCATTGATATGTAGGAAGAATAGGGTTGGAGATAGAATGGACCCTTGAGGGACTCCCGCATTAATGGAATGGGGAGAAGAAGAGCAACCGTCCACTACAGTTATGACTTCGCGATCTTTTAAAAAATTCGCAATCCAAGTACACAGAGACTGGGGTAGTCCATAAGAAGGGAGTTTCATTAAGAGACCTCGGTGCCAAACCCGGTCGAAAGCTTTAGAGATGTCAAGGGCGACAGTTTGAGCTTCTCCAATGCGTTCCATAACTCGACCCCAAACGGATTTGCATACGTCAGTCACTTACAGAAAAATCACTTACCATCTGTGCAATTAAATGTATCTTCCTTAACTATGTCTTCTTCGCGAAAATGCTTTATACACACACTTGTATATGGAGAAGCAGTTAGGTTGGCTCTTGGTATGTTTTGAATCCATTGCCTTCTTAATGCATCAGTTTTAGGAAAAGAAAAGCAATTTGTATACTTCTTATTGTAATTGGACTGGCATCCAGGAGCACGACAGCCCTGCATATTTCTGTAAAACATTTAATTGATTTAATTGACAAAATCAACAGAAATTTATATTGTAACTATAAGGAGCGGGTAAATAAGAAATTTATCAATTTTAGAATACCTATATTATACCGGTTGTCATGACAGTAACATAAAATATCTGAAGAAAGGATCTCGATACAAAAAAATATAAATCACAATCCAAACCTAGCCACGGTTTTAAATATATTTTCTAAAATAAAGATATTTATTTGAAATCAGAAATGCCCTCAAAATTTTCTACATTATAATCGATGGACTCAAATTTGTTTTCCATAAAACATGTAAGGTGGTTTGGGATAAATTTTGAAAAATAAACGCATCGAAATACTATTCATGTATATTAGTTCGTTATACAATCAAAAACTAAATTTAAACATAAACACACAAAAACACATTATAATTCTATGACAAAAACAAATAATTCAATAATGAAAATATTAATCAACCCAATAATATGATTGTGAACAAATACGATCGCCGTGACACATTTTAGTCGCATTAGTGTGATCATATTTCGAAATATACCTATATATATATTTCTTAAATAATATGCACTATATCATAATAAATTTGTGTTTAATCACTTCAAAACATTAGATTACAATTTTAATGACAATTTTGTATCGATAAAATATTTCATAACCATGAAAATGTTTCTGACATTACATTTCAATGTATTTACGTTATATATCAAAAATTATGGTAAATAACCAAACAAAATAATATGAAACGCTTAAATAATGTTTAATATTAATAAATAAATGATAAAAACAATTATATTTGTACTTACGGAGATTTAAAAAACAGCACGACAAACCAACACTAACCGAAAACGAATCAAAATGTACTGATTTCTATGCAAAAACAGACGCCAAGACGCGTAAACCCCCGACTGATACGTCGGCCATATTGGAAAATATTCTCTCATACATTACGGCATGATATAACTGCAAAAACTGCAAATCCAGAGGGCGCTGGTACACTACACTACACCCGCGAAACAATCGCGCTTAATTCTATGCAATCGCGTTTAAAAATCACCCGCGTTTCTCGGTTTTTAGTTATTCTTTGTCATAAATGTTGCATTCAAATAATACATGCATAGTACACATTCATTTTATTCTGAGATTGTAAACAAAGGTATATTATATTGGTACCCACTTTATAATTTCACATAAACAAACACAGTTAAATTTTTCTGTACGGCACTGCTTTAAGTAAATAAAATACTCCGACGATCGCGATATACATAAACAAAACCGCACTTCCGAATTTACTTATATTCTTTTCACATTAATCACGGAACTAAATTTTATTTTTTTCACATACTTCGCAACATAAAATTCACACGCACAACAATAATACTGAAGTGACAAAACTTAATAATTTTATATTTTACATACAGATTTACGCGTGGTACAGAACATTTAATTGAACTTGATATATTAATTTCATTGTTAAAACAAATATCGATCGAAAGTTTTCGGTTTTAAACGATAAAACTTCAATTTTGTTATTTTTAATATGTAAACAACGCGAACACAGCTCGTGACTAATCTATCTAAATTTCAACTAGCGGTAGAAAAATTAAGTTTTAAGTAAACACCACCTACCGAGCGACAATCTAAGTTTTGCTAACAAGTTATTTACGTACGTTATTTAAATTCATGGCAATCAGAATTATATATATTTTTTTTATATCAAAACAGCTCGCAAATAATGAATTTAATTATCACTATTTAATATATAAAATAGGTACTAATTTCGTGAAATAGGTACTTAACTTACCTATTTCATACTTTGTAATTTTGCTTTAAATACCTATTACACTTAGAAACTTGTAAAGAATTTTTGTACTTAGACACATTTCAATATTTACCTATTACAAATAGAATATTTTAAACATTTTTGGACTTTGCTGAAATTCATATTATTTTTTTGTTGCATTGTATACCTAATTAGATACTTAAATTTATTTTCACTTCTAAAATATATTGTAATCGACTTAATTATTATTGACAAATACTTATCATTGTACATATTATATTTTTGCAACATGCAACCAACATTATTTTATATATTCGCTTGCTACAATAGGCATGATGACTAATTTTGAAAAACTATCTCACGATGTTTTTACGCATTCACTGTTTTCAAATATATATACATTTCTACATAAAATAAAGGTTTAGTAGCAAAAATCGCCATTTTAAAATCAAATTTGACATTTACGCCAAAAAACGCTTGTAGTATCATGGCGGCTGCCGACCCTGACGGTGACGTCACGATATTGTAAACTGCATATCACTACTATATGTAATATATGTATTCTAGGACGATTTGTGTATTTATAATCAATTCAAAAGTGCATAAGTGTTGTGCGGTCCCTAAATGTACAAACACGACGAAAAAAACACCTACTGAGGTATATGTTTTCGTCCCACGCGAAAAAAAAGAGAAATAAGTGATTAAATTTCGCACGGCGAGACATAAGTGTATTTTATTAAGTACGCGTTTACAATGAAGTACAGTATTTGTTCCCCCACTTTTAGCTCTCAATAATATAATATTTACCATTATTTAGGCAATAAGCATATAAAGAACTTCATTAATGTCCAAACGTCAAAATAGGCCATCATACGTTTCCCGCGTATGTTTTTAGCTTATGAACACATAATGTAGAGAGAAGAAGGAGCATATTTTATCGATTTTCGAGATGTAAGTTGTATTTAAATTACAGATAAATAAAGTACTTATATGTACTTATTATTAAGTTTTTACGTTTCGAAATTCTGATGTCTTTGTTCGACGCAAAGAAATATCCGACCATCAAAAGTTCCATTCTAGTTAAGAGTAGTTAAGACAGGCAGAAAAATAACTACTATGGCTGCTATTGCTAAAAATAACGATAGCAGATAAATATAGCTTGTTATTAACACAATACAAATAACGAGCGCTATGTAATAATTCGCATGCTGCTAAAATTGTAACGATGTTTTAAAACGCATGCTTCGCGTAATCGCCGTCGTTTCGCGAATCGCTTCATTGCATGAAAAAAATATAGCTTGCTAGTTTAGTTTGGCAGTGACCAGCATCATAACATGTCGAACGTTCGTCAGCTCACCATCGCGTGACAAAATTGTAGAATACTAAAACTAAATTAGTTTACCATACGTTGCGAGCGTTCATTATTTATTTATTTATTCAATAAGAACTAAGTTACATACAAAATACAATAAACTTAGGCCCGATATTACAGTCGGCCCTCAACTCATTGAGTTTGTTAAACTCAAGATTAATGTTAAGGGGAGATTGAATCCATTTCCGTATTACAGTGCAATATAACATGTCAGTTACTAAATCTTCAATTATAGACATATTTCACTTTTTCTGTGGTTATTATCTGTCAAATTTAAATAACCTCAAATAATACGAAATACAAAACGGGACGCTACGACTTTAAATACCATTGTTTTATTATCCAACATGGTAAATTTAATTTTTTTCACCAAAATAATGCTTTTAAATGCCCATGTTCAATACGGCTGTCAGTTTGTTTTGTTGTGTGGCGCCACCGTCGATACAACTAACGCCTTTAGTAATACAACACTGAAACTACACACGTTGCCTAACGCCTCTAGTGATAGAAACTGAAACTACACGAGTTGCCTAGCAAATGACAGTTGACTCACAGTTAAGTACTTAATCTGCCAGAAACGTTGAGTTAAATATTTGTCGTTTTAGTGACATATTTGAGGGAAGATTAGGCCTAAACGGACACTGTAATACGCTATATTTTTGTGAAACTTGAGTTTAGCTCTTAAACTGACACTGTAATACCGGCCCATAGTATCCCCCGATAGGTAGGCGAGTATCTAGGTAAATTGAAACTATTTGCTTTGATGAATCTTTAGCGGTATGTGCGTTGGGAGGAAGTTATATATTTAATAAGATTATTAATAAGAAATCAGAAAAGGTTGCGAGTTTATTGCGTGTGCTAAATTCATCTCCCAAAACACATACATACAACTATTTTTAGATATTGCAATTGTTTTAATCAGTTATTTATTTATAATTGAAATAATAGAATGATGATAGGTTTCATAATAAAAGAAAACTTACTCAGATTAATTATATTTTCAGATTAAAACAGTTAACAAATTTAATTAGATTGCTTCGCGATACTAGGGTCGGTCGGGATAAAATATTATAATTATTGAACACTGTGCTTGAACGCTGGGCTGACGAGCGAATGCGATTCGCCTCGTCGATCGATCGAAATACGATGCGCTGTCTCTCGGTCGTCTTCGGCAATCTTCGTGAGATGCGAGATCGTCCGAGCGAGATGGCATCGATGATGGGGAGGTACATCCTCGCCACAAATCCTTGTTCCATTGCTATTTTATTGTTTTGTTTTAGTTTTAAGTACCTAATTAAAATATTAATATATCAAAAACACCAAAATAAACATTGTCCAGACCGACAATTAATGCGTATATTGTATTGAAGACTATCAGAAGAATTGACGCGACCATACTATGACGTCGTGCGCTCTGATTGTTTTTTCTCATAAAATGGCGGACTAACACATTTTGTATTTTTATATTTATAATATTATTATTCACTCCTTTAAAATGAAAATAAGTACATTTTTTAAATCTTTATAACCTATTTTATTTTTTAAAATCATAATTTCAATGATTTTTTCTTACAGTCATCACACCTATTACATAACATTCTATTTTTTTTTTTAATATATTAATCATAATATGTATATGAATCATAACAATTATCCCATATGTATATTAGATTCATCATAATACATTGTGTATTTCCATTTCAACCTCATGTAACACTGTACAACTCCCACAAACAATATAATAACATCATTTTATTTTATAATCAAGCAATGAAAGCCACCAAGTTATTTATTTCTGAAACGTTAAATATTCTCCACCACGTTACAATACTCGGTGCGTGTTATAACAGATGCGTCAACGATTCAATAGAGCGGATAGCGATATTATTTGGTTTATCGTCCCAAATAAACCAAATAAATCAATAAATAAAAATAGCATGTTAAAAATAAGCAGCATATTCCATATAGCTTGTTATGAAAAAAATAGCCATTTCGAACAACACTACAGTTGACAGTAACAAACACAATTGACAGTAACAATATGGTGACGTCATGCGCTCTGATTGGTGTTTCACATAAAATGGCGGACAAACATATTTTGTATTTTTATTTTAATAATATTAATATTATTCGCTCTTTTAAAATGAAAATAAATATATTTTTTCAAATCTTTATAACATATTTTATTTTATAAAATCATAATTTCAATGATTTTTTCTTACTGTCATCACGCCTATTGTAACTGTTTATATTTTGAGAATTTAAAATTTACAACTGTCAACTGCGTTTACCATGTACAACTATAGAAGCAAGATGATCAACATTATCATCATCATCAGCATCGAACCAAGATGGGCAGCGACATTGACAACATCGATAAATCAAGATGGCAAACATTCTCAACGGCATCAAATCAAGATGGACAACATTGGCAACGGCACCAAATCAAGATGGACAACATCAGCAACAAATGGTTTTTATCAGCAACCAAGAGCAACACCGACACGCTACAACTCGCTATACTGGCACGTATTCCCAAAGACATCAGACTCACTTGATGCGCGGCAAAGAATGCACAAGCACTCGCTATACTGGCACGTATTCCCAAAGACATCAGACTCACTTGATGCGCAGCAAAGAATGCACACACAGGCCCCACTGGAGAACTACGTACTCCAAAGCTGTCTAACGCAACAGACACGCCGCAACTTCAATGCTGGAGAACTACTCCAGAGCTGTCGGACACCCAAATATGAACACACGCACACATCTCGAGCACACAAAAACTCACCTCGTCTCATCGCTACGCACGCCTTTGAACGAGGAATGATTTTGTTGGGACGTTGTCCCATCCTTCGTGTTATGCTTATGACTCGCACTCTGTCTCGCATACCCAAGGAACTGCTCAACCACGACAACACGACGTCTACACGACACGGTCAACACGACGCTGTCAACACGTCACTGTCAACACACGCTGTCAACACGACGACAGTCAACGAAAACTTCGAAAACGCCAACGCAAGCCAACTGCACAGTTCTGCAAATTCGACAAGAATGTTTAGATGCCAATTACACTGCACAGCTTATCGGACTCCACGGACTACACTGACTCCACGGACTCCACAGCTTTGTGTACTAACAAGCCTCACCGACACTGCAATTGTCAACGGGCTGAACGGGAACACTGTTTCCAAAGCAATCACATCTTGATCCGTCGCAATCATCATCAGCAACTAGGCAACAGTCCAACTAACACAAGTCTAACCATCTCTCCAAAATTGTAATGACCACAAAAATCTTCAGCAACGACTGCCTCAGCTCAGCTACAATATGACGTTCTACCAAGGTATCGTGCCATCTTCGATACCACTTGGAGGGGAGGAATGTGGCAGACCACATCTCGAAATTTCTTTCGAGCGCGCGCCTAGTGACGGCAAGTACATTTGTTTATCGCTAGGCCGAGTTCATCGCCCGCAACGTCAAACAAGTGACAATACTCCTCAACTGGGTATGACACTTCAAATAAATAAGTCTAGAAAGTTCGAGGACATTGAACTTGCTACCCCCAGCGCAGCACTATTTAAGGGAGTCTACACCTCTACACGTCGTCACTTCATTTCCGTCACTTCGATTCGTCACATCACGCCGCCGTTCTCGACCACGCCGTCTCGCCGACACTTCGTCACTCGACCACCGGTCATCTCTCGACCCTGCGAGCACGATGGTACTTCACCATGCAAAGATTCGGACACTTCGAACACACCCGCTAACTCGCTCGTTATACCTACTCATCGTGAGAAAAGTTCCTTTGTAAGTTATTTCATCAATTGTAAATTTACCCTTAAGCAAACTATTAATTGTGATCAATATACTCATTGTTACTTTTGACCATTCTTTCTTCTTCTCTCTCAACCACTGTCCTTGTGTTCTTATTTCAAATCATATCCACTTGGGATATAGTAAACTCTCTTTACTGGTAACCCCTCTGGTTACCACATATATTTAATAGTAACCCCCATGGTTACTAACTACTGTTGATTGGTAACCCCTTCGGTTACCAATCAGCTTTAAATTTTTTTTTTTTTTTTATTAAAGAAACCAAAAATACAAAAATACATTTTACAATTAAGATAATAATATACACATATAGATAGCAAAAATATATATACGTTGATACATATATACTTTATTATTATTATTTTGGTATAAACCACTTCACTAGGCAGAGCCTGTTTCGAGGTGGCGAAAAATAAAGTCGCATTATATACTACAGATTATATTACGTTCATTATTTTACTATTTTTTACACTAGATATAAAGTTACAAATTATTGAGGCTTTTTTTTTTTTTTTTTTTTTTTTTTTTTTTTTTTTTTTTTTTTTTTTTTTTTTTTTTTTTTTTTTTTTTTTTTTTTTTTTTTTTTTTTTTGCGGGTGGCAGTTCTTGAGGAGAACACACTTAGGCCAATTTGGCCCTTTGTGATACCACATTGGGGCCGTCCTCCCACTCACTCATCCCCCCTGAACCAGCCTGAGCGGCTAATGAATGTCATAATGTCTGCGATGTCGGCCGACGCTATGTCAATTAAATCATCATAGAAGAAACTTCCCAAGGAGCCTCTTCTAATTCTAGAGAGAGCAGGACAGTGACAGAGGAAGTGGACCACTGTCTCCTCCTCCTCCTCGTCCTGGCATGCTCTGCAGTAATCGTATGCCTCCAGCCCCAGCCTTCTGGCATGCTTTCCTATAACCCAGTGTCCCGTTAATACTGATATGACTCTGGCAAGTGAATCTCTTCTGAAGGAGAGTATTTCTCTGGTTCTTCTGAGATCATATTTTGGCCATGTTTGTCTGGCAATGGAGCATGTGCTCTCCTCAGACCACCTTTGGTCAGCACAAGCAATAATTTTCTCACTGACCCGGAGTTTACATGTTGCCATGGGGACTCCAGGTCTGTGTTTGATATTGTCTAAAGATAACAGGGTACCTGCTCTGGCAAGTTCGTCTGCCCTACAATTCCCCGCTATATTACTGTGACCCGGCACCCACATGATTTGTAGATTGAACCGCTCCGCTGCCCCATTTAAGATGTTGCGGCAGTTCAGGGCCACTCTTGAAGTAGTACTTACGCCTTTTAAGGCTTTAATAGCCGCTTGGCTGTCTGTGAGAATACGGACAATGCTGTTTGATACTGTATTGCCTTGTATCCATTCTACTGCTTCCTGGATTGCCAAGATCTCTGCTTGAAAAACACTACAGTGGTCCGGCAACCTGAAAGAAATATTAATATTTAATTGCTCCGAAAAGACTCCTCCGCCCACCTTACCTTCCAGTTTTGACCCATCAGTGAAAAACACCTGAGCTTCATCGTGACGGATCAGATTCCCCTTCCACATTTCCCGCGAGGGGATTTGGGTTGAGAACCTGTTCTCGAAGAAAGGCTTGGGAATGACATAGTCGATACCTTCGGATGGCTTTTTGAACTCCTTAAGAACCATGGAGTGTCCAATGTGTGTCTCCCTCCAAGGGTTGACACAATTCATTCTTATGGCAGCTTTCGTTGCCATTTGTTTTCCTAAGAGGTCAAGCGGCATCAGATGCAGGATGGTGTCAAGGGCTTTTGATGGTGTAGTTCTCAGACAGCCAGTGGTTGTCACTTCTGCTAGTCTTTGAACTTTTGCCAGCTCTTTTAGGTGCACTCCTTTTTTCAAGCTGTGCCACCATACCACCACTCCGTACATCATGACTGGCCTTATGACCGCCTTGTACATCCAGTGGGTTATCTTGGGGTGTAGTCCCCATCGTTTACCCACGATCTTTCTGCAGGTGTACAGTGCATTTGTAGCTTTCCGTACTCTTTCCTGCGTGTTGGGCTTCCAGCTCAGTTTTCTATCCAGGATCAGACCTAGGTATTTTGCTTGAGCTGAGATCTCTAATGTCACCCCTTCTAGGGTTGGCAATGTAAATGCCGGGATTACCCGTTTATTTGTAAAGAGGATCAACTCTGTTTTCTTTGGGTTCACTCCCAACCCACTATTCTTACACCACTGAGTTATCCTGTCTAGTGCCCTCTGTAAGAGAGATGAGAGTATGTTGAGGATCTTACCGGACACCGCTATGGCGAGATCATCTGCATAAGCGATTACTCCGACCCCGGTGTCGTCTAACTCCATCAACAGTTTATTTAGGGCTAGATTCCATAAAAGAGGTGATAGAACGCCTCCTTGGGGTGTTCCCTTCACCGGGTATCTTTTTATCTTTGAGCCCCCAAGTTCTGAGTTTATTACTCTATTTCTCAACATATTGTCGATAAATTCTATGAGCGAAGTCTCTATCCCCAATTTCCTCAGAGACTGAGTCATTGTTTCATATTTAATGTTATTAAAGGCTCCTTCTATGTCTAGGAAGGAGACCAGTGTGTACTCTTTATACTTCATCGATTTCTCGATTCTGTGTATCAGGGTATGTAATGCTGTTTCTACAGATTTCCCTTTGCTGTACGCATGTTGAGACTCCGACCACTTTGAAGGTTCTATTTTGCCCCTTATTCTGGTTTCTATGAGTCTTTCTAGCGTTTTAAGGACAAACGAGGATAGACTAATTGGTCTGAAATCCTTGGATGTATTATTAGATGTTCTTCCACCTTTGGGTATGAACACCACTTTTACTTCTCTCCATTTTTTCTCCATTTAATTTGGGGGTATAACAGAGTTCTATACATGCTTCGAAGATTATCCCCAACCAGGGTATGACAGTCTCCGAGGCCGCTTGCAGTTCCGCTGGAATGATACCATCCGGACCTGGCGACTTGTATGGTTCAAACTCGTAAATTGCCCAAGCAATCATTTCTGTATTAAATAATTTCTGGGAGTTTTTCTGTTTCCTGGTTTGGTTTGTTGTCTCAGGCATGCTCTCTCTTTGCAGGTGGGTCTGCGCCCCCCCTATCGGGCGGACGGTTTCCCTAGGCATGTCGAGTTTACATCCAGGAAAGTGTGTTTCTGTTAATAGCTCTAATGTTTCAGAGCTGCTTGAGGTCCAGCTGCCATCGTTTTTCTTTATATATTCAGGCATCTCTGGATCCGTAGCTAGGATTTTGCGAATCCTGTTTCCCTCGGGGATTGTTTCAATTTTTGTGCAGAAATCTTCCCATGAGGTTCTTTTTGCCGTTTTTACTTTACTCTTAAAAACTCTTTGACTAGCCTTATAAGTTTCCCATTCATTGGTTTTCTTGGCTAGGTTAAATAGTTTGCGACATTCCCTTCTTAGGGCAATTATCTCTTCTGTCCACCATGGTGGTCTTTTTCTCCCTTTAGCTATACGCACCGGGCACGATTCCCTGGTGGCTTGGTTGCAAGCATTAGTAAGGGTCTTTACCATGTTATCCAATTCCTCTGTTGTTGAGGGTTTGGTTGGTATTTCAGAAAGAAATTCACTGAGGACAGTGTTGTACTTACCCCATTGTGTGTTCCTTCTATTGCTGTACATGACTTTATCTGGTTTCTGAAAGTTTAAGTTAAATTCAATGTACTGGTGATCAGAGAAGGAGTGGTCAGCTGAGACTTTCCATTCTTTTACATATTGGGCAGCATATTCATTGGCAATTGTTATGTCTAGAACTTCGCGCCTTATTGCGGTAATAAATGTTGGAGTATTACCTATATTACAAATTTCGAGGTTATTTGATAAAATATATTCAAAAAGTAACTCACCTCTCTCGTTTGTGTCCGTGCTGCCCCAGATTGTGTGGTGTGCGTTGGCATCTGCACCTGTCACCACAGGTATCCTGTCATCTTCTGCTCTATGTATGGCTTGTTGAAGGATACCTGGAGGGGGCGGTTCTTCGTGATCATGTGCTAGGTAGGCAGAAATCAGCCAAATGGTATGGGACTGAAGTTCTACTGCCAGCACCGTGATATCTTCGTTGCAGAACTCTGACACCTTAAAGGCATTGAGCTCCTTCTTTATCAGAATACAGGACCTTGGCTTACCATTATTGTTTGTATAGAAGATCCTGTAGTCTAATTATTGAGGCTTAAGCAAGTTTCCGCAGTAAATAATGCCTTTCCTTCTTATCCATGATTCTATTGTTTGTTTTAGTTTCAGTTTTTTCATCAACTGAATGTCTTTAATTTCTTTATTTATAAGATTAAAAATTTTTGCAGCTAAGTAATAATAATGTCTTTGTCCGAATGTCGTGTTTGTCTTTGGAGTCAAGAGTAAATGTCTATGTGTCGTTTCGTAATTGTGTTGTACTGTAATGTGATTGACTTTGTCCCTTTGAAAATGAATAGAGATAATTTTTATATATAATTGTGGTATGTTAAAAACTGAAAATTCTTTAAATAATTGTATTGTTGGATATGTGAGAGGTTTTTTCATTATGACCTTAATTAAAGCTTTTTGTGCCTTAATTAGAGGGTCCATATTAATTTTAGCAGCACCACCCCAACCGATTATACCATGTGTGATAATTGATTGTGCTAATGCATAATATATTGTTTTTAAATTGTTTGTTGTTATTATGTTTCGTATGTTTTTAAAAATATAGATCAATTTTCGTAATTTTCCCGCAACTGTATTTATTTGTTCTGTCCATCTCAAGTAGTGGTCGATGTAAATGCCTAAATATTTGTATGTCGGAGTCCTTGTCAGTGGTTTGCAAAAGCAATTCTGTTCAGTTGTACACTCATGTATGGTTAATTTACTATCTTGTTTAGGTTGTCGTCTAGAGTCTATACTGAATGTCATGTATTGTGTTTTGTCAATATTTAGTGTAAGTAGGTTTACGTCTAGCCATTGTTTTATCTTTTTAATACCTTCAGTAGCTTTTTTAAATGAACTTGTCCATGAATCAGAAGTGAAAATGAGAACTGTGTCATCCGCATAGCAGATAACGTCTCCTTGAATGTTAAGTTGGCATAAAGAATTTATGTATAACAAGAACAAAACCGGACCCAAGGTACTTCCTTGCGGAACTCCATAAGAGATATTTCTATTTAGACTTCTTGAGTTGCCTACGCTAAGCGAATGAGAGTGGTCAGTTATATAAGACTTGAACCAGTTGTATTCATTGTTCAAAATTCCAATATTTTCTATTTTTTTTAAAAGGATTCTATGCGACACTGTGTCGAAAGCTTTGCTCAAGTCTAAAAAAACTGCAATACAACTCTTACTCGCGTCAACGCCTTTCAATATAGAGTTTGTTACTTTTAAAACCGCGTCTTGCACTCCCATATTCTTTCTAAAGCCGAATTGGTTATCAGATAAAATTTTATTTTCGTCAAAGTATCCCACCAGTTGGATTTTTACTAGATTTTCTAATACTTTTGTAAGAATATTCAGAAGTGAAATGGGTCTATAGTTAGAGGGATTTTTTTTATCTCCGGACTTATGGATAGGAACTATATTTGCACATTTGAAATGGCTCGGGAATATGCCACTAGAAATACTCAGATTACAAATATGGGTAAAAGGGATAGCTATTTGGTACTTAATTTCTTTTAATAGTTTGGTGTCTAATTTATCAGGTCCAGTAGCACTGTCATTTCTTAGTCCGTCAATTTGGTGAATTATGTCTTTACTTTGAAAAGATTTCATTTTAAATGTATTGCTCACACGTACTTCGCTCTCATATTTGTCGGCAAGCGTAGGTTCGTCAGAGTTTATTCTATTCAAGAGTTTTTCAGCTAATTTCTGACCAATGTCCGCAAAGTAACTATTTAATGTATTGGCAATATCAGTATGATCAGTTATTATTGTTTTATTGACTTCTAATTCTCTGAGAAGAGTTGGTGGTTTTTTATTTATGTTGCTCATTTCTTTTACGGTGTTCCATAAAACTTTTGAGTCTTCTTTATTTTCTTCAATTTTTTTTTTGTAGAAATCTTCTTTGTTCCTTTTCACCAAAGATCGGCAAATATTTCTGTATTTTTTGTAATAGAGTTGAAGTTTAATATTATTTTGTGAATTAGTTGCCTGTTTGTGTAATTTGTCACGTTTATTTAAACATTTGACCAAACTAACACTGATCCACGGTTTGATCTTTTTATGTTTATGAACTAGCCTTCTAAAGGTTGTATGTTTTAAGACATTTAATTCGATTTTTTCAGTGAACATATTCATGGCAGTATTAACATCTGTTTCATTTAAAACATCCTCCCAGGATACTGAATCAAGAGATGATCTGATAGAGGCGTAATCTGTGTATTTTATTTGCACTGATTTCTGTTGATAATCTTTTTTCCTATTACTGTCATTGTAAAAGGCAGCCATTGTAGCATAATGATCTGTAACAGTCGTTTCAACGATAGCTGCAGATACATTAAGTTTAGTCTTAACATAAATATGGTCTATACAAGTTTGAGACACGGATGTGACTCTAGTGGGCATGTTTATAGCAGATCTAAAACCATGACTGGCAAGAAGACACTCGTAATCATCGGCTTGGTGGTGTTTTTCTCCAACTATATTTACATTTAAGTCTCCAACCATAATAACGTTTGTGTATTTATTATATTTCAATATATTCTCATTCAATGATGTTATAAATGGCGTCAAATTATTGTATGACGGAGATCGATAGATGGCGATGATGAAAAATGAGTCCGAACATTGTATACATACACTATTTGCTTCAAATACAGAGGAAGGCATGGTTGAGCCAGATAAAAAGTCTTTTGTATAAACTATTACTCCATCACTACGATTTTCGTTATTTTTTGACACAAAAACATCATATCATAAATCCATTAGATCTTCATAGAAGAAACTATTAAAACTCAATCAATATAATGTCTTCTTCTTGCAGAGTGTGGAATCAACAAGAACAGTAAAAAACAGCGAAGGCTTAGAAGAAACCACCGTCACTGTGACACAAGGAAGAGATAACACTCTGGGACTTGAAGGACCAAGGGACTTGGCACCTTACGATAATTTTTGGAAAAATTTATTTGGACAATAGTCATTGGACATTGTATTATTTATTTACCTGTATATTATTATTATACCTTTAGTAGCTGTTAGAGGATTACTCAATTATAATAATTAAAGAATAAAAATTTCATTTGGATAATAGTCATTGGACGTTGTATTATTTATTTACCTGTATATTATTATTATACCTTTAGTAGTAGCTGTTAGACCAAACGTCCAATACATCAAAATACAATGTCTACGTTGGCTCGGACACATTTATATAATGGAGGATAGCCGGGTCCCAAAGAAAGTATTAGACACCTCCCCTGAAGGAAGAAGAAGCATAGGAAGACCTAGGATGAGATGGCTGGATGACATCGAGGCCGATGTAAGAGCGATCGGAAAGACAAATTGGGAGGAAACTTGCTGTCGACAGGGCGGGATGGAGGCAGTTTCTTGAGGAGGCCAAGGCCCACACCGGGCTGTAGCACCATTGCTGATGATGATGAGTAGCTGTTAGAGGATTACTCAATTATAGTAATTAAAGAATAAAAATTTCATTTGGATAATAGTCATTGGATGTTGTATTATTTATTTACCTGTATATTATTATTATTATACCTTTAGTAGCTGTTAGAGGATTATTCAATTATAATAATTAAAGAATAAAAATTTCATTGTCCACATATAATTTATTTATTTTACTTCGTTTACAATTAACCTAACCTTATGTACAACAATCTGCCTCTTGCTGGTCCCTATTCCAAATATATCAAACGTGTGAATTGGTATTTACATAAAAATGTTGGTGACATAATTGTGACATTAATAATTGTACATAGGTATATATATCTTGGGTATATATATTGACGGTCCTATGTGAATAGTTATTTATTAATGATGTAAATATATTAATTTATCTTTCTATTCAATAAACCAAATTTGTATTTATTGAAATCATGCAAATTGAGCACAATTAATAAAAACTTACAAATTAATTTTCATTTTTGTATTCTACGTACATAGTTACTATTAAAATTTCATATAATATATAAGATGAACCTATTTATGTAGAACATGTCAATACAAGGAAATAATGTTTTTTTAACCACAACTGGTTTTTCCCAAGTGTCACTCGGGTGTGGTTTTCGACCAATGTACTGACAAAACTTGATTTGATTTCTTTGCCAGTGCTTCCCCTGAATGAAATATATTTATATATTGACGAGGCTGAAAAATGTTTGGCAGATCATGTTTATGCTTGTTTTAGTGTGTATATTTGATTACAGAATTTAGTGTGCTTGCAAAAATCCACCAGTTAAGTGGTTTATTACTCGTGTCACAGGCAAAATTAATAAGATTGTTCATGTGTTCTACTTTCAGCACCCTTCATATAAAATAATATATGGTTTAAAAATTCTTCCACAAAAATGATTTAAATTGTGTCAAATTAAAGCACCTAAAATAAATATAAAATAATGCCTATAATTTATAAATAGAATGAAAAATGGATTTTTTATCTACATGATTCAATTATATTCTCTCCTTCATTACCACAATAAGAAAACAAAATTGGTTTAATAAATGTAATAACTTAAATAAAGGTGTTGAAGCAAGGGCGGACACCATGAGAACAATCACTTGGAACCACAGAAATGAGAACGCTGAGACCTATCTTGGGTAAAATGATTAGAGATAGAATCCCCAATGAGGAGAACCGAAGAACCTGCGATGTTGAAAACATCGTGAGATGGAGCGAGGACACTATTGTAGTGGGACACGTGGAGATGTGAACTTTCCAAAATTGCAGTGTGTGGACCACCAAAGAGACGGAGGAAAAGTTGGACATCACCATCCCATGACCAAGACTAACTCCTGTCAAACAGACTTCACTGATCTATTAAAAGATGAAGAATAACTTGATGTAATATTATTTTAAACAAATGAATATTTAGAAAAAAAATACTTCTCGAATAATTTCTGATTCTCATCTTCCTCACTGCTGTGATTATAGTTTTCTTATATTGCACTAAAATAATACTAATTAAGGCTTCATGATGCCTTGGACATTTGGATGAAATATAATAATTCTTCCTCATACTCACATTTTTACTGTACATTGATAAATAAAAATTGATAATATTGCAATAATGAAAATCTGGCAAATCCCAATTGTTTAAATATTAAAAGCAACTATTCTACATAATATGGTAGGTATAGAAGTGTAGCTTACTACTTAGAGTCATCAATGAATAAAAATATTACATTATTAGCTTCCATTTACCAATGTATTTTACTTAATTGCTTTCCAGGATTAAAACCAAATGTTTATTTGCACAGTAATAAATGTATCAATTTATCTTGTAAAAAGATTAATTCATAGTGAAAATTAAATTTGTGCAATTAGGTATTAAATCATTTAGAATGAAATAAAAGTAAACATAGCACATACCTAATCGGATGTTAAATAAATGCAGATGAGCATCAAATATAATTTTTTTTAACAATTCCTTGCACCCTGGGCAAGTGGGGAGTTTATTGCCGTATGGCAATTTCTTCCAACTAACCAGTGTTTCCAGCCTGGAGAAGCAATATTTGCATGATAAATAAATTCAAATAAATTTCTCCTCTGCTGTGAATCAAACCCAGGACGCCCGCACAGAACAAGACACTGGTAAATTGTGTTAAAATATAATAAAAGGAATTTGCACTATGAAAATTCTAAGAAATTGTAATCACATGAAGTGCTCTCATCTTATTTCATCAACCAAGGATCTCAAAATATAAAGTCAGTACAAAAATATAACATTTTTATTTCATTCCAAATAATTTAAATTTACAAAAATACAATTAAATGTATATAAATATATTATAGGTTGTACCATAAGAGTTCTGCAAACTTTCAGTGTCATTAAATTTAAAACATGCAAAATACCTGTGACACTTCACTCTCTCCACCTTATTATATTTATATCTTACATACACAGAACAACACATAAGAGTACATAAGATAAATTACGTAAAGTAATACCTTTTTAGAATGAATGCATTCCTTTATCTAAGAAAATGCTTCTACTGCAGGTAAACTAAAGTAGTGGAGACAGGATTTGACCCTGCGTAACTGGTTTACTAAACCAAAGCACTATCTACTCTGCCAGCCATTAGAATGGGTGATAAGAAATGTGTGAACTATAATTTTGAATTACAGCTTACTCACTCTTTCAAAACAAAAACCCTGAGTCATGCATTGTCATAATAAGGTTGAAAATGTTGTTTTAAAATATAAGTGTACAGATCAAATAAATAAAAAATAGTTTTTAACTAAATTTTTAATAACCTTGTATAGTTTGGGGGGAGGTAATTAAGGGCGGGTCTTGTGCGGAGTGGGTTTAATTGGTAGAAGGACTAGAGGAGAATGTAAACATTGAACAGCGGACTGAAAGAGGCTTGATTGATTACTTATTGTTTTTTTTTAAATAACATAATAAATAATCAATTCTAGTCTAGTTTATACTTTTGAAAGTACAGAAAACACAACTTTTGAATACGCCATACAAATGAAAATATTACAGTTATGGAGTAATGAAATGTACTAAGATTTGCAGTACTGTTGTGATACATCCTTATACATGCACAGATATAATTTAATGAATCTATTTGTTCACAAAACAATATTACAAATACCTTACAAAGCTGTTAATAAATTCATCTTTGGTTACATAAAAACACAATGGACATTATATACATAAATCAAAATTGGGTGTAATAATTCATTTTCATTCATAAAAATATCCACAATTGCATAGAGTTAATAGCTCCCTACTCTCTTCAAGTTATTTGACTCCTGAAAATGTGATTAATGAAAACAACATAATTAAGAAATACCTAATAAAAATTGTACAAATTTGAGTATTGCCTCTGCGTACTATGTAATTTTGAAATGTATAGTTATATAATTTTAATAATCTCATGCACATGTATTAAAAAACAACACATATTAAATATACAAATTATGAATATTGATTGTGTATGATAAAATTTTGTTCAAAAACAATTAAACTCGATTTGATATACAATAAAAGCTGTAATCACAAAATATGTACTAAACAAACATAATATGAGAAAACATCGAACATAATATAACAATAATGAAAACACAAAACATGTGTTGTACCAGTGGCGAATGTCCCATACAGGCGTAAATGCCAGACTTACCCCACAAAATTCAGGATAAAAGTGGAAAATATTTTCCTTGAAAATACATTGATCCGACACACTTAAACAAATTTTGCAAAACTACAAAAATGAATTTAAACCTACAAATTATCTTGTGAACTCCGAAACAAAAAAATAATTTAGAAGATGATTCATACTTGTACCATGCTTTCATCATATGCAATTTACAAATAATATTTGTTTTGGCATATTGCTTATGATTTCGTTGTTTTTTTTCTTTTGTAGTTTGGATTTAGTGTGGCTGTAATTTTTTTTAGTTTGTTTTGTCTTTATAGAATTTTAAATATAATTGTTAGTGTATTTTGTTATGTATATTCAAATATATTAATACAGTAAGGAGAACTAAAATAAAAGTGCACATTGAATATTGATATCAACAAAAGTCATTCACTCCTCCATTTGTACGAAGAGTATTACACAAAATATTTTTAATATAACATCAAGACATATTTTTTTTTAAGTTTGAAAGAGAAATGAATAAGTTTGAGGAATGAAGAAAAAGCTATAAAAAGTTCCAGTTACTAGAAATATGTTTGACTTGAGTTTACTAGATGAAGAATGCACTGCACGCCACTGGTTGTAACCATAAAAATACTTCGTTCTGTAAGGCATACATTACTTGTTACACAAACAGGGGATTAATTATAATAAAGCTAATTATATTATTAAAACATATATAATTTTTGTATAACACGTAAAAGAACCATTAAAAAGAAAGAATAAAATAAAATTTCTGAAATCATCAGAATCATGCGTGTTTGATATTTATTTTTTCATATTGTAAACCTAATATGATGTTTCGTGGAATGTTCCTAAATATATACATAATAATAACAAATCAATATTATTTCATAAGGCATTTACATATAATAAATTTTAAAATAACAATTGTTCATAGCTATACTACAATTATACACTGTACGTATATTATATACATGGAATTTATGTACGTTGAACAAAAATTTAATAAGACCAAAAATAATGAATGAATTTATCAAAAATAAAAAAATATCAATATGTAAATTATAGTAAAATTATACATACCTAACAGTGTAGTGTAGTTTTGTTAATGTGATTGCTATATGTAAAAAATGACAATTTCAATGATTGGATGTTGAAATTTTATTTTACTGACCTTTAAAGCTAGTGTCCATACAGGCACAGCGGATGGAGCGGATTTTCGTCTCCTAGCAACAATGATAGCAATAATGCGCATGCTTTATACCATGCCAATCGATCAGTTGACGCATTTGTATGAATTCCTATACAAAGAATACTAAAATCTGTTGGCTGTATCAGATCCGTCCGCTGCGTCTGTATGGACGCTAGCCTTTATAATACGAGAGATAGCAATGTTTTCAATGAATCGTTTATTTATGGCTATTTTTTTTATATTTTCTTTCTTATCGAATATAATTATGAAAAAAATAAGTCTGGCACCTGGGAGCGTATTTACCTTTCCACATTGATTAGGAGGCAAGTACTGCCTCGAATTAGGCACTAGTTTGTTGCACTTGCGTTCCTGCTAATACGTGTTCAATTCAAGGCAGTTAATTATTGAATATGGAACATACATTGTCGGCCTTCGTGGCTCAGTTGGTTAGAACTCTGACTGCTGAGCCAAAGGTCCCGGGTTCGATTCCCGGTGGAGACACAGTTTTTAATTGTGTTTTCAGTCTGGATCTGTGAGACGATTAATATCGTAAGTCTCCAGAATGTGGCAACTTGTTATTGGGTGCGTGTTAAATTAATATTTGACATAGTACCTGTTAGTTGCCCGAGAAGCAATATTAAATAAATAAATAAATACATAGCCATGAAGTTCGCGCGCTATTTCATTTCGCTCGCATTTCGTCTTTCACTGTCACATTTGTATTTTGTTCATAGATTATATGGTAGTAATCAGTAATTTTGTTTGTCTTTAAGTAATATGGAAATTAAAATTGGTATTTTGGACAATTTTAAAATTGTAAATTGTGAAGGAGACTAGGATAATTACCAATGTAAAATTTGATGCTCTATATCTTGTGAAGGTAATTACGACAAAAAGTGTAATTATTTAATTGAAAAATTCATGAGTACCAATCTCATAAAAAAAAATTTTATGATATAATGTAGATTTTTGTAGACTAATCTATTAAAACAAAAACAATCATACACAAAAAATGCCTCTAACACAGCCTTGTAACGCTCAATCAATACGCATGGTAAAATTTATAAACCTGTGTACGATTGAAAGACGCGTGCCTTGATTTGGACACGTATTAACAGGAACAGTTTAAGTTGCTAAACCGTGTGCATTTGGAGGACACATGCCTTGAATTCAACACGAGTTTTTAAGTGCATTAGCGCAACAAACTAGTGCCTAATTCGAGGCAGTACTTGCCTCCTAATCAACACAGAAAGGTAAATACGCCACCTGGGAGTGGTTGCATTTACCAGTGAAAATTGCAGATTTTAATTTCATTTCATATAATTTGTTGTGTGCACTTGTATGTTTTTATGTTATTCATGCATTCCTACAAAACCCTTCTGTTTGTGATGAAACATTGGTGATTTGTTCAGCGCACATCTGGGAAGGTTTCTGAGTTATTATTTATTTATTTATTTCACATCTCAACAATAAATTTACTAAAAACAATCTACTAAGAATTTATTCCGCAGTGGCGGGCTAAATGCAGAGTCACAGGAAAATCTTTGTCTGGGACGAAAGGGACTGAAAGGACGAAAGGGATGGAAGAGAAAAGTAATCGCTTGTTTCATAGTCCCTTTAATCCCCTCTGTTTGATAAAGATAATTTCTGTGAATACTTGTTTTACGCACCACCGAACTATTCCATGTACACAATTTTAAATAAACTGCTTTGTGAAATTTCAAACAAATAAATAAAAATTTAATAACCTTCCTATGTGCGTTGAACAAATCACCAAGTTTCATTATAATCAGATGGATATTAAAAGAGCACATAAAGGACATACAAAGATACAAATGATATTGAAATCTGCAATTTTCATCTATAGAAAAAAAAATATGAAAGAAGATATCAAAAAACCAGCCATGCATAATTTTTTTTTTGGCGTTGCTATCTCTTATACTATTTAGAATGTAATTTAACACCTTTATATATTTTTAAATATAGAATTGAATATTTTTATTAGTATTTTTTTTCACTATTAATAACATTAGACACATCCGTCATTCATTCCACCCTTATACATTTTTTCTCTATCTATTTACAACATCTTTTTACATACAGTCTGTCTTATTTATACATTCGTAACTTCTTCATTCACCACTAAAAGGTATATAAAAGATGCTATGAGTGAACAAACAGTCACCGGATGAATTCTATACACGGCTTACACATGTGTCTAATGCATGTAGAAATTGTACAAACAAAACTACACCTTAATAAAAAAATTCATCACTCCATAAATTCAGTGCACATACAGTTTTATTTTGGTATAATAATATAAGTGAAAATAATATCAGTTGATAAAGAAATGTTAACAATTCATTAAAATAAATATTTTTATTTATTGTAAATATTCACTTTGATTTCAAATGAATGAACAAACATTACACTGAATCAAAACAGTAGAATAGGGATTTTGAAAATAAACTACCCAGACCAAAAATGTGTTGAAGCTATTTGCAATTACAAGAAAATGTTTGTTCAAGTTGTTTTAATTTAAAATAGTTTCCTGCATAATAAGTACAAGAACATGGACAGTACAGTTTAAATAAAACAGATGATTAATATTGTGATGTACTTTTTTGTAATAAAACATGGAAGAAAGTGGGAGATGCCTCCCAGAGAGTAATCTCTTCGCTGAATGTCTTGTATTGCTAGGATTGAACGCCGTCAGACAAAACTTGCTGTTGATTCACTATGAACACTTTGACCAGTGGAATTCATTTAAAAGAAACATCTCAATTATGCTTGTATCGTATACGGTCTGTCCTTACTAGTCAACATTATATATATGGTCATACTTGCTTTCACAGTTGATACCTGCATCTCACAATTCTTACGGTAAAACTTCATAGCAAATTAATAAAAAATTTGATTAAAGGATGTCAAAATTTTTAAGTGTAATTTAAAACTAATCGTTTTATTTACCTCAAACAATTTTTTACTAATTTCATATATTCGTTCTGTCAGACGCTTAAAGTTCATTCTTTCAATGTGCCCAAACCAATTTATTTTATTTTATACACCTCCAATTTTAGTATATATACATCCAAAGCAAGTACAATTTTTTATATACCTGTTACTCATACAATATTGTTACATCATTTATCACACATTCATCTGAGAAATACGTATACTGAATCTGCTATCAAGTACACATCTAACTGATATACATCAAAATCAGGATATTATTTTGCATTAAATACTGAATTGCAGGGAAATCTCTGTAAATATAGTGGTGAGATTCTTATAAAATTGAAGCACTTACATTAATTTATCAAAAGTCAACCTGAATTCATCCTTGACCATATTTTCAATTGCAAATTACAAAACATATTGGTCTTAGTAATTATTTCATATTCAAAATATAAAAAAAAATTATCATATAAATTTTAAATAGAATATGTACCAATATATTTTTTTGAAAAATCATAAATATAATTTATTTCTACTTAATCCGAATGGTATTAAACTTAACATCACAACTTTTCACACTATACATTTATATAATTTAATACACTAAGATATAATAATATGTACTCATATCTCCGTTGGAAAATCATACGGACTAAACTCTTTTGAAATTGTAGCTCTCACGGGGCCAATCTTATAAAAAAAGGACCAAATATCTCATGGATCATAATTTAAAAAGTAATTTCAATGTTTTTGTAACGATTATTGATATCTACAAATGAAATTTGTTATTTGTCATATTAAAATTATCAACCGGTGATATTAAAAATTATTCATAAAAATAACTCGCAACCAAATAAACATAATTGACTAACCTCAAAAATATATTTAGCGAATATAAAAAATGTATGATAGGTTTACCATCAATTAACCATATAAATTGATTATTATTAATACATATATTATCAGAAATTACTAAAAATCACAGTAAATGTATGAGAAAAGTGATTAGCTTAGTAATAATAATTTATGTAGTGCCTGACGTAAGATCATTTTATTTACATTTCAGTAACAATGTTACCAACTCTCAGACATTTTGTTAATAATCTAGTCAGTGGTACACATTGAGAAACCCTAAAAAAAGAATGCAATTTTTGTTAAATATGATGAAACAGACCATAAAATAATTAACAGAAACTTATTACAGGAATTAAAAAAATATTGCACAACTTTTGTTTTAATAATGAATAACATAGGCCCGGTATTACAGTCGGTCCTCAACTCATTGAGTTTGTTAAACTCAATATTAATGTTAAAGGGAGATTTAATCCATTTCCGTATTACAGTGCAATATGACATGTCAGTTACTGAATCTTCAATTATAGACATATTTTACTTTTTCTGTGATTATTATCTTTCAAATTTTAAATAACCTCAAATAATACGAACTACAAAACGGGACGCTACGACTTGAAATACTATTGTTTTATTATCCAAAATGGTAAATTTAATTCTTTCCACCAAAATAATGCTTTTAAATGCCCATGTTCGTTTCAATATGGCTGTCAGTTTGTTTTGTTGTGTGGCGCCACCGTCGATACAACTAACGCCTCTAGTGATAGAATACTGAAACAACACGCGTTGCCTAGCAAATGACAGTTGACTCACCGTTAAGTACTTAATCCGCCAAAAACGTTGAGTTAAATATTTGTCATTTTAGTGACGTATTTGAGGGAAGATTAGGCCTAAACGGACACTGTAATATGCTATATTTTTGTAAAACTTGAGTTTAGCTCTTAAACTGAGACTGTAATACCGGCCCATACATTGCTACAGTTAAAATTAAGCTTATTTATGATATAAAAATGTTAAATAGAACACACTACCTACTTTGTTAAATAAAACAATGTAGTGTGTTTTATTTAACATTTTCAAATAATAAATTTCCACAAAGTGTAAGCCTCCACATATTATTTATTAATGATCTCTTCATTTATTTTATTAGATAAAAATAAAATTTACAACACTCGTTCCATGCTAACCATAACGTACTATTTTTGTAATGAAATGAGTGAGTATAAAAAAAAAACATAAATAATGAAATAAAGATATTACAAGTATGTATACATAAAATAATATCAAAAGAGTTAGGCCCGATTGTGTATTCCTGAGAAAAAATATTCATTACTCACAAACAGTCAAAGATTTTTTTTTCTCAAAGTATACATAAAAATATTTTACAAAGCAGTAAATCTTTGGGTACTATTTATGAGTAATAATTATTATCCAAGTATACAATATTAAAGATTACTATTTACTTAAGTGTGCTCTGGTGGATAATTACCACTTTAAGGCATAAAGATATTTTATAATATTTATAAGTGTATGCATTACATTTATAATAGTTTTTAGATAAAGCAGACATTTGGACAAACATGTCAGGTATGTTCACTCCTGGCCGAATCCTTCAGTTTCCTCTATAGCGTAGTTGAGTTTCTCAACCATTTGGTCGTAGCTTTTATACGGGGGTAGATCCAATCTGTTGAAACACGTGTGTGATCTTGGTAACCACGTGTCTTTGCCCACCTGAATCAAACATAAATAATCACATATATAAAGTGAAGGCAGAGGCAATGATTGATGATTTTACATAAATAAAACAATCTCTAGACTTGTAGATACATTTAATCATTGTGTATGGGGTTAGCGTGCTGGGTTAGTAATCCAGTGGTAGAGAGTTTGAATTCTGCCACGGTCAATTTCTTTCACCTATTTTAGCACAAGTATTTATGCTTAGTTTAGGGAATGAATGAGGATGTATATATACTTGCTACACAAGGACATATTCACTCTAAAAAAAATAACATTAATAATGGTTGATTATATACCATCACAACATTTCTATATTTGGAAAAGACAGGACTGATTGTAGTTTATTAATATGTACCTTTTCTATACAAAACCGTTGTGGTCCATTGGATCCCATTAGTTCAGCGAAGCCTCCGACTGGAACACGACATGTTCCTGTCACAAACTGTAACAATCTGGCTCTCTTCTCATTGTCTGTCTGCCTTACAAACTGTAATATAACATTAAAACAACAAAATGATTAATAATTCTAATTGAAATCCTAACACTACTGTTGTTACATCTAGTAGATTTATGCAGTTTCTCGCAGGTCATTGAGAATTCTGATTCATCCAAAATATTTTATTTTACTTACCAAAAGACGAAAAATGGCTATTGTATGAAAATATGTGTGTGATTAATCAGTGTTGGTACATGTTATTAAATTTTTATTTGTTGTTACTAATATTTCATTTTAAAAATCAATAAAAATGTGTAATTTTTTTTATTATTTTAATTCTTGGACACCAAGATGAACTAATTAAAAACTAATCCGACATAAACACCAGACATGAATTTAACTTGTGTAATAAGTGTTATGTGTACCAGTTTATGGCTGGCTGTAATATGACAAAAATATGTTTTAAATTTACCTGCCAAATTTAACTTGTGTAATAAGTGTTATGTGTACCAGTTTATGGCTGGCTGTAATATGACAAAAATGTTTTAAATTTACCTGCCAAATTTAACTTGTGTAATAAGTGTTATGTGTACCAGTTTATGGCAGGCTGTAATATGACAATATTATGTTTTATATTTACCCGCCAAATTTAACTTGTGTAATAAGTGTTATGTGTACCAGATTATGGCTGGCTGTAATATGACAATAATATGTTTTAAATTTACCTGCCAAATTTAACTTGTGCAATAAGTGTTATGTTTACCAGTTTATAGCTGGCTGTAATATGGCAATAATATGTTTTAAATTTACCTGCCAAATTTAACTTGTGTAATAAGTGTTATGTGTATCAGTTTATGGCTGGCTGTAATATGACAATGTTATGTTTTATATTTACCCGCCAAATTTAACTTGTATAAAAAGTGTTATGTGTACCAGTTTATGGCTGGCTGTAATATGACAATATTATGTTTTATATTTACCTGCCAAAACCACGCAACTTGTTTACTCGTTCTCGTGTAATGACGATATATTGTATTTCTCTGCCAGTCTTCCACATCTATCTCCTGCATACCGCACAGCATCAACTCCAGTTCTCTCTCGTCAAAGTATTTCAACCATTCCAGCGGGACGACCTCGTTGAAGCCATCCAGGAATGCCTTTGTCTGTTCTTCGATGCCCCGGGACATCCTCCACGCAGTCACTAGTGCAAGATACTCTTCCTTGTTCACTTGAGACACTCGTTCTCTGTCTCCCCCCACTTTGAGTTCGTGGTGAACTACCTGACCCAAGACTTCAAAGTCCACACTGAACCACAATTCCAAGGAGCACTCGTCAATGTCATTGTCGCGAATCCAAACTAACGAATTGTAGAACTCTGGGTCGATGGATTCAATGTCCTTCATTGTGAGTTTCTTATTTAACATCCGTTTGTAAAAAGGCATTGTGAAACCGGAGTAGATGAACCTTCCGTGGTATAATGCCATAGCGATAAATCGACCAATGAACTTGAAATATAACAAATGATCAGGATTGACATAGCTAGCTGGGTTTATTTGTAAGCTGTAATTGTTTTTGTTTGCATATTCAAACAAACAGTACATTGGATTGAGAACTTCATGTGAGAGCAAAAAGAACCATTCCCTTGAGACACCACCATAGTCGAGTCCTTCTTCTCCACGGAAGATAACGTAAAGTCTCCGACGCAACTCATACGCAGGTAACCTCATCAATTGATGATAGGAGTCTTCGAATAGAGTCTGTCGTGTCAGGGTGATTTTAATGTGACTGGGCAGGGCGTTGCTTTGACATAGGTATCTAAACTGACTCAGTTTCCAGCGGAAAGATCTCTCGTAGGCGCGTGGTACACCGTAGACACCCTTGGGTCCCTGAGGTGCTCCCGGCCTGGGATCTTGGAAGGTGGTAGTTCGAGTGTTGTGATCCACAAAGTATCTGTTGCCGTCCTCCGTGTGACGTATCTCCCATCCGGCCGGCAGAGCGACGTCATCATTTGTACTCACTTCCTGACCCTAAACAATGTTATTACTTTTAAGTTTAGGATGTAAGCATCGCCTGTATAAGTTATTAATATGAAACCCGTCTATTTTATATTGTTTCTGTTAAATAAAACAATCAAGTTTAACACAATTAAATTAGTGAACACTAACTAGCATTAGTTATATTCAGAGATTGTATAAGGATAACTCATATTATCAATAATTATTGTAAATAGAGTGAGTGTGATATATAAATACCTGTGTTCTGGGATCTTCCCATTGTGTTGTACGATTCTTGTGGTTAACATAGTAGATTCTTCCCTCTGGCTGTACTCTCCTCTCCCAACCAGATGGCAGGGGCCCCAGAGAAGCGTCCTCCTCAACTGTGCCTCCCGAAGACGATACCGCTGCTGTAGCTGCCCCTGTGGCCGTACCTGTGCCTGTTCCCGCACCTGACCCAGCCACGCTGCTTCCTTCATTGCCTGCCTCGCTCACCGGTCCTCCAGGCTGCAAAGGGATTGGATATTTAGAATTTTGAAATTTTATACTGATGCTGATATGACCAACAGTTATCTCTCTGTGAGGCCAATTAGGCATTTGACAACTCTCCATCACAATAAAGGATTATCTATTCGTTCAATATATTATATGTAACTACTGTTTCAGGTCAATCGGTGACCTAACATGACATAAAAAAGAAAAACAATAGCAGTATGGTAGACCCTTTTATTTAATTGGTCAATAGAGAGTTATACACTTCTTCTTCTTCGTTTCCTCAATGCTGAGGGTCGCGATCTATGGGGCCTCCAATGGACAGAACTAGTCGCCTCCAGTCCTCTCTGCCCTCTGCAGCTCGCACTGCCGAATAAAGGTCGTTCCCAGTCATCTCCTTAATTTGGTCACACCATCGCGCAGGAGATCTGCCTCTACTTCTTTTGCCTGGTACACTTCCTGTGATAATACTTTTTTCCAGGTAACCTGGTTCTCTCCTGGCATTGTGACCAAAGAAGCTCAATACCCGGCGGCTGCATACTGTAGACAATCTTTCTTTTATCTTGAGCTCTTTAAGGACCGAGTCATTTGTTCTTCTTGCAGTTCACGGAATCCTCAACATGCGACGCTAACACCACATTTCAAATGCGTCAATCCTGTCACGATCACGGAACTTCATTGTCCAGGTTTCGGTTGCATATAAGGATATTGGGAAGATAAAGGTTCTGATGACTTTAATTTTGGTGGAGTTGGAAATATCTCGATCTTTCCAGATCTTGTTCAGACGTGTAAAAGCATTTTTAGCCACGGCTAAATACACAGTCATACGCATGGAGTTATACACAGTCATACGCAATTTATAAATCAACATTGCTTTGTTAGTGGACCAGTGAAAACTACATTCATTCATTACTCAATGGGATAATTCAACTACAAAAAAATGAAGAAGTATTAGAAAAAATTTACATATAATATATTTATAAATAGTTTATACAAAACACTTAAATATGAAAGCTGTTTAAATCACAAAGTATTACGAAAGATCGGAGGAGACAGCTATCTTAAACACATTGAGAGCTCGCAGAGATGCCGAATGCATTGTATTCACAGAATATTCAAAATAAACATTGGTTTTTGAAGAGTGAATATTATAGGAATAGAATGTGAAAAAGAAGTGGATAATGAACTGTTTAAACAAACAGATACATGAATTCATACAAAATATATACACCTGATTATAGAGGAATCTCTGGTTGCCTTGTGTGATAACATGTCTGCGCTCTCCCTGCCAATGTTGGAAATGTTGAAGTCTCTCAGGGGAAGGTCGCTGCCATGTGGTGGTGCGAGTGTTGTGGTCCACGTAGTAGACACGCCCGCGATCATCTCGTCGCACTTCCCAACCCGAGGGCAGAGCCATCGGTCGTTCCCAAGAAGTCGATCTCGTGTTGTGATCCACATAGTATCTAATCAAATCACAATAGTCATGAAGAACATGAGATTTATTTTCAAATTTTGACGCAGAAAGCTACAATAACCGGTGACTGGCGATATTATTCAAAAATTGGCTATGACAGCGTTTGCCAAAATTGTAGGATCTCATGGACACTGAATTCATAACTTTAAATCCTGCAGAACGCTAATGAGATTTTTTAGTGTTTATCAAAATACAA
This sequence comes from Molanna angustata, assembly GCA_963576475.1. Taxonomy (NCBI): domain Eukaryota; kingdom Metazoa; phylum Arthropoda; class Insecta; order Trichoptera; family Molannidae; genus Molanna; species Molanna angustata. Next base: position 42,045,095 of record OY754968.1, read on the forward strand.
TAAAAGTGCACCCAGTTAATAAAATAGAGCTTTAACAAAACAATTAAAAGATGGTTTTAACATATTATCAAACTTATAGCAATTTACATATCTAGCTAGATGGATATGTATTATTAGTTTTTAGTGTTTATCAAAATACAATAAAAGTGCACCCAGTTAATAAAATAGAGCTTTAACAAAACAATTAAAAGATGGTTTTAACATATTATCAAACTTATAGCAATTTACATATCTAGCTAGATGGATATGTATTATTAGTTTTTAGTGTTTATCAAAATACAATAAAAGTGCACCCAGTTAATAAAATAGATCTTTAACAAAACAATTAAAAGATTGTTTTAACATATTATCAAACTTATAGCAATTTACATATCTAGCTAGATGGATATGTATTATTAGTTTTTAGTGTTTATCAAAATACAATAAAAGTGCACCCAGTTAATAAAATAGATCTTTAACAAAACAATTAAAAGATTGTTTTAACATATTATCAAACTTATAGCAATTTACATATCTAGCTAGATGGATATGTATTATTAGTTTTTAGTGTTTATCAAAATACAATAAAAGTGCACCCAGTTAATAAAATAGAGCTTTAACAAAACAATTAAAAGATGGTTTTAACATATTATCAAACTTATAGCAATTTACATATCTAGCTAGATGGATATGTATTATAAGTTTTTAGTGTTTATGAAAATACAATAAAAGTGCACCCAGTTAATAAAATAGATCTTTAACAAAACAATTAAAAGATTGTTTTAACATATTATCAAACTTATAGCAATTTACATATCTAGCTAGATGGATATGTATTATTAGTTTTTAGTGTTTATCAAAATACAATAAAAGTGCACCCAGTTAATAAAATAACAAAACAATTAAAAGATGGTTTTAACATATTATCAAACTTATAGCAATTTACATATCTAGCTAGATGGATATGTATTATTAGTTTTTAGTGTTTATCAAAATACAATAAAAGTGCACCCAGTTAATAAAATAACAAAACAATTAAAAGATGGTTTTAACATATTATCAAACTTATAGCAATTTACATATCTAGCTAGATGGATATGTGGCTTGCTTGAAATGAGAAAACAAACTGCATTAATTGAGTTAGTTGAGTTATAGCAATTGAGATGAATTTTGTTATTTCTTAAAGTTGAAAATCTCTGAATGCAGTGATGTGTGATATTTGTAACAATACATACATACATACATACTATCACACCATGTCCCTTGCGGGGTAGGCAGAGAGAACCGAACGCCACATTTTTCTATCCTGGCACACATCTCTCGCCTCGTCCACATTCATGCATCGTCTCATACATGTTCGTCTATTGCTAACACTTCTAACATTTCCGTCTTTCAAAATTTCGTTCACATGGTCGTGCCATCCCTTTCTTGGGCGTCCCCGACCTCTCATTCCATTCCTTTCCGCTCTGTATATTTTCTTCGTCAGGCGCTCCTCATTCATTCTCCCCATGTGACCAAACCATCTCAATGTGTTCACTTTCATTCTAGTAATGACATCTTTCTTCATCTTACATTCTTTCCTTATATCCTCGTTTCTTACCCGGTCATACATCGTTCTATTACAAATCCTTCTTAACGATCTCATTTCAACTGCATTTATTCTACTTTCATGCGTCTTCTGCCAAGTCCAGGTTTCACTTGCATACGTCAAGGTTGACACTACGATGGTGTTATGAATAGCAACTTTGGCATCCTTTGATATGTTGCGATCATTCATAATTGTTCTTAGTGCTCCATTCACTCTGTTTCATGCCATAACTATTCTTTCCATCTCTTTATCGAGTCGTCCATTCCGTTGAAATATGCTTCCCAAGTATACATATTCGTCAACTTGCTCGAGCCATTCGTTCTCTACTCTTATTTTACACGCTGTTCTGCTTTCACTCTTTTCAAAGACCATTGTCTTTGATTTGCTGGCATTCATCCTAAGTCCATTCTCTATACATCCTTCATATACCATACTTACAAGATACTGTAACTCTTCCATACTTTCTGCTAATAGAACTTTATCGTCTGCATACATCAAATCTCGCACCATTACGGTACTCAATTTCAGATCCTTGCTTTCATCCTTAAGGGCTCTTATGCAGAAATCAATGTACAAGTTAAAGAGCCATGGAGATAGCACACACCCTTGTCTAACGCCATTATTTATAGAGAACCACGTTGACACGAACACGTGCTTTGCTGTTCTCATATAATGACGCGATTGCGCGTAATCAGTTTGATCTTCACTCCATACACTGCTAGTATATCCCATAATTTTTCTCTAACAACTTTACCATATGCCTTTTCTAGATCTATGAAGGCACAGAAAATTTTCTGATTTGTATCCAGAACCTTTTCTGTGACCGTGCGCAGAGAAAAAATTTGGTCTATACATCCACTGCCGCCCACAAACGCACCTTGGACATCCCATATCTTGCTTTCTGTAATCTTTCGCACTCTTTGATCCAGGATCCTTGCATACATCTTACCAACTGAGCTTAATAAACTTATGGCTATGAGTCGAGTATGGTTTTTGCAGTCGAGCTTCGATCCTTTACCTTTATACAAAGGTACCACGACTGCATTTCTCCAGTCTGAGGGAGTGTGTCCTTCTTCCCAACATTTGTTGAAAAGAGAGAGACACCACTCCAACGTCTGTTCGCCGCCATATTTTATAAGTTCAGCTGATATACTGTCATATCCGACAGCTTTCCCCGCTTTCGCGTGTTTTACTGCTTCAAACACTTCTTCTTGCGTTATTTCATCCTTATCACTTTCGCTTACTTGCCATGTTCTCTGACTCACGTCCCCACTTACTCCGCTATCATACAGTTCCTTGAAATATTCTTTCCATCGTTCTTTCACGCCGTCTTCGTCCATAATTATTTTTCCATCTTTATCATTTATTCCTTTCGAAGCTTTCACAGTTCCATTTTTTCTTTTCGCTACGCCTTTACAGAACATTTTCATGTTTCCAGGAAAGTTGTTGGCTATTTTCAGGCTTTCTTTCTCTTTTATACCATCTTTTTCCCTTTTTACTGTGTCTTTGACTACCTTCTTGCACACTTAATTCTCTTTTGCTCTATCTTCATTATTCGATTCTTTCACGGCTATTAATGCCATCCATGCTTTCTTCTTTTCACCCACAACTATCTTAACTCTCTCATTCCTCTCTCTCATATTTGTAACTCTCTCTCATATTTGTAACAATGTGCAGATTTTAATGAAAATGTAGATACATATTAAAAATATCACCTTCTTCCATATACATCGTATCTCATTTCCCATCCCTGAGGCAGAGGCTCTTCTGGTGGAGGTTGGGCCGGGGGTGGCTGTGTAGCGTGAGAGGGCCCCGCTGTGCCATTGGGCAGTGCCACTCCACCGGATGGGACCACAGCACCACTGACTGATCCGTTACACATGGCGGGAGGAGGGCCAGGAGGAGGCGCGCTACCACTACCCTAAAAATATTAAAAAAAAAAACTTGAGTAACCTTCGGAACAAGCAATCTATTGGGTTTTGTCAAATTTAATTATACTACAAATGGTAATCTGGCACCACGGCTTTTTGTAAAAAACATTGAATTCAGTTATTTCATTGATGAACAATTATGTAAACATGTGTAGGGGAGACCAGTCTAAGATGACGAATGCTGTTTTTTTCTGTGTAATGCATAAGTGTGAATACACTATACGATGAAAAGAATAAAGAATAGTATACTGACTATGGATCAAATCAGTCTATCTCGTTTCGGCAAAGTGTTTGCATATGAACCGCAGTTTGTTGTTTTTTGAGTCGTTGATGTAAAAAAACAGTGTTTAAAAATAGTGTTTTAAAAAATATCGGTATATTTGAAATAAAGGTGTATTTTACTATATCATGCAAGTAAATTTAAATCATTAATATTATATTTATGAATTATATTTGTATATTTTTTTTAAATGTCACTCATGGATAAGATGACACGGGTAAGTTGACGAATTCGTCATCTTACCCTGCATAAAACATATTATATTTTTGGCTTTTTATTATAAATATTTAATTTTTATTTTAGATAAAATGCCATACACATATGAAAGAAAGACGGAAAGAGACTTCCTTATTTCATGTTGACTTTTTAAAATTTTTTTTTTTATTTAAAATAATTATTAAAGGAGCCACTTGGCTCATGACAATAATATTATTGTAATATAATAGTTAGTTTACACATATGCAACAACACTTTAGTTCAGTTCTTAGTACAGTCTTGTTTTCAACTCCCGATGGAATGCCTTTTCGTTCATGGTTTTCAATTTTTCTGTAGTCGCATAGTCCTTTGCACATTATTCTTTCGTATCCAATCTTTTTTGTAGCTTTTTCAGTTTCAAAGTAATGTTTTTGTACGTGTGTTATAGTTATGGATTTGTATTCTTTGCATAAGTCTTAGTTCAGGATCTTCTATTTTTCCCATTTTTATTTTATGTATTAATTTTAATGTTTCATATTGTGTATGTATGTTTAATTGTTTAGTTTCTTTTGTATATAGGAATTTCGATGGTGTATATGCATTTAGACCATAGGTCATTTTTATTATTCTGTTTTGCTTTCTTTGTAGCTTTTGAATTCCTGCCTTATCGCCATTTGCCCAGAAAGGTATTAGGTATGATAGTTTGCCCAGAAAGGTATTAGGTATGATAGTTTGCCCAGAAAGGTATTAGGTATGATAGTTTGCCCAGAAAGGTATTAGGTATGATAGTTTGCCCAGAAAGGTATTAGGTATGATAGTTTGCCCAGAAAGGTATTAGGTATGATAGTTTGCCCAGAAAGGTATTAGGTATGATAGTTTGCCCAGAAAGGTATTAGGTATGATAGTTTGCCCAGAAAGGTATTAGGTATGATAGTTTGCTTTTGATATATGCGTTATATATAAGTACTTTCAGTTTTTTTGGTGCCTCATTATTTATTTTGTACATTAATGCCGAGTACATTGATGCTTTATTTATCAATTTGTTTATACTCCATGTTTTTTTCTGTTTTCAGGGTTTTACTGTTTATTTTTGCTTCCAATGTATGTTTTTTTTCTTATTTAGGTACATATGTATGATATTATGTGCCAACTCGTAATGAGAAGATATTGGTGGCTGAACATTGGGTAGAATCGGTTGTATTCTTCACATACCTGGGATCATTGGTCACCTCGGACAATAACATCAGCATGGAAATTAAAGCGAGGCTTGCAGTGGCTAATAGATGTTACTACGGGCTACTCAAACATCTCAAGTCAAGACTAATCTCGCGAAATACTAAGGTCCTTATTATACAAAACACTTTTTCTACCAGTCCTGAAATACGAGCGGAATGTTGGGCACTGACTAAACAGAACGAAAAAATGTTATTGGTATTTGAAAGTTAGATATTAAGGAAAATCTTTGGCCCAACTGACGATGGAGGGGCCTGGAGAATACGGTATAATCATGAGCTAGAGTCAATGTACGACAAAACGCACATAGTCCAATTTATTAAAATTCAGCACCTACGTTGGCTTGAACATGTTTGCCAGATGGATGGCAACCGTATTCCTAAAAAGGTATTAGACACCTGTCCCAAAGGCAGAAGAAATAGAGGCAGACCAAGGTTGAGATGGCAGGACAACGTGCTATGCGATATAAGAGAAATGGACCTGATAAATTGGAGAAGACTGGCGGTCGATAGGTAATGCCAGTGATGATGATGAAGTGAGATTCTACTATATAGCTATTATTTATCTCTTTTGCCTATATTAATACAATATTAGTGAGATTCTACTATAAAGCTATTATTTATCTCTTTTGCCTATATTAATACAATATTAGTGAGATTCTACTATATAGCTATTATTTATCTCTTTTGCCTATATTAATACAATATTAGTGAGATTCTACTATATAGCTATTATTTATCTCTTTTGCCTATATTAATACAATATTAGTGAGATTCTACTATATATCTCTTTTGCCTATATTAATACAATATTAGTGAGATTCTACTATATAGCTCTTATTTATATCTTAAGAGTTAAATTTGTGTCACATTTTTAGATTTTTATTTATTTTGAATATTTTCACTTCATATAATCTACGAATGAGCTATTTTTTCATTTTCCAAATTACAAATTCTTTGATCATGGCTCATCACTGTAAAATGAAATTGTTGATTATAACTGTCAATTAAAATATTAAGTAACAGTATAAATCTATAATATTCATAGTACAAAAATGTTGTATCTGCTGAGATACATAACACAATAGATATTTGACATAAAACTTGTAAATGTTATAAAACCCAAGAAGCAATATAAAAATATAATATTATTAAAATATTAAGTAACAGTATAAATCTATAATATTCATAGTACAAAAATGTTGTATCTGCTGAGATACATAACACAATAGATATTTGACATAAAACTTGTAAATGTTATAAAACCCAAGAAGCAATATAAAAATATAATATTATTAAAATATTAAGTAACAGTATAAATCTATAATATTCATAGTACAAAAATGTTGTATCTGCTGAGATACATAACACAATAGATATTTGACATAAAACTTGTAAATGTTATAAAACCCAAGAAGCAATATAAAAATATAATATTATTAAAATATTAAGTAACAGTATAAATCTATAATATTCATAGTACAAAAATGTTGTATCTGCTGAGATACATAACACAATAGATATTTGACATAAAACTTGTAAATGTTATAAAACCCAAGAAGCAATATAAAAATATAATATTATTAAAATATTAAGTAACAGTATAAATCTATAATATTCATAGTACAAAAATGTTGTATCTGCTGAGATACATAACACAATAGATATTTGACATAAAACTTGTAAATGTTATAAAACCCAAGAAGCAATATAAAAATATAATATTATTAAAATATTAAGTAACAGTATAAATCTATAATATTCATAGTACAAAAATGTTGTATCTGCTGAGATACATAACACAATAGATATTTGACATAAAACTTGTAAATGTTATAAAACCCAAGAAGCAATATAAAAATATAATATTATTAAAATATTAAGTAACAGTATAAATCTATAATATTCATAGTACAAAAATGTTGTATCTGCTGAGATACATAACACAATAGATATTTGACATAAAACTTGTAAATGTTATAAAACCCAAGAAGCAATATAAAAATATAATATTATTAAAATATTAAGTAACAGTATAAATCTATAATATTCATAGTACAAAAATGTTGTATCTGCTGAGATACATAACACAATAGATATTTGACATAAAACTTGTAAATGTTATAAAACCCAAGAAGCAATATAAAAATATAATATTATTAAAATATTAAGTAACAGTATAAATCTATAATATTCATAGTACAAAAATGTTGTATCTGCTGAGATACATAACACAATAGATATTTGACATAAAACTTGTAAATGTTATAAAACCCAAGAAGCAATATAAAAATATAATATTATTAAAATATTAAGTAACAGTATAAATCTATAATATTCATAGTACAAAAATGTTGTATCTGCTGAGATACATAACACAATAGATATTTGACATAAAACTTGTAAATGTTATAAAACCCAAGAAGCAATATAAAAATATAATATTATTAAAATATTAAGTAACAGTATAAATCTATAATATTCATAGTACAAAAATGTTGTATCTGCTGAGATACATAACACAATAGATATTTGACATAAAACTTGTAAATGTTATAAAACCCAAGAAGCAATATAAAAATATAATATTATTAAAATATTAAGTAACAGTATAAATCTATAATATTCTTAGTACAAAAATGTTGTATCTGCTGAGATACATAACACAATAGATATTTGACATAAAACTTGTAAATGTTATAAAACCCAAGAAGCAATATAAAAATATAATATTATTAAAATATTAAGTAACAGTATAAATCTATAATATTCTTAGTACAAAAATGTTGTATCTGCTGAGATACATAACACAATAGATATTTGACATAAAACTTGTAAATGTTATAAAACCCAAGAAGCAATATAAAAATATAATATTCTTAAAATATTAAGTAACAGTATAAATCTATAATATTCATAGTACAAAAATGTTGTATCTGCTGAGATACATAACACAATAGATATTTGACATAAAACTTGTAAATGTTATAAAACCCAAGAAGCAATATAAAAATATAATATTATTAAAATATTAAGTAACAGTATAAATCTATAATATTCATAGTACAAAAATGTTGTATCTGCTGAGATACATAACACAATAGATATTTGACATAAAACTTGTAAATGTTATAAAACCCAAGAAGCAATATAAAAATATAATATTATTAAAATATTAAGTAACAGTATAAATCTATAATATTCTTAGTACAAAAATGTTGTATCTGCTGAGATACATAACACAATAGATATTTGACATAAAACTTGTAAATGTTATAAAACCCAAGAAGCAATATAAAAATATAATATTATTAAAATATTAAGTAACAGTATAAATCTATAATATTCATAGTACAAAAATGTTGTATCTGCTGAGATACATAACACAATAGATATTTGACATAAAACTTGTAAATGTTATAAAACCCAAGAAGCAATATAAAAATATAATATTATTAAAATATTAAGTAACAGTATAAATCTATAATATTCATAGTACAAAAATGTTGTATCTGCTGAGATACATAACACAATAGATATTTGACATAAAACTTGTAAATGTTATAAAACCCAAGAAGCAATATAAAAATATAATATTATTAAAATATTAAGTAACAGTATAAATCTATAATATTCTTAGTACAAAAATGTTGTATCTGCTGAGATACATAACACAATAGATATTTGACATAAAACTTGTAAATGTTATAAAACCCAAGAAGCAATATAAAAATATAATATTATTAAAATATTAAGTAACAGTATAAATCTATAATATTCATAGTACAAAAATGTTGTATCTGCTGAGATACATAACACAATAGATATTTGACATAAAACTTGTAAATGTTATAAAACCCAAGAAGCAATATAAAAATATAATATTATTAAAAATAGACCGTTTCCATGCTCGTCTTGTCCAACGTGTAAATAGGGTGTTCGGATTATATGAAATATTTCATTCCTCGGACACAGTCGACTTGTGCCCGGAGAACCCATACAATTCACACCATCGCCAGCTGCCGCCGAGCTCGCCGTACTTGCTGAATGTATGCCGATTTAGAGCAAAACGGGGCAGTGCCCGCGAAGGGTTATAGTATATTTTCATTCATTCAAATTTTGTTGTACATTGCGATGGTCGAACGTTAGGTAAGCAGTTGTCATTCCTTGAGGCTAACAATAATTGATATTGCATAGTTTAAACTATAAATCATCCGAAATATATTAGTATTATTATTTAATTGATTGATACCATAATATTGCAAACAAAAATGATATTAGACATAAAATGCATAAAATCAGGAAGCAGTCTTGCGGCTGTTGCCAGAAGTTGTTTATTAGCTGTCACAAATTATTTTATAATTTCTCGATGCATTTTATTACAAACGTTATTTGAAACCCAACCAAATACAGCATAAATGATCAGGTTCACATATTAATTTCCGATAAATAAAAGAACTATAGAAAAGACCTATAATTTTAATATACGAAAATAATATTGTGTCTCATATCTGCTTTCTGATTCCTGTAGTAAGTTAATTTCTCTTCTAGGTATAATTATAATTTTGAGCCCTTCTAAGATTTAAGGTCACCAGCCGCCACTGCATGCATGCATGCATGTATGTATGTATGTATAGATTTGCCAAATTAGTATAGGTATTGGCATACAATTAGAACAACCCAGCCCTAAAAATTAACAACTGGTACAACGAAGTAAATAAATAAATTAAATAATGATTAAAATATTTTTTTTTATATTTTAATATGCATTTATTTTAGAATTTTTAAATAATAATTATTGAAAAATGTCTATTGTTTGATTAAGAACATGTACATGTAGAGATAATTGAAAAAAATCCTATATTATAAAAATACGTAAAATTAAAAGTTATGGCTGACATAACCTCAACGTCCGTCATGTTTGCCGCTTCAAAGCATACTGACGGGCTCGTGAGCATGTAAATAGTGTCCGAGCTGTCGACTTTTAAGCCGTTTTTAATATATAAATCCGGCAAAAAATATATTAAAAACTTAAACGTTTCAGAGATTTGTTTGTATATAAATAAAATACATAGGGCCGGTATTACAGTCTTAGTTTAAGAGCTAAACTCAAGTTTTACAAAAATATAGCGTATTACAGTGTCCGTTTAGGCCTAATCTTCCCTCAAATACGTCACTAAAACGACAAATATTTAACTCAACGTTTCTGGCGGATTAAGTACTTAACGGTGAGTCAACTGTCATTTGCTAGGCAACGCGTGTAGTTTCAGTTTTCTAGAGGCGTTAGTTGCATCGACGGTGGCGCCACACAACAAAACAAACTGACAGCCATATTGAAACAAACATGGGCATTCAAAAGCATTATTTTGGTGAAAAAAATTAAATTTAAAATGTTGGATAATAAAACAATAGTATTTCAAGTCGTAGCGTCCCGTTTTGTAGTTCGTATTATTTGAGGTTATTTAAAAATTGACAGATAATAACCACAGAAAAAGTAAAATATGTACATAATTGAAGATTTAGTAACTGACATGTCATATTGCACTGTAATACGGAAATGGATTCAATCTCCCCTTAACATTAATCTTGAGTTTAACAAACTCAATGAGTTGAGGGCCGACTGTAATACCGGGCCATAATCTTTCAAATTAAAACAAAAATAAATCAAGAAATTTAGTAATTTATGCATGTATAATCCAATATGATAAAAGATAACATACAAATTTTGGTATATTTCAAAACTGTACATATAGGTATATTCATTATAGATGTGAAAATCATTGATCATTTCCTGTTTGTCATCACAGACAATGAATAAATTAATGATAAATTCAAGAGATACTACAATACTAAACAAGATAAGTGAGGTTTTTGTCGAGATATTGAGAAATATTTAATTTTTGTTTTTATGTTGGTTCTCGGGTAACTAATAGACTCTATGTCAAATATTAATTTAATACACAACAGATAACATATTGCCACATTCTGGAGAGTTATCGTAATGCTCATTTCACAAATCCAAACTGAAAACATGAAAAAACTGTCTCCAACTCAAATAGAACCCTGGACTTAGGAAAGAGATATTTAACTCAGTCACCAAGGCAGCCATAATATAAAAAAATATAAAGCAGATAATAACTATAATAAAATGTAAAAACCTGCGTTCTGTTGAGTTGCGAAGGGGGAGGAGGAGCAGGGCCCCGGGGCCTGTGTCTGACTCTCACCCCCAGTCCAAAGGGACCAAAGCTTGTTGGGGGGGCTGGATTGTCTCTGCACATACTTTCCACACGGAGACCTGTCAACACCACCACAAGATCACCGCCGCGATCGGGCATATCCTGGCCACCTGTCAACTCTGAAAAAGAAATTGTACAAAATTGTAATAAAAAAAATTTATAGCATCATTTAATGATTCGTGATCATTCCAAGGGTGCTGATATTTTAGTTTTGTGATGCTCTAAGAAACAAAGCTGTTTTTAGTCTTAGTTTGAAGAATGTTCTTGCTTTGAGCACTGCAGACATCTGGAGATAATCCATTCCACTTTATAAGACCACTCACACCAAAGAATAAATCATAATAATCTGCGTTGTTGGCTTTGTCCAATTCCCTTAAATAGATGTTATTGGCCATTTGCGATTCCTCTCAGATAGCTGTTTTCTCTGACAGTTTAGAACATGTTGAACGGAGCCAGATTGTTAGAAGTATTAAAAATTGTCAAACACATTCTGGAAAATCTAAATTTTTTATTTTTATTTCAAGAATGTAAACAATAGAAATGCACCTTACGAAAATACATTCAAGGATAGTCAACCTTTCAAGATAAATAAAAAATTAATACTATGTAGTGGAGAGTTTAGGTATTTCATAGTGAAGAAAAGAGCAGAATTTATTATTATAAACTAACCCAGAGTTAATTCCAGATTATCACACCTCCCGTTATAGTAAGTCAATAAATTATTAAGAGCCAGTTTATGTTCTCCAATCAGATTGTCCTTCCTGAAGTTATGATGATCTATAACTCGGAACAGTATCTTTGACTGGGGCGTCACCAGCACGGTCAGTTCTTCTTTCCACTTTGGATGCAGAGTACTTTTGGCAACCTCAGTCTTTTTAGAGTTCTTGTTGTCAATCAGCATCTCCACATAAGGATTTGGTTTGAATATTCCAGGGTTTCTCAGTGAAGCAGACTCAACTGGAAATATTAAAAATATATAGTAAAAAAATACATGGAAATTATATACTGCCTATGTCACAATGGTTACTTAATTTAATTTGAATAAATATTTTAACATACTTGTAACACCAAGTTGGTGATAACTAGTTGATGGCAATGGTGAAGCTGTAGCCATTTTGTGTAGTTTTAGATCATTATTGTCTACATAAATCTTTTAATAGCCATTCTCCATTCTCTTCTAGTTCTGAAAAAATAATAATGGTCAAAAATGCTAATAAATGAAAAAAATAGTTTCACTACACTTTTGTGTATCCCATCAAGATACTTAACACATCATAAAATTAGGCTCTGAGAGGTATTACCAACACTATTATACTTATAATTCTGGCGCAGTTCAGGGGTGAAATCTGTGTGAAAGCAAGGTCTCCTCATGTATAAGGACTGTTGCTTTTATTGTTTACAAACTAATTTCTCAATAGATGGCGTTACAAAAAAGATTCTTCATCACTTCATAGATGGCGATGGTGTTTCAGCTTATTTTCAAAACGAAAAGATTTTCATGATTAAAAATTAATAGGGTACTCATTAAAAAGGCATTATTGTTGAACGTTGCACAAGTGCATAAAGTAATCATGTAGCCCAGCCGATGACAAGTCATAAAACCTATAGGTGCCTTGAGCTCCTGGTTCTACTATAATATTCCAACTTCGTCTCTATTGCGATGATAGAATTTTTTTATAAAATATCATTGACTCCTGACAGGGAAGAATGTAACGTTTGCGTATATTTTATTTTATTTATTTATTATTACAAAAAAAAAACATATTACACAAGAAAATACATTAACAAAAAGAAATTAAAACACTTTACAGTATAACTTCCTTCAAAAAGAGATGAACTCGTGCTTTGAAGGGAGTTGTAATTTCACAAACATAATACAAAAAAAAACAAAATAACAATAAACCAAAATAAAATAATCATAGATAACAAAAGAAAAACCAAAAATAAACTTATTTAACAAAAATAGATACAATATGTAACAATGTACAAATATATAAAAAATACAATTATGAATAACTAAATAAGCATATAATATACAACAATGAACAGTAATATTTTTTTATACACAAACCCTCTTTATATCATTACAAAATTTGTTTAAATCAACAATATCTGCATGTCTCTGCTCAGGCAATAGATCATTGAACCACTTTACGCCAAGATATTTATATTGGTTTTGTGCGTAAGTCGTCCTTTTTTTGGGATATTGAGCATTATATTCAATGGACGAGTAGCTCTAATTTATTCAGGATATACTCCATCGACGAAATACTCCCTGTAGACCTGCTTCAATGCATTTCTCTTATAAATAGCATGCAGTGAAGGGACATTTGCCTCACTAATGAGGCCTAATCTAGACGTAGGGTAGTCTCTGGGTTTATTTAACATAATTTTCAAAATACTCCTCTGGATGATATATAGGGGTTCAAAATTAGTTTTATAGTCACCACCCCACGCTATAATCCCGTACAGCATGACCGATTGAGCAAGCGCAAAATATGTATTTTTCAACGTAGCGATGTCCAAGAGAGTCCTCAATCGATAGAATATATAAAATAGTTTCCTCATTTTTGCAATCGTATTGCTTATTTGCTCTTTTAACTTATTTTCTCTATCAACATTGATTCCTAAATATTTTATGCTTTTTTTATTAGGCAGATCAATACATTCATTGTCATTACATTTATCAGATCCGGTACAGTTTCTTGAATGTATTTTAATTAATATTTCCTCAGGAATGAGTTTTCCATTTATTGCAAATGGAACAACACTAGTATGCAACTATAATAATATTGGATTTAATAAATGAAATTATTTATATTAAGTAAATTTGATATATTTTAGTTAACACAGTGGAAGTTCATTTTATAAATTGAATAACAAATGTTTCTGAAAAACAACAGAGTTATAAATCCACAAGAATATATTATATAATTTGTAATTACCTAAATTTAAAATTATTTTTAAGAGTTCATTGCAGTACCTACACACATTTGATGTTACTTTATATCAGCCCCCCTAGACAATGTGTCATTGAGCTCAAGAAAAGAAACAAGATAACTCAATGTATGGAAGTGACAGTTGTCACGTGACTGGCAACTGTCACTTCCGTACATTGAGTTATCATTTCTTGTTTCTTTTCTTGAGTAATTTGACACATTGTCTAAGGGGTGTGATTGGATGAAAGATTATCCACCAGTGCAAAATATGCATATTTATGCACAAAATTATTTGTAAAATAAATATGTGCACAGTTTTAGCACTAATGACAATAATATACAAAGTTCAATAAATTATGAAAAATGTACAAAATAGCGAATTTAATTAAAAGAGACCGACTTTAATAAAGCATAAAAACTTCACAAATAAATAAACTTATCTATTTCTGAAATAATGTGACCCCAACCTTTTATTCCCATGGGAAATTGTGGAACTATGCATTATAAAAATGCTTAGTCACCATTTAGATAAAAAAAACAATTCGTTGTTATACATGAGAATCAAGATATTTATGTTATAATAACACAGAAATTTTTTGAACATTTAAAAGTTTTATGTTTCATATCAAAATGATAAACTTAGGCACTATTCAAATCACAAAATCAGTACGAAAACAATTTTTTTTTTTATAAAAAAAAATCCTACATTGTGAAAATAATGGTGGTATTGTATTTTTCATTTCCAGCATTGATACACACATTATGCATACAATAACATAATAGAATATAATATGATTTATACTAATTAAAACAGTATACTTATAATAAATTAGCAAAATACAAAATGCAATTATAAATAGAATGGACATTGATGTAAATATGCAAGCAAGATGTGGACAAGGAAGAATTTTTAAACAATGTCTCTTTGCCCCATGAAATGAAAGTTGTTTTTGAAAATTGATTAACTGTTCATTTTGTTTATAATTATTGCAACACGCATGAAGAAGTTCTTCCCCATGAGAAACAGCTTAATGAACCACTAGCCTCAAGAATAATAGGATATCGCATAAAATATTTAGAATTACCTTCTAACTTAATATTAAAGTAGTGGAGTCATGCACAAATTCTGGTAAAACTGTAGGTTCCTTTTAGTAAGTTTGTGGTATTGTTATAAGGAAAAAAAGGAAATATAACTTTGTGTTCAAAGTTTTGATCAAAACAAAATATTATGTAATACTTGTACTACTGCCACACTTGAAAACATACATAAAAATTCTAATTTAACAAAGCGAACAAATTAGAATAAACTTTATTTATTGTTAGAATGTGGTGTTTGTAAACTTTATTTTTTTCTTTATAACAATAGACCTTTGAGAATTGCGAGTAGAGTATGAATGGCTAGCTATCGGGTATTCCTGTCTATGTTTGTGAGTGTGTAAAATTATTTTGGTAATTGTTTACAAATACTGACCCTAGCTGATCGGAATAATTTTTATATCAATAGATGGATAAACGCATATATATTACGGGTATAATGTTAAAAAATAAGAAAAAATTTAGTAAACTTATGAAAAATGCATGGAGGAATCTATTCCAATTTGTTTGTTAGTTTTCTGACACTCACCGCTCGGTGGCAATTCTGCCTCCAAAGTACTAGCGTTTTGAAAGCAAATTATAAACAACAATTCAATCGCAATTTGCCACATTCACACCTGTGGTATAAATATTATAATACAGTATATGATGCAACTCGCTCACGCGAGTCGCATAAGTGTCTGCATATATTCAAACCAAACTTTTGGTAAGAATAGTTTGGTTACGTATGTATGGTAGTTATCATTGCGACTCACGTGAGCGAGTTGTATTAATTATCAAAATGGAGTCATAAATTTTTCAAGAAATGAAAATGTGAGTATTTGTATTCATAATCATCATTGGCGCTATAGCCCTGTGTGGGCCCTGGCCTCCTCCAGAATCGTTCTCCAGCCGTCCCTGTCCTCCACCGCTCTCCTCCAGTTTGTCATTCCGTTTTTTTTGCTATCATATATTTGGTTTTTGTTGTGTTAATTTTAAGGCCCATATTATTCGCAGAGTTTTCAAGCCTGCGGAAGTTATCCTTCATCCTCGGAAGAGTTCTTGATATTAGGTCTAAATCGTCTGCATATCCCAATATTTGACTAGACTTTCTGAATATAGTCCCCGATGTCTCTATCTCCGCCTCTCTAACTTTTTCCAGGGCAATATTAAATAAGCTGAGACAAGCCAGGGCATCACCTTGTCTTAGTCCATTGTAAGTCTTGAAGGGATCTGATATGCTGTTCTGAAGTTTTACCCGACATTGTGTATTAGACATGATTATCACTGTGAGCCGGATTAGTTTTTGTGGAATATTTAATTCCCTCATGGCCTCATATAATTTGTGTCTGGAGATACTATTGTAAGCAGATTTGAAGTCTACAAACATATGGTTTGTATTTGTATTATTGCACTAGTGTTCCAGTCTGGTGGTGAATTTCGGAAACATGAGTAGAGTCAGGAAACCAACTATTTTAACTATGGATTCCTTCATACATTTTTCGCAATTTTATTTTATTTTTTAAAATTTTTTAAAGCCTTACCGCCAAAAGTTTTTATTTTTCCTGTAATATATAACACGCGTTTATCTATTGATATAAAAAAATTATTGCAATCGGCGAGGGACAGTACTTGTAAACAATTACCATTATTTTATTAATGTATAACTGTCTAACATTAAGGACTCTAAATTATGAGAATAGATCATTACTGAGGTATTTGTTCATTACAATACACGGACTGTTTGAAGCAGTCGTGTTGTTCAACTGCAACACGACTCCTTCAAGCTGCCACTATAATTGTTACAATTATTAATTGTGTTATACAATTACTAAGCAGTAGTGTTGCAATTGAACCGACTGCTCCAAGCAGTTTGTGTATCTCGGGTCTAAGGAAACATATAATACGAACAAATTTGGAAATATGATCGACATTCGACCTTATCTTTGAACACTAAAATTGATATAAATATATTCCACTCGCGTGTTGCGATTAGTAAACCATTTGTCATAATAAAAATAGACATTTGTAATATATAGTGAACTTATAAAACTACATCATTTCAAATTGCAAAATGTCAAAACAATGCATCGAAAATCAAAATAACACTCGTGTAATCAGTGATTAATTTGATAAAATATTATATCAGTCGAACTTCGATAACCTTATTTAACTTTTCGATAGGACAAATCGGCTACACTGCGACTTTAGAGTAAGATTTTGCGAACTTAAATATACGATAACCACAAGAAAACTTCAACAAAATAAACCATCTTTAAATAGTTTACATTAGTTTGTTTGAACTTATCATTCTTTGATCAATAGATACGACAACTTACGTGATCAGAAAATTACACCATATTTATTGCACTATTCTTGACTATTCTTTTGTCAATATAAACTTCAAACTTTTAAGAATTTATATTTAAACACATCAAACTCTGAATACCACAAACTTTTGTTTTGAACAAGGTATTTTCTAAAATGATGTTAATAAACACGCACTTTTATTAGTACATACTATCAATAATTATATATTTGGCATTTCATTTCGTTTATTCACTCGGGTTGTTCTTTATAAAAAAATTGATGAAATGTACTTGCTTGCGATAAGCAGCATCAAGCAGCATCTAGCGGAAAAGCCGTACACTAATTTACACAGATACGCGAAGATACGGATATAATGAAAGTACTTATTTATATGCATAAAAAATAAAACTTATTTTACATTTTTACTCTCCACTACCCACTATGGAATAGTAGAGATTCATGATTTCACAATTTTTTTATAAATACGAAGGAATACGAGCCTATATAATTGAATTAATCAGACTTCCAGGCTTGCAACAACATGAATCAGACACGAAAGTAAACTATGCAAACCTTCCTTGTTGTCTCGATAAAATATATTTATTAACAGATTTTTAATTATCTCAATAGAGACGAAGTTGGAATATTTATTGTAGGAGAACCGGGAAATCAAGGCACCTACAGGGCTTACGACCTGTCATCGGCTGGTTTACGTGATCACTTTATGCGCTTGCGCATAAAGTGATCAGGTTCAGGGGTGACTTCTATGCGAAAAATGCATTGTCACCTCACATATAAGAATTGTAGCTTTCATTATTTACAAAATACCAATTCTCTCAATAGATGGCGTTACAACAAAATTAATAAAAAAATAATAATATTGTTGTTCATAATTTCACCCATAGATGGCTGTAGTAAAAATTCCTTATTTTCAAGCGAAAAGAATTTCAGTATTACAATATATAGATGTTTCAAAATTGAATTGATAGGGATCTCATAAAAAAAGGCATAATTGGTGAACGTTGCGCAAGCGCATAAAGTGATCACGTAAACCAGCCGATGACAGGTCGTAAGCCCTGTAGGTGCCTTGATTTCCCGGTTCTCCTACAATAAATATTCCAACTTCGTCTCTATTGAGATAATTAAAAATCTGTTAAAAAATATCTTTGACTCCCGACAGGGAAAAAAATCCAATGTTTGCGCATATGCAATAATAAAAATATATTCGAAAATATATTTACTATTTTGTCGGCCTTCGTGGCTTAGTTAGTTGGGTATCTGACTGCTGATCCAAAGGTCCCGGGTTCAATTCCCGGTGGAGACACAGTTTTTAATTGTGTTTTCAGTCTGGATCTGTGAGACAATTAATATTGTAAGTCTCCAGAATGTGGCAATTTGTTATTGGGTGCGTGTTAAATAATTATTTGACATGGTACCTGTTAGTTGTCCGAGAAGTAATAAATAAATAATTTTAGGTTAGAATATATTTCTTTAAAAAAAATTGAAAATAATTAGAATAAATTATTCTTAAAATATTGTGAGAGAACCTGTATTTGATTGATTTTTAACCATAAATTTCTCACTTGATTTTGCTATAATTATTAAATTTAGTCCCGATACATATATAAAAAAAAATATCAGCACTGAAATATAAGATTGATCAAAAAAATTATATGAACTTTGCACAGTAATATAAAGTGATTATGTAAACGTTGAAAGCATTGAAAGTTTTTCATTTGCTGTTTTCGCGCAATAAAAATGAATATCTGTTTCGTATCCGTTAATAAAAAAAAATATCAAATGAGTTTTATTGAGGTTTCACTGCACTGCTTTAGATACTATTTAATCTAATTTCATCAATTTAAGTATTTATTTTAATTTACATATTACATCGGACAACAACAATATTTTCATAACATATTTGATATGATATATTTTCTTTTCTGTTTTATAAGGAACGACGTTTGCAAGGACGAATCATATCAGCTGACTTCTGTGTCACGCGTTTGACGTTTCGTTATCTATTATGGCAAATGTAGATGACGACATGGGGGCTGAAGCAATTCATCCTAATAATGAAGAAACCAATGAAAATAATACCCTTGAAGATGAAATTGGTGATAATATAAATCCTGAAGGTAATGCCGCATCAATCATATTAGTACTTCATTTCCATATTTTACTGCCAAGGTCTTGTTGAAATGTTTTTTAAATTTTCAGAATATGAGCTTTTGGATGCTAAATTAGATGATTTAAACATCGCATTGGATCTAATAGAACAGAAAAATGATCGAATACATACAGAATTTTTGAAATTATTGCATTCCAGTAAGCAAATAAGAGAAGAGTTACAGCAAGAAATGCAAAAGAACAAAGATATACTTGAGGATGAACACCCTAAGGAAAAGTAATAAATGAATGTTCACTCAAATGTTATAATTAATATTTCAATGTTTTTCTATTTTACAAAAGTATTAGTTGTTTTAATATTCCATAGCTGTATAAAATTGTTGTCATAACACTAGTTTTGTTAATTATATTTAAGGTTTATTTCAAAATGCAATTGTGTTTTAAGTCTACTCATGAAAGAACTACAAGTGATCAATTTTTCCGTTTTTTCATGAGCTAATAATAATAATGATTTATTAAGTGCTGTTTAGTTATTCACAAGGGCGTTATAGCTTATTTGTTGGCTCTACAAAATAAGGCAGTCTTAAGTAGTCTACCGAAAGTGTCAATGCTCTGAGCTTCTCGTATGTCAGGGGGCAATTTATTCCACTTTAAAGGCCCGTTCACTCTGAAACTGCGATCATAGGAAGCTGCCTTTATTGACTCTGTCCGATTCTTTTATGAGTTGGCATTCTGTAATCTGTGATGAGCTAATTATAAAATTTTGTTTCCATAGCCTGTAAATATAGAATAGCATATAAAATATATGGAAAAGATTAAATGGATTGTGGGTATAAAAACATATTAAACATTAACATACAATGCAAGTTGCTCGAGCGAAGAGCAATTTATCATTTACCTAGCCTAATTGAAAAAAGTTATAGCATGAGGAAAAAATATACACTTCCTTCTTTATGGACAGATGTGGTAAGTTGTAAGACTTGAGATTTCTTACATTAGATAATTTTATTATAATTTTTTTTTCACAATTCTGGTGTCTCATATTTGATAAATATGACATTAAAAGTTTCTTTGATTATTAATTATATGATTTCAGTTGTGAAACATTTCAGAAAAATTATTCACTTTTAGGTCTTATTTTTACCAATATATATTTCTACTAAAGTATTAAGATTACTTTCTAAACCACGGTGGTGAATAAAAATAAGGTGATGTCTCATTCATATACAAAAAAAAATAGTGTGGCATATAAATAAATTTCAAACATTTTGTATTTTATTTAGAAATAATTATGCAAATCGCTTACCCATAGTGGCATATTAAGATGGCAGTTTTTAACATTGATTAAAATAAAGAACAACGAGCTCATGAGTGTAGAAAATTATATTCAAATTAAGAAGCATCTCGGATGTAACAATATTCATAAACTTACCTGACCGTAAATAAGTATGTTGCCTAAAAAAACTAATTATGGCATTTTATAAACTGACTTATTTAATTTAATACCATTGAAACATTAAAGGTGTTAAGGCTCGTAAACACCATGTAAAGGATGTTTCACGTTACAGCTCGCTCGAATGAACATTATCTGAAATAAAAAAAAAACATCCTTTACTGGTGTTTACGAGCATAAACACTTATTGGTGTTTATAGAGAATCGAGATTATGTTCTGCAAGTTTATTTATATACAAAAATTAATTTTAAATTATTTCAAAACTCATCTTGATATTGGTTTGTTAATATGTAGGTATAGAAAATACACAAATAATACATCATAATTTTATTGCCACATGGTCTCATATTCATTATGTATCAAATTTACACAATATTGTTGTGTTTAACAATTAATTCAGATGTGTTATTTATTATAGTAATTTGTTTCATGTCTATAATATATTCAATGAAATAATGATGTCTTTTATTGGTATCTACCTATCACTGAAGAAATTTACTATTAAACTCATAAATTAAATTTTTCATAAAAATTAATTAAATTAAATTCAGTATTATTCATACATTGAGATATGTGGGGTATAAAATTTTAATACAAGTTTCCAATGGTCAATTCTTCCCCCACTCCTCCCCTACCTTTCTTGCTGTATTATATATAATTAAAATATCACTTTTGAAGTAGCTAGATTCAAAAGAGGGATAATATGCCAAATTTATTTAATGATCTCTGGCAATAAATATTGTTAATCTCCAGAATGTGGCAAATTGTTATTCAAGGCATGTTAAATTAATATGTGACATAGTACCTGTTAGTTGCCTAAAAATCAATTTTAATAATTATTAAAGTACATATATATCCTCAAACATTACCTAAATTAAGCATAAATATTTGAAAGGAATCAGTCGTGGCAGCTAGAGTGGGGTTCGAACTCACCATTGCTGGATTACTTAGCCAGCATGATGCCCGTTCTGACACTGACCCATCTTAATTATATGAATTAAATACACATCCAAAAATAATTTTGGAAATTGAAATGTATGTTGATTTGCTTATAATTGTAACACGAGAAAGTTGTGCTCCTGGAAAAATAACTTTATTCTCGCACAGTTCAGAAATTAAATATCTAACATATCAATCTAAATACACTCATACATTACTTATTTAAGCAAAAAATGCTTGCAATAAATTAAAACTGGACGCTTGTTTACGTAAATATTTTTAAGTTTTATATAAACTATACAGGGTGTCCCAAAAAGTATGGATAATCGGTAAACCAGGGATAGAGGACCCTTAGGTCTATCTAAAAACCTCAATGTATGTTCTACGATTTTTTGTCGTTTTCGAGTTATAATTTTTTTTCGAATTTTTTCGAAAAACTCCGACTGTCACGACATAATTGGTCACAGAGACGCTGTTTATTGAGATACGCCCTTCATTATTTTTTTCAAAATTGTTGAATAGTGTACGTTTTAGATGTAATAATTTGTTTTATCCAATTTGATACCATATCTTTAAAAAAAATGTTGTATCTCAAAAATATTCAAATCAGAAAATTAACAAAAATGTTTGAGGTCGATTTAAAAATAGTAGGTCACATAAAAAAATTTTCCCAAACATTTTTCAAAAACTTCCTTATTTCATCTAGTATCTACCCTGTAAATTTAATTTTCCTATTCCTACGGGATCATACTTAAAAACGGTTTTAAAATACGAGATGGAGATATCTCACGTAATGAAATATATACATTTCCATACAAAAATAATCATTTATTATTCTACGAGTAATACAAATGTATTAGAATGATAAATTTAATGTATCAAAATTTCACTATGTAAGAATCTACCTCTCGTATTTTCAAACCGTTTTTAAGTATGATACCGTAGGAATAGGAAAATGAAATTTACATGGTAGATACTAGATGAAATAAGGAAGTTTTTGAAAAATGTTTGGGAATTTTTTTTTGTGACCTTTTTTTAAATCGCCCTCAAACATTTTTGTCAATTTTCTGATTTGACTTTTTTTGAGATACAACATTTTTTTTTAAGATATGGTATCAGATTGGATAAAGAAAATTATTACATATAAAACGCACACTATTCAACAATTTAAAAAAAAAATAATGAAGGGTGTATCTCAATAAATAGCGTCTCTGTGACCAATTATGTTGTGACAGTCGGAGTTTTTCGAAAAAATTCGAAAAAAAATTATTACTCGAAAACGACAAAAAATCGTAGAACATACATTGAGGTTTTTGGATAGCCCTAGGGGTCCTCTATCCCTGGTTTACCGATTATCCATGCTTTTTGGGACACTCTGTATATGAGCTTTTCTTCGTAAATCGATATTCCTTTTGTTGTAATTTCTCGTATAGTGCTTACTTAGAAATAAAATATTATGGCAAACTTTTTAGGTTACATTTTTATTTTCTCTATTGGCAATATTTTTCGTGTCGCCATGTGCATTTGTGACAGATCGTGTATTGTCAAAATTGTTTAAAAGATAAAACATTTTAAACCAATTTATAAATCTCGTTTTATATTTAATCTACAATTTACTCATGCTATAACATAAATCCAAAGAATTTATATTTAAAACACAGCTTTTACAATGTCGAAGAAAGTTGACCATTTGGTAGTAGACACGAATGCTTTCATAAATAGTGCTTCAATTCAGGTAAGAACACATTAAAACCATAAAATGGGTTAACTGTATTAATTATTGCATTTATAAAATGTCATATCGAATGTCCAGAATATATATTTGGCATTTTTAATGTATCGGTTAACCTAATAGATACAAACATGTAAGAGCTGAATCTTGCTGTTTTTTTTATACTCGTCCACATCATGACAAATATAGCTTTTATTTTTCGAAAATACATACATTATACTTACACAGTTTTTGAATGTTTTTTTTCTACATTACCTATTTCTCGTTTGTAAGTAATTAGTTGTATTTTATATGAACCATAAGTGCATTCACCTCTCTTTGATATGTATTTGATGATTCATTTATGTTCATGGATTATTCTAAATTTTATTTTTAATTGTATCCTCACTCTTCCATCAAAATATTATAGGATTACATAGTCAGAGCTTGTTCCCACTTGTCCTGTGTCGGGACATAATTGTTTTTAGTGTGTCGTGCCTCTGTTTCCACTTGTTGGATGTCAGGATGCAATTTTTTATAAGTAGCTGGAGCTGATATTTGACAGTATGCACAACACAGTACGCAACCGCAATATGACTATGAAGGGTCGAGTAGAACCGGCGTGGAAGGGTGGTGGAAAAAGACTATCTCAGACACTTGAGATTGATTCACTGGATCGAGACTCAATTTATTTGCTGTGAAAAGATTATTCTACTGTAAGAAATATTTTTTTGAGAGTAAAGAATTTCATAGCAGAGGTGGTGGCAGAGTGTTAGCACAATTGGGTTAGTAATCCAGTGGTTGCGAGTTTGAATCCTGCCACGACCAATTTTGTTCACCTATAGCACAAGCATTTATGCTTAGTTTAGGGGATATATATGTACTTGTTACAAGGACACATCCATTCTTTTAAAAAAAATAATTTAATATGATCAAGTTTTAGTATTCACAGGCTTTTATAATGGAATTAACTACTCTGCGTAAAGCTCAGAGCATTCATAATTTTGAGAAATAGCACCCTTGGAATGATCTTTTACTATTAAATGGTGCTTTATATCATATTTATGAGTCAGATTATGGTCAATTGAGAAAGTATGGAAGTTTTTTAAAACATACATTTGTAAGAATTTTAATTTTTACCCTACTATATAAATATATTAAATACGTCATTATACTTCCAGGACATTGGCGAACATGTATATACGATTCAAGAAGTAATAGATGAAGTGACATCTAAGCGTCAGTTGCGTCATTTGTCTGTTTTAACCTATGATCTGATCATCAAAGATGTGTTTGTCGAAAATATTAAGTTTGTCACGGAGTTTTCAAAAAAAACTGGTGACTATCAAAGCTTATCGGCGACAGATATAAAAGTTATAGCTCTGACTTACCAATTAGAGAAGGAAAAAATTGGCACTTCTCATCTCAACGATGAACCAAAGGTTCAGCGTTTCATCACTAACAAACCTCCAGATCTCGATGGACAGAAACCAACTGCAGGATTTTTCCAACCAGCTGACCAAGAGGATGAAGATGAAGTCAAAGATTTAGGGAACGATGAAGAATTAGATGATTTACATAAAACATTAGAAAAGTTAAAAGTTGATGATTCCGTTTGTGATGAAATTTTAGTTCCAATCAAACAGGAAGACAATATTGTTGATGATGATAAAAATGAAGAAAAATCATCAGAAGAAGGTAAGTCATTTCATAAAAATACTATAAATAATTACTAATATGCTATCTTACTCTTGATTTTGGTAGATAAAATGAAAACTTAATATTGTACTCCGGGCAAATCCATCACTTTTTTCAATAGATTACTAGGTCTCTATTTTTGTAGTTTTGAAGTTCTTTCAAAATGTACACAATATTGAATGCGGCTTTGTCATTTTTTTCTTCACTTTTGAGTAAAAAGACTATAAAAGACTGAAAAATGAAAAATGTTTAAAAAATCGGTTTAGAGTAAGTTTCATAATATATATATATGGGTCGATGGCAGAGCGGTTAGCGCGCTGGGTTAGTAATCCAGTGGTCGCGAGTTCGAATCCTGCCTCGACCGATCTCGTTCACCTATAGCACAAGCATTTATGCTTAGTTTAGGGAATGTAGGAAGATGTATATGTACTTGTTTAACAAGAACATATTCATTTTTTTTTTTTTTTTTAAATATATATATATTCATGTATTTCATTTTCAAGTACTTGAGTCATTTCACTTTTCCAGTATAAATTTTATTTCTTGTAACTTTACCATATTAATTTGTTGCAAGTTATGTTTTTGGTTGTCAATTAGGAATCAAAGAAGATAATATAAGCATTCATTAATCCATTATTTATATTTCAGATGATGAAGAATCCAATGAAGATGATGATAATGATGATTCAGGTTGGATAACAGTATCAAATATATCACAAGTCAAAAAGGAATTGAATGCAGAACTGCTGGAAGACGCCCATTCACCAGTTGCTTGTATCACCGCAGATTTTGCAATGCAGAATGTACTGAAACAAATTGGACTGAAGGTTGCTACTTACGATGGACGTCTGATAAAAAGGGTACAGACATTCATTTTAAGGTGCACGACATGTTTCAAAACCACCAGCGTAATGAGCAAAGTCTTTTGTCCCAATTGTGGTCACAGCACGTTGAAGAAGGTCGGTGTTTCGCTGGATGAGAACGGAAAGTACAAAATACATATCAACTCTAGGAAACCTCTGACAGCCCGGGGTAAGCGATTTAGCCTGCCGGCACCCAAGGGCGGACCTCATGCTGTCAATCCTATATTGACAGAAGACCAGCCCAGGATTCGCCAGAAATCAACCCGCTTAGCTCGTACCAAAAACAATCCACTCGATCCAGATTATGTTGCCGGTAATGTTTATATTTATTTATTATTTATTGTTTTTATTTAAGTTTTATTGTGAAACCATCACCTGTCTGTTGATTTCCTAAACATATCACATTTGTCATTCCCATTCACTCAACTAGTTTTTTAGTTCTTCTTTTGTAAGTAATCAACTAGAATAAATTAGGTGATAATGTTTGCCTCAATCAGTACATTAAAAAAGTACCTACTATGAAGTGATTTCTTGTCAATATTCCTACTGCACACTCATTTTTTTTCTTCCTTTCTTACATACATACCATCACGCCATGTCCCTTGCGGGGTAGGCAGAGAGAACCGAACGCCACATTTTTCTATCCTGGCACGCATCCCTCGCCTCGTCCACATTCATGCATCGTCTCATACATGTTCGTCTATTGCTCACTTCTAACATTTCCGTCTTTCAAAATTTCGTTCACATGGTCGTGCCATCCCTTTCTTGGGCGTCCCCGACCTCTCATTCCATTCCTTTCCGCTCTGTATATTTTCTTTGTCAGGCGCTCCTCATTCATTCTCCCCATGTGACCAAACCATCTCAATGTGTTCACTTTCATTCTAGTAATGACATCTTTCTTCATCTTACATTCTTTCCTTATATCCTCGTTTCTTACCCGGTCATACATCGTTCTATTACAAATCCTTCTTAACAATCTCATTTCAACTGCATTTATTCTACTTTCATGCGTCTTCTGCCATGTCCAGGTTTCACTTGCATACGTCAGGGTTGGCACTACGATGGCGTTATGAATGGCAACTTTGGCATCCTTTGATATGTTGCGATCATTCATAATTGGTCTTAGTGCTCCATTCACTCTGTTTCCTGACATAACTCTTATTTCGATCTCTTTATCGAGTCGTTTGTTCCGTTGAAATATGCTTCCCAAGTATACATATTCGTCGACTTGCTCAAGCCATTCGTTCTCTACTCTTACTTTACACGCTGTTCTGCTTTCACTCTTTTCAAAGACCATTGTCTTTGATTTGCTGGCATTCATCCTAAGTCCATTCTCTATACATCCTTCATATACCATACTTACAAGATACTGTAACTCTTCCATACTTTCTGCTAATAGAACTTTATCGTCTGCATACATCAAATCTCGCACCATTACAGTACTCAATTTCAGACCCTTGCTTTCATCCTTAAGGGCTCTTATGCAGAAATCAATGTACAAGTTAAAGAGCCATGGAAATAACATGTACCCTTGTCTAACGCCATTATTTATAGAGAACCACGTCACTGTGTCGTTGACACGAACACATGCTTCGCTGTTCTCATATAATGACGCGATTGCGCGTATCAGTTTGCTCTTCACTCCATACACTGCTAGTATATCCCATAATTTTTCTCTTAACAACTTTATCATACGCCTTTTCTAGGTCTATGAAGGCACAGAAAATTTTCTGATTTTTATCCAGAACCTTTTCTGTGACCGTGCGCAGAGAAAAAATTTGGTCTATACATCCTCTGCCGCCCACAAATGCACCTTGGACATCCCATATCTTGCTTTCTGTAATCTTTCGCACTCTTTGATCCAGGATCCTTGCATACATCTTACCAACTGAGCTTAGCAAACTTATGGCTCTATAGTTTTTGCAGTCGAGCTTCGATCCTTTACCTTTATACAAAGGTACCACGACTGCATTTCTCCAGTCTGAGGGAGTGTGTCCTTCTTCCCAACATTTGTTGAAAAGAGAGAGACACCACTCCAACGTCTGTTCGCCGCCAGACGTTGGAGTGGTGTCTCTCTCTTTTCAACAAATGTTGGGAAGAAGGACACACTTCTTCCTTTCTTCATTGCTGTTATTAGTTTGTCTGCTATTTAAAAGGAATATATTTGTTTTAATGTGCCAAAATATTATTTAAGATCACATTATTTCTGGTTTTGACTTTTGTACACTTGTTTTCCATAAATAATTATGCATCTGTTTCATAAAGGTAAAAATATAAAGGTCATAAAATTTTAATATTAAAAAAATGAGATCCCCATATGCCTACGAGTTCAATGCATAATTTTAATGGGGCAATAATATAGAAAACATTTCTCTGTTTGTATACACATCCCATAATGGTATAAATCCAAAACAATGTTATTGGACATCATAATTTTTATTGCAATAGTGAATTCATGAGTGTATGAAATATATTTGAACACAATGTGTGATGCATTGCATTTACAAGTCATTAATGTGTAATGCATTAGGTTGACAAGAGTCAATTAATGTATAATGCATTAGGTTGACAAGAGTCAGTTAATGTGTGATGCATTGGGTTCACAAATCATTAATTTGCAATGCATTGCGTTCACAAGTCATTAATATTTAATGCATTATGTTGACAAGAGTCAATGTGATGCATTGTATTCACAAGTCATTAATGTGTGATGTATTGCGTTCACAAGAGTTATTAATTTGAATTCTAATGTATATTTTAAGTAAACTTTAAAATTTTCAGGATACTCTCCATTCATTATGAGAGATGTGAACTCAAAATCAGCCGTTCTCGGTATAAGAAACACAACAGATGTCAAAAACTGGATGAGGAAAAATCCCAACGAAGTAAGAAGGAAAAGAAAATAAATTTTATTGTTTATGTAAACAACATATAGTTTTTATTTAAAATATAAAATACAAAAATGATAATATAATTCTTATTATTAATATGACCTGTAGCACTGATGAACAAAATTGTTTTCACCCATAACAAATGTCAGAATATTATCTTGGGGCAGACATGACCTTCTTTTGTTGATTCTCGGCAAATTTGGAATATCGGTAAATGTTTGGACAGTCAGACCAATCCACTCACAGATATCTCGCTTTATATTAATCTCACTGAAAATATAGATAGGAGTTAAATTTACTTACGTGACTTAAATAATAATTTTATATTTTAATTAAAATACTATTATTTCATGATTCTAGGGTTTTTGTGAATATTGTGGAAAATAAAAATGTAAATATTGTGGAAAAATACAAAGTTATTTATTTATTCATTCACTATTATTTCATACTTGTCAGATAAAATCCAATATATTTAAGACTTAAGTACTATTGATCAAATCTCATCAACGGAGAAAAAATAAGAGAAGTGGAGCACAGAAAAGGTTTATTTAATAAATATAGGGCTTTATAAAAACGATACCAGAACTCGCTTTTTGTCAAGATTTTTTTATTAAAGAAAATTGTATTTAAAGGGACTACTACGCTATTGATGATTGGTTTTGAGAAATATTTGTATGACTTATTAACTTTCTTTTTTTTTTTTTTTTAAATTAATATGTCCTTGTTTACATCTTCCAACGTTCCCTAAAATAAGCAAATAAATGCTTGTGCTATAGGTGAACGAAATTGGTCGAGGCAGGATTTGAACTCGCGACCACTGGATTAATAGCCCAGCGCGCTAACCGCTCTGCCATCGACCCATCTAAACTTACTTCTAAACAATAACCAGTGTCCACTGTAAATACAACAAAATATATGAATATTACCTTAACAATTTCCTGAGTTTGATCACAAAATGTGATGAAAATAATCCTGATATGTGGTAAGCCGTTATGAATCCGCTGTCAGAAGATTTGGCAATATTTTTATAGGTACTTATGAATGGATCCTCTGGTGTCAAATCTCCGCCGATAACCACCATTCCCATCCACTCCACAAGGCTTTCACAATCTGTTGTTTCAACAGATGGTGTGGGGATGCTGGGGACGCCTTGCCTTTTGATTGCCAATTGTGGATTACATGCTTCTACTCTTACACCCCTTTCTGAGAAGTATTTAGCTACTGAAGACGGGCAAATGTTGTCGTCGAAAGGTTCCCAACGAATGATTAAATTAAATGTATCAAATAGTTTTAATTTTGAGCTAATTTCTTCATAAAATTTCTTTTCTGATTTGGATGATTTCCCTGATAGTTTGATATGTACGTCTGAAATTTAATGATTTCTGATGAACGTCAAAATAAAAAATACATTTGACTCGACAAATTCTAATAATTTTAAACATCAAAGTGGATTGTGTTATTAGTGGCTGTCAAAAAGAACACCAAAACAAGAAACAACAAAATATTACATAACACATTCATTGTTTCTTGTTGCATACATTAATAATATTAAAACTTGAAAATATTATTGTGTGATGAAAAGGGTATGTTCAGATGACAGGCTAACAAGTAAAATTTTTTATTCAAACTGTTCATGTGAACACTGTGTTAGCAAAACTCACGCTCAACGCCTGTCATGTGAACATAACCATATTATGAACCTTTTTTTATTACTTAGATCAATATAATTTACTTTATGTTGAGTACTTTTTTTTTACATATAGCACCCCTGTGAGACTAAAGTTCATTTACATTATGAAATCAAAATCCAAGTAGATTAGAAAGGCAAATAATTACTAACTAATAAATGTACATGTTTCACAGATTGTTCTTTCCACTTTGATTGACTTTGATTACACAACATCATGAACTCGTCAATAATCACAATATAATATACATTTAAATGTAATGAACTCTTAAATAATGTAGAGTTCCATCAATGAACATCGATAACAAAGCTAAGCAATTTCTTATTTTGATGAAAGCAATATAGAAAAGTTCATTTATGATTTTAATAGGCCAATAAAAAATATTTTTATGCAATGAATTTAAACATCTATAATGCAGAGATCACAATTATTATAATGGCTAACATTTGATGATGGATTTCATCAATGCATCTGATAAAACTTATGAGAGCATTGAAACCATAAATTGTTAAATAGGTACTTAATAAACTATTTTTTTAAAGAATGAATATGTCCTTGAAACAAGTACATGTACATCCTCATACATTCCCTAAATTAATCATAAATGCTTGTGCTATAGGTGAATGAAATTGGTCGTGGCAGGATTCAAACTCGCAACCACTGGATTACTAACCACTCTGCCACCACCCATCTAATGATTTATGAAATACAAACAAATTTACAACAATGTCATCTCAGGAGGCATAATTTTTGATTTACAGATCAACAGACCTTCTAAAGGAAGAAGAAGAAATAAATTTTCAACGGTAATTTTGTAGAAGGAAAGAAAATATTTAGTCTATAATTATAATTCTTCAAAATAAACGTTTTAATAAAAAAAAACCTTTCAAATAAACTTAAAAGATAACTCCTGTATAAAAAAAATGTATTTAAAATGCCATATTTTATAAAGACATACTGTCTTCGATATTTGTTATAAGTGCTTATAATACTCATTGTACATTTTCTTATTGATATATTTTCCAAAAATTGGTGGCACATGCACGTAAATTACTCATTTATATGTAATGATGGTTTAACAATTTGTTTATCATGAGTTATAAGCTATGGTCGACTCCATTGTCAGCTACGCGTTAACTTGTTACGGCTTAACTTACCCAACACACACCAATAAAATTAAACAAATTCAAATCAATTTCTTGAAAATGTTGGTGGACAACAATACAAAAAAATCATGTAATAGTCAATATGAAAAATTATTTGAAATATGTAAAATACTCCCAATACAAAATAAAGTAAAACAGTGCATCATTTTAGAAGAATACAAAAATGAATATTTTAAAACAGAAATAAGTCACATATATGGGAGGTGGCTGGCGATGGAGCGTGCCCTGCAGGTACCTAAGACAAACAACGTGTATGGAGATGAGATCGTACCAGGAAACATCTTGTGCCGCATATTATTAACGCGTTGCCGATTAGGATAAGAAATATTTTAAAGTCTGACGAAACGAAAATAGTTACTATAAAAAATACTCTTAAACATCTGTATCTGAATTCAAGCGTTCGTTAGACTTTAAATTATTATTGTTGATTAATTATAGGTATATCTAATGTATATTATGTGTAAGGTTTAATTCAATTTTTTTTTTTCTATCGAATTTCAAGTTTTTTTTTTTTTTCTTTCAAATTTTTGTTTGGTCTCTGTATCTTTAATATTTGAGATTAGTTTATTGAAATAATTATATGTGAAATTTATAAAATTATGTGAAAGAGAGAATCTGCTCTGCCAAAAAACTGCTTTGCAGTTTGGCGGGAAAAGAACAATGTATTACTTTTTATTAAAAAATAAATATCTTAAAAAAAAAAGAAAAAAAAAAAAAAAAAAAAAAAAAAATGAAATATTCAGAAGTGGGTCATACAGTAATTATTAACTACTATTGTTTTTGAATCTAAAAATAAAAAACATATCTTTGAAACACAGTCAAGATATTAAATTATGTAACATGCAATTGGATCATTAGTGCTTTATTTCAAAAACAAAAAGTCAAATAAATGAAATATAGATGAATGCATGCAAAATGTTCTGTCATTTAGCAATATAAGAATATTTTTACAGAAGGAATAAAAAGGCAAGTTACACAGCGTATCTACGCAAGGGCGCAATGTCCAAATCTAAATTGTTGATTTTAATATAATTCCTTATATACTCCAAGTCACTTTCACAGAGTGAAGACCAACATTCTAATTCTGTTAGTATACGCAACTGACCACAAGTGCTCAGAATTCGACTGACAGTATCCATCGTTAAATCGTCTGACTGCAATATGCGCAGTTCTTCTAAAAACAATAAGGGATTCTTTGACATAACTTTATCAAACAACGCATCTGACGTTCTGCATGCAGTGCCTAAATGAATAAAGCGAATATTCATTGCGTTACTCAACAAAAACATCATCTGCTCTTCCGTCGCTTCACACACACACATAAGCCTTTCCATATTATAGAACGGTGACCAGTCCACTTTACGAGTGTATAATGAAGTGTGCTGAACCAAGACGCAATTGTAAATGGTAAAGCTCTCCAGACTCGGACAAAACTGACTGATATACATGAGTGCGTTCATGTCCAATTGATCTACATGCTCCAAATGGAGATCCACAATGTTACATCCTTTCACTTCCAGTACCTGCTTGACTTGATCGGCAAAAAAATCACAAGATAAGAGTTTCAGTTCTGTTAGTTCAGGCAAGCCAATTAGTAATGTTAAATCACTCAATAGTGAATTGTGGAAAAGTGACACAGAATATATCATCG
The DNA here is from genome assembly GCA_963576475.1 of Molanna angustata. Taxonomy (NCBI): domain Eukaryota; kingdom Metazoa; phylum Arthropoda; class Insecta; order Trichoptera; family Molannidae; genus Molanna; species Molanna angustata. The sequence goes on from OY754968.1 coordinate 42,079,050, forward strand.
GGCAGAGCCGAACCAGAAGCTGTAAGTGCGATGACGTTACGTATCTGCTGACATATTTTCGTAAAGAAAATGGACCAGCATTAGAATTTGTCAAGTCGATGTATTCCAAAACCCGACCGAGTTCGTCACACCGACCCAAATCTTGCATTTTAGGATTGCTCAATAGTAACTGTGTGAAACCTTCTAACGTTACACCCGTCCGATACAACTGCACTCGACGGAGTTCACGACATCGTATCAGATAATCCACGCTGTCATTTGTAATGCTTTTAGAACTGGACAAATCTAAAGAGTGTAACTTTGGACAGTTGATGCAAATTGCTCCGAGGATATTATTAGTGCAATCATAATTTATAGTGAGATCTCTCAGATTAGTTAAATTTTTCAAGCCTGATATGATTGTGGGTTCCATGTCAGCCGTTTTCCAACCGCCAGATAGCGATCCTAAATTTAAAACTTGTATCCCTGTGAGATGAGACAACTTTGTATAAAAAACGTGCCTCATCATTTTCGGGACTTCGTCAATATTCAGTTTTGTTAAATTTCTCGTTAATAAAACTTCCGTTAGACTCACGCCGATGTTCATTTTGGTCATAACTTTTGATACTGCCGCACGAAAGTCCATAGACTTTTTAGTCTTTTCGAGTAAATTAGATACGGAATTAAATATTTCATCAGCAAATTTATCATATAACATCCAAGGAATACTGAAATCCAATATTCCTTTAAGACTAGAGATTCGGGAAACAAGAAGGGCTTGATTTCGTGGGAAATCGTGTTTGGAAAGTGTATTAACTGCCGGCATCAATTCTTCACCGAGTCTAGCCACCCAAGCGGCTACACCGGTCAACGCCAGATCTTCCAGCCTCCTCGGTTGCCTTAAGTTTGGCATTTCCCTGAAATTGACATTTACATTGCAACAAATAATTAACAAATTGACTGGTCAAAAATATTTCTGAACAATGATAACTTACAAAATATTGATTCTCCTTTACTCTTTTTTAATTTATGACCTTGTATTCCAAGATTATAATAAGAATGACTATTTAATGATAGGATAAAATCTCCTTCAGGTGTGATAGTTATAACATTTTCTATATTACCATCAGCTCCGACACTAGTACATGAAAATAAACCTGAAATCATTTAATTTCATTAGAGTATAATATTACATCACAGTTCATTTCATCTCAATAATGTCTAAGTATATTTTTTTAAAGAAGTAAAAAAATCAAGGACCTTCAGGGCTAACACTTTAAAATACTATCAAGATATTATATATAATTTTTTTGTACATGAATGCCAAAAATCTTTTAATATTTAGGCTTCAATACACAAAAAAAATCTTAAAAAATAAATGATGAAAAAGTGTATATTTTTCAATTAAGTTGTGTCTAAGCAAAAAAATTGAGAATAATCTTAGTCCTAGAATATTAATTAACTTGTTATTAATATTCTAAGACTAATTAACAAGTTAATTAGTCTTAGAATACAACCAAAAAAATATCACATAAGTAAATTGTAACAAGTTAATTAATCTATTTGAACACAATCTCAAAATCAATCACAATGTACAGGTGCATAACAACTTACCTCTATCTATATATCCTTCAATGAAGGTTTTGTTTATAAGTTCACTTAATGAGCAATCTGACAGTTTGTAATATGTAGAATCTTCAAAAAAGGATTCAATGGCAGAGGGTATATTTTGTTTTGTACCAGCAAACAATATCAAAATCTGTAAATTCGGTTAAATACATTATACTTCTTCGAAATAAATATCACTTACAGGCATATTTATTGCGGGTAACGACTTACACTGTGATAAAGAGAATTATCGCGTATTTTCTTGATATTTTTTTCTTCCGGTGGTTGACTCAATACACGACTCCCAGAATTAGGCGGCGGAAACTCCCAAACTTCTGGACTCAACATAATTGAGGTTCCTATAAATTGCGCAACAAAAATATTCTTTAAGTAGCCACACCGAACGACCGAACAGATCTTTAGTTACGTCTATTCATAAAAATCCAAAATTAGATTCGGCGAAAGAATGTACACATATAATAACAACTCTCATTAGATCATATACGAATTAATAAACACGCGATTTTGAGATCAGTAATAAACTTCAAATATTTCGTCGATATTTTGTATTTATATTCCACATAGAGACGAGCATAATAATACTATTTGAACAAATGTAAACAATTTTGGCAAATTGTTATTAATATACTTTTGACATTGACATGTGCATTTGTAAAATTTTAAATAAGCATAGATGCACTAGGGTTGGAAAACAATCTCTCAATCTTTTTGAAATATCATGAAATATTTTCAAACATGGAACAGTCTTTTTTTTAATTTGATTTTCTTTTCGGTGTGAAAAGTCCAATATAATTTTCTAAATATAATTTTCATTTAAAGTAGAAAAAACTGCATCCAAAGGGCACTGCACAAAGCAAATCCAAGGCGGGTTAGGGAGAAGAACCAAATTACTTCGAAGCAACTTACTTTTCTGCGAAAGCTCAAATAATCGCGGTTTCGGAAAAAGAAATGAGAAGTTGTTATCCTCGAAAAAGTGTGAAATTAACTTGTAGATTGTTCGGTGGTTTGGCGGCGGCGAATAAAAAATAACGCGAAAAGAGATCTCATCTAGTACACGACAATTTATAAGACGTCAAAACACCGTGAAATAGAATAGTGACAAATCAACACGTCAAAACAGTACATCGGGAAATCAGTACATTTTCAAAAAAAAAAAAAATTGTATGGAGATAAAACAGTGTGACACCAGCTCTCTCTCTGCGGTTGCAGAGAGGGCTGTCAGTCCTATGGACGCAAGGCGTCCTAGTTAAATAACGTGACCAGCTTCGGTCTTGGATCGAGAAGAGAGAACTTGAAGGCACTCACCCCAAGGACGCGGTCCTTTCCTCTTCGACCGTCTGTTAAGGGAGACGCTCAGCAGATCACCCCGTCGTAGACCAGCAGGAAGCTACAGGTGGGTGACGTCCTCAGGTATAGGTCCTCGATCCAGAACAAAACAAAAAAAAGGACAGAGAAGAGATTGCAGAAGAGAAATTCTGGGTAAGGGCGCGACAGGCTGTGGTGATCCTTCCCTCCACACGGTTACAAAGGGGGTCCTGGCTTGCGCTAGGGCAAACGCTTCCCAGGCCGTCAGTAATAAAATATAGTCAGATGTTAAAATAAAAAAATGGCAAGTTACGAGACGCACGACGGCCTGAGAAGCTACTTCTATCTTTCGGCTTCAGTCTGAAAGAGGCCTCTACAGTTACATAAAATGCTGCCAAAAGATTTACAAAAAAATTTACCGCGTGGCGTAGGTACTTTGTTCAGCGGCAGTTTGAGGGCCAATTTCGCGGCAGTTGCGCTTCTTTCGCTGCAGGACCGATAGAGTTCGATCTGTTGGGATTCTCTGGCGGAATCCCAAGGGTTCTCTTAGTTATAAAGTCGGTATTTTGTGCCGGAGAAAGTCCGGCCGTCTTCGAGTAAAAATCAGCTGAGGAGCTGTTCGTAGCTGTCAGAATTTTTTTTGAAAAAAGTCAAATTCATTGTCAAAAAAAATTGCCATATAAAAAAAATTAAATAATATTTCCCCAAAATCCCGCTGACGGTCGGGGTAGGTTCCGCGGAGAAATTGAGCCACAACCTACTCGAATAGGACGGTGGATCTCTCTCGCGGACATGGGGCCGAGGCGGGCCGGTATCAAGTGCATTATTTCATTTATTTATTTTGTAACTTCTTGTATATATAATTTGTACACTGGCGGCGAGCGTATTGCCAAACGGCAATTTCTTTTAACCAACCAGAGTTAATGTTAATATACAAACCAATATGCACTAATAGCAATAAGGTTATGATATTGACGGCATTGACGCGACCTCTACTGTTCGCTTGGAGTTTTAAATTATCCGCCATATCACAGAGAGTAATCTAAATAATTATAACCTAAAGCTACGAGTACACACTGGTCGATGATGGACCATAATAGGCCATCGCCATTGTGTATATGGGCTAAGGCAGTGGGCCATGCGTCGTGGCGCGCAATGGCCACGTTGTCAGTTTTTTTTGGGCTCACTTCAAATGAATCGTGGCGTCGCATGGCCGGTAGTGTTCACACCGTGGCCCATTGTTTAGTTTGTCACCAGCTACTGACGGAGTGGTACACTTTTTAAGTTGCGCATTTTTGTTATTTATAAAATGACTTTGACGTAAAGTAATGAAGAAAATTTCAAATTTGTTGAATTATACTAATCTGACACCGTAATTTAGGGAATATAAATAAATTAAATACAAATAAAAAGAACGATTATATTTATTTAATTAATTAAATAAATATTATTTTTTATTTATTTATTTATCGTTTGGTCGTAGTATAACATCACGTGAAGAAAAAATTGTTTGCACCGCACTGCTCGTCAGGGTCAGACCGTCGGAGCAGCACCACTTATCAGAGATTTATGCCACTGTTTCTCAGGTACTCAAGAGCCTTCTCACTCAACAGCATGAAGTCAACTAGATGGCCCTGATATGCCCTGTGAGCACACTCGGACACAATGTGGCTCACTGTCTGCATTTCCGTCCCACAATCACACTCGGGGGAGTCTAGCCATCCGCATTTGAAGAAGAAGTCCGCACATCTGCCGTGGCCCGTGCGGACTCTGTTTAGAGTCGACCATATTTTACAGGGGTTGATCGAAGCCAGGTGGTTTCTTCGTAATGCATGGCATACAGCGACTTACTGGATCCGAGGCTTCCTCCCATCTGGTTGCCCAGGCCTTGACCACATCAAATTCACTATCCCACAGACTCTTTCCTATAACTAAGGGGGGTCTTCGCGACTTTAGTCTCTTACCTGTTAGGAGGTATTCAAGATCTGAGCTGGATGGCAGGGCCGGGTTTTTAACCAGTCTTTTATATTCCCTGGCTATGGCAACTTGCCTTCGAAGGTCGTGGGGAGGGATATGGCTCAGAACAGGTAGCCAGTGCAACGGAGTAGATCTTAGCGCTCCAGATACAATGTGCAGGGAATTGTTCAATTGAACGTCGATCATACCCGTGTGGGAACTGTTCAGCCACACAGCGAACGATCGAATATTATTATAATTAATTACTTAAATATTTTTTTAATAATCAATAAATATTATTATTAAATATTATTACATAAAATATTTTTTCTATTTTAATTACTATCTTTATATGATACCATTCATTTTTTTGTATTAATTTAAGTATAGGGTGTTTACTGTGTTTAGCCGTATGTAAGTATTAATAAATAAATTAATTAGTATCAAAATAAATTGCCGCAGCCGGTATATTATTGACGTTTTGGTTCCATGCCTCCATTTGGATTTATTTGTCTAAAAAACATTTTAATTATTTATAATTTAGAGAACATTTGTCTAGGATGTGTTGAAATTTAAGGAAAACTAAAATATGTTGCCAACCAAAACGTCAAAATTCGCGATATTCCATGACTCACTTTTTGCACGGAGTACTACATCTAGTATATTATAATAAAAATCTATGATATTATTAAGTCTATGGAGCTATCTATCTTTTTATCTATGTACATCATGATATCCATAGACCTAATAGTATTGTCTATGATGATATCTGTCAAATAGACATTTTAAGGTTATATTTGTTATTCATAACCTTGTTCATAACTATAACATTATAACATATCAAGAAACAATTTACGTGTATCGATTGCAATATGTCGAAATATCCATTGGGAATAACCACTCTCGAAGATAATGTGAAAGTGAACTCTAATTTTTTAATTAAATATTTATTGACAAAACTGACAACTAACCAAATACTCTTCTTATGTTTGGAAAAGTTACCAAACAAATGGGAAAAGTTATTTGATCTCAAAGCTAAATATGTTTATTTTCAAAATCCGAATGACTGGAAAAGTTTTCCTTCTAACTCAATCGACAATCTTCAAACCGTTGACACGGTAATAATTGATTCTGTAAATCAATTATCTGCTATGTTAGGATGGGAGAAATGTTTGAGAGTGATAAATGAACTGAGAAATTTCGATAACATCAAGAACATTTGCATTATTTGTCACAACGATTGCCTATTGTATGGAATCAAAATGATAAACAATTTGAAATATATCTCGCAGACGTACGCGGTGCTCGAGTCTTCGTTAAACACTGGAAAATATTATTTAAATGTTAAAAACAAGATGGCTGGAGGTAAAATAAAAAGTTATGTTGAAGAAATATTCTATGATTGCAGTGAGAAGAAATGGAACAGTAGTGAAGTGCATCAGGATAGGTTAAAAATAATCAAACAGCAGAGTAAAATGCCAGAAGAGTTAACATCCTTTAAAATATCGATAGAAGAGCCAGCTAAAGCGGTCAAAGAGAATATGATTCTTCCTTACACTGAAGTTGGTAAAGGAAATAGTAATGTAATATATCATCATGATGCAGCAGATGATTGGGACGATGAAGATCCTGATGATGATTTAGACATATGATAAATCAATTTACAAAAAAATGTTTTTATTATTTTCCCTTCTAAAATATAAGATACTACATTACATACCATCACAGTATATTTCACAGGTCTGTATTACATTAAAAAAAGGAAGTACAACAATGCGTGTATCTCCAGTACAACAAATGCATGTATCTCAACACACCAGTCTAATCTCACTAAAAAGGAACCTCATTGCTGAATTATGCGAGATTTTAATGTTGCCTGTTGTATTTTCAATTACCTGGCTCTACGAGACACCTGAAAATTGTAATATACTAGTTGCATGTAACACATGAGATCCAAATGTTGTCGATGGTGATGTTATGTATAATTGAAGAATACGTACCAAACTATAAACACTTAAACACAAATTAATAATTATTTTAAGATATTTTGTTTTCTACATAAATCATGTAGGTATGTATGTCAAGATAGGATAGTATTGAGGTCAGTCCTTTTTCCCACCCAGAATATGAAAACAACATGATGGTATGTATGTTTGGAGATTAAGTATCAAACTATTGAGTCCTCGAAGAAATTGTGTAGTGTATGTATACAGCCTTACAAATTGTATGAAACACTAAGCAGTGTTTCCAACCTAGAGAAGGAATATTTGCGTTAGAAATAAATTTCTGCTCTGCTGGGAATCGAACCCAGGACACCCGCACAGAAGACAAACGGTTACACACTGTGCAATGGTTGTCAGCCTATGTTCAAATAAAAAAAAGGCAGGTTTAGTACCATATAATATTTTCAAATTGAGTTGCGTTTTTTGGTTTTTGAGGATTTTTGCTTTGAAAAATTACCTTTCGAGATATTTATTTTTAGTATCAATTAAGTTACTAACTTTAACTACTTCATGCTCGAGTTTTTTTCACAAACATAATAATTTATATAGCGCCGTTTAATGATTCAAGATCATTTCAAGGGCGCTGACAGTTTAGTTATGTGCCGCTCTACGAAACAAAGCTGTTTTCAGTCCTTTAGTAAAAGTGCTCTTGCTTTGAGCACTGCGAACATCTGGAGGCAGTGCATTCCACTTAATTGGACCGCTCACACCAAAGCATCCGTCATAGTAAGCCGCTTTATTGACTCTGTCCAACTCCTTTAGGGAGTTGTTACTCTGTGATCCAGACAATCTGAGTGTGAGATGCCTCCCAGAGAGCTCTTTTCTTTGACACAGCTCTTGAATGTATTGTGGTGTTAGATTGTTTAGCATTAAACACGGTCAAACAAATTTTGTAATCAATTCGCTCTGGACACTTCAACCAGTGTAATTCGTTTAGTAGAGGAGTTTATTTATTTATTTAATTTAAGGGGAAACATACAGAAATTTATAATCCGTAAACAAAAACAGTAACAAATATCAGTAATTTGCCAAAATAGTTCCCACAACATGCGTAATATAAAAAAAGGACAGGTTAGCCTAAAAAACATATACAGTGGAGTGAGTTAAAAACTTAATTAAACAACATGCGTAATATAAAAAAAGGACAAGTTAGCTTAAAAAACATATATAGTGGAGTGAGTTAAAAACTTAATTAAACAACATGCGTAATATAAAAAAAGGACAAGTTAGCTTAAAAAACATATACAGTGGAGTGAGTTAAAAAGGTAATTAAACAACATGCGTAAAATAAAAAAAGGACAAGTTAGCTTAAAAAAAAACATATACAGTGGAGTGAGTTAAAAACTTAATTAAACAACATGCGTTATATAAATAAAGGACAAGTTAGCTTAAAAAACATATACAGTGAAGTGAGTTAAAAACTTAATTAAACAACATGCGTAATATAAAAAAAGGACAAGTTAGTTTAAAAAAACATATACAGTGGAGTGAGTTAAAAACTTAATTAAACAACATGCGTAATATAAAAAAAAGGACAAGTTAGCTTAAAAAACATATACAGTGGAGTGAGTTAAAAACTTAATTAAAATTAAAGTATACAGCTTAAAACAAAAAAAAATAAATAATAATAACAAAGAATATAAACAAGATAAGTAATTCAAAATTAGGGATATAGATAATGGGGATATTTAGGAATTGCGGGGAGTGGGGAGGGAATAAAGAGGATTGGTATTCCATGTCTCGTATCACTGCGTTTTTGCGGATATACTCCTGCGATATTGCGGATATGTGCTGTTGAGTACATCAATGTCGTAAAAACTTGTGTTATACTGCTTACAAATGCGTGGAAAGCATGAATTCATTCTGTGATTAGTGCTACAGTGTGGAATATGAAATAGATTTGAGTGTCTGCTTGTTCTACCTGGCACATGAAACAGTATATTACTTATTATTTGGGGAGCATCAAAAAAATTATTAACTATTTTGTGAAGAAGTGATAGGTCGTTATGAGTTCTTCGGTTCTCGAGTGATTCAAGGCCGTGAAATTTCCTGGATTCTGTGTAGTTAGGAAAATGAAGGTGTGATTTGTAGTTGACGGTTTTAAGGTACTTTTTTTGTACTCTTTCTATTCTATTTATATGTATGTTATAAAAAGGAGACCAGATCGGGGTGCAATGTTCCAGAATCGGTCTTAAGACGAGTTAAGTTACGTAAGAGTTACGTAACACCGTTTTTCCGCACAAAAAATAAGCCTTGCCGCTGCATTGAACACCATCTGTAATCTATCGAGTTGATACTTCAGCAATCCAGCATAAATGTTGTTGCAGTAATCAAGCGGAGAAACGACGAATGCGTTTATAAGTGTTTTTGTCTCATTCTTGGGTAAACTTCGATGAATATTTTTCAGTTGTTTTTGAGTTGAAAAAAACATGAACTGAAATCATCAGATTAATTTTATGTATGCATATTTTATTTAGATGTAAAAACTAAATACATTTTCTTACACCTAGTATAAACAAAAAGAATAGAGTTGAAAAAAAAAAAAATTTACACATTATGAATTATTTAAAAACAACAAAAAATTCTAATTTACACAAAAAAACAAAAGAAACTTTTTGCGGCACGCTAAGTGGCAAGATCAGAAGCTTTCTTCACACATAAAAATAATATTATTATAAGTCGTAAATTTTTGCAATTTATATGTATTTCCATAAGTGAAAACGATTTTTATAAACTGCTATGAGTGTCAAGTGGCAACTAGCAAGCACAAATCGTTTATTATCTTATGTAACGGAAATAAGCGAGCAGTGTTCGGGTTGGCGCGATTGGACACATGCACCGCCCACAAACACTGCTCGTTCAAAAGCATGAAATGGTTAATAATTTACCTAAAACTAAATCTAACACTTCATAATTATGGAGATTAACTGCACAGAGATAAAATATTTTGTATTGGAATGAAAATAATTGCCCTTGTAAACAAAATTAAAATATCTAATAGTAATTTTACTTTTAAAATAATTCTTAAGTTTTTTAAAATTGTATTGCTTTGGCTCTAATACAGGCTCCAAAATTTTTTTGGTCGGTTGGAACAAACTCTCTAGGGTTAATGAAACTGTCCTTTTAGATCATCATATTATACCTACTTAAAATAATATAAATAAGAAACAAATCGCCACATTCTGGGGAACCAGTTATGATAAACTGTGATGCTAAACAAGAATCAAAGTTAGGACCTTGCCGCTCATTCATATATCTAAAGAATGCTGAATTCAGCTTTGGAAATAGTTTGATAAAAGACAGATAAATTTATAACAGTTTTATTCATAATTTAAAATACATATTTTATATTCAGGAACAAGCAAAAATAAATAGATAATTAAAAGTTAAAAAAAGTAATATATACTTAGTATGTGTTCATACCTATTTTATTTATTTATTCAAAATAAATAAATAAAATGGGTACCAATATCAATCTGCAAGCATACGTAATATGAATAAGAGAAATTGGTGTGTTTAGCAACCTCTAGCCCGAGGAAATATGGACATTATGATTTACATAAAGTTGAAAAACATATCTTTTTTCATACATTCATTGTTCGGTGACTTTTCCACATGGTAGTATTCTGTATATAGTATAATATTATGTGGATGAATATTTGATATTCCGGTCCGCAAATCTGAGAAAGAATGGCAATAAGGCCCAGACGAGAATAAGGTCGCCCACCCCTACTGTAGATTAATAACAAAAGACTTCGGGAGTTACGAGGAAAAATATTTTCTATTGATACAAAAGAGCTCAATGCACAGTTAAACAAAATTTCGAGAGAAATTGTGACCTATGATTTAAGCTTTGATAAAATTATTTTAGAAAATATTTAAAATCCACCCCCATCTCAAATAATCCTTCTCATCGAATGATCCCTCCTCCTTTCAATTCTTTTGTTTCTTCATTTCACAAATACCAAGGTTATATTTAGAAATAATTTCAGAAACAAATTAATCCATTTCTAGCCCTAGGGACCTGCCATGGTTAACTCTCTCTCTCTCTCTCTTAACCCCACTACAGGTTGTATAGTTTATTCAGATAGCAAATCTCCAATATTCCAGAAATTATCATTAAGGAAAACTATCCAAGAATATCATTGCTATTCTGAAAGACCACCTTTAATACTGTCCAATGCAGTTTTCTGACTCTTAAATTTCAAGATGTCATCCATTTGAGACAATCTGAATCTACAAACTCAGTACGGTTTGCATCTTGTATCACATAAAAACTCTTCCATCGCATTAAAAATATATTCATATTTGTCCATAAATAGCGTTAAAAATATAAAATATTATGTATTATTGAAGTAAATACTGTTTCAGGTGGTAGTTAAGCACGAGTCATAAGTCTCATGGGTAATAGTGATCCAAAGAGCATGTGCTGAGCAACAGGAAACTTTCCTAATACCTGAAAACAATAAAATATCAAGATATATGAGATAGTGTAACAGAAAAATATTCCCAATATTGCATCATCAAAATCACTTTCTACATTTAAAAAAAGTTACTAAAAGCTTCAAGACTCTGTGCTCCATATTATGACAAAAGTTACTTTATTATTATGCGTCGATTTATGTTAAAACTATAATCAAAGTAAGACACTTTATTGGCTATATCCGATTCCTTTAAAGAATTGGTACTCTGTGATCCAGACAATTTTAATGTTAGTTTAGTGATGGCAGTTCTTGAATGCAGAGCCTTGAAGATCGACAAGCACTCTTTATAGTCCACTCATTCTGAACAGTTCAACTAAAGTACACTGTTTCAAAAAAACTCACCTCTTTTTTGTACATTTTGATCAGTCCTTGGTTTATCTTTGTCCAACTTGACACAGCGCTGATCCCCCACAGTTGATTTGAATGTTCAGCGAATGGACCGGTTTTGACCTTGTTGATGTATTCAATACAAGACAGAAAAATAAAATTCTTTCCAAATTTATCCAATACATCCTCATCGAGAAATTTGTGAGGCTCGATAATTGGATGACCTGAAATAAATCGAAATATTATGATTTAATATAAATTTTTTTTAGGTAAATAAAAAGCAATTTATAGACCTGAATTATTTGGTTAATTTTATCGGTGCCACTATTTTTACGACCGGAATTGGCGGGAAAAGCGTTTTCCTGCCAAAAAGTGACTATTTAAACGACAAATTTTCTGATGTCGTCTATGTTTTTAGGTCATTTATAACCATAGAAAGCGCAGATAAATCAAAATACAAAAATATTTACCTTTGTCATTTTTTCAATGGTCATAAATGCATCATGGAAACCAACTTGAAGAAAAAATAATATTGGCATCTTATTACATTTACTTAATTTTATAAATCATTTTTTTCATCGAGATCTACAATTATAACAAAGTATAAACAAAGGTAAATATTTTTATAACTTGATTTATCTGCGTTTTATGTGGTTATTTTGGTTTTTGTCTATGGTTGAGTCGTGTTAATAGTCGTAGCCTAATTTTATTGGGAAAGGGGTGACATTTTTGTAGAAAAGCGGCGTTATTTTTAAGAAATCAGTGTTACTATTCCATTATTTTTTCAAAAAAGTGGTGATATTTTTAAGAAAACCGTTTTATTTTTTAGTAAAATGGTGACATTTGTAAGAAATCAATGTTACTTTCTATATATAAATTAAGAGAAATGAACACATGATTAAGATTTGAATGAATGTGATTTTTCACTATGAATTATAAGGTGCTTAAATCATTTTCAAAAGTTATGAACAAATATAACTTTAACATCGTAATACTTCAATTATTGGGTTTAATTTAAAACGGCTTTTTTTATTCAAAAAACATTTATATTTATATGTTAAAAACAACAATTTATTTCATATTCAAAGATTCAAGTTTTTCAATGTTTGTTCTTCTGTCTGCCAAAACAGTATTATAGGAGAATAGAAACTTTATGAATCGACATTAGCGTAAGGCATCCATATGATATAGCTTTATTTATCTTGTCAACGAATTCTTATGGCCATGTTGTCTTTTTTAATTTAACTATATATAATGCATTGGATGTATAGATTTCACCCGTAGAAAATGGAGTTACAATAATTATTTTTGGTGGACAATTGCTGTGTATTTTTCGAATTATATTATATTTTTTGAATTATAAAACTGAGTTTATTGCAAATGCGAATAATTCAGGTCTCTACTAATTTGTTATGGAATTTCAATGAAAACATGAGAAATTAAACAAAACATAATATAACTCTCAATAATAATACTCTCGATAAGTACCTACTGATGATAGATATTATATTATCTTCTTGGTGACATATCAACCCCCTCCGACGTTGGCGATCATTACTGAGAGAGCATCTCTGTCTGCCACAGTTCAGAATAATTTGCTTCTATTTTGTCTTTAATAATCAGTTGAAGCAACCTAGTACCTATCGCCTTGCAGAATGTGACCCATATACATACTATCTTTCATTGCTTAACAGTATCGAATAGCTTGCGCTAGACGTTTGCTCTCCAGGGCTGTGTTCAGATAGAACACTTGATGTCGAGTGTCTGATGTACCTGAAGTTGAAGATCATGGCATTTTTCACACCAATCTCAGTGAACGCTTTCGAGCGGCGTTTCAATCTGGACGTAGCATCGGGCGTTTTAAATGTCAAATGACTCCATATAGAAGTATGGACCATAATATGTAGCGCTTCACCAGGTACTACCTTCTTTTGAAGCTTATATTATTATTATTTTTTAATTTATTTATTCTATAAAACAATTTATTAAATATAACAATTAATTGAATTTGTACTGTTTTTTTTTAATAAAATTGATAAAATACCTATTAACTGTGAACTTCCCCATATGAAAGGAACAAATTGGAAGTCATCCAAACTCCATACTCCATGGCTTCCGGCAGGCTCCATTCTGTACGTTTGCTGGAGATTTCTAACCACCTCCAAATATCTAATATAAATTTAAATAGTAAATACTTAGTAAGGTAAGATTATATTTCTAAGGTAAAATGTTTATTTTTTGAAACTAAGATAAAAATGCTGTATAATATTGGTCAAAAGATTTTTAGCCTGGACCCATTGGATTTATCAGAACACCAACTACTCTGACATCGATCCATTTATATTTAATTATTTATAAATCAAATTCAGAATAAGTATTTCATTTAAATTTGGAGAATTCATGAACCTTTAATAATCCATATTCATGTTAATTATGAAACTTGTCATAAAAAAAGGAATAAGGTTACAAGAATCTAGAATTAAGTATCTCACAACAAAGACAAACGAGAAATACTCGTTTCTGACAAGACAAAAGAATTCAGTAAAAGTATTTAATAAATAAAGAGAACCTATCTAATTACACCTTTTTACATATTTTGTAATATAATATATATTTAAATACTTTGAATTCAAATATTGATGTCAAAAAACGTGGCACAAATAAAAAATGAATGTAGAATATTTTTATGAATACATATATATACGCATACATTGGATTTTTTCCTTATTGGGAGTCAATGATATTTTTTGACAAATTAATATCTCAATAGAGACAAAGTTGGAATATTATAATAGAACCAGGAAATGAAGGCACCTACAGATGGTGTTTTCAGCTTATGTTCAAACTAATAGATTTTGATGATTAACATAAAATATATAACTTTCAAAAATTGTTTTGATAAGGTAATTCAATAAAGACATAATTGGTGAACGTTGTGCAAGCGCTTAAAGTGATCACATAAACCAGCCAATGACAGATCATAAGAAGGTGTCTTGTTCTGCTATAATATTCCAACTTCGTCTCTATTAAGATATTAATTTGTGATAAAATTAATGGGTTAAGGCCAACGCTACACTTTTCACTACATCAAAAACATTAATTTAGGTTTACGCTAAGTGTAATTTTTTATAACATATTAAATTAACTGAAAAAAATTTGCAATGTGCTAATACAATTTTAATATTTCTATAGAAAATTAAATTTTCTAGTTGGGGTGTTTCGGCTTTTTTCGATATTTAAAAAAAAAATTGGAAATATAGGCAGTTAAACTCATAAATTTATCATAAAAAAAATATTTTTCTTAATAAAAAATGTTTGAGAAATCCTGGAATTTTTTTAAAAAAACTAATTTAAGATTTTGTATTTGTCTATGTTCGTACCAACTTTCAGCGTTCTAGCTTTTCTGGTTTCTGCGATATAGGGAAAATAAAGTAAAAATTCAAAAGTTGATAACCCCTGACTGAAACAAAAATTCAAAATTCTGAGTATAAAAGTTTTGTAGGCCTGTAACTATTTATACATTCTGAAATTTTAGGCTCTGTAAATTGAGCGGATCAAAAGTTATAAGGGGGGGGGGACACACAGACACACACACAGACACACGAAATGTTCTACTCCGAATTCTGAGTAAATCCGTATATGGAACATATATGCTGCGAAGCTTCTAAGTTGGTGTTTTTTGACTTCAAAGTTGGAAAAGCCGTGAAAAAAGTAGACCTCTGCATACAATTCTCGCGTATCCTGGCTTGAAACATTGTCGATATGTTAAGAGAAAAAAGTTCTCCTGAACAAATCGACAAATTTTTAACACGTAAATCTGTTTAACTTCGAAATTACTTCAGTAATATTTTGGTAGTTTAGTGTTACTTGTTAAGTACTGTAACATAAGTGTGTATGTTAAAAAGTTGAAAAATCTACTGTCATTTATGTAGTAATTTTTTTTATTTTTACTCCTCACTAACCAAGGGGATATAGTGGGGAGTTATGAATTCACAATTTTTAAGGATATTTTTTATTGCAGATTATCAACTAGTACCATGCTGAGATTGTATTCTGAAAGTTTCATCACAATGTATCTGTGTGTGTGTGTGTGGGGGGGGCGTGTTTATTCTACTTTATCAATTATAGACTAAAGTATTCATTCGATTATTTTCAAATTTTGTATATGTAATACTCGCTTAGACCTCATTACATTTTAAAGGATATTTGAATAGTGCTTCTCAATTTTTTTTTCACACCACTTTCATAAAATGGCATTGAAGAAATATCAAGTTATCATAATAAAATATTTAAATCAAAAATAATTTAACTCATTTCATGAATATTCTAAAAATTTTCCATACAAAATTTGAATACTCTATGGAGTGACTTGGTAGTGAGGATGATAATATGACCACAACCCACGGTTTTTTTTCTTGTAAACCAGTCAATATTTCAATAAAGGCATTACCTGTTAAAAACTAAGCAGACGGTCGCAATTTTATCCGTGGAATTCAGAGCACCAATTTTATACAGGCAGCACAGAAACATGATAAAGGCCGTTTCGTGTCCTGTTCCATAATCAATACGTGTAGAATTTCCAAAACTTTCTTCCAAATATATTTTGATCTCAATTAAAGAATTGTGATACTTTTCTGGCAGAACTTCTTGTAATAAACATATGGATTTCTAAAAATAAAGATTTAATTACAATACACACACACAGTTAATTGTCATTTGCACAATCTGAGTAACAGGTTTGGTATGCACTTGGAAGTGACATTTTTTTTATTTTCAGTTGTAGCCAAACTTAAGTCATTTTATAAAGACTGTTTTTTTCCTGCGTTAGGATGTCGCAGCAGGTAAAGTAGAAAATATAAAAATATCACGCTTTATACTAACATGTAAAAATAGCAATTTTCCATACTCTGAGGACTGTTATCTGTGAAAGCCACATCTACTCGGTCTTCAAAGTATTCAATTATTGTTACCTGCTATAGTATTCTTACACGGAAAAGAAATTTAGCCTTTATACTATGACGTATTTCTGGCAGTCACTGCATCTTAAGCAATTATTCCAGATACAAAATTAATGAATACTAAATGCCTTGTTAATTTTTTTCAGAAATAATAAGAATTTTGTTTTGTTTGTTTGATGAGAATGTTTTTGTATTGGAGTCCAATTTTTCTCACTATTAAGAACAATGTTTTATTCATTTTCGTAAAGGCAAATGTTTATATTAAAATAATAATTTCATATTTTTTTGAGAAATCTTTAGAAATGTAGCAAATTTTTAAAATTATTTTGGCCTTATGTAATATGCTGTTTCTTTCGGGACAACGGGCCAGATTCAGAAATTCCAAGTGAACAGTGGGACACGCAGAATTAAAATAATAACTTCTCTCATTAAACTTCATTGAATAATGCTACTGAAGGGGTGGGCAAACTTTTGGGACAACGGGGCCAGATTCAGAAATTCCAAGTAAACAGCGGGACATGCAGAATTAAAATAATAACTTCTCTCATTACACTTCATTGAATAATGCTACTGAAGGGGTGGGCAAACTTTTGGGACAACGGGCCAGATTCAGAAATTCCAAGTGAACAGCGGGACATGCAGAATAAAAATAATAACTTCTCTCAGTACACTTCATTGAATGATGCTACTGAAGGGGTGGGAAAACTTTTGGGACAACGGGCCAGATTCAGAAATTCCAAGTGAACAGCGGGACATGCAGAATTAAAATAATAACTTCTCTCATTACACTTCATTGAATACTGCTACTGAAGGGGTGGGCAAACTTTTGGGACAACGGGCCAGATTCAGAAATTCCAAGTGAACAGCGGGACATGCAGAATTAAAATAATAACTTCTCTCATTACACTTCATTGAATACTGCTACTGAAGGGGTGGGCAAACTTTTGGGACAACGGGCCAGATTCAGAAATTCCAAGTGAACAGCGGGACATGCAGAATTAAAATAATAACTTTTCTCATTACACTTCATTAAAATTCTTAACTGTGGAATTTTACAAACATGGAAAAATAAATATATTTGTAATATTTTACATGTAATTCATTTTTTTAAATAAAAAAATAAAACAAATGTTTTATTGTTTAACAGTTAATTTTTACATTACTTCTCGGTCAACTAAGAGGTACTATGTCAAATATTAATTTAA
Source organism: Molanna angustata (assembly GCA_963576475.1). Taxonomy (NCBI): domain Eukaryota; kingdom Metazoa; phylum Arthropoda; class Insecta; order Trichoptera; family Molannidae; genus Molanna; species Molanna angustata. Next base: position 42,096,896 of record OY754968.1, read on the forward strand.
CATGCACATAATAACAAGTTTCCATATTCTGGAAACTTATTAATTGTCTCACAGATTCAGACTGAAAACACAATTAAAAATTGTGTCTCCACTGGGAATCAAATCTGGGACATTTGAATCAACAGTCAGATACCTAACTAACTGGCCGACAAATTCATAAAACAGATCGAATTACGCACAGCGAAAAATTTACAATGTTGTATAGGTTATTCCAATAAAAAAATTCCATGCTATGAGAATTTCTCAATAATCTTTTGATTTTTTCGATAAATCAAATCCAAAAATTCAGCACACAGAAAATTTTAGTTATTTTCGTTTATTTTAATAAACCACTGCAAACAAAGTCTGCGCAGTGAGAATTTTTCAGTCTCCTTTTCTTTGCATTTGATAGCAGTGTGTGAAAATGAAATGGCCAAATTTATAGTTTTTTAAAGAATAAACGTTTTTTCTGATTTTTGACACATATTCCTCGCAGGCCGCACTGAAACACTCGGCGGTCCACAGTTTACCCAGAATAAGAAACTAGTTGTATGTAACAAATGAGATCCAATTGTCGATGGCTATAGTATGTATAGATGAAGAATATGTACTAAACTAAATCCTAATTATTGAATATTTAAAGATATTCAGTTTTCTATAAAAAGCAAGATGTCAGAATAGGATAGTGTATAGTTCATTATTTTTTTCCTATCCCGAATTGATGGTATTTATATATGAAGCTATTAAGAGTCTCCGTAGACATTGTATATTCTGCCATACAAATTGTATGAAACAATGTCAACACTAAATAATATTTTTATGAAAATTGATAAAAAAAAGTTTGAAATGTACTGCTTTAATGTTTGTTATAGAAATTAAATTATTTAGTTGGGGTGTCTCAGCATTTTTCAAGTTTACAAAAAAAAAATAGTAATATAGACAGTTAAACACATTAATTTGTCATATAAAATGATTTCCCTAACAATAATAATGTCGGCCTTCATGGCTCAGTGGGTTAGGTATCTGACTCCTGAGCTAAAGGTCCCGTTCGATTCCCGGTGGAGACACAGTTTGTAAATTGTGTTTTCAGTCTGGATCTGTGAGACGATAAATATCGTAAGTCTCCAGAATGTTATTGGATGCATGTTAAATTAATATTTGGCAAAGTACCTGTTAGTTGCCCGCGAAGCAATATTAAATAAATAAATAAGTTTTAGAAATCCTGGAACTGTTAATAAAAATAGTTTGAGATATATATTTTATGGTTTTTGAGATATATTGAAAATAAAAATTTATAAATTGATAACCCCTGACTAGCACAAAAATACAAAATTCTGAGTATAAAAGTTTTGTAGGCCAAAAATTTTCTATACTTGTGAAATTTTGGGCTCTGTGCATCAAGCAGATAAAAATTTATAAGGGGCACACATACACAGACACTAAGGCTGGGTTGTTTCAACATAAGTTTCAGTAATAGTGTAGTTAAAATACTTTGATTTGATAAAATTGTTCAAAATTTCGTCGTTTAAGGCATTAGATTTCAATAAAACAACCAAAAGTTTTGAACAATTTTATGAAATCTAGGTATTTTAACTATACTATTACTTTAATCTTTGTTCGAGAAACGCAGCCTAAATGTTCTAGTCTGAATTCTGTTAATCAATATATGTATATCATATATGCTGTGAAGCCTGTAAGATGTTTTTTTTTTTTAATTTAATGTTGGAAAATCATGAAAAATGAAGACCTGGCAATACAAAATCTTGCAGATCTTGACTTGAAACTATTTCGATATGTTCAGAGAAATAAATTCTCTTGAATAAATCAACAGTTGGATTAGGATATTGTATGAGAATATAATTTAAGTTGCAAATAGATGCATTAAGATGATTTGGACACAGAAAGAAGAAATTACAAACATCTGACAAGATGTTGTAGTGTTCGTATGTATTATCATAGTCAAAATGCCATCTGATGTGATGAAAACATGTAAAAATTACCCTAGAACTGTGAAGGAACGACCAGATATTTTTACTTATTTATATATCATTTAATGCTGCATATTTATTTGATAATTAATATACATATTTATATAGATTTGTCAATAATTACTTTTATTTTTAATAAACAAGAGAGAACACGCTGCCAATATTTCAAATCAGCATATTTACATAATCTACCTTGTGATGACGCTGGTGTCGTCAAGAGCCTAAAAATATACTTCTTTAACTTTTGGTACATTTTTGTAAATATATGCGTCCAGTCACATTTGCTTGTGACAGTAGTGAATGTGATGCAGAGGCGATTTGCTTTTACGCACATCTATTTAATATAAGTTTTTCTTTCACAGTCATTTGGTGTGAGAGATATTATAATGTGATTAAACGGGAGTAAAAGAGAAAATACGGGTGCAGTGAGTGTCTGAATAATTATTGTTGTATTATCTCAATCTCACTTTCTTGGTGATATTGTAAGAATTCCTTTAACTGTACCATTTTTGTTGAGCGTTTTGTTCTTATGTAATGTGTCTATATATAAAATGTCACTGGGCAATGCTATGAATCTTGTATATTATAATGCTATGATCCTAAACAACATGGTTTTGTTAGGGGACATTCTACTAATACAAATTTAAATGTCTTTCTAAACGAAATTCATGACAACCTTGATAACAAAAGACAAACTGACGCAATATACACAGACTACTCAAAAGCCTTTGATAAAGTGGACCATCTAATTCTGACTAAGAAGCTAAAACTTTTGGGTATTCACGGTGATCTTCTTAGGTGGCTAAAATCATACCTTATTAATAGAAGCCAAATAGTAGAGTACGGTGGCCATCTATCGTCTGCAACACAGGTGCCATCGGGTGTACCTCAAGGTTCCCATTTGGGGCCTCTCTTATTTAATATTTACATACATGACATTGGATTTTGCTTCAGGAACAGTAATTACATATTATACGCTGACGATATGAAAATCTACAAAACTGTTATAGACATTACTGACTGTGAGGACTTACAACTTGACCTTGATAGACTAACTTCTTATTGTGTCTCGAATAAGCTGTTACTAAATGTAAAAAAATGTCACTCCATTACATTCTCTAGGAAAAAGAGTACAATACAATACACATACACAATCAATAGGGAGGCGATTGATAAGAAATCAGACTGTAGAGACTTAGGTATACAACTGGACAGTAAACTTTTATTTGACAAACACATTGACACAATTACACTGAAAGCTTATAAAATGTTGGGATTCCTGATGAGAGTATGCAAACTATTCACACAAGTGAAAACATTTATCTTACTATATAACACAATTGTTAGAAGTCAATTGGAGCATGCATCAGTCATCTGGAATCCACAATATAATATTTATATTAACAGTATAGAACGAATACAACAAATATTTTTGAAACATATGAAGTACAAATTTGGTAATAACTACAAACATGAATTGCAGACTTTACAAACAAGACGAAGGACCTCAGACTTGATGTACCTTTATGACATAATAAACTTCAATATTGACTGTACAGACCTTCTGAAAATTATTAACTTCAACATACCAAACAGACGAACAAGACACACCTCAACGTTCTTTTTAGAAAAAAAAAAACACTAATGCCGCTCAAAATTCGACATTGTACCGATGCCTTACCACTTATAATAATTTGGAAAAGATCAGGTCCGTGGACATATTCTGTATGTCCAGGACTCTTTTCAGGAGCCACGTTAGACAGGAATAATAATTTTTTTTTTGTTACCAGTAGTAAGAACAATGCACCATGAAATCAAAGGTGGGCTGATTAAGTTACAATTACTTATGTTGCTATTCTTATTTATTATATTTGTTCTATTCTTATTTATTATATTTTGCCCATTTTTTCAAATAAATAAAATATATATATATATATATATATATATATATATATATATATATATATATGTTATTATTAAGTATTTTGGGGATAACCGGCGCCTATTGAAAATGTCTGATGTGATTCAGACGAAACGTCGGCAGACGACTGATTCTCTCGGGAATCAGAATTTGACGCGGGTTATCCCCAAAATACTTAATAATAACATATTTTGTACTCGCGAAAACCTTAGATTTAACATATATATATATATATATATATATATATATATATATATATATATATATATATATATATATATATATATATATATATATATATATATATATATATATATATATATATATATATATATATATATATATATATATATATATATATATATATATATATATATATATATATATATATATATATATATATATATATATATATATATATATATATATATATATATATATATATATATATATCAGTCAGCTCTATGATAGTATTGTGAATGAAGCACAGTTATACTAGCGTTGTAATATACAGAAGGAAGCTAAACTAAAAAAAAACATATTTTAAACTTGTGTCAATATAAAACTGAGTGATTGGTATGTTTATGTTAGAAAATATTTTATATAAAAAGTCAAATAAAAAAAAATAAAAGTAAATAACTTACATTTTGAAGTTGTGAAAACCAATTTCTAAAAGCAGCATTGCCAAACCTCTGTGGTTGTTCAATTGGTGGACATTCTTTTATTAGACTGTCTAATTTGTCTAACATAGACACTAAATTTTTAGTTATATCCGAAATAGTAGAGGCCGATGTTAAATTTTTTCCTTTGACTGCTTCATTCAATGACAATATAAATCCATTTAGTTCCTGTAAAGGAAAATGACTGAAAAAACATTTTCTTGGTATTAATAGGTGAGAGTAAGTAATAATATGAAGACTTGACATACCAAGTATGCTTCTGATTTTTCCCATAAAGACATATCACTCATACTTTTTATAGCCTTGTCCGGTTTGATAAAAACATGATTTGCAGGAACTAAAATAAATTTTAAAGAATTATAATTTTTAACGATAGCTAAAAGGTTGAAACAAAAATGTGTATCATGTTTCTATTTTGAATATCTTCTTCTTTACGTGCCGTCTCATCTGCGAAGGTTGGTGACCATCAGGATTATTTCTATCTTGCTCTTGGAGGGCCGAAACAATGAAGAAGTGCATTTCCTGAACCATTGTCTCAGATGAATGAAATAAGATCACTAAGAAGAGTATGTAATAGAACGATATATGATAGAATAAAAAATGAGGACATAAGGAGAGAATGCAAGATGAAGAAGAGTATTATAAATAAAATGAAAGTGAATTCCTTGAGGTGGTTTGGACATATTGAAAGAATGAATGAACTGACCAAAAAAATATACATGGGTGAAAGAGATGGAGTGAATAGCAGGGGCCGCCCCATAAAGGGATGGCATGACCATGTGAATGATATTTTGAAAGAAGGAAATATAAGAAGCTTGAATAATAATTGGCGAGCATGTATGAGACGATGCATGGATGTAAAGGAAGCTAGGAATGTATACAAAAATAGAGGAGTGTATGGCGCTCGGTTCTCTCTGCTTACCCCATAAGGGATATAGCGTGGTGGTATGTATGTATGTATGTATGTATGTATATGTCTCAGGTTAAGAGTCATGAAACTCTTCGCCGCCCTTGTTCTCTCCTCCCTTGTATCCATTTCTATATCACAAGTTATAGGAATTGGTACTTTTAGAAATAGACAGAGAACCCCATACTATACTATACTGCCCTCTCCTGACAAAAAAGTTCTCTTTATTTATGGCTTTGTATCATCCCAATAGAAACATAAAGGTAGGCGCGCATGGAAGCTAATTTCATCGGCCAATTAATTATCGGTGAGCTACAACATACGAATTACATGTAAGAGCGTGCATGAAAGCTAACAGAATCGGCCGATTTAAAAATCTGTGACGGGACACAAAAAATCGGCCGATTTTTTTTAACCAATCCCGTTGTATAAGAGAGCGTACATGGCGCTTGCTCACCGATAATTTAATCGTCCGAGCGCAGTAGATCGAGAAGTACGTTGTCAGTGTTGTCAAACGAAATGTCAGAAAATATGTATGAGATAAATATTGATTCCGAACAATTAATTACATTAGTTGAAGCACGTCATTCATAGTATGATTAAAAATTAAAAAAATATAGTGACCGCCAAATTAAGCAAAAATTGTGGTTGGAGATTAGCGAAATTTTAATAACTGGTTGGTGTACTTAAAAAACTCCTCAAGGTGTGATCTTAAATCTTCGTAGGACCGGACAAATTGTCCTTTAGGTAATATAGCACTTATTAGCGGATGAACCCAGTGATTTTTTTGACGTTTCTTTTTACGCATTTTGAGGACAAGAGCACAAACACATGTTACTTAAAAAAAAATCCATATTTCTAATCATATAGGTATTAAAACTTATGAATATAATTTTTTTTTTATTTATTTATTTCATAAGAGTACTACACAATATTTTGACTAAGTTACAATTTACAATATATAACAAAAAATACAGTATTGATATCGAATATTTTTATTATTGCATATGCGCAAACATTGGATTTTTTTTCCCTGTCGGGAGTCAAAGATATTTTTTAACAGATTTTTAATTATCTCAATAGAGACGAAGTTGGAATATTTAGTGTAGGAGAACCGGGAAATCAAGGCACCTACAGGGCTTACGACCTGTCATCGGCTGGTTTACGTGATCACTTTATGCGCTTGCGCAACGTTCACCAATTATGCCTTTTAATGAGATCCCTCATTAAAAGGCATGAGGGGGATCTCATTAAAAGGCATAATTGGTGAACGTTGCCCAAGCGCATAAAGTGATCACGTAAACCAGCCGATGACAGGTCGTAAGCCCTGTAGGTGCCTTGATTTCCCGGTTCTCCTACACTAAATATTCCAACTTCGTCTCTATTGAGATAATTAAAAATCTGTTAAAAAACAGTATTGATACTCTCTCGATAGAGTTAAAAACTCGTGTTCGAGAGAGGAGTATCGTAATTACATACAGAAAGAAAAATTCAACATATAGGATTATGTATTGCCAAAAATATGCCCTTTTAATGCTATTTTAAATTTATTTAGATCTTTTATTTCTCTAATGGAAGTGGGCAGGTCATTGTAAAATAATATTCCCCTATATGACAGTAATTTCTGTGCTGCAGTTGTATTTTTATTTCTCTAATGGAAGTGGGCAGGTCATTGTAAAATAATATTCCCCTATATTACAGTAATTTCTGTGCTGCAGTTGTATTTTTATTTCTCTAATGGAAGTGGGCAGGTCATTGTAAAATAATATTCCCCTATATGACAGTAATTTCTGTGCTGCAGTTGTATTTTTATTTCTCTAATGGAAGTGGGCAGGTCATTGTAAAATAATATTCCCCTATATGACAGTAATTTCTGTGCTGCAGTTGTATTTTTATTTCTCTAATGGAAGTGGGCAGGTCATTGTAAAATAATATTCCCCTATATGACAGTAATTTCTGTGCTGCAGTTGTATTTTTATTTCTCTAATGGAAGTGGGCAGGTCATTGTAAAATAATATTCCCCTATATGACAGTAATTTCTGTGCTGCAGTTGTATTTTTATTTCTCTAATGGAAGTGGGCAGGTCATTGTAAAATAATATTCCCCTATATGACAGTAATTTCTGTGCTGCAGTTGTATTTTTATTTCTCTAATGGAAGTGGGCAGGTCATTGTAAAATAATATTCCCCTATATGACAGTAATTTCTGTGCTGCAGTTGTATTTTTATTTCTCTAATGGAAGTGGGCAGGTCATTGTAAAATAATATTCCCCTATATGACAGTAATTTCTGTGCTGCAGTTGTATTTTTATTTCTCTAATGGAAGTGGGCAGGTCATTGTAAAATAATATTCCCCTATATGACAGTAATTTCTGTGCTGCAGTTGTATTTTTCTTTGGAATGACTATTTTGAACTTTGCTCTAGTCGTTACTGTTCCAATAGAAAAAATTTCAGTATGGTTCTGTCTGTGAGCATATATAGTTGCAATGGTGTCTATTATGTGTTTTAGTGTTGGGACCGGGAAGTCTATAGGTATAGATCTGTTCCATCGGGTGATCTATAGGTTTGCCTAGAATAATCTTTAGAATCAGTCTTTGCGTAACTTCAAAAGGCAAAAGATTTGTCCTATATGTACCACCCCATCCCGAAACACCATACATAAGGACAGAGTGCACAAAAGCAAAATATACAATTTTTAAACTATTTTTACATAATATATTTTTGAGGTTCCTGAATATATAAATGGATTTTCTCAAACGGTTTACTATATTTTCTATTTGGGTTTTAAACTTAAGGTTTCTATGTATTTTTATTCCAAAATACTTTATTTCATTAGTCATGTATTTCTATTAATCGGGTCTTATTTAAGTCTTCGTAAAATAATTTAATGTCGGTATCGGATTGTCTATTGTTTAGTGTGAATGGAATGAAGTATGTTTTTTCTGTATTTAATGATAATATATTATCATCAAACCAGTTCTTCAACTTTGTGAGATTCTCCGAAGCTCTATGCGTCGCCTCCTGCATTGTAGGAGCTTCGCACAGAGCAACAGTGTCATCTGCATATGAAATAACTGTACTATTATTGCATTGTTCAAAAATATCGTTTACATATACTAGTTGCATGTAACACATGAGATCCAACTGTCGATAGCGATAGTATGTATAGTTGAAGAATATGTACCAAACTATAAACCCATAGATACAAATTATTGAATATTTTCAGATATTTTGTTTTCTATACAACATTGTAGGTATGTATGTCAAGATAGGATAGTATGGAGGAAGATCCTTTTTCCTACCCAGAATATGCAAATAGCATGATGGTATGTATGTATGTTTGGAGATGAAGTATCAAACTATTAAGTCTTCTTACATATTGTGTATAGGCGACTGCCATACAAAATGTATGAAGCGATGTCGTCACTAAATTCAATTTTTAAAAAAATTGTAAAAAAAAAATTGGGATCTTCTACTACAATGTTAATATTTTTTATAGAAAATTAAATTATCTAGTTGGGGTGTTTCGGCTTTTTTCGATATTTTAAAAAAAAATTACAGTATAAGCAGTTAAACTCATAAATTTATAAAAAAAAAAATACTTTTCTTAATAAAAAATGTTTGAGAAACCCTGGAATTTTTTTGAAAAAACTAATTTGAGATTTTGTATTTGTCTATGTTTGTACCAATTTTCAGCGTTCTAGCGTTTATGGTTTCTGAGATATATGGAAAAATAAAATAAAAATTCAAAAGTTGATAACCCCTGACTGAAACAAAAATTCAAAATTCCGAGTATAAAAGTTTTGTAGGCCTGTAACTGTTTATATATTCTGAAATTTTAGGCTCTGTAAATTGAGCGGATCAAAAGTTATAAGGGGGGGACGGACACACAGACACACAGACACACACACACACAGACACACACACACACACAGACACACGAAATGTTCTACTCCGAATTCTGAGTAAATCCTGTTGAAGTACCTACATTAATATTTAAAACTAAGTAGTATGTACACAGGTACCTTACATAGCAAGTTCCTACTTTATTATGTAATGTCTGATTTTGTGTATTCAAAATCAGAGTGAATCTTACTTTCCTTTGTTTTTCTATCTCTTATGAAAAAATAATTCAAGAAACTATACTTATGTCAAATATTTTGTGTTACATACAAAAGTCTTTATTAAATATGTCTAAATGAATAAATGTATAATTACTCTGAATAAATCAACAGGTTATGGGCCCAGTCACGTAGGACTGTAGCTTTTAGACCAATTTAGACTTTGTATTGAGTTTTTCATCCATTAAAGTGCTTGATTGAACAAAAGAATGGATTCTACAAGACTGATAAACATTGGGTTTTTAGAAGGAAAATCCAATTGGAGTACGTGGAAGTACAAAGCAAATATTTGTTTACGTGGTATTCCTGGAGCTCTGGATGTTGTGGAAGGTAGGTTGATGCAACCTATAGAGCCTGTGAAAGACTGCACAACTAAAGAACATGAGGAATATAGAAACGCTTTGAATGCATTTCTTAAGGCTGACAGTAATGCCTTAATTGTTTTAACAACAAATATGACTGAAGAAACTTTACAAAAAATAATGCGTTTTACGAATTCAAGAGATGTTTGGATTGAACTGCACAAATTATTTGATGGTGTTTCTGAAGATAAAGTGTATGATCTATGTTTGCAATTTTTTGGATTTAAGAAAAGTCCTAGTGATGACATTGCAACTCATATTTCAAAATTGAAAAATATATGGAATGATCTAGAAAAAGAGATGATTAAAGATGATGAGAATGATTCAAAGATGTCTAATTTATTCTTAATATGCAAAATACTAGGTACATTACCAGAAGAATATTTTTCATTCAAATCCAGTTGGATGCTTATGTCAAAAAATGACAGAACTGTTGATAATTTGACGAATCAGTTATGTGCTTATGAAAAGTCTTTGTTAAGTAAAGGAGTTGTAACAGCAACTCAAAAGGCACTTATATTAGATTCAACGAGGCAAAATAACCATCAACAGAAGAAGAAAATTATAATATGCAACTATTGCAAAAAACCTAACCATATAATAAAGAAATGTCGTAAATGGATAGAAGATGGAAGACCACAGAAACCAAGAAAAATTGATACATTAGATGTTGGTTCAACGAATAAAAATTCAACTAATATGTCTCTTCTTTCTATTGTGATGTCCTCTGAGAGTGATAATGACAGTTGGTTTGTGGATAATGGAGCAACTAATCATATCACAAATAATGACAAATTATTTAGGACATTTGAACCATTTACTACGACGCATACAGTAACTACAGCCAATGGTGAAACTATAGAGGCTCTTGGCAAAGGTGTAATAGACTTCGAAGCATCCGTAAATGGAAAATGGCACAAAATCTCTTTTACAGATGTGTGGTATGTGCCAAAAATTCAAAAGAATTTATTTTCAGTCCTTAAAGCTCAGGATAAAAACCCGAAAAGTATATTTATGTCAAAAACACAAATGTGCACTTTTAAAATTGGACGAGATGTCAAGTTAGTAGGTGTACGAGATCGTTTTGGAGGTTTATTTAAATTAGTCATGAGAAGTGTGAAATCTAGTTCGCCTGCTGAAGTAAATATAACTGAAATAAATAAACAAAATTTACTTCAACTGTATCATGAGAGATTTGGACACCAGAACAAACGACATGTAAAAACGATGATATTGAAAAATTTGAATATCGATGTGGAAATGGATTCTGAATGCTGTGAAGGTTGTATTTATGGCAAAGCTCACAGACGTCCCTTTGGTACTAGGAATAGAGCCACAAATCCGGGAGAGCTTATTCATACGGACGTATGTGGTCCATTTCAGAGCTCAGTGTCTGGCTACCGTTATTATGTACTCTTCAAAGATGACTATACCAGATTTCGTAGTATTTATTTTATGAAAGAAAAATCTGAAGTTTCTTATAAGTTAAGTCAATTTATAGCTGAAACTAAGACTGCTGGATATACTATTAAAGAGCTCTTAAGTGACAATGGAGGAGAGTTTGATAATAAAGAAGTAAAAGAAATTCTTAATAAGGAAGGCATAATTCATCGATTCACTATGCCTTACACTCCACAACAAAATGGTGTAAGTGAAAGAGAGAACCGCACCATTGTTGAGACAGCTAGGGCTATGATGCATGCACATGAAAACATTCCTCAAAAACTATGGGCTGAAATGATAAATTCAGCATCGTATATTTTAAACCGAACAGGATCATCCAGTGTTTCTGGGATATCTCCCTATGAACTGTGGTATAAGAAGAAACCTGGTATAAGAAGAAACCTGGTATAAAGCATCTTCGTATCATAGGGTCCACCTGCTATGTTCATGTTCCAAAGCAAAGAAGGAAGAAATTGGACCGGAAAGCAGTGAAAGGAATTCTAATTGGATACGATTTCGATGAAGGTTATCGTGTTTGGTGTGAAGAGAACGATAAGTTAATAAGGTCAAGAGATGTTATTTTTGAAGAAAAAATATTACATCAATATAAAATGACATTGACTCCTTTAAATGTTGATCTTTCTTCTAAAGAACTCGAAGATTCAAGAATCGAAACCGAGGACAAGTCTGAGATGGACACTCAGAGTGAAAAAGATTTTTATGGTTTTGATGAAGAATCACAAGAAGAAATTGAAGAGTCACAGGAAGAAATTGAAGATGAAACAGAACTCATCAGAATACCCACTGATGGTATAACTGTCCGACAGCTTCGTGATCGTTCAACACTCATACAGCCTAAAAGATATCTGGATTATGCAATGTTATCTAACACATTTGAAGAACCAGAATCTTATTACGAGGCCATTAATTCTGATCAAATGAAGAACTGGAAAGTAGCAATGGATCAAGAAATGGCAGCACATGAAGAAAATAAAACTTGGGCTTTAGAGAATCTGCCTCCTGGGAAAAAGGCAATTCCTTGTAAATGGGTATATAAAGTGAAAACGAACGTAGATGAATCAATTGACAAATTTAAAGCCAGGCTAGTGATTAAAGGTTTTTCTCAAAAGAAGGGTATTGATTATGACCAAACCTTTAGTCCTGTAGCTAGAACTTCTACTATTCGTACATTACTAAGTGTCGCAGCTAAAGAAAATATGAAGTTAGTTCAAATTGATGTATCAACAGCTTTTCTTTATGGTGATTTAAAAGAAACCATATTTATGAAACAGCCTGATGGATATGATGATGGTTCTGGCAAAGTATGTCGACTTCAAAAAAGCCTGTATGGACTTAAACAGGCTCCTCGTTGCTGGAATGAAAAATTCAGCAATTTTTTAATCAAACTGGGATTCAAAAAGAGTGAAGCCGATCCATGTCTCTTTGTGAGACAAAAAGGTTCTAGTAGAATTTTCTTTGTCCTTTATGTAGATGATGGATTGATATCTGCTGACAGTGAATATGAACTTCAGGAATTGATTAAGGACCTGAAAAAGGAGTTCAAAATCACCTCAAAGCCAGCATCATATTTCTTGGGATTAGAAATAGAAAGAGAAGAAGATGGTTCTATTCGAGTATGTCAGTCTCACTACACCAAGAATATTCTAGAACGATTTGGTATGGACAACTGCAGAGCTGTTGTTACCCCAATAATTAAGGACAATAGTACAGAGAAGAGTTCCCTCAACACCAAGTTTCCTTATAGACAAGCGGTTGGAGCTTTGATGTATCTCATGTGTGGGACAAGACCTGATATTGCGTATGCTGTTGGAGTAGTATCCCGAAGTCTTGAAAAACCCACAGATTGTGATGTGATCAAAGTCAAGAGAATTTTTCGTTATTTAAAAGGCACTACTGACTATGCAATTATATACAAAAATAATATCAATAAGAGTGTCTTAGACTGTTATAGCGATGCTGATCATGGAGGCGACCCTGATACAGGACGTTCAACCTCTGGTGTACTTTGTATTTATTCCGGAGCACCTATTACGTGGTTAAGTCAACAACAAAAATCGGTCGCAATATCTACTACAGAAGCTGAAATCGTAGCAGCCAGTGAAGCAGCACGTGAAATAATCTGGATCAAGAGGCTTTTAGTAGAACTTGATCAATTAAAAGTAACTAAGCCTAATCTACAAGTTGATAATGAAGCAGCAATTCGTCTTGCACAAAATCCAGAATTTCATCGAAGAACAAAACATATTCGATTGAGACATTTCTTTGTTCGAGAATTGGTAGCAGCTAATGAAATTACTATTTCAAGAGTAGACACTGAAAAACAACTTGCAGATTTATTAACAAAACCACTATTTGCTGTTAGGCTAAAACAATTATGCAACAGTATGGGTGTATCCTAGTTATTAAATATGGGAGAGTGTTGAAGTACCTACATTAATATTTAAAACTAAGTAGTATGTACACAGGTACCTTACATAGCAAGTTCCTACTTTATTATGTAATGTCTGATTTTGTGTATTCAAAATCAGAGTGAATCTTACTTTCCTTTGTTTTTCTATCTCTTATGAAAAAATAATTCAAGAAACTATACTTATGTCAAATATTTTGTGTTACATACAAAAGTCTTTATTAAATATGTCTAAATGAATAAATGTATAATTACTCTGAATAAATCAACAAATCCGTGTATGGAACATATATGCTGCGAAGCCTCTAAGTTGGTGTTTTTTGACTTCAAAGTTGGAAAAGCCGTGAAAAAAGTAGACCCTCTCCATACAATTCTCGCGTATTCTGGCTTGATACATTGTCGATATGTTAAGAGAACAAAGTTCTCCTGAACAAATCGACAGTTGGAAAATAAATAATATTGGTCCAAGGACCGTAATAATAATATACATATTGTATTTTAAATATATGAATGTTGACCGCCGTGTTATTTTCAATCGTACGCTTCTATAAGCTTCCATGCGCGTTAGAACCGATCGGCCGATTATTATCGGCCGATGAATTTAAGCTTCCATGCGCGCCTTACCTGACTTACCTGAAAAATCCGGCGGTTTCATGTCCCCCATGTTAAATATTTAATTTATGATGAGAATTTGGTAATTTGACAAAAAATGTTAAAATTTACGACGCAGAACTCGATTCAAAATTCACTTTGGTAAAATAAAGAAAATTACGAATGATGAACGATATTTTCTAGAAATTCTATTTACTATACATATTATGCACTGATAGCGAGAAAGAAAATAAAACAATATTTGTATATATTATGATTATTATGTACTATCAAAATAAATCCTCCATGATCAAAACTCAAAACATTGCGCAATTCATAGAAAAGAAATTTATTTTTTATTTGTGCAATTATTTCATCCATGGTTTAAAAAATACACGCGTTCGCCTTGAGAATGAGAAGAAATAATGCAAATATTTTTAAAAAAGATTCAATATTTTGGGACCTCACTAATACCATAGAAAAAAGAATAACAAAACTTCTATTGTATTTATCAAGGTTTTGTTGTTTATTACAGTTGTTTATGTCAAATTTGAATTTTGAGGTTATACCAACTTTTTTAAATCTTATTCAATTCCAATATATTTTTAAGCACTAGAGTTTTTTTTATTAGATAATTTATTTTTAAAATGGCAAATGAAAAAACCGTAATACATTGGTTTCGCAAAGGGCTTCGAATTCATGACAATCCATCTTTGTTAGAAGCCATAACTCAGGTAAACTAATTTAAAGTTAAAAAAATATATCCATAATACATGTCATGTCTAAGTATTCATTTTTTAATTCATATCCTTTTAATCTATTTAAATATTTTTGATAAATTCTGTGCTTTGAAACGTATCAAATTCAAATTGAGTGTTCAAAGTGAACGATTTTGCTATTACTTTGTGTCTGTAATATTATATTCTATTTCGCTTTTTTGCAGGTTACAAATAACAATTTTGTTCTCAGACCAATATTCCTATTGGATCCTGGAATCATTAAATGGATGAGAGTTGGATCCAACAGATGGCGGTTTTTGAAACAATCACTTGAACAACTAAACGTCAATTTGAAAAGTATAAATTCTCAGTTATATGTAGTAAGAGGTTCTCCAGAAAACACTTTTCCAATATTATTTAAAAAATGGAACGTACAAATAATTACATTTGAATTTGATACAGAACCGTACTCTATAGCAAGAGATGAAAAAGTGGAAAATCTTGCTACTAAAGCTGGTGTTAAAGTAATACAAAGAATTTCAAACACAATCTTTGATGTCAGGAGTGTTATTAAAAAAAACAATGGTTCAGCTCCTCTTACTTATCAAAAATTCTTATCGATTATAGAGAACATTCCTGTACCAAATGTCTGTGATGATCCTGTTAAGTTACCTGATAGTAGTGTGCCATCCAAAGACATTGAAGAAATGAATAATCCGTCTTGTTACAGTTCACTAACATATGACGAACTAGGCATAAATGAATCTGAACTAGGAGAATGTTTGTATCCAGGAGGAGAAACTGAAGCATTAAATAGGCTAAACATGTATTTGGCAAAAACACAATGGATTTGCAAATTCGAAAAACCAAATACCTCTCCCAACAGTTTAGAACCAAGCACCACTGTTTTAAGTCCTTATTTGAAATTTGGTTGTTTGTCCGCTAGATTATTTTATGTTAAATTGAAAAATGTTATTAGTAAGAAAGTTCACTCTAAGCCGCCGGTTTCTTTGATCGGTCAATTGATATGGCGTGAATTTTACTACACGGCCAGTTTCCACATTAAAAATTTTGATAGGATGGTCGGGAATCCAATCTGTTGTCAAATCCCATGGAATGAGAACGAAGAACATCTTAGAGCATGGACAAATGGTCAAACTGGTTATCCTTTTATCGACGCCATAATGAGACAGTTGAAACAAGAAGGTTGGATCCATCATCTGGCGCGTCATGCTGTGGCGTGTTTCTTGACTCGCGGTGATCTATGGATTTCTTGGGAAAAGGGTCAACAAGTGTTTGAAGAATATCTCTTGGATGCTGATTGGGCATTAAACGCTGGAAATTGGATGTGGCTTTCTGCTTCTGCATTTTTTCATCAATTTTATAGGGTCTACAGCCCAGTCGCCTTCGGTAAGAAAACGGATAAAAATGGTGTTTATATCAAAAAGTATGTACCTGAGTTGAAAAAATTTCCTGTTGAATATATCTATGAACCTTGGAAAGCTCCCTTATCATTTCAGAAGTCTGTCAATTGTATTATTGGTGAAGATTATCCTAAGAGAATTGTCATTCACGAAGATGTGCATAAAATTAATATATCGAAGATGTCTTTGGCATACAAACAAAATAAATCAGAACCATCAAAGCAAAATAAAAGATCATTAAATGAAAATCCAAGTAATATTTATAAAAAATCCAAAAGGAAATAGATAATTATTTGCCAAAAAATAATGGCTATTGAATAATGTGTGTGCTTATCAATAATAAAAAAAAATCATCTTTAGTTTGAGGAATTAATAACACATTGCTTATTAACTTTATTGGATTGTTTTAATTTAATTGTTTTGATTTTCATTGTTTAGTTTCTATATGCTTTTTTTTAATTCGAATAAAAAAGTATACTTTTAATACATTCTTAAGTATTTTAATAACGTTGTTTTTAAACCTGCAACCTGATAGAATCTCTATGTGGGCCACATCTGGCCCGCGGGCCGTTATTTTCCAATCATTGTTCTAGATAATATATTGTTATCTATTAAAATAATGAATACATTTTTTAAATATTTGATTTTTTTTCGTTTTTTCTCATAAGTTGGTAGCTATATTCATATATTAGGCTAAATTCAAGTAAAACAACTTTTTATTTTATTTGGGAGTTAACCTATTCCCATCCATTCCTTCTGCGAGTACTATATAGAATACCTATGCTTATTTGTTACTTAATTCAAAATAGACATGTCAATTAGGTCTACGGAAACAAGGACTTTGCATAGTTTTAACTCCACATTATTGGATTCAAATATTTTAGACTTATTGCTGAACGCAAGCCTTGCCTGATGTATGTGGCTGTCAATTTTGCTTTTTGACCAACCATCCCAGGTATCTTTACTCCCTGTTACTTAGTATCAGGTAGCTATTAGGGTACTTAGTCATAATACTTTAACATTCTTTCTCCTCGCTTTGTGAATGTCGTCAGCAAATCAAAAAAGTACACCTTTTGTTTGTGAATATTTTATTCATAGTAAAATAGTGGACCCATCAGTGTTCATCACCCCAATAATGGGTTCTGTGTATGTCCAAGATTTATTAATTTTTATAGCATAAATCATACACAAATAAAATAAATCTAAAATTAAAAATACAAATTTAAAAAAGTTAAATTTTTACGATTTGGTCTTAGACATGGTGACTGATGTATATTCTTGATATTTACGTATAAAATATTGATACTAAAGCAGTAATTAGATATAAACAACAAATCATATTCACCAATAGCAATTAAATAACTAATTAATTTGTGCAGAAATATTTTCAAAATTTGTCTTAATATCAAATGTAAGACTTATGAAGTATCTTTTGCCTAATGGAAAAATTGCCTAATGACAATAAGCCCGCCAGTGTGCATTATATTTGTTTATATTATGTACAAAAAGTAAGTAAATAATCCCTACTATCTCAGGCCATTGTCAAAAATTATTATAGTTTTATTTTACCAATTAATACAAATTTATTATTAATTAATTGGCCCTTGTAACCTTAAAAGGAGGAACATTGGCCAGAGTCAAGTTTACATTAAAATAAACAATAAATTATGTGGAATACAAAAAATGATAATAATTTATACTTAAATTAGAATTTGAAAGGTTGAGAAAAAAAGTTTTGCTTTTAAATTAAATCAATTTAATGTTATTCTGTCTGATATATGTTGTAAGAACATTAATTACTTGAAATTTATTAAGGCTGAGTAAGGAGGTGTGTTATGGAGGATCAAGGGGGAGGCCTTTGTCCAAGAATGAAAAAAAAGGCTGAAGAAGGAGGTGTGAAATATTTTAAATTTAATCAAGTGTGTCAAAGATATTGAAAACTTAAATGTAGGGCAATTGAAAAATATGTGATCCAAGCTGCCTTCTTTTTGACTACATTGACAAAGAGATGAGTTCTTAATACCCAATCTTGATAGGTGAGAAGGGGAACAACAGTGTCTGAATCTCAATCGACATATGATGGAAGATTCATGTCTGTTGCAATGGAATTTGGAAAACCATGGTTTGATGGGGATAAATTTTTGAATTGATGCATATCTTGAACCTTTTGAAATTGAAGATAAATTATAATGTAGATATGGTATTTTTTTAGAATTCGTTCTTATGCTTTGAATATCACATTGTTTTTCAATAGAGAATAACAACTAATGTGAAATGTTTTCGGATTTATTTGTCTAAAAAACATTTTAATTATTAAGGTTTAGAGAACAGTTATCTAGGATGTGTTGAAATGTAAGGTAAACTGAAATATGTTGCCAACCAAAACGTCAAACGCGCTATATTCCATGACTCACTTTTTGCACAGAGTACTACAAAATCTATGATTATAATATACCTATAGTACTCGTGCAAAAAGTGAGTCATGGAATATCACACGTTTTGACGTTTTGGTTTGCAACATATTTCAGATTTCCTTACATTTCAACACATTGATGAGCCCTCTCTCTGACCACGAGGAAACATCAAGGCCAATGTGACGAAGAAAAGGAGGCAAATAATGGTGACACTATGAAATCCTTTTAGTACGGCACATTTATTCAAAATATCATTATAGTTATCAAAATCCATGACAAATAAATAAATAATAAAAAAACAACAATCAACAGAGTATCAAAAACAACAATACAAAGAATAACACATAGCATATAACAATTAAACACAACTGAGCACGAAGAGACGCCGACTAGAAGGTGCAGCCCCATGGTACAGCGACATCCTTTCTCCAGGCATGCCACTGTTTTCCTCGTGGTGGCTGTAAGTTCGGCGGGGCCCAGCCTCTGAGTCAGGTTGGCAGGTCCTTGTCGTACCCGGCATAGTTTCCTCTGCTAGACAGTCACCCATGGCTGGCTCCGTGCTACACGGCAACGCTTTGACGGCGCATCTCTCACCTCAGTAACAGAGGTGGCAGGCCAGCCGGGAGCCTCACCAGAGGTGAACCGACGCCCCAGACGACACGGAAAGCCCCTCGTGGTTCAATCTGCGAGTTGCCGCGTTCCCTGCTGCGGTGGCCCTGCCTCGACGCCTCTGCCCTGTTGATGTCCTCATCTTCACTGCATAACATTATATACGTACTTATTACACATGCATACATTCTTGTTTCAAAAGCAAACAAGTGGAATTGTAGAGCTACTCAAACATTGCTTGAGATCAAGGATTCAGACTTAAGAAATCGATACGATTAAAATTGTGTTTATTTATACGCAAATTAATGACAACTTCATTCTAATCTTTTATCTTAACGATTTTTTATAATTGAATTTAGATTATGGTCGAGTACTGATTTATAGATTTTTAAAATTGAGACAATATAACAAGTGACATTTCGTTGCACATACATAAGCACAAGTTTTTTTAGCATTCATATTACGCGCGGAATGATTTTAGCTTACTATCGGGACAGCCCAAAGATATTAATACATGACAGCCTCGTGGTGGATTAAATAGAATTAGATGATTTTCTATGGATCTCCATCAGAATTATCGTTGGTTCCTGTTTTTTTCATATGGTCTATGGATCTATTCTATTAAATCTATGGTTTTTTTAAGTTTTATTTGCTTTGTCGTATATAGACATGGGTAACTCAACAAAATTCCTTGCGTCAACCCGTAGTGAGCCGCGCAGCTCACTGCACCGGCTCACTGAGTTAACCCATAATTGCGTCATGACGCATCAAAATGACGCCGGTCGCCGAGTGAGATGTGTACCGCGCACCATCTACATGACACATTCAACAACTCACTGGCTCAACAACCCACAGGCTCTTAAGTACCTACATACAGCGCATGAATGAACTGCGTTGACCTACATTGTATACGCGCACCTACCGACTTATCGTAAGACATTTAATAAATCAATGACGTATTTATATATCATTGTAATAAATGCGTAATAAAGCTTAGGTGTCTTGTCTTTAATATTCTATCTAAATCTATTCCGTTTAAAATATGATGAGTGATTGAAATACATATTATTAGTAAATACATATTATTAGGTATTGTATTTTATATAAGTAAAGATTATTATTATATTCATTATATTTCATGTAGGTACATGTTTAAAAATATCATAACTTTCCCGATTCTACTTTTAAAAGTAGAATCGGGAAAGTTGTATGTCGGTTAAAAAGCAGGCAACGCAATATCTCAATATCCTAACACTGTTCGCATTCTCCCGGTCTAGCACTCACGACTCAGTCGACTCACTGCGCCGTGAGCCAATACGTTTCGAAGTAGTGGGTTAACCCACCCCGCGCAGTGAACTGGATCGACGCAATTGAGCGGCGCAACGCAGCGTTACACATGTCTAGTCGTATAAACTGATACTGAAGGCGTCGGTTTTTATGTTTACCGGCTTTGGCAAATCTTGATTTATCTCGTTAATCCAGATATTTTCATAACATCCAGTAAGTCACTCTCAATATTATATATTCATATTTAACCTCAATATGTAGATTTTCATTATTATGTATGTTTGGTTCTGATTTTAACCGTGCAAAATTTATTGCAGTAAAATGGCGGATAATGACGATCTTTTGGATTATGAAGATGAAGAACAGACAGAACAGCCCGTTGTTGATGGATCAACAGATGCTGCTCCTAAGAAAGAAGTGAAAGGGTCATACGTGTCAATACACAGCTCTGGCTTTAGAGATTTCTTATTAAAACCAGAAATTCTTAGAGCGATTGTTGACTGCGGTTTTGAGCATCCGTCCGAAGGTGAGATATTGTTAATTTTTCTCTAAATTAACGTCATTTATCTTTGTAAGTTAGTTTTCGAAACATAACATCTATACGTGTTATGTTATCCACGAAATATAGACACGCGTATTTGACTTTTTCAAAGCACGTTCGTACAAGTCTTGATGACGCGTCTATTTTTATTATTGCATACTATATACTCGCGGTAAAAATGCATAAAAGTATATACACCGGTTTTTATTAATTCGTAATAAAATGTGTAGCCATATATATCGAAATATGTGTAATAGTTTTAAGTGGCATTTGCGGCATCACGTTCAATGTTATTCCAAACAAATTGACGAGAGATTTACTCGGATTTTTATGAAAAATTATATACTGCCATATTTTAAAATCAATTATGATAGAAGTGTGAAAATGTCGAATACAATCAGGAGTGATATCCTCATAAAGTTGGTCAAAATAATTAACTGTTAAGAGTGTAGGAACTCGGTGCACGACACATTTTGTAATAGTAATAATGAAAATTAGAAGTTAGTGAAATAATCGAGAATAATGAAATTTTGAAGTTAGTGAAATAATCAAGCAAATTGTAGGGACATTACATTCATTTTGAGATCATAAGTGCAAAAACTACTTTGTAACTTGCTTGCATACTTATGACTCTTATTTAGTAGTTGGTACTGATACAAGTTCTAATCAATCAATCAGTGGCGCTACAGCCCATCGTGGGTCCTGGCCTCCTCCAGAAGCTCCCTCCACCCCACCCCGACCATCGCTTCCTGCCGCCAAATCGCAATGCCCATCGTCCGCAAGTCCCCCTGCGCCATCTAACCTTCTCAGCTTTGGCCTCCCGACGCTTCTTCTGCCCATTGGTCTTGTAGCGAATATCCTTTTTAGTGGACAGGTTTCGTCCATCCTCGCTACATGACCCAGGCATCGGAGCCGGGATATTTTGATGTACTGGGTGATATGTACATCTGAGTACAACTGGTACAGTTCGTGGTTGGATACAAGTTCTAATAGTTTTATTATATTAAAGGTGAATTTCTTGAGATTGTTTGGCTACAAACAAAGATCGTTTGACAAAAATGTTTATTAGGCTGTTAGAGAAGTAGAGATCCATCGAGTCGCATGAGTAGTACTAGGCTGTTAGAGAAGTAGAGATCCATCGAGTCGCATGAGTAGTATTAGGCTGTTAGAGAAGTAGAGATCCATCGAGTCGCATGAGTAGTATTAGGCTGTTAGAGAAGTAGAGATCCATCGAGTCGCATGAGTAGTATTAGGCTGTTAGAGAAGTAGAGATCCATCGAGTCGCATGAGTAGTATTAGGCTGTTAGAGAAGTAGAGATCCATCGAGTCGCATGAGTAGTATTAGGCTGTTAGAGAAGTAGAGATCCATCGAGTCGCATGAGTAGTATTAGGCTGTTAGAGAAGTAGAGATCCATCGAGTCGCATGAGTAGTATTAGGCTGTTAGAGAAGTAGAGATCCATCGAGTCGCATGAGTAGTATTAGGCTGTTAGAGAAGTAGAGATCCATCGAGTCGCATGAGTAGTATTAGGCTGTTAGAGAAGTAGAGATCCATCGAGTCGCATGAGTAGTATTAGGCTGTTAGAGAAGTAGAGATCCATCGAGTCGCATGAGTAGTATTAGGCTGTTAGAGAAGTAGAGATCCATCGAGTCGCATGAGTAGTATTAGGCTGTTAGAGAAGTAGAGATCCATCGAGTCGCATGAGTAGTATTAGGCTGTTAGAGAAGTAGAGATCCATCGAGTCGCATGAGTAGTATTAGGCTGTTAGAGAAGTAGAGATCCATCGAGTCGCATGAGTAGTATTAGGCTGTTAGAGAAGTAGAGATCCATCGAGTCGCATGAGTAGTATTAGGCTGTTAGAGAAGTAGAGATCCATCGAGTCGCATGAGTAGTATTAGGCTGTTAGAGAAGTAGAGATCCATCGAGTCGCATGAGTAGTATTAGGCTGTTAGAGAAGTAGAGGATCCATCGAGTCGCATGAGTAGTATTAGGCTGTTAGAGAAGTAGAGATCCATCGAGTCGCATGAGTAGTATTAGGCTGTTAGAGAAGTAGAGATCCATCGAGTCGCATGAGTAGTATTAGGCTGTTAGAGAAGTAGAGGATCCATCGAGTCGCATGAGTAGTATTAGGCTGTTAGAGAAGTAGAGATCCATCGAGTCGCATGAGTAGTATTAGGCTGTTAGAGAAGTAGAGATCCATCGAGTCGCATGAGTAGTATTTCCCTATTCTACCTTCTGGATTAATCATTTTAATTTCAACATGATGATATTTGATAGGGACATCAGATATTCATAATGATGATTTGCTATCTTTTCTGATTTAAGTACAATAAAACTAAAATTATTTTGACTATATGCTGATAATGTTTAATATTGATAATGTTTTTTTATTTCTAGTTCAGCATGAGTGCATTCCACAGGCTGTGTTGGGCATGGACATATTGTGTCAGGCCAAGTCAGGCATGGGCAAGACAGCAGTGTTTGTGCTGGCGACACTGCAGCAACTGGAGCCCAGTGAAGGCCATGTGTACGTTCTGGTGATGTGCCACACCAGGGAGCTGGCGTTCCAGATCAGCAAGGAGTATGAGCGTTTCTCCAAGTACATGCCCGGCATCAAAGTGGGAGTCTTCTTCGGGGGTCTGCCCATGCATAAGGATGAGGAGCTGTTGAAGGCCTCGTGTCCGCACATAGTAGTGGGCACGCCCGGGAGGATACTGGCATTAGTCAAGAGCAAGAAACTTAACCTGAAACACCTCAAACACTTTGTTCTGGATGAATGCGACAAAATGTTGGAGTTACTTGGTGAGACATACTCAATATTAATTTGTATTTTTATAAATAACTTACCTTGAAGATACAGCACTAATGGTGAGTCAAAATATCCCAAGTGCCATTCAAGGTTAAATGTAGATAATCTCTAGATGTATCCCATTACTGTATTTTAAATTTAAATTATAATCAAAATACATCAAGGGTTCCCTTATTTGGGAATAGTGACAGACTGAATTTTTAAATAAGAATATGTATTACAATCCAATTATTGCAAAGCAGTTAATATAATAATTAGTTTTTATTTGTATTAAAATTTCAGTTGGGGGTGCATGTAAATAGCTCCATGTGCACACATGCATCCGCAACCCTGCAATAACATTTTACAAAAAAGCAATCATGACCTATGCACTTCATAAACGATACACGTTTAGAAATTGTTGTAACTATGTTTAACGGAGCAATGAAAGCCGATAGTTTCAATCGTTATTGTGATTTGATTCATGATATGTTGATGATGATACTCGATAGGGACATCAGATATTCATAATGATGATGTACTATCATAACTGATCCTTTGTACTCCAATAGAATATTTACAGATGATTAAAAATATGAGAAAATGATGTTTAACATTAATATGTTTTGTTTCAGATATGCGTCGTGATGTTCAAGAGATATTCCGCAACACTCCGCACGGCAAGCAAGTCATGATGTTCTCAGCGACCCTCAGCAAGGACATACGGCCAGTTTGCAAAAAATTTATGCAAGATGTAAATTTCACCACATGTATTTTGAAATACTGCGATTGCGTCGTTTATACCTCGTCACGTCATCTTTGTTTATCCGAAAACCTCATCACCGTCAATAATAATAAAACTGTGTATTTAAATAATGGGGACACGGAGAAGAAATGGGGCGGGTGGGTTAGCTTAGCCACTGCAGCCCGTCGTGTAGGATAGGGGGCGTCAAGACATCAAGATATGAAGAAAGAAGATGGACTCAGCGCGTTTGTTTGATCGGCTGCAGTGCCTCAAAATTTGCTATGGGAGAAGAGACGAGTGTGGCCCGGCCGTTGGTGTATTGGAGGGGACGTCCCTTACTACACTGCACCACCCTTTGCTCACAAACATGTGTTGTCTTGTGACGTAAGCTCAATCATATCTTTGGGTTTATAAAATTCACACACTGTGATGGAAACATGTGCGGGATGGAATATACAGACCTCTTTCATTCACTTTATTTTTTATTATTTGTATTTTTATCAATGCACGGATTTTTGTCACATTCATACACCGGTGGTTTTATTCGATGAAAAAAATAATCTCAATTTCCCTGCATTGATTAATATTAATTTATAATTGATCATGAATTTTGTTATTTCATTCATAGTATTTCAATTCCTTACTTTTCTTTTTTATGATGAATTTAGTTTCTATGTACGACCATAATTTTATATACATTTAAGGATTAATTGAAGTAACAATTTCATAATCAAATTTTTTATTAGATATTTTAAAATTATTAATTTGATGTTGTATCACCTATTCAGGTAGAATATTTCAAATTAAGTATTTCGTTTTCACTCAAAATTTTTTATCACTTCATTACTTGCTTCTGTCACCACAAGGCGCCTTCAATGAAGAGTCAATGTTCAAGTTGGGGTGGTCATATTAGTATTATTTCTCCACAATAAGAATAAATTGTGAAATTATTTATTCTTCTTTGATTTGATAGTGATCAAACCTTCAATGTCAGTACAGAAGTCATTCCCTCACTTTTTTAACACGTGGATCCTTGGTAGAATTGTTAATATGCTGTAGTAGTAATTCAGTGATCTGGTTCTAATTCTTTTATCTATTTTGATCATCTTGATCACAATAATTTCCTATGACTTCACAATTTTATGCAAAATGTTTATTGCTTAACACTTGTATCTAGAGCAAACCAAGAATATTTCCTCCCTATCTTGACTGACATACATCAATCATTTACCCAAGATACATGATTTGATGAAATTTTGACTTAATTTTATCTTTTGGGTGGTTTAATTATCCAATTAATAAATTAATTTTTCGCTACTAAAAAGTCCTTTCATATCTGCAGATAGTGAATGCATTAGACATGATATTGTACAGTATACATACTGAAAGATAAACATTTGCAGGTAGTCAGTCACTTAGTAAAAATGGCAAAATAAATACTATATTTTATTGGTTTAGCACATTTACTATATTATATAGGTATGCAAGGACTTTATTTAAGTATAAACTGTACCAGTGGTTTGTTATTTGACAAATTATTTTCATTTCAGCCGATGGAAGTGTACGTTGACGATGAAGCCAAATTAACCCTCCATGGATTGCAGCAACATTATGTTAAATTGAAGGAAAATGAGAAAAATAAAAAACTATTTGAACTTTTGGATGTCTTGGAATTTAACCAGGTAAATTAAGTTATTTATAAGGGTAAAATGTTTTTTTAACTTCAAATAACAAAACGAGTTTCTGTTAATAAAATATACATTCAAAAATTGTCACATTTAGTCACACCAGTTTCCTTAGGGTAAGCGTAAAATGATGAGTGCTACACATAATTACCTTATCATTTCAACGCGTCTAAAGGTTATTTACATTCCCTCATTTTTGTGTTTTTGGCATGAATATACAAATATTTCCTTTACGTTTCATCTCTTTCGCCCTAGTCAGTTATTCATCATTTATTATTATCTTCTCGCTACATGTACACTTTTAATTAATAGTGTCTTGAATCTTTATCTCAATGTCTTATTGCATATTCTTGGTCGTAGTATCTATTCTATTATCACATATATCGTGTTATTGTGTCCCATGTTTTGCGTACATAAGTTGAAGTTGCACTGCAATATGTGCATACTATTATCATTAGTATATTTAATTAATATTATTGTTGTTATTACAGGTAGTCATATTTGTGAAATCAGTGCAGCGTTGCATTGCTCTAGCACAACTTCTGACGGATCAAAACTTTCCCGCCATTGGTATTCACCGCAGTATGACACAGGAGGAAAGATTATCCAGATATCAACAATTTAAAGACTTCCAAAAGGTATTTTATTTATTTCATAGTAAATTAATTCTAAATAAATATATATTTGAAATTATTAAATTGATGTATGAAAACATTGTGTTGTACAACTCGAAATTGTTTTTAAATAATGATGATGAATAAAAGATCATTTGTTATTTGTGAGAGGTGATTTATGTTATTTGTTTTACATTTTTTAATTCCATATCAATATTTTGCTCTATTATCATTTTCGGGTGTCCTGTAAAAGCACCACCCATTGTGAATGTAATCCCCTTATAGGTGAGAAGAGAGTCATGCTACTTTTATAAGGCAATGAACGCCCACACACCAGTTACTGGTTATCCCACGTTATGGGATTTGTCTGTAATGAATACTTGAAGTACACTGATTAACAATTTAATTTGATCCCCAAGAAATTGTCAGATCAGCTTGAAACTTAATACATATAACATGTACGTTGCATGAATCTTTTTACCTTTCAAGATTTAATAAAATGATGATACTATCAGATAGGGACATCAGAATCATAATGGTGATATTACTATCAATCTGAAAATGTCATTTTGTTTTCACATTCAATTAATTTTTTGACCCAAGTGTTAAGATGAAGTTTTGTTTTTTTTTTTCAGCGTATATTGGTGGCAACAAATCTATTTGGACGCGGTATGGACATAGAAAGAGTGAATATTGTTTTCAACTATGATATGCCAGAAGATTCCGATACCTACCTTCATAGAGTTGCCCGTGCTGGAAGATTTGGCACAAAGGTAATCTATACATTTTTGTTATTACTTTTCTTTACAAAAAAAAATATAAGGAAAATGTAATAGTTGTATTCCTGAATGAATCTTGATCATATCAAATGAAAAAGTTTAGATTAATTTAGAAATAATTTGTTTTTGACTAAAACTGCCCTAAATATTATTTTCTTTAATAATAACTTGATATTGTGGAGATATAATGAAAGTGTGTTTTTACCACCAGGGTCTTGCCATCACAATGGTTTCTGACGAGGGAGATGCTAAGATCCTGAATGATGTACAAGAAAGATTTGATGTCAACATCACAGAGTTACCGGAAGAAATTGATCTGTCCTCTTACATTGAAGGAAGATGAAGAGATATTCCATAATATATAAGGTAATTATTACATTACAACTAGAAGAATATTGTGAAAAATAAATACTATATTGCATATTTGCTTTTGATATTGCACATCGAAAACAAGTCATGTGACGAAATTGTGAAAATACCAATTTGTTCTGAAAAAAATATATTGTGTGTGAATATTATCAAAGTATTTTATTTTATGTCCAATATTAAAGTTTATTTATTACTTGTTTTTAATATGCAACAATATTCTTAATTCTATGGAAAGAACCAAATTATACCTGCCTTATTCTATCACATTCAAATCTTATTTCTAATCAACATCCAATTGATAATTAATATTATTACATTACACTATTTTCTTTACCATGTTCTTACTTTCAAATTGAAGAAAAATGATGTCTGGAAAAAGAATACAGATAAAATATTAATTTTAATCAAAATAGTATTTAATACACCGAGTTGTTAGTTATTTTAAAAAATCTAATTAGAATTATGCAATTACAAACTCATGTGTGCATAAAATAATAAATTTTTCTGCTTTGTTTCAGATTTAAGTGTTAGGATATTCAAGTTGTGTGAGAATGTGCAAATTGTGAAATGTTTTCAAATGAAAATTAAATGACTGAACCAGTGTTGTTCTGTTCTACTATTGATGTGTTTTAATTTATTGTATGATAAAACTATCCATATCATGAATAGCTGTATGTATATTATATGCTAATGGTTCATGCAATAGGATATGTAATTGATGACAAGGCACAACTCTTGTCAGGACTGATTTATTAAAGACTGCAGTTTTCAAATAATTATCCACTAAAAAAAAATTGAATCAACAAGAGATAACTAAATTTGGTTGAAGTCATAGTTGTGACTACTATAAGATGCCCAGTACCTACGATTGCCATTCATTTAATTCATTACCTCGTAGTTAAAATTGTGATTTCCCAAAATAAATAATTATAAGATTTTGTAAATAAATATTTTTTTCATTATTTTAGGAATAAGTTTACCTCTGACTTTTTATCAAAAGAAAATGTCTTGTTACCTTTATTTTTTGTTAGTATGAAACGAATTTGAAATCTACTGCTTAAAGATGAGTCAAATTCATTAGACTTCCAGAAACCACATTCTTACAAAATACATTTGTTGATTTTTTTACACCTTATATTGTATGATCGTAATAACTAAACTTCACTATAAAGTCAACATCACGCTTATTCTTGAATTATCTTCAAAAGATGCTTCAACCATCCTCTAAAATAATGATGAATGTACCAATATGCAGTATCTCAGAAGAGAAGTGCAGTCTAAAGAATAAAATAATCCATTATGAAGCAAGTTTTTGCCTCCCTCAAATAACAAGTGTATCTTATTGGTCAAGTTTGTATTGAATTGTGAACTGCTTATTCATATTGTTCATCTCATGATTCAAAATAACATGAAATATTCCAAGCCGTTTAAGAGAAGATAGAAGTTTTAATTCGAAAACAGCCTTATTTTGTTTTTTTTTACGTATTATAAATAGAAGTAGACTTTTTTCTACTATGATTTTGAAGTATAAAAGTATATGAATCATATATATTTTTTTCAAAACTCAACGGAATCGTCAAAGAGGAGTTAACCTCCAAACATGATGGTCAAAGGCTCTTAGCGCCTTAATCTAAATTGTGATATCTGTATCATTTAATAGTGAATATTTTTGAATAAAATTTTGGATCTTATGGATCAACAGCTGTAAAGGTAATATGTAGGTATCTATATTATAAATTTGAATGTTTGTATCTATGTACCTATGAATGTGTTGAATGCACTCCTAAACTGTTCATCAGATTGCGATGAAACTTTGGTGAATTGTAGAGCATATGCCTGGGATGGTTTCTGGATTAAAACATTTTTCTTCTTCATTGGGTATTAGGTCGTTTAACCTATGAAGGTGGACTATCCTGGGAAAAGAAGATTCAATTTTCCTTCTATCTCTTCGCAGGTTTCTGGAAACATTCAAAATATTATCAGGCCATTATGACTGAAAACATGAAAAATCTCTTTCAATATAGTCATAACACTAATTTGCGTGGCATTTCTCCTCGAAGGCATTTTCTTTCAAATAGAGTGGTGAATATGATGAGACCTCTCGTCTACCACGAGGAAACATCAAGCCAAGGTGTGGGGAAGAAAAGGAGACAAATGATGGTGACACTATGAAATTGTAGTAGTACGGCGCATTTATTCAAAAAATCATTATAGTTGGTCCATGGCAATAAAAAATAATTAAATAAAAAACAACAGACAACAAATAAAAACACGTGGCATCTACCGAAACGAACTGTCAAACACACGCGAACACACGAAAAGACGCCGACCAGAATATACCGCCCCAGGGTACAGCGACATCCTTACTCCAGGCATGTCACTGTCTTCCACGTGGTGACGGTAGATCGGTGGGGCCCAGCCTCTGCGTCAGGCTAGCAGGTCTTCCTCGTGTCCGGCGTGGTTTCTTCTTCTCCTCCTGATCTCCTCCAGACCCACGACACGTTATGACGGCGCATCTCGACAGAGGTGACATACCAGTCGGGGCCTCACCGGAGGCAAACCGACGCTCCAGACGACACGGATTGCCCTTCGTGGTCCAATCTGCGAGCCGCCGCGTTCCCTACGCGGTGGCCCCACACTGCGCTCTGCCTCCAACCTCCTGTCCTGTTGATGCCCTCATCTTGGTTCTGGGGCACTATCAGCGTCCATGCGCGTGACGGGTCCTGTCACACAGACCTCCTCGTGCTCTTGAAATATGGCCGCCATCGGGACGCGCGTGTCGACCGATGACGGCGTCACAACAAGCCGTCCGTCTTCCACCAGAGTTGAATGCCAAGAGAGCGCGTCACTCACGCGTTGGCTATAAGCTTCCTTGTCGTTCTCTCACGCCGTCAGGGGCGCTAGTAGTCTTCCGCCAAAATGTTGCCGCGGAAAAAATTAAAAATTATTGTTTTTCGACAACACTGTTTTTCGGCTATAACAAATACTTGAATAAACTGCCCCAACATGTTTTGGATGCTAAAAATGTTAATATTTTCAAGAATAGACAGGACTTTTTTTTTTTGACAAAACAAAATAGTTACAATCAAATAAGAAAATTCGACAGTGAATATAGGCATATCAGCCTTGGCTGCCTGCCTATAAATAAATAATCCAACTGTCAATTCGTTCATGAGAATTCAATTCTCTTAATGAATCGACATTATTAAGCCAAGATGCGTGTACGAAGGAAAATTTTGTATGGTGTAGTGGACTTTTTGCATGGTAATAACACCAACTAGAGGCCTCATATACATGGATTCTATCTTCCCATACATGGATTTACGCAGAATTCGGAGTAGAACATTTTATGTGAGTTTTGTCTGTGTCCCCCCCCCCTTATAACTTTTGATCCGCTCAATTTACAGAGCCCAAATTTTCAGAATATATAAACAGTTATAGCCTACAAAACTTTTATACTCAGAATTGTGAATTTTTGTTTCAGTCAGGGGTTATCAACTTTTTACTTTATTTTTCCCAATTTTTCCATATATCTCAGAAACCATAAAAGCTAGAACGCTGAAAATTGGTATAAAGATAGACAAATACAAAATCTCAAATTAGTTTTTTTTTAAATTCAGGGTTTCTAAAACATTTTTTATTAAGAAAAATATTTTTTTTATGATAAATTTATGCCTATATTTCCATTTTTTTTAAATATCGAAAAAAGCCGAAACACCCCAACTAGATAATTTAATTTTATATAAAAAATATAAACATTGTATTAGCACATCTCAAATTTTTTTTAACAATTTTTATAAAAATTGAATTTAGTGACGACATCACTTCATACAATTTGTATGGTAGTTGCCTATACACAATATGTAAGAAGACTTAATAGTTTGATACTCAAATCTCCAAACAAACATACCATCATACTGTTTTCATATTCTGTGTAGGAAAAACAGACTGACCTCAATAGATACAGTAGCGTCTAGCCCCTGAGTTTCTTTTCTGCATTCTTAGGTTAGGTTTAAGTTTGTGTATAATAATAATAGCGACTCGCGTGAGCGAGTTGCTTTATAAATTGAATTATAAATTATTATAAATTAAATATATAATATTCTTTTAATTTTTCGCATTTAATATAAAATTTCACAGCTCATTTGACTTAATACTACGAGATCTCAACCAATCAGAGAGCCAACCGGAAACAGAATGCAAACGGGTAGATTCAGATTGTAGACTCTAGTAATAGATACCAAGTAAAAAGTAGGTTTTTTATGAATAAATGTAAGCCCAGGGGGGGTCATGACCCCGCCCTTGGGTATACCTCGCCCAGCGAAAGATTGCGGCTGACATAACTTGTGCATAAACCAATTTTAGTGCAGAAAATTACTATAATTTGTATTAACCAATAAAATTAGTTGGATTTCGACGTTGTGCAGCGAATTACGTGTAATTTTTTCCCTGACCTTTTTGCATTCATAGATTTTTAACAACGCTTTATAAATCTGTCACCCGCAATCTCTTGTTTGTCGAGTCCTACTGAAGTAAGGGCACAGAATACATATACAGGGAGTAAGGGCCTACAGGGACGGGAGGTATTGAAGTGCCGGGAGGTACTGAAGCGATGGGTGGTAATGAAGGACCATTTTTAATTGTACAGGCAATACGAAGTTTGCCGGGGGTTCACTAGTATCTTATAAATGTAAAAGATTGAAAATATGAAAATATATATATTTATTCAAAAATCATTTCACTAAACAAATATAAACTACCTACTTTTTTTTCGAATAACTAAAGTTTGCTCTTTATTAATGTCATCCTCCAATCTATGTGCTCATTATACAGGAATTCAACAAAATGTTTGTTATACCGACTGGCTTTGCACAATTCGTAAGCTTCTGTGCGGGCGTCCTGGGTTAGATCCCCAGCAGAGGAGAAATTTATTTAAATTCATTTCTCACGCAATTCTTGCTTCTCTGGACTGGAAACACTGTTGGAAGAGATTGCCATTAGGCAATAAACTCCTTAGATGTCATAGAACTTCATATGATAATTATATCCATGATATGGATAATCAAGAGGGTTTTGATTTTGCCGGTTGGAACAGACTTGCCCCCTGTTGGACGCCACTAGTTGCGGGCTTCCAGTCTGTTATCAGTGCACTTGTTTTCGTGGCTGCTCCGCATAGGCACTTGGCCCCAGCGACCCGCCCCGCCTCGACTACAATCCTTCTGCCATGAAGCCCCGTCAACCTGCAGCACCCGAGAGGAAGGACGACCGCTTGTCCTTAACCGTGAGCGCAGTGGGAAGATACATTCGTCAGGATGCTGCAATGAGAAAGGATGACCGCCTGACCTGAACAATGCTGCAATTTCTCGACCTGCATCTTCGCTTTGTGTCTCACGGGCATATTATATAATGAGCACCAGCACTCTATTCTCCGTGCAATGTACATTCCTTTCGTTTTTTTTCTTTGTGTTTCTTCGCAGCGTTTTTTTTATTAATTTACTAAATTTTGGTTGTCAGTTCAACAGTTTCTCACTTTCGAAGGAACCGATCTTCTGGCTAAATAAACCAAAAATAGCTCATAAACTTTTGGCGTTCACAAAACCGCCTTCGGAGTATTGTTCATACATGTCATATGATATTGTACATTGAGGACTATCCATCTGGATTCTGTCGTGTTGCGATCAAATTTCACAGAAAAACAAAAAATGCACATTCATGGATGGTTTACTATGGAACCCCCTGTTCCAATGTAACGCACATTGTCCCCATTGTGGCGTTCTTCGAGATTGATAACTCCCCCGTTCCCGATGTACGTCACTTCGCCGAAGTTCTTGCTGATTTGGATGCGACCTCCGTTGCCGATCAACTGAACTTTTCCGCTGTTCTCGCCTACTTGGATGCTGCAGAGATCTCCGACAACGCTGATGCAATCCATGTTGCAAGTGAAAATTATGCTTTTGCCGTTTCCCACGAAGGTTTGCGACTGTTTACCGGACACCATTCTGTTATATTCGTTTGATAAATAAACAATTGATTACAATTTTATGAACGTAGCGTACGACACGAAGTACTAAACCGGAATGAGAAAAATAGTTTCCGGTAGTCGGTATATATACACACGAATATTACAGTGCGACTATCTTCATGGCGACTATCATCCAAAGGTTCTTTCCCTGTTAACTCGATATTTTCGGGGATCCACTGCACAGCCATAAATGAGATTATTATAGGTACTTACCTATAATCAATTTATGACTCGTCATTCACCCCAGAGCCGAACTTGCATACTAGAAGTTCATTTAAAAAAAAATAACTTTTTTTTATAATACCTAGTTTACCAAGAAGTTTAATAGTTTTTTTATTTAATTGTTTCAACAGATATGTAAACATTTTTTTCAATATCAAGAGTTAGTCAAGATTAGGTACTATAAATTATAGGTAATTACTGGATGGATTGAAACCATACTGCGGACTTCACACAATATTAAAACTGCTACAAAGTCATTTGTCATTTCCCTGAGGAAGAAACAATCGCTTCGAAACAGTGAATAAATTAAATTTGAAATAGGTTCTACTCATTTAGATAAATGACTGTTTTGAAATTAAAATAATACTAATAAACTAGATGGGTGGTGGCAGAGCGGTTAGCGCGCTGGTTTAGTAATTTAGTGGTCGTGAGTTCGAATCCTAAAAAAAAACATCTTGAATGATCACGTGTGCTGCGCAGAACGGAATTTTGTTTTTTTTTAGCTTGGATAGAAGATGTGCAAGCCAAACTCCACTCCGATCATCACGCCATATCCTCTCGTGGGGTAGGCAGAGAGGATCGAACGCCACATTTATCTATCTTTTAGGTTATTAAATTTAACTATGGATTCAATCTATAATGCAATAACCGCAAGTCTCAAAATAATTTAACTAGTTGCATGTAACACATGAGATCCAACTGTCGATAGCGATAGTACGTATAGTTAAAGAATAAGTACCAAACTATGAACCCATAAATACAAATTATTTAATATTTTAAGATATTTGGTTTTCTATACAACACATGTACCTAGATATCTATGTTAAGATAGGATAGTATGGAGATCAGTCCTTTGATCCTACCCAGAATATGAAAACAGCATGATGGTATGTATGTATGTTTAGAGATTAGTATCAAACTATTAAGTCTTCTTAGATATTGTGTGTAGGCTACTGTCATACAAATTGTATGAAGCAATGTCGTCACAAATTCAATTTATATAAAAATTGTTAAAAAATTTTTAAGATGTGCTAGGTAATAGTACAATGTTAATATTATTTATATAAAATTAAATTATCTAGTTGAGGTGTTTCGGCTTCTTTCGATATTTAAAAAAAAATGGAAATATAGGCAGTTAAACTTTTAAATTTATTATAAAAAAAAAAATTCTTAATAAAAAATAATTGAGAAACCCTGGAATTTAAAAAAAAAATCAATTTGTGATTTTGTATTTGTCTATGTTTATACCAATTTTCAGCGTTCTAGCTTTTATGGTTTCCGAGATATATGGAAAAATAAACCAAAAATTCAAAAGTTGATAACCCCTGACTGAAACAAAAATTAGCAATTCTAAGTATAAAAGTTTTGTAGGCCCATAACTGTTTATATATTCTGAAAATTTGGGCTCTGTAAATTGAGCGGATCAAAAGTTATAAGGGGACACACACACACACACAAAACTCACATAAAATGTTCTGCTCCGAATTCTGAGTAAATCCATGTATAGGAACATATATGCTGCGAGGCCTCTAGTTGGTGTTATTAGCATGCAAAAAGTCCTCTACGCCATACAAAATGTTCCTTCGTACACGCATCTTGGATTTTAACTGCCTCTTCCTTCAATAGAATTTCATTCTCTTGAACGAATCGACAGTTGGGTAACATGTCTATACTGGAAGACATTATCTTAATGATTGGGTGGAATGCTACATATGCTAAAAATAAGAAATATAACTATTGAAATAACACATTAACCGTATTATTTTTTACCCTCCATATTCTAACCATGTTTTTTGCATTCATTTCTCAAAGGGTATCACGTAGAGAGAGCTTATTATAACTTTCGTTTTTGTCATACAATGCAATTTTATCTTCTAGATACCTACTGCACAGCCCAATTTGTAATTTTAACCGATTTCATATAAATATAGTTATGAAATATTTCATATAAATATTTTATATATACCTACCCATCATCATTCGCGCTATAGCCCAGTGTGGGCCCTAGCCTCCAGAATCCTTCTCCAACCGTCCCTGTCCTTTGCCGCTCACCTCTATTTTGATATTCCGATCGCCCTTATGTCGTCTTCGGTGTCATCCAGCCATCTTAGCTTGGTCCTGCCTCTACTTCTTCCGCTCTCTGGATCTTTATTTAGAACCTTTTTGGGGATATTCATCATTCATCCGGTTTACATGTCCCAACCACTGCAGTCTATGTACTTTTATGGTTTGTACAATGTTGGGTTCATCATATAATGCCTGTAGTTCGTGATTATTTCGTATCCTCCAAAGTACATTATCATTAACTGGCCAAAAAAAATTCTCAGGATACCTGCCTATATATCTACTCGAAGTATTTATAGAGGTGATAAGTTTTTTTTTGTGAGGGTCAATTTCTGTGTAAATAACTATGATTTGAAAAATGCTTTGACGTTCTGGAAAATAATATTTTATATATTTTTTTGTTTAAATAATGTATAGGTACAATAGAAATTGACTGCATAAAATGTCTTAAAGGCATTGTCAACCTAATTGCTCACCACAATTCTTTATTAATATAATATATCAATTAAGTTCATTATTGACTAATTACAAAAAAATCTCGTCGAATTGATAACCTCTTTCCTTTTTAATGTCGGTTAAAATATGAGAATACATAGCATTCCGTCATGATTTTTTTGGTCAGTTCAGGG
This sequence comes from Molanna angustata, assembly GCA_963576475.1. Lineage (NCBI taxonomy): Eukaryota > Metazoa > Arthropoda > Insecta > Trichoptera > Molannidae > Molanna > Molanna angustata. The sequence goes on from OY754968.1 coordinate 42,134,226, forward strand.
ATGATTACCATGCGGTTCGATTTCAACGATTCTTTTTTATTGGAAAGAGGGTTTTTCAGGGGTAATCCCATATAGGTTAGGTCACGTTATTTATGATGATGGAACCTATGAAAAAATATTAAACTCTTCGATTTACATATGCATCAGAACGTTAGACGTACGAACGAATAAATCTTTACCACGTTAACCTATTTCGTTGTTATTTTTGTGTTGAAAAAGAGACTTTAGGGTGAGTTTCATTACTATGGGAACTTTGTCGAGAGTTAAGATCTTATTATGGGATCCATGACAAATAACGAAATTCTTATGAGCACATATATAATTATCAGTAGGTTTCGAGATATTTATTGTACCCCTAATTTAATCACGTATCTTAAATAAATAAATATTCTTAGTGAGTTCCTCTCTGTCCTTAGAAATAATCGTTAGATATTTGTTGGCAGCGATATTACTTTTTTTACTGGAAATTGAGTGGTGTGCTTACAGGGCCGCCGCGAGGAGTGTCGCCGTCTGTGTGAAAATCTGAAAATGCCGCCCCCCTTACATTATTTATTTTGTGTTTGTTTAAATAAACTAAATCAAAAATTGTCGCACAGCAAAAAAATCTGAATTATTGATGTTTTTTTTAATAAATTTAAATGCCGCGCATTTAGATTCATATTTTCTCGGGTTCAATAGAAGGCAGTACTTGCTTCAAATTACACATGGATTTGATGTGTAAATTTCCTTTAAAAACTCATGTTTAATTCAAGAAATAAGTCCCCCAATCGTGCACGTAAATTGTTCTTCCAAACACGTGTTCTTCAAAGCAGCTATTATAAACTGACTATTAAACTATATGAAGGTCAAATTGGTTTATAGTAGTGATACCCTCCTCCCAAGATGTTGGAGGACGAACGCACTTTAAGTTAAAATTGTCTACGAATAAAATGTCCACTTTATTATTCACATAAAAATTTCACTACGAATTGCGGTACAACTGTATTCAGAAAATTTAAGACTAGAATGAAATGCCGGAACAGATTTAGGCCACGTCACATAATAAAATTTCAAACATGTCAAAATAATAAAACAAGACGTCACAAACTATCCAACTGTCGATTTGTTTAAGAGAATTTACCATTATATTATTATCTTGAGATGAGATTTGTATGCCAGGTCTATATTTTTCACGTTTTTTTCAACATTGAAGTCAAAAAACACCAACTTTCGGTTTCAACAGGTTTCGTAGCATACATTATGTTCTATATATTATATATGGATTTACTCAGAATTCGGAGTAGAACATTAAATTTAGTGTGTCTGTGTGTGTCCCCTTATAACTTTTGATCCGCTCAATTCACAGAGCCCAAAATTTCAGAATATATAGATAGGCCTACAAAACTTTTATACCCAGAATTTTGAATTTTGTTTCAGTCAGGGGTTATCAACTATTGAAATTTTACTTTATTTTTCCATACTTATATATCAAAAAGCATATTATACTTAAGCTAGAGCGCTGATAATTGGTATAAGTATAGACAAATATAAAATCTCGAGTTTCTCAAACATTTTTCATTGAGAAAAAACATTTTTGATAAACACATGATAAATGTATGTGTTTCACTGCCTATAATTCCAAAGTTTTTAAAAATATCGATAAAAACCGAAACCCTCAACTAGATAATTTAATTTTCTATAAAAAAATATGAACATTGTAGTTGTATATCTCAACCTTTTTTTAACAATTTTTATAAAAATTGAATTTAGTGACGACATCGTTTCATACAATTTGTAAGGTACACTACACAATATCTCACTCAATAGTTTGATACTTATTCTCCAAACATACATACCATCATGCTGTTTTCATATTCTGGGCAGGAAAAACAGACTGACCACCATACCTACTCTCATATCCTGACATACTTACCTACATGTTATATATAGAAAACAAAATATATTAAAATATCTATTAATTTGTGTTTAGGTCTTAATAGACACGACGCGTGTATATTTACGACTGTCGGAAAATTGTCACGTTTTCGAGGTTATGTCAAATGTCAGTTTTTTTTCTCTCGTTGATGAAAATGTGAGAGTAATATTTTTCATGTTGTTCCATCAGTGTTGCCTGATTATTTTGGCGTCGAATTCAAAATAAATAAAAAAACGAACAGAAGAAGTCTCGTCAGTAGACCTGTCATCATGATATACCTACTAGTTAAACCAACCTATTCCTCCAAAATTTTGATAAGAATAGGTTGGTTACGTTTGTACGTAGTAATTATTGCGACTATCAAAAAAAGTTTGGATATGATTTTATGCTATTTTTTCAATACCTATAGAATGCACGCGAGTCGCAATAATGTCTTCATACAAGCCTAACCAGCCTTTTCTTAACAAACTTTTGGTGATTATGAACGCTGTTCATATGTGCTATTAAAAATAATAAAAATTAAGGGAAAACATGAACTATTTTCATAATTACTAAAAATTTGTTAAGAAAAAGTTGGTTCGGCTTATGTAATTTATTAAATTATTGATGGGTATTGAAAATTTATGGGGTTAATTCAATGTTATATAAATTCTTACGCAGTGCAAAATTTTCAGTTTATTTCACATTTTATTTCAAAATAGTTTGGCCGCTCATTCTGACGGCCGTTTGAATGCCTCGCACATTTAGTACGTGTGGCAGAGGCGGTCCTGTGTGTTTACTATTATAAACCACGAACCACATGGTCATGAGCGTAGTGGTGTACCGCCTATGTCGATGTGAACTGTGAACCAAACTTGTCATATGATTCATAATTCATTAAGAAAGAAGTTTCTAATAGTTTTTGGTACTGGCACAATTTTTCACATAACACACTTTAGATAAAATTTACATATTTTATCGGTATCAATATACCTACATCGAGCAGTTCGGCAATTTCTTTGAATCCAGAGTAAAATACTAAATAATGTGTCTACAATTTATAATTTTAAAAATAAACGAGTGAGTTGTGGACAACGCTAAACTCCTCACTAACAAGTCACTCTATAAAGTATGAAAAATATTCCGCATTTTCATGAAATGAGTTTGTTCATTTTTTTTCAAAAGAATGAATACCTATGTCCTTGAAATAATTACATATACATCCTCATATATTCCCTAAATTAATTAAGTAATCAATTATTTTTTATTTAAATATTTTATTATGAAAACTTGATATTTCTTCGATACCATTTTATGAAAATGGTCCATAGCAACATAGGTAACATAAAAATCCATACGTTACGTTGATACACTTCGTTAAGAGATATAAATATCACAAAATACCTTGAACGAGCTTCCGGTTGCGCAGAGCGCAAATTTGTGTCTTTGCTTCGTTGGTTTACCTGCAAATCGCCCCCCTTCTCGGCTAAAAGTTCAAGATATTCTAATGCTACAATCTACGTTGATACTATTTTACAACAATAAAATAGCAAAAACAATACCTAAAAATATACCAAACACTATCAAACCATCGTTTTACATTAACAATAAATTCAAAAAATAAATAATAAAGATATAATATATAATAATATATTCCTATTATAAAATCAGGAATCTATAAATAATTCATAGATTCCTGATTTTAATTTTTTATAGGAAAAAACTACGAGAAAAATAGAAACGAGTTAAGGAGCATTTGAGATGTATCTATTAATAACAATAAATACTCAGAATTTGCAAACCATACATTTATTAATAATTTAGACCTAAAAATAATCCATAGTAATTTAAAAGATAGACTGTTAGACAGCCTGGAAATCTCGGAAGTCAGAAAAAAAACTATAATTAATAATCTATAATTAATAACCAAACACATTTCCCTAATAACCCTATATTAAATATTTTCCCAATACAAAAATTACTTAACCAATAACTTAATTGCATCCCCCACCCTACAAAATAATGTAACCCAGTCTAGACTCCATCCATTATGTTTATAAGTTTATATATTGTATATTTATTTTAGTAGGTATACTTTGTATCCTCCTGAGGAAGGGAATTTTGTTCTCGTATAATGTAGAGGAATTTTTATTCAATTGAATAAAAGTTATAATTGTAGTGGTGTACACAATGTTGTGTTTATTTCATTTAATTAATTAAAGATTTTTTTCTTACATAAATTTCTAGTATTTTCACGGTCAAGGACGGCTTTCTGCGACAGTCTGCGTTTCACCGCGGTGGAAGGTGGGATTTTGATTCGATTAGGGTTTTCAAATGGATAGAATTTATAGCTGCAGAACATATTGTATGGTAGAATTTGTTGTAGCATTCAATAACATTTATAGGAGACGGCGTGGGGAGCATTGAGGTCTGTTTTTCAAAAAAATCTTAGAAGTTGCCCAGATTGCTCTACCTACGTTATGGATAAATTTAAATGCAAAATACCTAGTACCTAAGCATTTCAATTTGAGATGGATTTATTTGAAATAAAGCACATCTCTGAAATTATTGTTATAGCGTTCGTTATATCTTGCACAAATGTTCCCAATTCTTTCTTCTAGGCTATATAATTCATTATTTAACTGGAAACACTGCTAGTGAGTAATAATAAATTGCCATAAAGCATAGTAAGTATTCCTCATTTGCGTAGATAGTAATGATTTAAATATTAAAACAAGATATTCAAGAAAATGGCGTTACATAAATTATCCAAAAAATATCAACATTCAGCGAAAAGGTGTATGCATCTGAATAATTGTATCGGTAGGTACCTACGTACAGGAAATATAATATTTCTCAACTTCCGGTTAGCAAGGTGAACCATTCATAAAAGAGTAAGGTCACATCATAAAATAGTACAGGTTTTCCTCTATCCAATTCTTCTTATAACTTATAACCAACAATTAACTAATCTATTACAAAATTCTACACTCGCTGCATAGTAGGTACTTATTAAAAATGCACTATCAATAGTATAAAATTAACATGGTTCAAAGCTGTCTAATCAACTATCAAATTGTAAAGATGAACAGTAACTTCTGTACTTGAAACACCGCAAATAGTAACTTACATTTTAAAAGTTTCTAGAGACTTGACTTGCAATTCATAATTCGATTTACCTATGAAGTATGAAGCCAATAGAAATACCACGACCACTTTTATTTTTTTTGTTGTTGTGACATAAATTCCATCAATGTTGAATAATATACTGTCTTGTATATAAGTGTGTAAGTACAAATGATTGGGGAATAAGTTGTTAGTACCTACAATAAACAAGTTTTTGTAAAATTTTATTTCTTCTTCTAATGGCGCTTCAGTCCATATATTGGCCTCCTTCAACTTCAGCTTCCACCGCCATCTATTGTCGGCCTTCTTATTCCATTCTGACATCTGGAACAGTTGTCTTGCGTCCTTCCTGACATCATCTTCCAGTCTGATATCTGGAGCAGTTGTCTTGCATCCTTCCTGACATCATCTTCCAGTCTGATATCTGGAGCAGTTGTCTTGCATCCTTCCTGACATCATCTTCCAGTCTGATATCTGGGGCAGTTGTCTTGCATCCTTCCTGACATCATCTTCCCATCTCAGCCTGGATCCTCCGACCTAGCGTTTACCCCCCGGATGTCCTTCTAGGATTTGGAATTTCCGTTGGTACTCGTAATTTTATCCTTCTTTGGTACTCGTGTGTTTGACATTCTGTGTACGTGTCCGGCCCATTTCAGTTTTTCGAGCCTTAGATGAATAGAGAGAGTCTGGGAGCTAGATTTATTTACTGTCGTAAATAAATTGGTTGATAGCCGAAAAATCGATAGTATATTTGCCAATAAAAAATAAGCAAATGACGTGTTGCTATATAGATAATGAACGAAAGATCAAATTCTATCCATTGGCCGCATTGAGATTTGACTATGATAACATAGGAATTTGAACATGTTTTATTAACTAATTAAGATAAGTAAGATATTAGCAAAAATTAAAAATTTTAGGAAACCAAATTGCAAAACACTACATGTGTTGTCAATAGATCATCGATCATTAATTTTTCAGTGTTGGATATAGACGTTCCTTCTCGACATTCATGCTTCTCTTGTTTTATGTCATCATCAGACCATATTTTTACGGTTTCTGTGGACATTCGTCGTTCAATTATTAATGGTGCGATAGTTCCATTGATCATCCGTTGTACTCACTATATTATGGCTGGCCCAATTTAAAGAAGCTATCTTGCACGTCACATCGGCAACTTTATTCCTCTCATCAATGGATACAATACAATCTCTAAATGATATGAGTACAAAAATAATACTGAAGATGATAAAATAATCGTCATCTATTTAAGTACCTATCAACAAATAAAACGATTTCTCCAAAAAATAATCTATATATGACATTATTATAGATAATACATATGAAGGATGTCTGTAGAACGGACTGAGAATGAATGTGAGTAAATATAAGATATTGGTAAGTATTTAAAAAAAAATCAAGTATAACTACATGTAAAATAAAATAACGAATGGCTAGACCAAGTAGAGGAATAATCTTTATATGACATCATTATAGATTATACATATGAATGATGCCTGTAGAACGGACGGAAAATGAATGTGAGAAAATATAAGATATTGGTATTTTAAAAATAATATTAAGTATAACTAGGTACATGTGAAATAAAAGAACTAATGGCTAGACCGAGTAGATGAATATGTATACTTTGGGAATATGTCTCAACGGTATGGAAGACTTGATACAGATATTGAAAGAAGAGTTATGGCAGGTAAAAGAATAAACGGAGCACATAGACCGGTAATGTCCGATCCAATGGCGTAGCGTGATGGTATGTACATACACATAATATGTAATTAAATAAAAAAGATATGAGATGCTCCTTGGATATCCAGATTAGATAACTGATTGAATCATTAATAATTGAAAACTTATCTCTTCATGCGTCATTTGTTAATCAACTATAGAATATTCTTGGAGAGAGATGATTGTTTATTAAGTATATTTATGTAGATACTGGGAATTTTTGTGTCACTAAAAGTATTAGGGGAAAATATATGAATTCCATTTTCCAACAAATCCCGCTGTTGAAAAGCGGGAAGACCCGGCATAGTTGATATTTTCATTAGCGATATAATTATACAACCAACAGATGTTCAGTTTGCAATATATTATTAAAAATGATTGATTCCTCTAAATTTGCAAATTATACCTGATAATTTGGCAGCTATTTTAACTCTACAACGATATTCAAGGGAATTTCTTTGGACCCATTGGACATGCGAACCTTGTAGCCACGAAGAGAAAATTCAGGGTTATCAATTTTTTTGTCAAAAATACGGTTCACTCTAATCTTCACTCTCAATGAACGGTGAGCCAGCTGTTTCCTCATAATTAGCTCTCTATTGCAGTTACCGCAAGGATTTAGAGTTCTCCGAACTCTTCTTATGTTTTTTAAGTGTTCTTTCAGAGTTTTGCAAGAGGCAGTTATTAGTCTCCATAAGCAGAACGGCTGGTGGTGGGCGAAGAACAGCTATCTGAACTGAATTTAGTCTGTGTATAATTTTCATTGGATATTACAATTAAATTAATTTATACTGGTTGTCTGGCCATATTGACATTAAAGACAATAAAGGCTAGTGGTCAAACAGAAATTCGGGAAAGCATGCATTTACATAGGAACCATTGATAGCCCAAAAAAATGATAATGTAGCCTTCTAAAAAGATAATTAGAGAACTACTCCAATCTAAGCAGGAAAATAAAAAACGGTAATTAATTTTGGCGGATAATGGAATAGCGGTCATGATTTTTCAACATTTAAGCCGATATTTATAGATTGGATTTACTCCATATTAGGATGTCATCAATGTAAGAAAACTGCCTCACTCATACACTGTTTGTGAATGTCTAATCCAATGGAAATTAGAATCAGATACTTATTATTGTAAGGCCCAGAACAAAGTAGGCATCCCAATCAACAGGTTTTTTTTCATCGAAGAAATCAAAATGTCGTTCTAGGTGGGTTGAATCCTGAAATCTCCTCCATTCTTGGCTGTTTGTTGCTATTGTTTTCTGCCGTGCCGAGATAAAAACCTAAAACTGCAGAGGCACAAATAGACCATTAATGGTCGCATATGGTGTCATATCCCACTTCAATCCAAACCGTGGTATCAATAATCAGAATTGGTGGAAAATATTCATTTATTTCAACATCTCGGTTCAAGGACTTGGTTGGCTTTTGTCGGTAAAAAAAACACACAAGTATGTACAGGTTGTAGCTGTATTTCTCGCCAATGTAAAAAGAAGTCGATACCCACCGCCACCTAGATTATATAAAACGCAAAAACAATTTCTTTTCGTGTGACCGTTTACGTGTGCATAATTAATATTTCTTTGAACCTCGATTTCGTAACACAAAAGTGGAACGATATAATACATCACATCATCGATTTACGAAACAAAATTGCGAAAATTCAACATTATAAGCATAGTTTGCATTTACTGTGTCAATTGTTGACGGTTACTCACTACGCATAGGTACTTCAAAAAATATCAAAACTAAAAAAAATGATTAATTATTTTTTAAATGAATTCTGGGTTTTGAATCGACATTTTTATTGTTAGTGCATTATAGCAGCGGCAACAATCACAAGCAATTTCAACACTACACGATAATTACATAATATTCTTCGCTTCGTGTGACTTAAACCTGCTCTCCTGTTACTCAAATTCAAACTTTAATATCTTTTAAATGTGATAATGTCAGCTCTCTTGTGGCCGACCTCTATTTCTCATACAATTTCATTCAGATTCATATATTTATATGACAAAATAAGGAAAAGTCTGTTTTCTCAACAAAATATCAGTTCTGAAAACAATCGTAAAACAGAAATCTTGTAACTAGAGTTATGAAAAAATTTGTTAGTAGGTATATAATTTTAAGTTCTATTTGAGTCGCGTTTGCGAACAAAATTAAATAGAACGTAAAATTATGTGCACATAATTTTTTTTCATAATTCTAGTTGATTATGGATTTCTATAATAAAGTGACTTTTCAAATAAAAAAAAAGAAATCTCGAGTTGGTATATCGAAGAAAATCATTATTTTAACTCCCCGTTTAGTGGTAAACCGGCATTTTAAAGTTCCATTAATTTATTTTTACAAGATATATATTATATTGAATTCTTGAATTATTTTTTTTATCAATATAATGGTAAAGTAAACTGTGAGTTATCCTTGATGTTCGCTGATCACCTTAGAAAGGGTATTTCCCAACACAGGTTTGTGCTGCGATCTCGGATCAATGCTATGTGACGTAATTGTACGATTAATGTTGAAATCGTTTATAGGTAGGTATACTCGTACTATCTATTTTATGCATGTAGGTACATAATATTATATAAATTGTTATTAAACTTATCGATGTTGTTAGTTGTTAACAATCAACATGACGTAAGAAAATAGCATAACACTAGTAAATTGATGCTTAAGTGGTTACATCTGAGCGATGCAAAATTTGTCATGTAATTTTGAGCGAATTAAACCATACTTTTTCTATGCACCTATACAAGAGCGTCGCCAGCCCAAGACCTAGGAGGGGGCAATTTAACCCATTCATAGGCTATTCTCCGTATATCCTATACTATGGAGGATGAGAAAAATATGAGTTTTTACATTTTTTTTAATCTCTAGGGGGGGGGGGGCAGGGAGGGGCAGCTGCGACTTTGCCCTTGGCGACGCCCTTGTGAATATATATTATATTTTTACTCTTCACTAACCCAAGGGGATATTAGTGGGGAGTTATGATTTCGTAATTTTTCAAGGGTATTTTTTTATTGCAGATTATCAACTAGTATCATGCTGAGATTGTATTCTGAAAGTTTCATCACAATGTATCTGTGAGTGTAGGTACTATGTGCTACGTACGGCGTGTTTATTTTACTTTTCGATTCTAGACTAAAGTACTTATTCGATTCCTTTCAAATTTTGCTAATTTGTATAAGTATCTCATACTCGCTTAGACCCTATTAGATTTTGAAGGATATCTGAACAGTACTTCTAATTTTTTTTAACTAACAAATATTTCAAAGTGACCCCAAGCTCAAGAAACTTTAAATTTGAAAAAAATATTTTCAAATTGGTAAAAAGGCACATATCACTTTCATAAAATGGCATTGAAGAATTGTCAAGTTTTCATAATAAAATATTCCAACTGTCGATTTGTTCAGGAGAACTTTGTTCTCTTAACATATCGACAATGTATCAAGCCAGAATACGCGAGAATTGTATGGAGAGGTCTACTTTTTTCACGGCTTTTCCAACTTTGAAGTCAAAAAACACCAACTTAGAGGCTTCGCAGCATATATGTTCCATACACGGATTTACTCAGAATTCGGAGTAGAACATTTCGTGTGTCTGTGTGTCTGTGTGTGTGTCTGTGTGTCTGTGTGTGTGTGTGTCCGTCCCCCCCTTATAACTTTTGATCCGCTCAATTTACAGAGCCTAAAATTTCAGAATATATAAACAGTTACAGGCCTACAAAACTTTTATACTCGGAATTTTGAATTTTTGTTTCAGTCAGGGGTTATCAACTTTTGAATTTTTATTTTATTTTTCCATATATCTCAGAAACCATAAACGCTAGAACGCTGAAAATTGGTACAAACATAGACAAATACAAAATCTCAAACTAGTTTTTTCAAAAAAATTCCAGGGTTTCTCAAACATTTTTTATTAAGAAAAATATTTTTTTTATGATAAATTTATGAGTTTAACTGCCTATATTTCCAAAACTTTTACAATTATCGAAAAAAGCCGAAACACCCCAACTAGACAATTTAATTTTCTATAAAAAATATTAACATTGTAGTAGAAGATCTCAATTTTTTTTTAACAATTTTTTTAAAAATTGAATTTAGTGACGACATCGCTTCATACATTTTGTATGGCAGTCGCCTATACACAATATGTAAGAAGACTTAATAGTTTGATACTTCATCTCCAAACATACATACATACCATCATGCTATTTGCATATTCTGGGTAGGAAAAAGGATCTTCCTCCATACTATCCTATCTTGACATACATACCTACATATGTTGTATAGAAAACAAAATATCTGAAAATATTCAATAATTTGTATCTATGGATTTATAGTTTGGTACATATTCTTCAACTATACATACTATCGCTATCGACAGTTGGATCTCATGTGTTACATGCAACTAGTTTATAGAATGACTTGTTAGTGAGGAGTTTAGCGTTGGCCAATACCCACTAGTTTTCCATTCACAACTGGTATGGACACCATAATAATTTTTTTGCCTTGTCTCATACACACCACGTATAATATAATTATAAAATGAGCTTTAAATTTATTTATTTATTTACACGCAGAATAGTGAAATATTCAAAAAGTTAGCAACTCAGTAGAACTAAATTTGCCAAATTGTGAAATTTAATATGCAAGCTTACCAACACAAAACACGATTGAAGTTATTACCTATAGTGAACCCATTCACTTTCATTCTATCTTTCCATGTAACACATAATCGTCAAAATTACGGATGTTTACAAGAAAAGTAAGGAGAGTGATTTTAAATCCGATAAAATGAGACAGGTATAATCCAACTGTCGATTTGTTCAGGAGAACTTTGTTCTCTTAACATATCGACAATGTATCAAGCCAGAGTACGCGAGAATTGTCTACTTTTTTCACGGCTTTTCCAACTTTGAAGTCAAAAAACACCAACTTAGAGGCTTCGCAGCATATATGTTCCATACACGGATTTACTCAGAATTCGGAGTAGAACATTTCGTGTGTCTGTGTGTGTGTGTCTGTGTGTGTGTGTGTCCGTCCCCCCCTTATAACTTTTGATCCGCTCAATTTACAGAGCCCAAAATTTCAGAATATATAAACAGTTATAGGCCTACAAAACTTTTATACTCAGAATTTTGAATTTTTGTTTCAGTCAGGGGTTATCAACTTTTGAATTTTTATTTTATTTTTCCATATATCTCAGAAACCATAAAAGCTAGAACGCTGAAAATTGGTACAAACATAGAAAAATAAAAAATCTCAAATTGATTTTTTCAAAAAAATTCCAGGGTTTCTCAAACATTTTTTATTAAGAAAAATATTTTTTTTTATGATAAATTTATGAGTTTAACTGCCTATATTTCCAAAACTTATACAATTATCGAAAAAAGCCGAAACACCCCAACTAGATAATTTAATTTTCTATAAAATATATTAACATTGTTGTCGAAGATCTCAATTTTTTTTAACAATTTTTTTAAAAATTGAATTTAGTGACGACATCGCTTCATACATTTTGTATGGCAGTCGCCTATACACAATATGTAAGAAGACTTAATAGTTTGATACTTCATCTCCAAACATACATACCATCATGCTATTTTCATATTCTGGGTAGGAAAAAAGGAACTTCCTCCATACTATCCTATCTTGACATACATACCTACATAATATATGTTGTATAGAAAACAAAATATCTGAAAATATTCAATAATTTGTATTTATGGGTTTATAGTTTGGTACATATTCTTCAACTATACATACTATCGCTATCGACAGTTGGATCTCATGTGTTACATGCAACTAGTTCGATTCTCTCTATAGATTGTTTTAGTCCAACTGTCGATCCGTTCATGAGAATTCAATTTTCTGAATGAATCGACAGTATCCAACTGTCGATTTGTTCAGGAGAACTTTGTTCTCTTAACATATCGACAATGTTTCAAGCCAGGATACGCGAGAATTGTATGCAGAGGTCTACTTTTTTCACGGCTTTTCCAACTTTGAAGTCAAAAACACCAACTTAGAGGCTTCGCAGCATATATGTTCCATACACGGATTTACTCAGAATTCGGAGTAGAACATTTCGTGTGTCTGTGTGTGTGTGTGTGTGTGTGTGTCCGTCCCCCCCTTATAACTTTTGATCCGCTCAATTTACAGAGCCCAAAATTTCAGAATATATAAACAGTTATAGGCTTACAAAACTTTTATACTCAGAATTTCGAATTTTTGTTTTAGTCAGGGGTTATCAACTTTTGAATTTTTACTTTATTTTTCCATATATCTCAGAAACCATAAAAGCTAGAACGCTGAAAATTGGTACAAATATAAACAAATACAAAATCTAAAATTAGTTTATTCAAAAAAATTCCAGGGTTTCTCAAACATTTTTTATTAAGAAAAATATTTTTTTTATGATAAATTTATGAGTTTAACTGCCTATATTTTAATTTTTTTTTAAATATCGAAAAAAGCCGAAACACCCCAACTAGATAATTTAATTTTCTATAAAAAATATTAACATTGTATTTGTACATCTCAATTTTTTTTTAACAATTTTTATAAAAATTGAATTTAGTGACGACATTGTTTCATATAATTTATATGGCAATAGCTACACACAATAATCTAAGAAGACTTAATAGTTTGATACTAATCTCCAAACATACATACATACCATCATGCTGTTTTCATATTCTGGGTAGGATCAAAGGACTGACCTCCATACTATCCAATCTTGACATACATACCTAGGTACATGTGTTGTATAGAAAAGCAAATATCTTAAAATATTAAATAATTTGTATTTATGGGTTTATAGGTTGGTACTTATTCTTCAACTGTACATACTATCACTATCGACAGTTGGATCTCATGTGTTACATGCAACTAGTTTTAAAAAATATATCTCATTGTTTTCCAATAATTATTATTGAGTACCTAACCATAAAAATATTTCACAAACAGATTTTTGTCTTATTTATAATTATAATACAATTCATTCACATACTACATAATAATCAAAGATATAGGTACAATAAAATTACACAGTAAAAAATAAAACATTTTTGCACGAGAGGAAGCACTCTTGTGTAAAGAAATTTTATCTTTGATATCCTTTAAATAATAAATGCGAATATACAAAAATACGAATCAAAATAATATTTATTTTTACTTCTATGAATATTTCACAGGTTACAGCTAATTTTCATTAATTTATTATCCTGACTCTCGTTGTCTTGATTCTTAAAATACGCATAGTATCCTTCTTAGCGATTATTTTTCAACTGCATTAATTATTTTATGCAAAATTCCACTTATATCAATTAACCCATAATCCAATCATTCTTCCAAGGCAAAAATATTTATTTTTCAATTATTAGCACACTGCTTTCAAATAAGAAAAAAAGTATGGTCATAATATGGTCCGGTTTGCGGGATTGGAGGGAAGATACCATGTGGACAGGGTGGAATGGAGACGATTCTTCGAGGAGGCCCATCCTGGGCTGTGGAGCCACTGATAACCAAGAATGAGGAATGTAAATCACGAAAATAAATATTGTTAAGAAATATCATTTTTATGTTTCTGACATAATTCAAAAATCGTTTAGCTGTAGTGTTATAATAGTAATGTATGTATTAAAAAATAACTTTTAAATATCATCTTTTTTCTATTGTTTATTGTGTTTATTTGGCCAATCGTATCTACTTACATATTTTTTTTTAAATTTGGATGGTTCATCGTCGCAAAACAATTAATTATGTCAACTTAATAACGCTCATTTGTAATTATTTGTAACGATGAGTGATAGTGGGTTCGGGTTCTTCATTACACATCATACATACGTCATTTCGTTGGATCATCATGAAATGTTTTCCAGTTATGTAGCTATACCTATGATAAAATACCTATTTATTGTGATGGAATTATTCGATAATATAAAAAAAAATTGTCCCACCCATAAAATTGAAATTTGAAAAAAAAACACTATTTCTTTTGTACCTACTTAACGAGATATTTACAAGTAAAAAAATGTAATTTACATTATTGAATTATCTATGATATTAAAAGTTTTCAAGAGTAGGTATATAGAACACAGAAAGTGCATAGATAGAGAAACTTAAAAATATTATAGGTTGCGTATTATACAAAACATTTCGTGACAAATAACCTGATTGGCTCATGAAAAGGTTAGGCTGGAATTTATCCTCCTATAAATACTACATAAATATAATTATTATTCAAATAAATACTACTTATGAATTTTGCTACTTTACACGGAAGATGTATATAAAAATATATACCAAAAAAAACATTTTTTATGCTTGTATAATTATTTTGTCTATTGTGCAAAATAAGTATGATAATAATGGATTGATTATAACTGAAAAAAAAAACGTACAAAATTATCAGTTGAAGGACAATTAAATTGAAACACGTATTGTATTTCATTTAAATGAAAACCTGTTAGTGATTTTATCTATAATTGTCAGTGTATATAAAAAAAACTTGTTCTCCCTTCCCTTACCTTAATTTATACATATATACATAGTTAAAAGCTATAGGTACATTTTTTTCAATATCTAAACACAATTGACAAAATCCAATAGTCAACAATGAAAATATAGACTTAAGGTAGAATATGCAATTTATCAGCGATAAATTATTTAAAGATAAGACAATACATGTTGTAGATAAATGAATTTTCTATTTATAAAAAATATAAACATCAATAATAGGTAAGAATAAAAACAAATTGGCAGTTTATAAAGTTTTATTGTAAATAAATAAATGTATATTCTTTTTACTTTTTGATTGTAAAAATATAAAACAAACACAATAAATGAAAAACGACGTGTCGTAACTATAAACAAATAATATTTTTTACACTTTCAGACATGTCTCACAGAGGCAAGCGAGTAAAATTCCTTCTATGTCGAGTTTCACGACATAAAGTAGATTGGAATTTTCCTATTGGCACTCGAATATCACACACTTTTAATAAAATTGAATTACTTAAATGAACATGATATATTTATTATCCTTAAACAAGTCAGCACGGTACTTAATATTCTACTATCTTGGGTCGGTATAAATCATTGCAACTTCCATCGGCACAAAGGATTGATAAACGCGTCGATCACACATTTATCACCACGAATGGCCTTTCTCGCAATCCCGGAAGTCCACGGCACCGGTGAATAATGAATTCAACACTGGACTCAATATGAGTCATACGGGCGGAGACTGATCACTGAACACCATGAAACATTCCATCGTGTGTTGTACAGCTACACAGCCACTGACACTAGCCGTGGTACGGGCGAGTCGAACCTCACCCTCTTGACGCGGTCGTTCTTCGTCCTTTCCTCGCAAGGCCTCTTCTCACCTCGCACGCTCACCACACAAACAGATTTCTCTTCACTCTGACGCAATCGTGTGTCTAGACTTCCGTTGTTCGTGCCACTGACCCGCGACAGTTTCGCGTTTTCACTAGAATCGTTTTCGACGACTTTCTGTTGTTGTTTTCTCTCCGCCAGTTGCTGCATGCCCGCGCGGCTCGTCTCCTCCACGAAGACCAGTCTGGCCTTCTGGAGGACGGTGGCCACCAGCAGGTTCCTCCGGAGGCCGCCCGCGCCCCCGCCACGGCAGATCTTCCCCAGGGACATGCCTATCAGCAGGCGAGCTTGACTGCCGGCGGGACTGGATGCCATGTTGCTGACACTGCTCATGTTGACTGTCCAAATGTTGACACAACAATGACCGCCCAGACTGCACTGCACAGCTGCGGTCTGCCTGGGTCGTTTGGAGTAATGCGGAGGGGGCAGGTGGAACCCCCTATATATAACCGAGTGTGACGTAGACGGTTTCCTTCGAGATTAAACATCATGAGTCGTCAAACGTGGTCCCTGAATATTTACTTTTATCACACTATACTTTTATTTGTTTTGTATATACATACATACCATCACGCCATGTCCCTCGCGGGGTGGGCAGAGAGACCCGACGCCATTTATTTCTATCTTGACATACATTCATCGCCTCGTCAACATTTATACATCTTCTTATACATATTCGTCTGTTGTTTACGCGTCTAACATTTCCGTCTTTCAAAATGCCGTTCACATGGACGTGCCATCCCTTCCTTGGGCGGCCCCGACCTCTCATTCCATTCCTGTCAGCAATGTATATTTTCTTCGTCAGGCGTTCCTTATTAATTCTCCCCATGTGGCCAAACCATCTCAATGTGTTCACTTTCATTCTATTTATGACATATTTCTTTATCTTACCTACATTCTTTCCTTATGTCCTCATTTCTGACCCTGTCATAGATCGTTCTATTACAGATTCTTCTTAGGGATTTGAAATTAGAAATTTGTTTTGTAAGACAAAAATAAAAGTATATAAAAATACGGTAAGATTTTTTTGCTGAATATATTGATAAAGTATTTTACCAACTTTGTGAATTTTTTTATTTGTAGATAATAGGTACATATATTATTTATTTCGTCACAAAATAGAGAATAATAAAATGCAACAAAAAAATTACAAGAATAATATATCCTATTATTAATAAATAACGATTGCCCTCTATTGAGATTTTTTTTAAAAATGATGACTGACTTGATTTTTTATTCTTTATTTCGTACTATCATAATAATTCTATAAAGCAGAATAAAAAAATGAGCATTTTTATTCTTAAAATTGGAAATATAAAAAAAATATTATAACTATGGACATAATAAAATTGCTTCAGTAAATTAGATGGGTCGATGGCAGAGCGGTTAGCGCATTGGGTTAGTAATCCAGTGGTCGCGAGTTCGAATCCTGCCTCGACCGATTTCGTTCACCTATAGCACAAGCATTTATGCTTATTTTAGGGAACGTAGGAAGATGTATATGTACTTGTTTAACAAGGACATATTCATTTAAAAAAAATTACAATACATTGAGAAATTCATAAGATGATTTAAATAAATACAGAATCTTTATGTAAAAGAGAATAAGTATTAAAAACCGACTAAACGAGTGGGTTGTGGCCAACGCTATACTTCTCACTAAGTCACTCTACAAAGTATTCAAAGTATGTATTGCAAATTTTCAACATTTTCTTGAAATGAGTGTGTTAAATCATTTTTGATATAAATATTTTATTATGAAAACTTGATAATTCTTCAATGCCATTTTATGAAAGTGATGTGCCTTTTTAGCAATTTGAAAATTAAAATATCGCATTTTAAGTTCCTGAGCTTGGGGTCACTATGATATATTTGACAGTTAAAAAAAATTGAGAAGCACTGATCAGGGGGACAAGTTTCGTCAACAGGCGGAATAAAAACCATCCATGTTTACCCATATCATGGATATAATTATCATATGGAGTTGTATCATATCTTAAGACATTATAGAACTCCATGATATGGGTAAACATGGGTGGTTTCGATTCCGCCCGCTGACCAGACTTACCCCGCTGATATCCTTCAAAATTTAATGGGGTCTAAGCGAGTAGGCATTAGATATACAAATTTGCAAAATTTGAAAAGAATCGAATGAGCACACACAGATACATTGGGATGTACTTTCAGAATATAGTTGATAATCTGCAATAAAAAAATAACCTCAAATAAGGGAATTCATAACTCCCCACTTAAACCACATAATTCACAACCTTGGTTTAACGCGGCTTAAAAATCCATGATAACCGATTAGCCTGAGTATTATTTAGGTATGTGCTCATAAGAATTGAGGAGTTCAGGTAATTGTCATGGATCTCAAGATCTTGACAAAAGTTATATGAAACTATTCCTGGAGTACCTAAATATTTTCTTTACGAAAACAAATATCATAGAAATCGGTTTGTATCGTTGAAAATTTTTCGTCCATAAGTTGCGTCGTGCAGATACCTTTGCAAATTGAAGAATTTGACGATTTTCTCATGGAATCCATTAAAGATCTTGAACATATTAAAATAGGATCTTTGACGTACTCCCTTTTTATTAAAAAAATAATCATTGAAATCAGACAACCTGATAAAGAATTGTCGCTAAACATATATAAAAAATATATACTTATTACGACGAATCGATAACTTATAAAATATCGATGTGCTTTATTTTCACTGTAAAATGGTTTAATTTTGATGTTTGTAAACGTGTAGATTTATATTGATGGTTGAATAACTATTTTGTAGTGTACGAGAGGATCTTGCACTAACAAACTGTAGTGTAAAAAATTGTAACCAAATGTAAATTTTATAAACTAATAAATAATTTAAAACAAAATTCCTGCAAGGATACTATAATATACTTGTGTCAAAGTTAAAACATCTAAGTATGTTTAATTTATGGAATGTATGAGGATGTATACGTAGTTTTTACAATGGCATACCTATTCGTTCTTTAAAAAATACTAGTAGCCTATTTTTTTTACTTTTTTATAAAAATATGGGTATTTCCCCATAAAACGATTGAAGAAAAAAACAATAATATAGCACTCGAGTCGGACGGTTGACGGCCGCAGTCACGGTGACGCTTGGCATGACGCACGGTAGATGACGCACAAGGAACTGGTTGCCGATTCATTGCGCTAAAAATCCAATATGGTTTATCATCAAAACCAAACCTGCACAGCACAGTGCACTGTCTTGTCTATTGGCTGTTTTATCCTTCAAAACACCATTATTTATTTGTGTAAAATAATTCATTATTTATAAAGACTAGGTACTTATTGCTTGATTCATGCATTTAGGTTACTCTAGTAGGTATAGTAGGTACAATGTAAATACATAGGAATAATATCATGAATGGGTTCGTATAATTTATAAAGATGTATAAGTGCTGCATTATTGAAAGCATGAAATGCAATCTGAAGCGGTTTAAATTCAAACAAATACCTAAATAAAAAAATGTGTAGGCACACACTTTTCAATTCAAACGTTAGTCCAGTGATTGTACATACCTACATTCATACACATAATGTCAAACGCGGTTGTTTTATACAGCAAACAATTTCAAATACAGAACATATACAATCTATTGTGTAACGACTAAATTTGTATAAAATACAACATTGTTCAATTTTATCAAGTATCAAATGAATCAAGCTGGAAACTTTGACATGTATCGTCATCGGGAATACACTAATTCTGAAAGTTTCAAAACTCTAACTGGTATGGAAGTTAGTCAAAAATCAAATGCACAACTCCAGTACGCATATACAAGTACGCATATACAAGTGAAATAAAAGTGTATAAAAACATTTTTAACTTTATAAACAACAGAAACTAGTATAAAATTATAATCTTAAATTAGATTTATCAGATCAGGTGGCAGAGAGGGCATCACGCTGAGATAATACAGTGATAGCGTCTTCGAACCCCCCCCCCCTCTAACTGCCTCGACCCATTTCGTTTATAAGTACAAACATTTTTTCTTAATTTAGGAAAAGTCATATTCCTTAAAAATATATATATATATATATATATATATATATATATATATATATATATATATATATATATATATATATATATATATATATATATATATATATATATATATATATATATATATATATATATATATATATATATATATATATATATATATATATATATATATATATATATATATATATATATATATATATATATATATATATATATATATATATATATATATATATATATATATATATATATATATATGTTAAATCTAAGGTTTTCGCGAGTACAAAATATGTTATTATTAAGTATTTTGGGGATAACCCGCGTCAAATTATGATTCCCGAGAGAATCAGTCGTCTGCCGACGTTTCGTCTGAATTGGTAGTAGGCTTTCGACTCGAACGGACGTGCGTGCACTATCCCTCGAGACGAAAATTTATTAACAAGGCGCCTTTAGAAAATGTCTGATGTGATTCAGACGAAACGTCGGCAGACGACTGATTCTCTCGGGAATCATAATTTGACGCGGGTTATCCCCAAAATACTTAATAATAACATATATATATATATATATATATATATATATATATATATATATATATATATATATATATATATATATATATATATATATATATATATATATATATATATATATATATATATATATATATATATATATATATATATATATAATATATATATATATATATATATATATATATATATATATATATATATATATATATATATATATATATATATATATATATATATATATATATATATATATATATATATATATATATATATATATATATATATATATATATATATATATATATATATATATATATATATATATATATATATATATATATATATATATATATATATATATATATATATATATATATATATATATATATATATATATATATATATATATATATATATATATATATATATATATATATATATATATATATATATATATATATATATATAATGTTTAGTTATAAAGATTGCAAGATACGAAGAAATATTGAAAGAGAAGCGAGCACAAGAATACCAAAATTTGTAAGAAATTTCATTTTATTGATTCTAGATATCATGGAGCTATAATTATGGAGCTATACCTACGATCTATAAACGCTGTCTCAATCTTTACAATCAAAAGTTCACACACAACTAGTTTTCATCATTTTAAATTCGAAATATTAAAAAAACAAAATACCAACAATCAACAGTTGATACATTTAATCGATAGATTAATTATTGTATAAAAGACACGACACTGTTTCAAAATACAATATGACGATTCAGTAGAGAAAGTTATGTTATCTTCGTATAAGTTACGAAATAAACATTCCCCCTACTCGCTAAATTGAAATAGAGATGTCAACACATTTTCTAGCTATGAAAGGTCACTCACACTGGCTCTTATTAGATATTGAAACAAGAGAAAATTCATAATTAAAAATGTTCGACACTTACTAGTAACAATACATAGTTTTGTTCCATTCAGAGAGGAAGAAAGTGTAACATAACAAACGATTTCAAATAATAGGTTGAGAACATTGGCACAACGACAAAATGCCCATAAAAATAGAAGAAAGGTTGTCTTAGAAGACAAATAATTGAACATATTTAAAAATAGAATGATTAATTCAAACATATCGATGAAATTGATACACATTAAAATATGAATATTGAACATCGGAAAACGCGTTTCATTGATTTTAAAATAAAAAGAGTGGGTTGTGGCCAACGCTATACTCCTCACTACCAAGTTCAAATTTTTATGAAATGAGTTTGTTCAATATTTTTTTATTTAAATATTTCATTACGAAAACTCGATATTTCTTCAGTGCCATTTTATGAAAGTGATGTGCCTTTTTACCAATTTGAAAATAAAAAAATCATATTTTAAGTTTCTCGAGCTTGAGGTCACATTGAAATATTTGACGTTTAAAAAAATTGAGAAGTACTATTCAGATATCCTTCAAAATCTAATGGAGTCTAAGCGAGTAACTATATAAACATATTTGCAAAATTTGAAAATAATCGAATGAGTACTTTAGTCTATACTTAATAAATTAAAATAAAAACTCCGTACATAGCACACACACACACACACACACACACACACACACACACAAATACATTGTGATGAAACTTTCAGAATACAATCTCAGCATGATACTAGTTGATTCTGCAATATAAAATAGCCTTAAAAATTGCGAAAACATAACACCCCACTATACCCCTTTGGGTTAGTGAGGAGTAAAAAAGAACAGAAGGGTTGTGAAATATTTTTTGGTTGAATTTTTTGTGCATACTTATTAATAAATAATTATTCACATTGTAAGCAAAAAGAAGGGATAATGAAACATATATAAATAATTTGATAGTTGAAATTGTTAGTTTTTTTTTAAATAAGCACTTTTATTGCATTGTTAGTTTTACTTGAAGGAAAACATCTTTATTTTGGTATTAGGGTGACCTAGGGTAATAAAGCATAGAAGGAAAATGAAACTATTGTTTCAATTTTGTTTTTAAACACTTAAAAATAATTTTATTTGAACAAAAGTGACTTAATGTGAATGAAAGAATTGAGTGCGTAATAGTGGTATTTATAAAGAGGTCACGAGATAAAACAGTAATTTTCTAACCTTGTATATATATCTCAAAGATAATATTGAAGGAAAAATAACGTCAAGTGTTGAAACAGAAAACTAATAATACGTTCAACATTCTGATGATTTCATTAGATGACTCAAACGGCGATAGGAATAGGTTTTTTTTGTTAATAAAAAATGAGACATCCTTGCCTTGCAATTCGTAGCGGCACACAAAACGGGTTTGAACGTATAAATAAACCAAACATTAAAAATAAACCATTAAAAATACTGATTTTGGGTTCTTTTGTAAAATTTCAGAATGCTGATTGCAAATTTATGTGGTTTATCCAAGAAATTCGTGGAAACAAGACATAGTATTTTATGTTAAGTATTTAATTTAATTTGGAAACATAGCAGCTTTTGCACCCGTTATCCTTCTTCTTTGATAGAGGATGACGGCTATAGAATGGATCACTCGACGAATGGTCCACCTCAATGTATAGGTGAATGGTCTTGGGCAAATCGAAGGGGTTCTGTTATTGAAGATACTGTAGTGGACAAAGTCACTCCATTGGGTGAGTGAGCGACCTCTGGATTTTCTACAACGAATTCGATATAATATTTATATAATTCAAGAAAACCTTAACCCATTTATGATTTAAAAGAGTGATATTTAATTGTAATTCACTTCGATGATAATAGTTGGCACATTAATGGAAAAACGTCAATGTAGTAAGGATATTCTACGAATGAAATATTTTGACAATAGAAAAGAAACTGTGGAATAAATAAATGGATGGGGTGGATTCACATGATGTGCATGTATATAATAGTTTTTATTATATTTTGCTAACCAATGTAAAATGTTTTAAGTCGTATTGGATTAGAGTAGGTATTTGAACCAGTCAATTATTGTGTTCGGGATTTTTTGTT
Organism: Molanna angustata; assembly: GCA_963576475.1. Taxonomy (NCBI): domain Eukaryota; kingdom Metazoa; phylum Arthropoda; class Insecta; order Trichoptera; family Molannidae; genus Molanna; species Molanna angustata. The sequence goes on from OY754968.1 coordinate 42,158,009, forward strand.
TATTAATTCAATTATTTGTTTATTAATTTACTTTACATGATTCATGGAATAAGTCTGAGTTAAGACAAAGTAAATATGAATATATTTATCATAGTAAGGTACACAAACAAACCCATTTAAATTAAAAGAAAAAAATAGCCTATAAAATATAACTAGGTACACGTAGAGAAACTAAAAACTTATCTCTTGATGCACTTCTATATTCGACTACTTATATTTCCATCTTCCAGAGACATATCAATGGTCAACCCACCATGTTTACTATGTAGGTAGGTACATATCTTCCTGACTTATTTACCTTGAGTATTCCTTAGTCAGACGTTTATCGCTCATTCTTTCCATCTACCAAACCATCTTATGTGATTCTCCAAGGTGGGTCTGTGGCAGTGGGGTTAGTGCATTAACCGATTTCGTTCACGTGCACCACAAGCATTTGTTTATTTTAGGAAATATTTATTTATTTGTTACAAGGATATTATATTCTTTAAAATATGTGGCTAAACACTTTAAAGCTTATTGATCATCGTCTTATTTCAAATATTTATTTGATATTGGTAGGTACCTACTTTTTTATCAAACTTGAATATCCTCATTTCTTATTCTATCGTACATTTTTTTACCACACATTCTTATTAGTGACCTCATTCCAACCGCAAATGACAAAACCTCATCAACAAAAAAGTCTATAGGTAAGGATGATAAAAGAGGAACGAAAAGTAGATGTCGGCCAAGGAAAAGTTGTTCGATCACATAAATGGAATTTGAATGATAATAGAAAGAATAATAGAAGAGCGTGTAAGAGACGTAGCATGGACGCGAATGAAACGAGAAGTGTTTGTCAAGATAGGAGTCTGGCGTTTGTTTCTCTATACCTAGGTACCTCAAATGGAGAAACGGCGTGATGGTACCTATAGTTGTACTTAAGTAATAAAAATCCATTTTTGACGTCAATTAACAGTACTCTTTGAAAGATATCGATTGGTCAAAAGTAATGACGTGTATTTAAGTATCACACGGACGTAATATTTTGAATAGGTAAATACCTACCAACAGACCGGACAACAGCAAGCACGTGTTGTTACCTACCTATTATACCTACCATTGACGTACCTAATAGAAACACAATTACCTACGTAATTAAATATTACTCTTTCCTGGTATTGTATAAAATATATTCAATATATAGTTTGTGTTCAAAACAATTGAATTTTCTCAAGAATTTCCGACTTGGGTACCTACTTATTATGAATTATGTTTATCTAAGTACTTATCTCCAGAGAAAATCTCGAGTTAGTCGCTCGTCGGGTTGTCTTCGAGGCCCTGACCATCTGAAGTATCTATACTAGTTGCATGTAACACATGAGATCCAACTGTCGATAGCGATAGTATGTATAGTTGAAGAATATGTACCAAACTATAAACCCATAAATACAAATTATTTATTATTTTATGATATTTAGTTTTCTATACAACACATGTACCTAGGTAGTCAAGATAGGATAGTATGGAGGTCAGTCTTTTTTTCCTACCCGGAATATGAAAACAGCATGATGGTATATGTATATTGTATGTTTAGAGATGAAGTATCAAACTATTAAGTCTTCTTTGATATTGTGTATAGGTGACTACCATACAAAATGTATGAAGCGATGTCGTCACTAAATTCAATTTTTAAAAAAATTGTTAAAAAAAAATTGAGATCTTCTACTACAATGTTAATATTTTTTATAGAAAATTAAATTATCTAGTTGGTGTGTTTCGGCTTTTTTCGATAATTGTAAAAGTTTTGGAAATATAGGCAGTTAAACTCATAAATTTATCATAAAAAAAATATTTTTCTTAATAAAAAATGTTTGAGAAACCCTGGAATTTTTTTGAAAAAACTAATTTGAGATTTTGTATTTGTCTATGTTTGTACCAATTTTCAGCGTTCTAGCGTTTATGGTTTCTGAGATATATGGAAAAATAAAATAAAAATTCAAAAGTTGATAACCCCTGACTGAAACAAAAATTCAAAATTCCGAGTATAAAAGTTTTGTAGGCCTGTAACTGTTTATATATTCTGAAATTTTAGGCTCTGTAAATTGAGCGGATCAAAAGTTATAAGGGGGGGACGGACACACACACAGACACACAGACACACAGACACACACACACAGACACACGAAATGTTCTACTCCGAATTCTGAGTAAATCCGTGTATGGAACATATATGCTGCGAAGCCTCTAAGTTGGTGTTTTTTGACTTCAAAGTTGGAAAAGCCGTGAAAAAAGTAGACCTCTCCATACAATTCTCGCGTATTCTGGCTTGATACATTGTCGATATGTTAAGAGAACAAAGTTCTCCTGAACAAATCGACAGTTGGAATATACGTTTATCTAAGTACTTACAACGCATCCTCACTTGTCCTCACACTTTTGGACATTACCTCGTCTTAATGAGAAGCGTGGAGGGCAGAAGATTTAGGGGTCGTTCATCGACCCGATGGAGTGACCATCATTGTCATGGGGCCAAGGACGAAGATGCTATAATATACTTTAGTTTAGGTATTTTTCGTCTTTTTCAATTTTTCTTTGCTCTTTCGGTGTGTTTTAGAGGTAAGACCTCACTACTAAAACTGTCGGAGACAAAATAATGATAGGTACCTACCTACGTATCTATTATTTCTAAATCAATTTTCGATATAAATTGGTCGAAAGCTATTGCATGTCTTTGTAGAATCAGAAACAGTTTTGTGAGAATTTTATATTTGAGAATTTAAGTTTAGTTACCGCGTGTATGGGTCGCCCACATTTTGCACATCTTGGTTTCAATAAATAGCAGGAGCTAAAATAAAAACGGCCAATCTGAATCTCCACATCTATTTCTGTCCTATAATCGCGTATTTTTTGTCTGGGTCACGGGTAGGATAATCAACACCGTACCTACGTCAGTAGAAATATTCGGAAACAATAATATTATTTAGCGCAGTTTCACCGCTCAGTGCTCATTCATGCGTCACGTGATAATATGATGTACGTATCACAAGATGGAATTTTACGTAAACACACAAAATGGCGTCCCTACGTTTCAAGTCTACGCGAGATAATCGAATGATTTTTCGTTTTCTTGCTTGCAACTATTAAAAAGAATTTTTTGTAAAGATTGTACAACAATATCTCAGAGAATTCGATAAAAAAATGGATGCTGTGCAACGAGAATTTTATTTATTTGTAACTTGTTGTAAGTATATATAATTTGTACACTGGTGGGCTCATTGCCAAAAGGCAATTTATTTCAAACTACCAGATCAAAATAAAAAAAAACTCAAGAAAAATAATAAAACATCCCGCAACATGGAGGACAGATATAGTGGGACTGACTGTAAAATATTGTTATTTTATAATTAATTAAAAATAAAAAAAAACGATGAAAAGTGACATCTGTGGAAGCTGTCATAAATTGTAGTGTTAAGCTTGGTTCAGAACCATTTGGAGTGATTATATCCAAGGATTATATTGATATGTGTTGTTAAAGAAATAAAGAGTAGGTATTTAGACAGATGTCACCCAACTGGAAAATATAATTTAGCTGTTGTTTATATGCTAGGGCAGGGGTGGCGAACCTTTTTGGGTCCGCGTGCCAAAAATCCTCAAATATTATTTCTCGATTGTCTGACGTGCCTAAGCAGTAAAAAATAAACAAAATAGAAAAAATAAAAAATGAGTTTTTTTTCTGAATTTTATTAACAAGCTTTAAAATTACAATAGGTTTTTTTTAAATAAAATCGTAATCACTAAAAGTACACATTTATCAATGAGATTCTGTTGTACATTCGATGACAATTTCTCAATATCTGGTTCATATTTCGTCACTTTTAGTAATACACACGTCCAACTGGATTCTATTCCTTGTATTACATTTCATGAAATTCATTTCTGAAAATAATTACTCACAAGCATATGTAGATGAGAAAATTGATAATATTGCTCTCGCTAGTTTTTTTAAATCGCTAAAGACCTCTGGAATGGCGTTCCAAGTTCTCATTATTTCTTCTTCTGCATTTTTATTAATTATGTTCGTTAATCGATCACTTTCAATTATTTCCAAATCATTTCTCAAATCAACAAATTTTTGTTTCCATATCGAACTCGATTGGAATTCGATAAATTGCATTTCAATGTCTTCTAGATTTAACCATTCAAAAATCTCCAAATTGAAGTCATCTGCTGATAGTGTGTCTTGATACAAAATAATTTTTGAAGTCTTTTCACACGTCCTGAATTGTTTAAATCTTGAAGAAAACTCGTTAATTATTGATTGAATAACTACAGGAAATTCTTTTGTTAATTTGATTTGATCTGGCTTATCTTCTGCAAAGTTTTTTTCTGTACTTGGGAAATATTTGAAGGTGTTAGATACAACGTCACGATTGAAAATTTGTAATTTTGCTTGAAATGCTTTGATTAAATCAAACATAACAATAATTGTTTTGTTGACACCTTGTAATTTAATATTTAATTTATTTAAATGTAAGCAGAAATCAGTAAAAAATATTAATTTTGAAAGCCATTCGACCGACGTCTAGTAACTCGTTATATTTTTCAATGAGCTTCTCATTAATTAAAAAAAACTTAACTTGATCCAAACACTCGACAAATCTTTGAAGAACTTTTCCACGACATAACCATCGCACATTGCTGTACATAAGTAAACCTTTATATACTGAGTTTACCTCATTTAATAATTCTAAAAATTTTCTTTTGTTTAATCCGCGTGCAGATATTAAATTGACCAATTTTGTTACAAGAATCATAACATCTTCCAGTGACTGAAATCCGTGCTTTGAGCATAAAACTTGCTGGTGTATAATACAATGAAAGCCCAGAACGGAATTGTCCAATACGTTCAGTAAATAAACTGATAAAACCATTTTCCTCTCCAGTCATACGGCGAGCACCATCTGTCGTTACTGATACAACTTTGGAAAGATCTATATCTCTTTCAGTGAGTGCTTTTACAACTGCATTGCAAATATCGATTATTTTTGTTGTTGTTGCTGATGATACTAAACTGATCAATTCTTTAATTAATAATTCACGGATTATTTAATAAAAATTTAATATTTTTAACTAAAAAATTAAAAAAAAAAGCTTAGAAATTCTTCACGTGCCATCCAAATTATCAATCGTGCCACCTCGGGCTCGCGTGCCCTAGGTTCGCCACCCCTGTGCTAGGGTGAATAATTAAAATGAATAAATAATATTGAATGGGGAACAATAAAAAGTTGTAATTAAGAAATTAAGAACAATAGAAAGGCATTCTAGATTGAAACATCCTCTAGTAAACAACTTTAATTCTAACTTGTATACAGTACCTACCATTAGGTCTTGAAACTTGTAAATAAAGTTTGAGTACCTATTGTTTTTAAAACAAGTTTATTGAAAAATCAAATCTTCCACCATTCAAGAAAATTACTCTATGGAAAGAGAGAATTTCACCTCTACTGTTCGCTTTGGAATTTGAATTCTACGCCAAATCACCACACATCAATAAAAAAAAATTACATTTTTTTCTGTGATATTCCAACTGCGTTTTAGTGCTCTTTATTCATTTACGTTACATTTAAATTATTATCCTTATTTTACATTGACTGTTATGATGTCTAGTGATTTAATTAATTTACAATTTTACTTATTTTAAATTTGTGATTTAAAAATTTGCAATAAACATTTTATAAAACAATGACATTTAAAGGTGAGCTCATCCTTCACGTGTTACAGAGGGAGGGTATCAGTACAATTAATAGATAGTTTAGTTTTACAAGTCATACCAAAGGTCCCGATGCCGCAAGCACGCGCCTTTAGCGCTTATTTTCGGTTTTTCAGCTTTTTTTAAAAAAATATATTTTAAGTTTGTCTCTATTCAGATTATTCACGTATGGAAATATTATGTGTTATAACATCAAAATAAAACATCTCAATTTTTTATCAAAATATATTTACAATGCATGTCAAAAATCCAACAAATTCTTTTGCTTTTTTTTTATAAAAAAAATGAATATGTCCTTGTTAAACAAGTACATATACATTTTCCTACATTCTCCAAAATAAGCATAAGTGCTTGTAAATGATCTTTCTCTATTAACATATAAATGATAAAAATAATTATTGCTGGATAATTTGATAACATCTGTGAGTTTTTTTAATACTAGTTAGTTTATGTGTCCAAACCTTGCCACTTTGATATGCGATATGCGGCAATCATCATCGCTCTACCATTCGCCACAATTAGGTCCCCAGGGGTGCATCCTCCCCCCATCAGTGAGCATATCAGAAGGTGACTCTCATCCTGGGTTATAACACAGTTACATAGGATGTCATCTTTAGATAGGTACCCCCATTTTAAGAGGTTCACTCTACATCGTGTGACACCGACCCTTAATCTATTGAGGGTGGTTCATATACAATAGGCTAGAATTTCTCCTATTGGGATATCCTCACGTGGGTGCATCCATAGCCCCGTTCCAAGGTCCTGCTTCCATAGTTCCTCTCTCCGTTATTGTGAGGATTTAATCGGGGAGGTGGTTTTAATTAAGGTGTTTCTGCACTTCAGATATGAAGCTGTTGGTTGATGGTGATATAGAAGGTGCCTACGATGATGAGTTTTTATACTAATTGTGATTGTAGTTTCAGATTAAATAAATCACATTTGGTTTGATCAGTCAATACGTGAAACACATATTTATAACACTACATAGTACAAATAAGATTGTAATAAATTTTATTGTTTTAGGAATATTTAACATATTTTCTATAACATTCGGTAAAAAATTTCTAAATAAGTCTATAAAATACTATATATTCAAACATTACTAAAGTGTATATTACATATAATGACTATATAGTTAAAAAAATCATTTTCAAGGCAGTTAAGGCCCCCATTCACGATCGTGCCATCCTTCCAAATGGATTGCCATCACTCCAAAATGCGCTCGTGAATGTCAAAACCCGCGCAGCCCAATTGGCCTGACACACCAAAATGGAATTCCAAACGATCGAAACTCCATAGTACCGCGACAAACCGCCCGGTGCGTCCTGCCGGTGCGGCATGCTCGTGAGTGTGAAAACCAGCGGTACATTGCGCCATCTCATCGCGCCAAGCTATTTATTTGACACTCTCGTGAATGCGAAAATACAACATTTTCTCTTTGTTTTTTCTTTTTATATAAAAACAAACCGCTAGATAGCAGTTGTATAAAACTCATCATCAGAATTATAACTCATTTTTACTTGAAAATTAAAAAAAAAATAGAACTTATTAATGCGATAGCGCCGACCACTTGCATATACTAATTTTGATGGCTCGATGGCGCACCCGTGAGTGTGATGAAAATTTTACAATGATCCAAACGGAGCCGGTCCAATATGGAGTGACGCCGAATGGCACGATCGTGAATGGGCTGCTTTACAATGTTTATCATGTAGATATTAATAAATTGCTTGAGATACAACTCAACTATTCACCAATGACTCACGGAAAATAAAATCTAAAATCTAATTTAGAAAATAGTTTTGCGTATTAATTATTATTTTAATAATTCAATCAAATAAAATTTGCGAAATCATGAGAAACAATCAATTAAGTAAAACTCACACATTTTAAAGTAATATGATAACACATTTTAAAGTAATATGATAACACAATTTATCCTAATTACACACTAATTATAAATGAAATATCAAACTATAAATAAAATAAATACATCGGGTACTGGCAAGTATTAGCTCGATAGATTACAGATGGTGTTTAATGCAGCATTTTTGATGCAGAAGCACCTCTTGTAATTGAATCCCGTGCTAAATGATTACAATATTTGTTTGATGGTTTTCAATGTTTTGAACTATGTCAGTGAAAAGAATTACTGGAGTAAATAAGTATGTCTATACTTCAGTGTGGAGGGGCTTGGAAAATATTTATATTGATATTAATAGAAACAAAATACATATAATATATTTACAAGTGAAATCTATGGTTCACAGTGTGATGGAGGTTAAATAGTTTAAAATATATATCTCAGTTGATAAATCAAAAATCCTCATTTCCCAAGTTTTCTTTTAGAAAAAAGTTGTTTACTCATAATTTATTTTAATGAAGAATATCATATGAATAACTCAAAGGACAACACATATGTAAGTTCTCTATTGCTATAGATACTGAATTGCAATAAATATTATCTATATATTATTAATACATAAAGCGAAAACTTCGGAACCCTTTTTAAGCAAACTGCGCTTTCGGAGGAGTGTGTGATTTTACATAGTTAAAGTTTCTATGGAGAAGGAGTGCAGAAAGCTAATATTTTTGCATAATGTGTTGCAATTAATAAATATATATTTTTTATTAGTCCATAGATTGTTTACATTCATCCATAATGCCAACGTCAAATGCAGTTGTCTTAAATTCAAATACAGAAAATGTTAAAGGAAAATACATTATCTACTGTGAAACAATATAAATGGTGCTTAAATAATTACACTTTACAATATGTGAAAAGAAAATTTTGTACACTTGATGAGTACATGATGTTTTTTATCATAGTCTGGTCCGACCGGCGAAATCAAAACCCTAGTGTTACCCAAATCATGGATATAATTATCACATGGAGTTCTATGACATCTAAAGTTATTGTAGAACTCCATATAATAATTAAATCCATGATATGGGTAGTCACTAGGGTTTTGATTTCGCCGGTAGGACCAGACTTGCCCCCCAGGTCCCATGACCTTTCTAACTTAAGAATATTTATTGTTTCGACGGTTACCTTGTGGTATTCCATAATTCAATTTTATTATAATATTAAATTGCTATAACCACTTGAATTGAGTTTAACGCTCTAATGTAATGTATGATGATGAGGGAACTATTAAGAATATTCATTGTTTCGACGGTTACCTTGTGGTATTCCATAATTCAATTTTATTATAATATTAAATTGCTATAACCACTTGAATTGAGTTTAACGCTCTAATGTAATGTATGATGATGAGGGAACTATTAAGAATATTCATTGTTTCGACGGTTACCTTGTGGTATTCCATAATTCAATTTTATTATAATATTAAATTGCTATAACCACTTGAATTGAGTTTAACGCTCTAATGTAATGTATGATGATGAGGGAACTATTAAGAATATTCATTGTTTCGACGGTTACCTTGTGGTATTCCATAATTCAATTTTATTATAATATTAAATTGCTATAACCACTTGAATTGAGTTTAACGCTCTAATGTAATGTATGATGATGAGGGAACTATTAAGAATATTCATTGTTTCGACGGTTACCTTGTGGTATTCCATAATTCAATTTTATTATAATATTAAATTGCTATAACCACTTGAATTGAGTTTAACGCTCTAATGTAATGTATGATGATGAGGGAACTATTAAGAATATTCATTGTTTCGACGGTTACCTTGTGGTATTCCATAATTCAATTTTATTATAATATTAAATTGCTATAACCACTTGAATTGAGTATAATTCGACTAGTTTCGGGAGAAACTGACCTCCCATCGATGGGAGCGTTAAACTCAATTCAAATGGTTATAGCAATTTAATATTATAATAAAATTTCTAACTTAAATTTACGGTCGAGTTTTGACTTCTGTGTGATCACTAGTTATCATAGTTCTACTGACTATTCTAGATCTGATTACAATAAATGCATAGAAATAGAGTATGTGGTAAAAATATCATTTGTTTAGATAATTCAGATGAGATTATAGATGCCTCAAGTCAAAAGGCTATGTATGTACCTACCACTTTAATTTACTTCATTGTCTAAAGTTCATCGTGAGATGACGAATGGACCGGTTTGACTGCTGGGAAAGCCCAGAATGACGACGGCAACCCCCTAGCGTCTCGTTCCCTCTTGGCAAACGCCGAATAAGAAGATACACAGTTTCCGATAAAGTGGTTGGCCAAACCCAGTATGGCCAAGTCCAGGTGCGGTTGAGAGTCGGGCAGACGATGGACTGCGATGGGAGCACGCTTCAATGCCTCACTCAGATCATCTATCATGTGGTTGCTGTCGGATGCCACAAACAAATATTTGACATCCTTCATGTTCTTGATAAGGCGTTTCAGTTGCCTGTTTAAAATATAAAATACATTATATAAATTTGGCCAAAGATTCATCAACATTATTATGTATACATATTTTTAAAGTTGTTATCTAATTATGATTTATTTTCAGTACTATTTAAATTATGAATAAACAATGTCTGACAGTAAAACAGCCTTTATACAATTAATGTACAAAGGCTGTTTTATTGCCAGACTTCTCTTGTAACAACCCAAGTAACACCTTCGTGTTACTTGAGCCTTCGCTCAAGTAAATATGGTACAATAGTACATGTTCCTTTTTAGACTAACAGCAGGAAAAATAAAAAAAATAATATACAGACTGATCATAGCAAAGAGCAAAAGAAGGAGGAACTCGGACACAGAAAGAAAATTGCACAAGAATTATTTTTTGAAAAATATAATTAATTTAGGTTTTCTCAAATATTGAAGTAAAAAATTAAATATGCATGTTCTTGGTTATGCACCCAACTAAAACCACATTTAGTTGATAAATAAATTTCTTAAGTTTTATCAGAAATATTTAAGTTAAAAATTAAATCTGAATGTCTTTGGTTATGCACACAACTAAAACCACATTTAGGTGATAAATTATTGTATTATGGATGCAAAATAGTCTCATGAGAAATGAAAATGAATCGCTTTAAAGTTTAGCTTTATTATTATAGTTATGTTCTATTTTAGTCCCATTCAAAATTACTATTTCAACATGAGTTTATGTTAATTAGTTTCTTATAGAATATGATGAGATCGCGATACCACTTCCACGCCGATGATGCTATAGAACTCATTGGTCCTTTTCACCCCCGGACGTGGCCGCAACGTCGGACAACACAAATATTCACTATCCATCGGGTTCAACCACTGCCCCCGAGAATCCAACCTCAAATGGCGGGGCAACCGCTCAACCGCCGGGGCAAGCCCCTAGCACAACCGATCGAACGGAAGGGCTTGCCCCCGCACCCCTCGGTCCTCGTGTGGCTTGGCGGGCTAACACCGGGGGCATCCGACACAATCATCACCTGTCAGATTTGACGTCACAATTGTCGACACAGGATGTCTGACCCGACGTCTGCGCCGGCGGTGTGCCTCCAGTTGACAAGTAACTGCCGAGCGAGACTAGAGGCGTTCGTCCTGCTCTTCTCTAAGTACAGAATTGACGAGGGCACAACAGCGTCGGCCGCCCACCCCCGCCTTTATTGCCTAGGCCCTTAGAGCCGCAACCTAGGCCCTCATAGAATAGTTACATAAAACAATTACCTTATGATAATTTGTTTGGTTGGTAAGCACATATCATAAGTTAGAGGTCCGTTTTCCTGACGATAGCCAATACACTGGGGAGCTGAAAACAGGGACGGACTTTGAGATATATGCTGGCATGCCCTCACCCAATCTGGACCATTTCTCAAGTGGATTCCGATAAAGCCACCCCCTTTAAAGTTTGACTTTATGTATTGTTTAGCTTGATGATTTATATTACTGTTCCACTTGAGATACTTGTGTAAAATTCTGTTTTCATTTTGGACGGGAAAACTAGCAGGGGCCCCTGAAAAAGAACACATTTTATAACATTAAATTGTTTAAAAAAAAAAAACGCAATATTGAGAAGCAAATGCATGCTGAGAGCCAGATCAAGGATATACAAGACCTGTGTAAGACTAATATTGATCCTCACAGTAGAGAGTTGTAAAGGAATAGGCCGACACTGCACAAACCAAAAGAATGTAATGTATTTATTTTTCCAATCTGTGTATTGAACCTACCAAATTCACTACACAAATTCATCTCTTCTGTTAAGGGACCAATTAATATAATGGGTGGTAGTTGAAGGTGGTTTCAGTCTCCATAAGCAGAGTTTATGAGTCAATAAAAGTCACAGATAAAACAAAATCATAGAAATACTTTGTATACTAAATACTTTATTATAATATTTAACCATTTCAGTGCTAATCTCGAGACGTTATCGTGATGAATCATGCGCTACACCAGTGCGGATCACGATAGGTAATCGTGATGGACAATGCTCCACTTTAACTCGCTGTAGAAATCTTATTTATCGACATATCCAAAAAATAATAATTACATCGTGTAACTGAATCATTTATCTAAGTAAATACGTTTTTAAAAAAATTAAAAAAAAATTCGGTAGTTGGCAGTAGAGTGTTTACATTTTATCTATTTCATCTCGAGACGTAATCGAGACCCGCACTGAGATACCGCTTTGTATGGATATTAATGTTGCTTATAACCCATATCCGAGTTCGTAGAGATTGTGCGCCGGTTTAGAAAAATAATTATGTTCGGTTTTTATTTAGTTTATAAAGCAAAGTATTTTGTTGTAAATTTATATGTTTTTATTTGTGTCTTAAACGTTGATTCATATTTCAAAATAACTCTTTTTTTAAAGTCTTTTGTTAAACTCTTGAGTTTTTTAGAGTAACTTCGATTTTTTGTGTTACCGACTTTGAAAATTTTACTAGGTGATAGACAAAATACATTTAACATTTTTTGCTATTATGAATGAATTTTGCTTTTATAAATGTTGAAAAAGTAAGTACTCAGAGCCTGTTGAGTTATTTCAGTATTATTTATAACAACCAATGATTTTATGACTATTTTCTACTATATAAGTTGATAAAGTCGCGGTGCAGCGGCGCATAGGTCATAGCGCTTACAGATAAACTTCATACAAACGTATAAGGCACTAAGCAATTGTTGAAAACTGTGTTTGTTTTCGAAGAAATACTTAAAAATTCATAAATTTTAAGCTGATTTTTATTCACTATATACATTCCTATATCTTTTTTTACCTATGTGATATTTTTTTGCTAATAAGTCATGGTTTTGTGAGCTGGAATGTTGAAAAAATCAGTTAAATAGTATGCAGAAAAACAAAATAAGCAAAAAAATGTACTCAACATTTAAAACTGCTAAAAACGAATATTCTCGTCGAAGATTTCAAGTATCTCAGGTGAGTAGTTATTGAGATATGACGATTTTAATTTTGTCCGAAAATTGCGCCGTACTGAGGTGTTACATTGTTTCGCATACGCTTAGCACGGAAAAGGTTAAGTTTCATTTTTAATTTACCTGTAAAAGCCATAACAGGCCATTTATCGGCTGGATATTTTTCCTTCCACAGGAGTCCCATGTCTCCGCGGTGTACATCATAGTGTAGAGGGGCATAAAATTCAGATTTGACAAAATCGATTTTAAACGTGTCCCAAAACGGCCCGAATGGGTTCCCTTCTTTTGCGTTGCAGCTTTTCTCGCCGGTGGTGCCTCGGGAGATGTAACAGAAGGACGTCCTTTGATCCTTGGGCCACACTGTCTCAGCCAAACTATTCATGAATTCAGTCATCGTGATGACACGGTGGTACTCTGAAAGTGGCTCCACATCGAAATAGGTCTCAAATGGAACTTGAATAGACCTACTTTCACCAAGGCGATATTCCACCCAATGTGGAAGAACCAACGTTCGATTTAGTCCGTGAGCAAATGCCAAAGAACCAAGGAAATGATCTGCTTGGTTTCCAAATCGTCCTGAAATTAAAAGAAAACCATATAATTGTAGCGCCTGCATGTGTCGTGGCGCTAGCAGCGGCGAGTCTACAAAACTCAGCCACGCCATCCCTATATAAGCCCATACAAAAACGGATTTCATAGTTCGATTCAACCAGGACCATCTTCAACCGCGGACGCGCTGCTCTTGCGAACTTCTAGTTCATATCTCGCGAAGTTTATTGATATTGTGTATTTTAATTATCAGTATTAAATAGAATATTAATTTGAATTTATATTAGAGTCATTTATGGTCAATAAACGTATGTAAGTAATCCACATTATCTTTTTCATCTCTGTCAGAATATTACCTGTGTTGTATTTCTGATATTGCTGATTTTTATGTATTAATTTGTACGTAGTACTGTGCTAGGTATATCGGTGCGCCGCGATTAAATCTCTAATTGGTTCAGGCCTAATTAGCGAATAATCGCCCGCGTAAGTACCTACTTACACAGTATTACAAATAACTACATTGGGGATATGCTCACTGGTGAAATACCTAATGCCTAAATAGACCGGCGCAGCCTAAACCTCCAATACCTATAGGGTGACTGCCGACAGGTTCACACAACCTAAACTGGTAACCCACGATGGTCCTAGTTAAATAATAGGTAATTATTCGGAATAGTATGTAATTGCCAATTTTGTTGATATTTTTTCTATATGGAGATAAAAATATACAGATTACGGGAAAAATATTCATTTTCCTGGGAAACGCCCAGGAAAAATTAAAAAAATTAAATAAACTTACGGAAAAATGTATCGAGAATACCATACAATTTGGTGGTTTTGGGACATCTATCGGCGAATAGAAACGAATACAATAGTTTTGCCATACTTTATTGACATCTATCGGCGAATAGAAACGAATACAATAGTTTTGCCATACTTTGTTTACAAAAACTATTTCTCATTTAAACACCGAATTTATATGAATAACTTCAATTAAAACACAAAGTTTGAATGTATGGAGTTATTGTAATATCATAAAAATAATAATATTACGTGCGAATATCATTTCAACTATTTTAATTTGGTTAGGTTGAGTTACAATCAATTTCCACTCAATGTATAATGCAACTCGCTCACGCGAGTCGCAATAATAACTAAATACAAACCTAACCAACCTATTATAAGCAAACTTTTGGTAAAAATTGGTTAGGTTAGGTTTGTATGTAGTTATCATTGCGACTCGCGTGAGCGAGTTGCATTACATACTGTCACTCAATGTATAATGCAACTCGCTCACGCGAGTCGCAATAATAACTAAATGCAAACCTAACCAACCTATTATAAGCAAACTTTTGGTAAAAATTGGTTAGGTTAGGTTTGTATGTAGTTATTATTGCGACTCGCGTGAGCGAGTTGCATTACATACTGTCACTCAATGTATAATGCATTTTGCTCACGCTGACCTAAAATAATTTCGATATACTTAATCTCACCGGAATTCTCGTTTTCAATTAGTGTCAAAAAATTCAAATTTAAGTAGTATTTAAATATTTTATAACATTGTATTTTTTTAAACATTACTAATTTTCGATATTTCATAGAATTTTCATTCAGATTTTCGCCGCGTGTTTCTACACTAAAAATTAGTTTGAATATTCGTCCATAGATGTCAAAAAAGCAACTATTTGCTTACAGTTTTTCATACATTTTTCGTAATTTAATATTATTTTTTTTCAATTTTTCTAGATGTTTCCCGGGAAAATAAATATTTTTCCCGTAATCTGTATATTTTTATTTACCTATAGACAAAAAATTAACAAAATTGGCGTTTACATACTATTCCGAATAATTACCGAAGCCTTTCAAAAGTACCAGGGAATGGCTTAATCTAAACTGGAAACAAATTTAACAATATACTTTTTTAACATGATTAGACAGGGGAATACACAGCTATTAGGAATTGGGTTCATTCCATCCATCCAATTGGGTGGCGTTGGGGAGGGCTTGCAATCTGATAAAGAATATATTTATTTGGATCTCAAAAAGACCCAGATTGTAAGAAGGTGGAAACACAGAATTCGGAAGATCGTTCCAGTCTGCCTGCTGTATTAATAAAGGAATTTAAGAAGCACAAAAGTAAAGATTGAGGGAGTAAAATTTGGTAGATATGTACAATGAACGCTCATGCGAGTCCCAATATAATGATACCTTATAATAAAACATGTAAATTTCTCTCAATTTTAAGTTTTTCTAAATTATTGATCAAACTAGATAGTTAAGTAAAATATTTTCTGAGTACCCATATTCCTAATTTTAACGGTTGATCAACAAACATATATACTGTATATTGTTTGAAAGGATTGATAATCAATAATCATTTTCAAACATTAATGTTCATTGGTATAGCCGGTTGATAGGTTATCATAGAAAACATCTAATAGAAAATTAATGAATTACATACCCATACATGGACAGTAAACGACATATCCATTAGGATCTATATCGGTGCAATTTAAAACGGAAATTAGAGAAAAAAATATAATGTAATAATTAAAAAGCACCGGCATTTTCGTAAATTTCACATTTAAAGTTATCAACACAAAAAACTGTCACAATCACAAACGACACAAACCTTAGCAAAGTTGTATACATCCAAAAATCTGTCGTCACATTTTTTTCGATACTACAATTTTTTTATTATGGAAACACTGTTTTAATTTTGACGTTTTGGATTTTTCGTGTGTGATAATATATTCGGATTTGAAAGTAAAATCAAATTTTATTCGGAACATACCTCTGAATTATATTTGTTTGAATAAAATGGCATCACTTAGAAGCATTGCAGTTTTAAACAAAGTGAAATGCTTTCGTCCAGTTGTTATAGCTAGAAATATTTCAGGGAAATCTGAAGATATTGAAATTCACACTGGACAAGTAAGTATTTTGTCATATATTTAGATTATTTAGACATTTGTGCTTGAACACGCAATAATACAAAGTATAACTACTATTTAATTGAAAAATATATTGCAATTATTGAAACATGAGTGTAGGTTGTTTTCTTACATAATGCTTCTGTTTACATTTTTTTTAATCAATAGTTAATAATTTTAGAATACATTGGTATCATAAAAATAGTTGATACGTATAGCTGTCGCCAAATGTTGGCTTCTTCTAAATTTTTCCACTCATCTCTTTTTTGCACCCATCTACTTCCAGCGACGGGGACAATATCATCGGTCTACCTTATCTGAGGTCGGCCTATTACCCTTTTTATACCCCATGGTCTCCATTTCAGAACTCTTGCCCATCAGTCCATTTCCTGTCTGGCAACATGACTTGCCCATTGCCATTTGAGTTTGGCAACTTGATCTATGACATCAACAAATTTTGTCTGTGTCTGATTTCCTCATTTCCAATTCTGTGCATTTTAGCTTGTGTATAGTCAGTGCAGTTAGCGTGATAGTTTCCAGACCATACGTAAGCACAGACAGGATACATGTTTCAAAAATTTTTCTTTAACTTTTGAGAATATCTTTGTTTTGAAATGCTTAAGTTTCCTGAAGGCTGCCCAACCTAGTCTATCCTTCTGAGTATTTCTGCTGTTAAACGTTATGGCACCTTAACCCTTTGAACGCGTTAAGCTTATAATAAAATTTGATCTGAAAAATTGAATTTTCAATAAAAAAAAAAGTATTCTATAAAATTCCTTTTATTTTTTTTATCAATATCTTGATTTAATACACCAAAAAATAGTTGTCACGTTATATTTTGGGGTAGGGGGGCTCAAAAACTTAAATAATTTTTTTTTCATCCAAAGGTAACGTTTTTTACAACCAATAGACTATAGTCGATTTACGCGTCGAAAGGGGAAAAAAATTTGGGGGACTTTAGTCGATTTATTCAAAGGGTTAATTCATATATATATATATATATATATATATATATATATATATATATATATATATATATATATATATATATATATATATATATATATATATATATATATATATATATATATATATATATATATATATATGATGGGAAAGTTTTTCTGCATTAAACACATGCTAGGTATGTGTGGAAGCAGAATGCAGCACTTCTGTCTACTTCTTCTGTACTTCTGTCTGCTGCATTCTGCTTCCACATATATATATATATATATATATATATATATATATATATATATATATATATATATATATATATATATATATATATATATATATATATATATATATATATATATATATATATATATATATATATATATATATATATATATATATATATATATATATATGTTTAAATATAAATTTTCGCGGATTGTAGAGATATATGTATAGCTACTTTTCCGGGCTATCCGCTCGTTTTCGTCCTGAAAAGGACGGTTTTGCCGACGTTTCAACCGAATATCATCGGTCATTATCGAGGCTGGTCGGTTCGCAAACGTAGACACGGTGCGACTGAGGTCAGTCGCACCGTGTCTACGTTTGCGAACCGACCAGCCTCGATAATGACCGATGATATTCGGTTGAAACGTCGGCAAAACCGTCCTTTTCAGGACGAAAACGAGCGGATAGCCCGGAAAAGTAGCTATACATATATATATATATATATATATATATATATATATATATATATATATATATATATATATATATATATATATATATATATATATATATATATATATATATATATATATATATATATATATATATATATATATATATATATATATATATATATATATATATATATATATATATATATATATATATATATATATATATGCATTATGTGTTCTTTTTCGGGAACTTCGTGTGTTTTACAAAAAGTTATATTTTTGTGCAATATTTCGATTGTACTTGGACAATCATTGACGAGCACGTCTCTCTGGTGATCGAGAGGTAACTGTAGATCTATTCCTAAAGCTTCGCCGCAAGGGTGGTGGTGGCAGCGGGCGCGGGGGCGGTGTCCTACTCGGTTCTTCGTTTCTTATTTGTGGCGGTGGCAGCGATGGTTGGGGGGGGAGGGGTGCCGTACTGATGGTGTCTGTTAGGTTTATTTCTTTTGTTGTGTTCTGGTGGTTGGTTTTGTCCATATATATATATATATATATATATATATATATATATATATATATATATATATATATATATATATATATATATATATATATATATATATATATATATATATATATATATATATATATATATATATATATATATATATATATATATATATATATATATATATATATATATATATATATATATATATATATATATATAAATATATATATATATAAGATGGGAAAGTTTTTCTGCATTAAACACATGCTAGGTATGTGTGGAAGCAGAATGCAGCACTTCTGTCTACTTCTTCTGTACTTCTGTCTGCTGCATTCTGCTTCCACACCTCTCGATCACCAGAGAGACGTGCTTGTCAATGATTGTCCAAGTACAATCGAAATATTGCACAAAAATATAACTTTTTGTAAAACACGCGAAGTTCCCGAAAAAGAACACATAATGCATATATATATATATATATATATATATATATATATATATATATATATATATATATATATATATATATATATATATATATATATATATATATATATATATATATATATATATATATATGTTATAATATTTTTATCTCGGTTTTCCCGTGTCAGTAGGTCTTGACTAAGACCATTTGTCTTCCGACGTTTCGCCTGAATATCACCAGGCATTTTCAAGGACTTAACGAAGAGCACGCGCGCGACACACGTCTACTCACACTGAAAGCTCACCGTCAAGTGACTCGTAGCGTACAAGATGGCCGCTTATGTCAAATATTGTTAGCGCGACGTGATTGGCTCCTTGTGACACGCCCACCTGCTGTCGTGTTTGTTGGTAATAATATTTTATCATTATTTTTGTGTTGTGATTTATTGTTAATTTTAGTTGTGACATTAATATTATTATTGTTGTGTTTTGGGGTTATTTTCGCTATGGTATTATTAATATTATTATTGTATTGTTTGTCATATAAAATGTTCTTCCAGGTACTAGGCAAACGAACTCCGTCGTCCCGATTGTTCATTATATCCCTTCTCTTATATATTTCTATAGCTTCCCTGTAAATTCTGAGAGGTTCACTGTTTAAACTTGCTATTATTTTTGAATGGTCAAAATCTATTGTATGTCCTTCTGTGAGCGAGTGTTGTACAAGTGAGGATGTAAGTTTTTTGTTTCTCATGTCGACTCTGTGCTCCGCTATTCGTGCTTCAACTTTTCGATTGGTTCTTCCTACATAAGTCTTATTGCACGATCCGCACGGTATTTCATATACTCCATGAGCTTCAAGTGGAATGATGTCTTTCGGGTTTCTTAGAAAGGTTGATATTTTATTTGTTGTGCTGAAAACGGTACGTATGTTATTTTTGTTTAATAGACGGCTGATTTTATCGGTGACGCCTTTGATATATGGTAGTCGGGCTGTTGATAATGGTGTTTCATTGGATTTTTCTTTCACTGTTTTTGGACTCTTTAATGCTTTGTTTATTATATAGTCTGAGAAACCATTACAACGTAGAGCATTTTTCGTGTATTCTAATTCTTGTTTTTTATGCTCGTGGTCTGCAATTCTTTTTGATCTTGTTATTAGTGTTTTTGCGACTGAGCATATTTGTGCGGGGTGATGATTGGACGTTGCGTGTAGGTATCTATTGGTGTGTGTGGGCTTTCTATATACTGTGTGCCCCAGTTTACCGTTTGCTTTTTTTAACACTAAAACGTCTAAGAAAGGTATTTGTCTGTTATTTTCCTTCTCCATTGTAAACTTTATATCTTTATGAATGCTGTTAATAGTGTTCAAAAAATTATTTAATTCTTCTTCTCCGTGAGACCATACTACGAATGTGTCATCCACATATCTTAGCCATTTCTTTGGTTTGAGTATTACTTTCTTTAAGACTTCTTCTTCAAACCTCGTCATAAATAAGTTGGCGACTGCTGGTGACAATGACAAACCCATAGGTGCTCCTTTTATTTGTTTGTATGTCTTATTGTTGTAATAAAAAAATGTGTTATTTAAACAGTGATAAAATAAATTTAAAATATCGTCTGTGGTATTGAGTGTTTCTTTGATTATGTCTAGTGTTTCGTTAATTGGAATATTTGTAAATAAAGAAACAACGTCAAAACTCACAAGAATATCTGTACTTTCCAGTTCTAAGTCAGTGATGAGTGATATGAAATGTTCTGAGTTTTTGACATAGGAGTCTGCGGATTCTACATAGGGCTGCAACATATTCGCGAGGAATTTAGAAAGCATTTGTAACGGCGAACCAATGGAACTAACAATTGGTCTGAGAGGAATATCTTTCTTATGAACATGAGAAACAAAAAACTCGACATGAGAAACAAAAAACTTACATCCTCACTTGTACAACACTCGCTCACAGAAGGACATACAATAGATTTTGACCATTCAAAAATAATAGCAAGTTTAAACAGTGAACCTCTCAGAATTTACAGGGAAGCTATAGAAATATATAAGAGAAGGGATATAATGAACAATCGGGACGACGGAGTTCGTTTGCCTAGTACCTGGAAGAACATTTTATATGACAAACAATACAATAATAATATTAATAATACCATAGCGAAAATAACCCCAAAACACAACAATAATAATATTAATGTCACAACTAAAATTAACAATAAATCACAACACAAAAATAATGATAAAATATTATTACCAACAAACACGACAGCAGGTGGGCGTGTCACAAGGAGCCAATCACGTCGCGCTAACAATATTTGACATAAGCGGCCATCTTGTACGCTACGAGTCACTTGACGGTGAGCTTTCAGTGTGAGTAGACGTGTGTCGCGCGCGTGCTTTTCGTTAAGTCCTTGAAAATGCCTGGTGATATTCAGGCGAAACGTCGGAAGACAAATGGTCTTAGTCAAGACCTACTGACACGGGAAAACCGAGATAAAAATATTATAACATATTTCACCCGTGAAAACATCAAATATAACATATATATATATATATATATATATATATATATATATATGTTATATTTGTGTTATATTTGATGTTTTCACGGGTGAAATATGTTATAATATTTTTATCTCGGTTTTCCCGTGTCAGTAGGTCTTGACTAAGACCATTTGTCTTCCGACGTTTCGCCTGAATATCACCAGGCATTTTCAAGGACTTAACGAAAAGCACGCGCGCGACACACGTCTACTCACACTGAAAGCTCACCGTCAAGTGACTCGTAGCGTACAAGATGGCCGCTTATGTCAAATATTGTTAGCGCGACGTGATTGGCTCCTTGTGACACGCCCACCTGCTGTCGTGTTCGTTGGTAATAATATTTTATCATTATTTTTGTGTTGTGATTTATTGTTAATTTTAGTTGTGACATTAATATTATTATTGTTGTGTTTTGGGGTTATTTTCGCTATGGTATTATTAATATTATTATTGTATTGTTTGTCATATAAAATGTTCTTCCAGGTACTAGGCAAACGAACTCCGTCGTCCCGATTGTTCATTATATATATATATATATATATATATATATATATATATATATATATACCAAGACACAATGTGTGATTTCAGAAATGGAGTTCAGACGATTACAGAATGGTGAGATTTTCCAATTCCCCAAAGCACGTCAACAAACAGTGGGCCATTGATCTCATCAACGAGATTCCTCCAACAGAGACGGATAAGAGAGTTGTCTGGTGCGATGGAGGCAGTGGTCCTGAAGGTCATCCCAGGGTCTATATTAATTTGGTATGAAACTATTTACTATCAATTTTTTGTATTTCTTCTAGGAAAGGAGTATATATACCTCAATAAATGTAAAGAAGGTCTTAAAAATACAAAATCTTGTAGACAATCTAGCCGATTGATAAGTTTTTTTTTTTTTTTAACATGTCTACGTAGGGGACGCCAGCTATTAGGATTTGGGTCCATTTTACTCTTCCGAAGAAGCGCACTACGTAGCGTTGGGTGGGGTTTGCAATCTAGAAAAGAGTTTATTAATTCGGATTTTAAAAAGACCCGGGTTGTACGAAGATGGAAACACAGAATTCGGAAGATCGTTCCACAGTCGGGCTGCTGTGTTAATAAAGGAGTTCGAGAAGCGACTTGTTCGTATATGTTGAAGGTCCACTGTGAATGGATGCTGCGATTGAGTGAAGCGAGTGACTCTGTTGCGAGTGGGTGGAGGAGGGACCAAAGATGCAAGTTCTTCTGAGCAATTCCCGTGGTAGTATCTATAGAATAAACTTAAAATACCGACTCTGCGTCTGTGTTCTAGTGATTGCAATCCATCAGTCAGTGATGGATCATCAATCAGACGTATAGCACGCCTTTGGACAGCGTCGAGGGTATTCAGTAGGTATTGGGGGGCGCCACTCCAGAGGTGACTGCCATATTCAATAATTGGGCGTATTTGCGCTTTGTAGAGTATACAGATCTGGGTCTTAGTAAAATATCTGCGCGCTCTATATAGTACGCTCAATTTTTTGGAGGCGAGTTTCACCTTAGCTTCGATGGAGCCCTTGTAGTGTAATTGGTTCGTTATAGATACTCCAAGCAGGTCGATAGAGCTGCTGTTAGGTAGGGTGCTTCCGTTGAAAGACACTTGCAATTCATTGGGGTTTCTCTTCGCAGAAATTAGACAGGCTTGGGTTTTTGAGACGTTAAATGAAACAAGATTACTTTCACCCCAGGTATTGATTGAGTGGAGGTAGCTATTTATTTTTTGATGAAGGTCTTTCCGGGCTTCTGATATTTCACTCTGTTTAGGAGGTTTGTCAAAAGAGAAATTGTCATGGACTGTGCTGTCATCAGCGTAACAGTGGATGGGGGCGCGTAAGAGCAAGTCATTGATATGTAGGAGGAATAGGGTTGGAGATAGAATGGACCCTTGAGGGACTCCCGCATTAATGGAATGGGGAGAAGAAGAGCAACCGTCCACTACAGTTATGACTTCGCGATCATTTAAAAAATTCGCAATCCAAGTACACAGAGACTGGGGTAGTCCATAAGAAGGGAGTTTCATTAAGAGACCTCGGTGCCAAACCCGGTCGAAAGCTTTAGAGATGTCAAGGGCAACAGTTTGAGCTTCTCCAAAGCGTTCCATAACTCGACCCCAAACGGATGTCACATACGCGAGTAGATCGCCACAAGATCGATTTCCACGAAATCCATATTGGCGGTCGCTTAAAATTTTGTTTGCTTCGAGGTATGTGATCAACTTGGTGTTTAGTACCCTTTCCATTATTTTGGAGAGTACAGAAGTAATAGCGATGGGTCGGTAGTTAGATGGGTTGGAGCGATCACCTTTTTTGGGGATTGGGTGGATGACCGCTTTTTTCCAGTCACATGGGACAATACCAGTTTTAAACGAGAGTTTGAAGAGTTTAGTGAGAACTGGGGCTAGTTCGGCGGAGCATTTTTTTAACACAAGAACGGGAATTCCATCTGGTCCATTAGCTTTGTTAACATCCAACCCTCGGATGGCGAGTAAAACCTCAGAGAAGTTAAGAAGTTTGCTTTTCGAATTATTTGCTTTTCGAGAAGTTTGCTTTTCGAATTATTGTTCTCACGTGGTGAAGCCATCCTTTTTTGGGAGACCTCTAATTTTTACTCCATCCCCCATTTGATTTTCACAAACCATTGTGTGTTCACTTTTATTCTGGTTCTAATAACCTTCCTCTTCTAACCACATTATTTATTTTATCTTTTTTAAATTATTTCATATCTACAGCAATCTATTTTCATGAGACTTCTGTTATGTCCAAATTTTGGTTACGTGTGTCAAAGTTGGTCTAGTTATCCCAAAACATCTAGAAACTTTTCGGCGTGGATGAGGCCGGTTAGCGAATATATGTAATCAAATCAATCAAAAACCCAAATTAGTCTTCTTTAGCAATAACTATGTACAGTACAATTTTTTATATAAGAAACAGCATTTTCTAGTTTTTCATTATGAAATGAGTTTGTTTTTTTTATTTTCAGGACAAACCAGGAAATCACGCCTGTGGTTATTGTGGATTGCGATTCGTCAAAAAAGATCATCACTAAATCCAGCCATATTTGAAATTATACATTACACATTATCTGCAAAAAGGTCATGAATCAAAAAAGTAACATTACAATATGATTTTTTAAAGTAATTGTAGAAATTGTTTATGTTTTGTTAAATTAATTTATGTAAATATTTAGTAATAAATATATAAATAAAATAAAATTACATTTAAAGTGCGCTGCTGTTTTAAAAGGAAATTAGATATACATTGGCCATCATTTTGATAATGTTTGAAAACTATCCTATTCCTAGTTATATATTAAGAAATTACCTCCTCCCAGAATTGACTTATTCTTCTTTAAATATTTAAATTAAATATTTGTGTCAATTCAACCAGGCCATGGCACACAACGACTCTGATTTTGATGAAACTTGGTGAGTTTAATTTCTTTTATATAGCTGGGAAGATTTATTTTTATAATATTTGTATGGTATCGATATTCTGAAAGACGGAAATGTAAAAAGCGTGAACAATATTCAAACATGTGTAAGACAGTGTATGGATATTTGTGTCGTGAGGGACATGGCGTGATGGTATATATTCATATTCATACAAACATTGATGACATTGCAATATTTATTGAATCTGCTATGCCGCACTTGTCAAAAAACCTGTGCCGGGGTCAATGCATCTCGAGACAGTGAAACTGTATTACTTGATGCCAACATCAATCGTATGTATGTATCGATTTAACAGCCCTTCAAAGTTTAGCCAAATAGTTATTTTTTCATTCCGAAATTTAAGTGAAATTTACACCTTCATAATCAGGACACAGCATGATGGGATGGATTAAAAAAAAAAAAACATAACATCTATGAAGTATGGAAAAACTGTTAATAGATTGAATTAAAAAAATATCAGGCACAAGAACATGCTCTCTGTCAGTAAAACATTCTCCGATCATACATACTATCAAGGTCAACATTTTTTATGGAAGGAGCCCAAAAATACACACTTTTTTCTTTCAGATGACAGAATACACCTTTAGAACAAAATCAAATAATGACAATATTCAATTGTCTCTGTTACTTTTTTGATCACTCAGTCATAGTAAACTCATGCTACATGATCAAAAAATGACAATACCTGCTTAAGAGGGTGACTGCTGCCAACGTACCTATTTTTTCAATTTGATATACCATCATTATTACTTAACGAATAATTTTGAATAAAAGAACCTAGTTAGTTTGGATATTAACAAAGAGAAATATACCTTAACTTTTTGATTATGTTCTGTGTATATTCTTGTAGGAAAATAATAAGCATACCCCGATTTTAGACATTTATCTTAAATTTCTAAAAAAGTATAAGGTATAGAGCAATATTTTTTTTTATAAATTAAAGAAGAACAAAATACCTGGAAAAATATGATATGACGTTGCATTAACGCATCAGGTTAAGTAAATAAACCAAAAAACTTTTATTACGCAATGGCGCTGAATGGAAAATAAATGTTTTTTAGGTTTATTTACTAAACCTGAAGCATTAATGCAACGCCACATCATATTTTTCTAGATATTTTTGTCTTCTTTAATTAAAAAAAAAAATATATTACTCTACGCCTTATAGTTTATTAAAAATATATGATAAACGTTGAAAATCGGGGTATACCATTATTTTTCTACAAGAATTTATACAGAACATTATCAAAAAGTTAAGGTAAATTTTTGTTTATTAATATGCAAACTATCTACATTATTTTTTTCAAAACGATTTGATAAGAAATAACGATGGTATATCAAATTGAAAAATAGGTACGTTGGTAGCAGTCCCCCCCTTAATAATAAACTTTTTTTATAATTTTATGAGAAATCTAATAATTTATTAAATAAAAGCATTAAATCATTTATATTGGTTGAAAAATATGGGAGATATGAATTTGTGACTATGAATGTGTAAATTTCACTTAAATCTTAGAATGAAAAAAAATCGTTTTCGCCTAAACTTTTAAGGGCTGTAAAATCAAAACCATAATAATTATAGAAAGATGAACAATACAGATCTTCCTAGCTATATAAGAGGATTAAACTCACCATGTTTAATCAAAACCTCAGTCGGTGGGCATCAAAATCCTTTTATTTGTTGAAATGAAATGGATTTACCCTATAACATACTTCTTGCTTAAGTTCAAGGAACTATAATTGGTCTCTTTTAAATATAATTTTACAATTTAATAAAGTAATATATAGAATAACTCTAAGATTAACTCGTCGTTTAACTTAAGTTTTTTATCATTTCATTAAGAAGAAGAAGGACACCTAAATTATAATCTGATTATATTTATTGTAAATTATTTATAAGTAGAGACCGGATTATATGCATTTGCATATTTGGGCTATTTTTGTAAGATATTGCATATTTAGACTAAAATCTACTGATCGTGCATAAATGAAGAACATTTTGTAAAATTTTAACTGTATCTGTGGAACCGATTACCTACCTATGCGAATTAACAAAGATTCCCGAAGACATTCGGCTGTCTTCGGAAGTCTAGAGGAGCGACGCATCAAATTAACTCCAACTTGCCAGAAACATTCCCAACAAAATTTCGAGAAAAGCTTGAAAACATATTAAACAACAACCCTGGCTATGAATCTTTATGCCAAATCAATAGCTTCATCAATGGATCGAATACAATTTTGCCAGAGGCGATTCCTGCAAATATATCGTCAAAATTCAAATACTGCCCAGTGACCTCAGTGAATATAGAGAGATCGTTTTCTATTTATAAAAATATTTTAAGAGATAGAAGGCATAACCACACAACTGAACATTTGGAACAGTACTTGATTCTCAACGTTTTTAAGGACTAAAATTAAAAATATGTATCTAGTTAGTAAGTAACTACCTCGGTAATATATTTTGATTGTACATTATGCAGTTTTTTATTATGAAATAATGTTATTTTGTAGTATCTATTTAATTTTGATGTTGCATATTTTGGCGATTTTCTTGCATATTTTGAACATTTATAATGCATATTTCGAGTATTTCATGTTGCATATAATCCGGTCTCTATTTATAAGCAAGCAATACATGCCATTGTGTCCATAATAGGTAAGACAGAGAAAATATAATGCCATACATTTTTATCCTGATTAAAATTACATATTTAATTTATTGTGTCAATAGCTACATATAGTCTTACAAGGACACGCCAGTATAATTCACAAAGAAAACTAGTCTTGATAATGTTAATATAGGACAAAATAGCAAAGATAAAAACAATTTTTTTTGATGGATAAAATATATTTGTTAATGTATTTACCCTCGTTGTCCATACATTTCTGCCATCTAATTGTAAGATCATTTAAACCTTTGCGATAGAAACACTGCTGACCTGGACTCCATAAATTGTGCGAAGGCATTTTGAATTGCTTCTTGGGAAGAAATTTTGTTTCCAAGCAAGAAATTGTCCAAATTGCGGAAAAAATGGTAGTCAATTAAGACGAGGTCCGGTGAGTAAGAATGATTTTATAACTTCGGGTCTTCTAGTATTAAAACTGTTTCTCAAACAGTGTGAAGTCTTGCATTATCATGGAGCAATAATGGTTAAGATCGAGTAACGAATCTGGGCTGTTTTGCTGTGAGTTTCGCCATCATTTTTTGGAGTTCTGCACAGTTTGGACATCTGTGCTGTAATTGTTTGACCGTAGAGAACTGAAGAGAATTCTAATACCATAAAGTGACCACCAAACAGTTATCATCATCATCTTTCTATGGGCAAGCTTCGCTTTAGGGCATTGATGTTGCGTTTGACCTGGAGTCAGCCAGTACATTGTTATAGAATCCACTTTTCGTCACAATTCGGTCTAATATCCCTTCATTTCTGTACCGTTTTAATAAGGAAAGGCAAGCTTTAATGCACGCTGCTCTATGCAGATCAATCAAATCATGAGGCACCCATTTTTCAAGTTTTTTAATCTTACTGATTTGCTGCAAATGGGTCAATATTGTGGGTACGATAAGGTCAAACCATGGCCCTAATTCCTTGATAGTTTGACACGGATCGGCTTCAACCATCACCTTCAATTCAAGTTGAAATTTCCACTACAAAAGTAGTTAAACCAAAAACGTATGGTGTGTTCGTTAGCCGTATCCTTTCCAAACACAGCATTGAAATTAAAGTTTCTGCTGCGCAAGTCCCACGTCGAAACTCGTATTCGAAAATTACTCTGATTTTTGACCTATCCAACAAACAAAATTTTTATAATTTTCCTGCGAAATAGTTTCACTTTGAAATCCGACATCATGCGGTTTTAATTTAAATTCAAAGTTGTCAGTAGGTTGAAACGGCAATTTCAACCTCTTAAAAATAACAACAACTAAATTAAATTTTTCAACCTTAATTTAAACCTCTATTATATGCAATCATAAACCAAGTTATATAGAGGATAGAATTCTACAAAATAAATGATAACTCAATAATTACCTTTAATTCTTTGATTTCACAACCTCATTGAATTGGATTTTGAGCTAATAATGTTACAGATAAATCTGACTAGTCAATTTGTTCCACATAATAAAGAAGAAGATCTGAATAAATACAAAGTCTTAAAATTTATTTAACTTATAAATTATCATAAAATATGTTGCAGACATAATATAATATATTTGACGACATATTCAGTGTTTGGGTTTAGGTTTGTTGTTGGGATTTCTGTTTGGTCCTCCACTCCCACCCCCACTACCTATACCTCCACCACCACCACCTCCTCTGCCAAGTGGTGCGGGGCGACCACCGCGACCTCCAAAGGCTCCTGAAATAAAACAACAAAGTGATTAAAATATGCAGACAACATAAAATGTATGTGATATTGATAAAGTGCCTAGAAAAGTACTTCCACTCTTTTTCATTGTCATGTGTTTTATTATCTTAAACTGTCAAATAATATGTAACAACCACGCTTTACAGGACTCACTCATGATCTTTGTCAATTTCTTCTAAAGTTGTGAAGAGAGAGGACCTGTTTGATTATTTTGATTCTGAATTTTCATACAAGAACATGTTCCAAGACGTCAAACGTATGTACTATGCACCGGCGCAGGGTGCGCTGGCGTAATATAAATATATTGTTATGACTGCTCTACACATAGTTTGCAAATTAAAAAAATGATGATTCCTGGAATATATCAAAGCCAAACTATCTACAGGATTGGTTTTATATCAGAGCAATATAAATAATCTATCAGTGTATTCGAATATATTAATATAATGAATGCACTTTATATAAACTAAACAAAATCTTAACAAGTATATGAAATACATTTCTAATAATAAAAACTGTCAATAGTACCTCTTGCACCTCCTCTGTTAGAACGTTGATTTTGTCCCCCTCCACCTCCCCTGTTTTTCATCTCACCACGACCTCTGGCCTTTACTTGCGTCTCCTCTTTTACCATGTCTATAACCTCATCGGGTATTCTAAGATATTTAATAGTGCTACCTCTGATGTAACATTCCGGCATTCTCCAGAACTTATCGCCATCCTAAAAAAAAGTACAATTTTATGAAGTGTATGCTCCATTTTTCTTTATCTTTGACATATATGATGACTTTTACTAATTCTTAAATAGAATGAATACGTCTTAGTGAATGAATATGTACTATAGGTATTTTTTGAAGCATCTCAATAGAGATTTAGGAAGAGAAATTGTAGATGAGAGCAAGGAAAATCAAGACATTTGTACTGAACTTATGACCTGTCATCGGCTGGCTTTAGTGATCATATTACACAATTGCAACATACACCAATTAAAACATCTTGTAGTAAATTTTCCTTGCGGGCTGTTAAGTTCAAAATTGTATTTACTAAAGTTTCAACTTAACAGCTCACACAAGGAAAATTCACTTGGTGGTAAGCTTCCTACTCGAAAGAATGTTGAATGAATGGAGTTTTTTTAACAAGACCCTGAAGATGCGAAAATGTTGAGATACAGGTGAATCGTCAGTTAACGCCTGATCCTCTCGATGAGCAGACTCCGAAGCGGGTTATCCCCAAAGAAATAAATACTAACACTTCTATACATTCGCTAAATTAAGCATAAATATAAGTGGGGCTCGAACTCTTCATCACTGGATTTCTGATCCGGTGATGGAGACTATTATTTTGACTCCTGAGTGGGTTGTATAAAAATTGAGCTAGAAGATGCTCTCTATACTTATGAGTTATTCATTTAGCTAAACATCTTTCGATGTTTGTTTGCTTGAGTATTATAAATATTTTCTACATTTCAAGATCACTTTTTCGTGTAAGCAAGCTCTGATGAGGGTATATTTTTCTGGTAATAAAGTTACTTACACAATAGAGTATTGTGCTTCCTATGTATTTTTACCTTAATAAAAAAGGCATTAATATACATAAAGGTTTGGCCCAGAATCATAAACATGAGATGAGTCAGGTCTCAATAGTGCCTCAGGAGAGCATAGCTCAAGGCTTTCTTAGCTGAGTAGGTTTTTCGGTAAACATAGTCCAAAATCTGACGTGTCTGAGCTGAGATAATGACTCAAACTCAGTTGAGTTTGATAGTTCTCAAACTGTAGGAATTTCATAAGTTTTCAGCAATTATTTTGAAATTTATGGTTACTTTTTTAAATTTGTCTTTGAAATCCCTATCTACTCTCTTCAATCTATGAATTAAAACTGTCATTTGAGTTCAAAACATCTGCTTGCTTCTTTCGCGTTTTGTTTATTTTTATAATAATAATTAATAATGAATGCTAAAAGGAATACTGCATATGATTAACATTTTTTAATGGAATTATTGGGGAAGAAAATTACTATTGTAGAAAATAAGAAAATATATCAGCCCTTAATTAGCAAAAACAGGATGCTTGGGAGTGGAGATCGCCGAGCAATTTCTGTACTATAGAATCTCAGGGCTATCAATATTTGAATTTCAGGCGTTATAGGCATATAGGCATGCCTCTGTTGTTGATTTTTCGCAATCCATCGTGAATAAGCGGCAATATGGCAGTGAGGACAGTTTCTCTATAAAATCTGTAGCGCTTTTTAAATTCACAGTTTTCATAAAATTCGATAGGGCAAATGTCATATTTCGAATATAACATTTGCGGCGTCTCATTCGCCTTGCGGCAAATGATTCATCGGGAAAATTAATCACATCTGTATTCCCAATATTGTCAATATCTTGCAAAAACTCAAATATATCAGACATTTTAATGCTCCCTGTTTAATGAAGGTAATTTTATATTCACCACAAAAATAATATCTCGAAATTCACCAGTTTTTATCTCGAATAAAAATTAAAATAGAACTAGGTTTGTAAACGATTTTGACAGTTCAAAGCATGCTCAGCGTCTAAAGTCACCGATTTTGGTGACTCAAACTCATGGGAGATGAGTAACGATTTTTGATGACTTCTGTGAGAAACAAAGTTCTATGATTACAAATCTGTAACTCAAACTCATCTAAGTACCTATTTTGCGACTATGATTCTGGGCTAAGGCCCAGAATCATAAACATGAGATGAGTCAGGTCTCAATAGTGCCTCAGGAGAGCATAGCTCAAGGCTTTCTTAGCTGAGTAGGTTTTTCGGTAAACATAGTCCAAAATCTGACGTGTCTGAGCTGAGATAACGACTCAAACTCAGTTGAGTTTGATAGTTCTCAAACTGTAGGAATTTCATAAGTTTTCAGCAATTATTTTGAAATTTATGGTTACTTTTTTAAATTTGTCTTTGAAATCCCTATCTACTCTCTTCAATCTATGAATTAAAACTGTCATTTGAGTTCAAAACATCTGCTTGCTTCTTTCGCGTTTTGTTTATTTTTATAATAATAATTAATAATGAATGCTAAAAGGAATACTGCATATGATTAACATTTTTTAATGGAATTATTGGGGAAGAAAATTACTATTGTAGAAAATAAGAAAATATATCAGCCCTTAATTAGCAAAAACAGGATGCTTGGGAGTGGAGATCGCCGAGCAATTTCTGTACTATAGAATCTCAGGGCTATCAATATTTGAATTTCAGGCGTTATAGGCATATAGGCATGCCTCTGTTGTTGATTTTTCGCAATCCATCGTGAATAAGCGGCAATATGGCAGTGAGGACAGTTTCTCTATAAAATCTGTAGCGCTTTTTAAATTCACAGTTTTCATAAAATTCGATAGGGCAAATGTCATATTTCGAATATAACATTTGCGGCGTCTCATTCGCCTTGCGGCAAATGATTCATCGGGAAAATTAATCACATCTGTATTCCCAATATTGTCAATATCTTGCAAAAACTCAAATATATCAGACATTTTAATGCTCCCTGTTTAATGAAGGTAATTTTATATTCACCACAAAAATAATATCTCGAAATTCACCAGTTTTTATCTCGAATAAAAATTAAAATAGAACTAGGTTTGTAAACGATTTTGACAGTTCAAAGCATGCTCAGCGTCTAAAGTCACCGATTTTGGTGACTCAAACTCATGGGAGATGAGTAACGATTTTTGATGACTTCTGTGAGAAACAAAGTTCTATGATTACAAATCTGTAACTCAAACTCATCTAAGTACCTATTTTGCGACTATGATTCTGGGCTAAGGCCCAGAATCATAAACATGAGATGAGTCAGGTCTCAATAGTGCCTCAGGAGAGCATAGCTCAAGGCTTTCTTAGCTGAGTAGGTTTTTCGGTAAACATAGTCCAAAATCTGACGTGTCTGAGCTGAGATAACGACTCAAACTCAGTTGAGTTTGATAGTTCTCAAACTGTAGGAATTTCATAAGTTTTCAGCAATTATTTTGAAATTTATGGTTACTTTTTTAAATTTGTCTTTGAAATCCCTATCTACTCTCTTCAATCTATGAATTAAAACTGTCATTTGAGTTCAAAACATCTACTTGCTTCTTTCGCGTTTTGTTTATTTTTATAATAATGAATGCTAAAAGGAATACTGCATATGATTAATATTTTTTAATGGAATTATTGGGGAAGAAAATTACTATTGTAGAAAATAAGAAAATATATCAGCCCTTAATTAGCAAAAACAGGATGCTTGGGAGTGGATCGCCGAGCAATATCTGTATTATATAATCTCAGGGCTATCAATATTTGAATTTCAGGCGTTATAGCCATATAGGCATGCCTCTGTTGTTGATTTTTCGCAATCCATCGTGAATAAGCGGCAATATGGCAGTGAGGACAGTTTCTCTATAAAATCTGTAGCGCTTTTTAAATTCACAGTTTTCATAAAATTCGATAGGGTTTATCATATTTCGAATATAACATTTGCTGCGTCTCATTCGCCTTGCGGCAAATGATTCATCGGGAAAATTAATCACATCTGTATTCCCAATATTGTCAATATCTTGCAAAAACTCAAATATATCAGACATTTTAATGCTCCCTGTTTAATGAAGATAATTTTATATTCACCACAAAAATAATATCTCGAAATCCACCAGTTTTTATATCGAATAAAAATTAAAATAAACTAGGTTTGTAAACGATTTTGACAGTTCAAAGCATGCTCAGCGTCTAAAGTCACCGATTTTGGTGACTCAAACTCACGGGAGATGAGTAACGATTTTTGATGACTTCTGTGAGAAACAAAGTTCTATGATTACAAATCTGTAACTCAAACTCATCTAAGTACCTATTTTGCGACTATGATTCTGGGCCTAAGACTTATTTCATCATCTGTTGACTTCTGTCATTCAATTAACAACCTATGGTCTATGGATCATTTGAGAAATAATTTTATGAAAGAATGAAAATTACCCTGGATGTGCAGATAACTTCTCGCAAATTTATATTCATCCAATTGTCACAACTCACTAAATGTCCATTATATGTTTCACCATTTTTTAATTCCACTAGCTGAAAAGCAAAACACAAGCACCATTAAAAAGCAACTCGTTGTGTTTATGGTTTTTTTTTAATGTTTTATTTTTGTGGGATTCACAACTTATTATATAGAAAATAATTTCATGATAATGAACAAAAACAAAAATGTAGGTAAAATGTAAATTACCATAGGGTGATTTTGTGCCGTTCGCAGGAGTGACAGGGGTAACTGAAATGATAAAGTGGATATTAGAAGAATAATTAAGTATCCATACAAATGTTTTCTTTCGTAAATAATTTTACAATACCATAGTTTTTAAATTGCCGGTAAATCCAAACGTTACATGAGGATGCAAAACTAACCAAAATTGAAATGTCAAAATAGCATTTTATCTATGGATTTATTTGCATAGATATTGATATTGCACAAAGATTTCCATATAATATACTCATAGATTTTTATTATAATATACTGGATGTAGTAATCCGTGCAAAAAGTAAGTCATGGAATATCGCGCGTTTGACGTTTTGGTTGGCAACATATTTCAGTTTTCCTTACATTTCAACACATCCTAGATAACTGTTCACTAAATCTTAATAAACAAAGTGTTTTTTGTCGACCTTGAGACTGGCAACGCTTAAAGAAAGAAGAAATTGAGACAGTTAAAGTGTTGAACAATCATTATGATTGTCCTGATCTGCCCCATATATACACTCACAATCAAAATGAGCACTTGCGTGGCCATAGCCTGAAGTTAAATAGAGGTGTGTTTGCGCTCAGAATCCACATAAACAATTTCTAAGTAATAGAGTGGTGGATGCGTGGCACAGGCTGCCTCGGGATGTTGTTGTTGCTGAGAGTGTCAACTCCTTTAAGAACGGACTAGATGGATTACATTGACACTGTGAACTCATTCAAGCACATCAGCTTTATGCTGTCTGCTTGTCACCTCAATAATAATAATAATAAATAAATCCAATTAAATCACATTAGTCGTTATTCTCTATAGAAAAACGATGTAGGGCCTGAGACAAGTTGAAAACGCTTAACTTGATATCCGAAGAAGAGCGGAGAAGAGTATACTCGTCCCACGTTGGGACGCGAAATTGATATCTAGAGAAGGCGGAGAAAAATACTAGTCCCACGTTGGGACGCGAGATTGATAACTAAAGGGGCTGAAAAAAATATGGCTCCACGTTGAGACGCGAAATTGATATATAAAAATGCTGAAAAGAATAATAAAAATAAACATTAAACTCTGCCTCTGAAAATAAAAATCTAATAAAACATAATCGGCTGCGATGTGCCTGAAAAGACAAATACATACAAATACAGGCATGGTAAAATAATATATAGGTACATAACTGGAAAGATCTTACCAAACTGCTGCTCTCGTAACGAGGCTGTAGAGGAAACACTTACACTACATATCACTTTTTAGTAATTAAAAATAACTTAAAACTAGCTTAAATTCACCCCTCGTTGGTTATATGGACCTGAAACACACTTATTCACTATTATGCGATTATTTAAGTTATTTTTATTCTTAAAGTTATTTTTAATAGTAACTTAAACTATCTTAAATTCACCCCCGATAATAGGTAGAGAACCTGAAAAGAACTTAATCACTAGGTACTTTATACAATTAAAAAAAATGCTAAGGCCGTCCGATAGCCTAGCAAACTCGCACTCTCGCACGCGGGTCTCTACAACTACCGACCAACCACTGACTCCTACCGTAATGACAACTGACTGGCCACAGCAGGGCGACACAGCGCCCGTGAAACATGGAGTAGGGGAGGGGGGGGGGTTAAACTGAAGAACCAACCCGTACCGCCGGGTGCCAACCAAGATTCCAGGAATCTGCCAAATGCATTTTACATTTCAATTTTTTTTCAATATAAAAGACAATGCTAAAACATATGAACAAGGCTCGGGGGGCCGCTATAATCCGTTCCTAGAATTAATAGAAGAAATACATTAGGCCGAAATAAAATAATGGTTATTGGGTTTCTTTAATATCATAATGCATGGAAATATATCGATCACAATACCTATGGAAATATCAAACTATATCGCCAAACACTATTTTTTGTATGAGATTTGACTTTTGTTGTAATTTTTTTTTCTACAACAACAAACGTCAAATCCCATACAAAAAAGTAGCGTTTGGCGATATCGTTAAACGTTTTCGATTTGACTCAGGGGCGTGGTCTGCTAACCACAACATCAAAAATCCCATGGAAAAATGCTTCACTTCGATTCATACAAAATTTGCGAACTACGACATCTAGTATATTAAAATAAAAATCTATGATTTAATTGTTTTATGGTGTTTTATCTTTATCTCTGTTCAATTTTACATTTGTAAATGACGTAAATGTCAAAGCCAGTCAAATTGAATCGAAGATATATTTTTATTTGTGAAAAAAAATATAGAATGAATGATCCATATTAATACCTTCATGGAATGATCATTATTATGATTTTTGCATTATCTATATAATTTCGTAAATGCATATTTTTCTTATCTCTCCACAATAATCATCAATATCAATTATGTTTAGAAGCACTTTAAAAATTCACCAATCTTTGCAGGTTAAATGCCCACTTTTAATTTTATTATGATTTTGTTTTGACTCCCTTTAAGTTTTAATAAGTACAATAAAATAATTAAGATAGAATATTTTTATAGTTGCATATAAAACATTGGATTTTTTCCCTGTCGGGAGTCAATGGTAGGTATTTTATGACAATTTTTTAACGACTTAATAGTCACTGGTTCATCTATAATATTCCGACTTCGGCTTTATTGAGATGTTAAAAAATTGTCATCAAGTAATTTAGGTTCTTTTTCATTACAATAAGTTGATTTTTTTGGTCTATGATGCTTTTAAGAATAAAATAGATAAACTTGTATTAAATAGATAAAAGAGCTCTGAGCGACCGATTTTTCTGCTAATTATGCTGCTTATTATAAAGTACAAATTTTTCACGTGGCTTAGATGTGAGAAAATGTTTATCAACGAAATTGTCGAAAATGATATAGTTACTGGCGAATATCTAAAACGGTCACATGGGCTCTGTGCAAAGTGTTCCGTAGCTAGTACCAGCATTATAAGTAAAATAATTTAACTTTATTTATTGTTGAAGAGGAAAGTGTCTTGTGGCTACTTTATACTTAAATGCAAATTTTCAAAAGTTTTGATATTTTCAGAATACATTTGCCGGCCAAAGAATTTTGGTGTCTCCGTTTTGTAAAATTCTTACTTTACTCAGTAATAATAAGATAGGTAATTTTTTGTGTTGATTTTATCTTAAATATATTTTTTATATATTATTTTCATTTTATGGTATAAAAAATCATTTAGTGAATAATTTTTTATATATTATCGAACATGCATTTCCACTTTATTTTATTAAATCAATTGTACCTCAAAAGATATTAAATAAGAATGACATATTTCCTAGCTTTATTCGCTGCCCATTATTAACCATAGGATTCAATGTTTTATTTTATATAAAAACTCATGTCACCTCATCTCATCATCATCATCCTCACCTCATGTCACTAACGAGACATCCATAAAAATGCATTCAGGGATTGTCAAACTTTGAAAAAAAAAATATTCTCTGTGCAACACAAACTTGAAACTTGACTATCTATTTTATATTGATATAATTTATGAAATGTATGTATGTATATTTACTTATTTAGTGGGTAATTGTGTTTGTAATAGCCCTCATTTTAAATACATGTGTATCTCTTAATATTTATTTAATAAATTATTTACTAAGCTGACAATAGAATTGAAATTAAGTATATTTATGTTGATGAATTTACATAAAAGTATCTTAACTTTTTGTTTCCTGTTGTCCTCAGGAATTATAGATAAAAAATATAGTTGTAGTGTCGAGAATATACACAAAGAAGGTATGCAACCAGTCAAGAGGTACAGAAGAAATCCAGGATATGATAATAGCACCCACTTTCCTTACGATGATTCCTATGAAAGGACTTCTGGTAAATTTTTTAGGCATTTTTCTAAACACATTTATACTCTGGCAACTGGCTTTGAGTTAGATGGGTATTTATAAAGAAATGACTTTCTAAACAGATTTATACTCTGGCAACTGGCTTTGAGTTAGATGGGTATTTATAAAGAAATGACTTTGAGTTAGATGGGTATTTATAAAGAAATGACTTTTT
This sequence comes from Molanna angustata, assembly GCA_963576475.1. Classification (NCBI taxonomy): domain Eukaryota; kingdom Metazoa; phylum Arthropoda; class Insecta; order Trichoptera; family Molannidae; genus Molanna; species Molanna angustata. The sequence continues at coordinate 42,196,808 of OY754968.1, forward strand.
ACCGGAACAATGTTTTTATTTATTTCTAATTTTTTGTCTGTCAATTCTTAATGGAATTCCATTATCAGTTATTTTGAATTAGGTACTTAAAACAAGTAAAAGAAAAAACCATTTTTTAACTTTTTTTCCACTGATAGAATGATATGTTTGACCACTGACCTCCCTCTATAGTTGTTTTCTTATAATTTGTATTTGTATGTTCTTGTTTTTAAAAAAAATGTAGTCATAATGTTTTTATATTTGCATTTTATAAAAAAAACATTTGTTAGCCATGAGTTTTTTGAATATACATAAAATATCATTTTGTAGATGATGTTTGAGTGAAACGCATCAGTGGTCAAACATGTATTAGTGGAAAAAAAAATTGTTTTACTCATAAGTAATTCAATACCCCTATTCAGTAACTATTGTAACTAAAATAGGAACATTCTAAATTTGTAGATTTTAGATTTTTTTGTCTAATTCAGGAACTTTTTAAGAATGTTCCGGCCAATATAGGTACGTTCCTATTCCATTTAATCCAAATTTATATTTTAAAACGCTGAAATAAGACCGTAAATCTAAAATCTACAATTTTAGAACGTTCCTATTTTAGTTTCAATAGTTACTGAATGGTAATGGTAGTATGTTTTTATTATTGAAGTAGGTAAGGGAACTTAATATTTGAACGGCTAGATCAGAAGGCATAAAATTTAGATTTTAAAATTTGACACTGCCAATAATGGATTGATTAAAAGTAAATCAACTTGGAATAAAAGTTTTTACAGAAAAAATTTATAATTCAATAAACCAATAAATAAAGAACACATTGCTGTTTCTGGAGCATAGGTTACCCTATAAAAATCCGTTCAGTTTTTTATAAAGTTATATAATATATGTAGACCTGTGTTGGATATATTTTATTTATTTTTTACATATATGCTTATTATTAAAATAGTAAAATCATCGAATATTTCTTTAATTGCATATACGCAAACATTGGATTTTTTTCCCTGTCGGGAGTCAATGATATTTTTATTGACAAACTTTTTATCATTTCAATAGAGACGAAGTTGGGATATTATAGAAGAACCAGGAACTCGAGGCACCTACAGGCCTTACGACCTGTCATCAGCTGGTTTACGTTATAAGTTTATGCGCTTGTGTAACGTTTACCAATTATGCCTTCTTATTGAGTTCCCTTATCAAAGTAACTTTTGAAAGTTCTATATATTTGAATAATGTGTAACAATTCATCTAAAAATAAGACATTATTACTATTGCCATCTATGAAGTAACGAAGAAACCTTTTTGTAACGCCATCTATTGAAAAATTGGTTTATTTGTAAACAATGAAAGCAACAGTCCTTATAAATGAGGTGACGGTGTCTCGCACAGATGTCATAATATCCCAATTAATTAATAAGATAATATTCCAACTTCGTCTCTATTGAGATGTTAAAAAGTTTGTCAATAAGTATAATTATCTTGCATTTGGCAATATCATGTATATATAAAAATGTATTATGTTATATTACAATTCAGGATGGTTTGGCGGAATCATGAATTATGCTGGTAACAGAAACAATGATCATACGTATGGAAGTAACCCAATGAGGGTTACGTGCGGTGAATTGAGAAGTCACCATGTTGGATGTGAAGTAGAAATTGTTGGCAAAGTAGCTAAAAATAACCTCGGGCGATTTGTTCTTCTCAAAGATGGTAAAGGAGCTACACAAATTGTTCTTCCAGAACATGTATGTATTGTGTATTTAGTCTTATAACAATATTTTTACACAAAGATACACTAGAATAAGTTTTAAAATATTTATTTATTCATCTATTGATGATGGCAAACAAACATGCTTAGCCTAGATTCAAACCACATTATTCTATAGCACCGTTTTTGTGAGAGATCACCTCGAAGGCACTTTATTTTAACATGTCTACGTAGGGGACACCAGCTATTAAGTAAATTTATCAATATGGAAATATTTTATTATAATAAAGTTTTATTTTTTTCACAGAGAACAGATTTGATAAAAAGGTTTGCAAATTTACCTTTACAGTCTTATGTATCTATTGTTGGTGTTGTTCAACTTAGACCACCTAATGCCAGAAATGAGGTAAGTGAGAAAAAATCTTTTAAAAATTGATACATACTATAAATAAATAATATTATGTACTACAAAACAACCAATGTCAACATGCCACTCAACACAAAAATTATATTCGGGCAAAGAAACATAAATTAGACAATTTGTTGACAACAATGAATCCATGAAGGTATAATCACAGGTATAATACACAATGAATCTTTGGGAAAATCATAAAAATTACATATCATATTATGGATTTGGGGCATGTTGCCATGGTGGTAAAGAAAGTTGACCTATATTTTAAATAATTGTACAAATGCACCATTTTATGTATATTTTTTTGTTTATTTACATATTATACAACTTTTTTTATAGAAAATGGATACTGGCGATGTGGAAGTGATGATGGATAAGTTTTTAATAGTAAAAGTAAACCAAATGCCACAAATAAATGACTTTCTCAAAGAAAAGAGATTCTATTCAACTTTAGCTCACAATCCAGGAATGATTACTTCAGAAGAATATAAACGTTGCGGTCTGTATTATAGTTTTTCACCTAGTTAATATACATAAATAAGTAACACAATTTGTTTTAATTCTACTTTTTTACTCAAAGTTGTTGATTTCGAATTTGACCTATATAATATTTTTCCAAATTTTTCCCATGAAAATTTCTATTTTTCTTGTCACAAAGATATGCATTATCTAACTGTGAAAAAAATTGGAGCATGTCTGCTCATATACATACATTAATAATATAATAGTATTTTTATTAGAGTAGAAAATTATTGCTTAATTCAACTTTTTAATGAGTTTTATTTCTATGTTAGGTGATAGCGAATGTCTCAAAGCACTTTTGAAAGCCCGTACGGTGACTTGTGGTACATTGGATAAGAGCTCTGTGGGTGAGAGGGTAGAGCTGATTGGTTGGATGTATCGACAATGTCTGCCCAGATTCATTCATATCAAAGATGGCGTTGGAAATATACAATGTGTATTGTCTAATGTGAGTTGTTTATTTTGACCATTTTAAAATATTATGAATATCTATAAAACACCCAAACCCTCTGAAAAAAAGACTAAGCAGGCTTAGATGGGCCGGGCGCGATCATCACGGGTACCAAAATGTATCTTAGGGGGACACCCAGGAGGCAAAAGAAAGTTCGGGAGACCTAGGCTACGATGGGAGGACGATATTGTAAGAGATGCATCCCAATTTCTAGATGTGCCAAACTGGAGGATCGCAGCAAGTGACCGGATAGGTTGGAGAAAGAAGTTCCTGGAGGCCAAGTCTCGATATGGGCTGTAGAGCCATCAAAGAAGAAAAGTTTATTATCAATAAATTTTTTGACTCCTATGTTATAATTTGACTTCTATGTCTTAATTTGACTCCTATGTTATAATTTGACTCCTATGTTATAATTTGACTCCTATTTTATAATTTGACTCCTGTTATAATTTGACTCCTATGTTATAATTTGACTCCTATGTTATAATTTGACTCCTATGTTATAATTTGACTCCTATGTTATAATTTGACTCCTATTTTATAATTTGACTCCTGTTATAATTTGACTCCTATGTTATAATTTGACTCCTATGTTATAATTTGACTCCTATGTTATAATTTGACTCCTATGTTATAATTTGACTCCTATGTTATAATTTGACTCCTATGTTATAATTTGACTCCTATGTTATAATTTGACTCCAATGTTATAATTTGACTCCTATGTTATAATTTGACTCCTATGTTATAATTTGACTCCTATGTTATAATTTGACTCCTATGTTATAATTTGACTTCTATGTCTTAATTTGACTCCTATGTTATAATTTGACTCCTATGTTATAATTTGACTCCTATGTTATAATTTGACTCCTATTTTATAATTTGACTCCTGTTATAATTTGACTCCTATGTTATAATTTGACTCCTATGTTATAATTTGACTCCTATGTTATAATTTGACTCCTATGTTATAATTTGACTCCTATTTTATAATTTGACTCCTGTTATAATTTGACTCCTATGTTATAATTTGACTCCTATGTTATAATTTGACTCCTATGTTATAATTTGACTCCTATGTTATAATTTGACTCCTATGTTATAATTTGACTCCTATGTTATAATTTGACTCCTATGTTATAATTTGACTCCTATGTTATAATTTGACTCCTATGTTATAATTTGACTCCTATGTTATAATTTGACTCCTATGTTATAATTTGACTCCTATGTTATAATTTGACTCCTATGTTATAATTTGACTCCTATGTTATAATTTGACTCCTATGTTATAATTTGACTCCTATGTTATAATTTGACTCCTATGTTATAATTTGACTCCTATGTTATAATTTGACTCCTATGTTATAATTTGACTCCTATGTTATAATTTGACTCCTATGTTATAATTTGACTCCTATGTTATAATTTGACTCCTATGTTATAATTTGACTCCTATGTTATAATTTGACTCCTATGTTATAATTTGACTCCTATGTTATAATTTGACTCCTATTTTATAATTTGACTCCTGTTATAATTTGACTCCTAATGTTATAATTTGACTCCTATGTTTTAATTTGACTCCTATGTTATAATTTGAGTCAATTGCAAATGTATACAATTAATAATTTAGAAATGCTACTGGCTAGAAGTGAGAAAATACCTTTTACCAAATAGAACACCTTCATATTATATTATACTTTGCAATTTTTCAACTCCAACCTCAGTGATGTTAATTGTTTTATTGTATATCATCTCTATTGGTCCCTTAAAGGACACTAATATGATCACATAATATTGAAAAACAAAACATATGAAATATATAAGACAACACGGTACAATAGACTATAATTTTATTTCTAGAAACCTGAATTACAATCTGTTGCAGTACGCATCAAACCAGATTCTTTCGTTCAAGTCAACGGAAAGGTGTCTTTGAGGCCTGACTCCTGCATCAATTTGGTAAGTATTGAACCCAATCTTATGTTTTATAAATATGTCATTTAAATCTATTTCAATTAATTTTGTTTAAACTGTGATTGAATTATTTTAAAACAACTTTGAATAAAATAACTCATCTGTGGTTTAAAAAAAGTTAATTGAAATAAATAAAACTGTTTAAAATATGTCACGAAGTTAATTCTGAAAATATTAATAATTTATCATTTAAATACATTTTACATATTATTTTCCAGACTTCTGATTCAGGCTCCATAGAGATTGTTGTTGATGATTTAACTATATTGGATCCTAAAGATCCCATTCCTGAGATTTTGCTGCAACAGACCGTTGAACAGACAATAAACGTACAAGAAAAGGTAAACAATATTAAGATTGTAGATTCAGTCAAATTATAATGTGTAAAATTGGTAATTTGTCAGTCTTAGTGGCTCAGTTGGTTAGGTATCTGACTGCTGATCCAAAGGTCCCGGGTTCGATTTCCGGTGGAGACAGTTTTTAATTGTATTTTCAGTCTGGATATGTGAGACGAATTAATATCGTAAGTCTCCAGAATGTGGCAACTTGTTATTTGGTGTGTGTTAAATTAATATTTGACATAGTACCTGTTAGTTGCCCGAGAAGTAATATAAAATAAAAAAATATGTTAATTTTTATCTAACCAGTTAATTACATCACATCTCAAGTACTGTAAATATCTGAGCTTTATTTTAATTCTTTCTTTAAGTACAATATCGATGAGAATTCATTGATTCAGGACGGTGGAGGCTGAAGTTGAAGGAAGCATTAGGCTTAAGCTCGATAAGTGCTATAGCACCATTAGAAGAAGAAGATTATTCATTGATTTTATATTTACTGGTCAATGTATGACGAATTATTAATTGACGAGTCCAAGTACCCGAGCTAGGGTCTACGGACGATAAACAACAATAAACAATGCCATCTCTTTGAAAATGGCAGGGACCAATAAATATAATATTAATTAAATTAAATGAATAGTAAATGAGTGTTTCACTGTATTTAGTTAATTTGTGCTTTAATTTAGTGATTAGTGAAAAGCAGTCTACTTTTGATCTTTAGATATTTCAAATTTTGAATGGTTTAGCCTTATTCCATTTTGTACATTTAGTTCTCATACTAAATGAACTTTATTGTTATTGTATAGATATTAAATTAAACTGCATTAAGAAGGGTGGTGGCAGAGCAGTTAGCACACTGGGTTAGTAATTCAGTGGTTGTGAGTTTGAATCCTACCAAAACCAATTTTATTCACCTATAGCGCATGTATTTTATTTATTATATAAAAAAATAGTAAATTTACTATATATAAAAAAATAATAGACACATCAGAAAAAGTTGCTTGCATATATTATGCTCATTATGATTTTTTGTATGTCTACATTGTTTGATCAAAATCATATTACATTTTATAACACAAAAAGAATGAATGAATCAATCATTTGTTTTCAACCGTTATAAAACTTAATTCCTGTTGAGATATAATAAACAAATTTAATGTGTTTTGCTTCTTTTAAGGTTTGTGAAACGGGAGTGAATTCAAACTGTTTTCGTACGCATACATGTGGAGATCTGAGGATCTCCAATGTGAATACTCCAGTGAAATTGTGTGGGTGGCTTGAGTACAGGAGGATGGGTAAGTTCCTGATTATGAGGGATGCGTACGGAGTTACTCAGTGCATCATACCTGATGAGGTAAATTTATATATTAAATAAACTATTTTATTTTTATAGCATCACAGATTGATATTTGTCATACATAGACGAAGAACTCTTACGAAAAAGCATTTGTTCAAAATTATCATTTCTGGTTGGCAGGATTTTGTAAATAATTTTTTCCCATAAATCGTCACATCAATGAATTACTCACTTGCTTTTCGTGCCAATTTCTAGCCCCACTTCTACCATCAATTTAAGTTGCACAATGTTTACCAATTATGCTAATGACAAATTGTAAGCCCTGTAGGTGCCTGGTTTCCTGGTATCCTTCTATGGTTTCAATCTTGGGGATTGGCTGGCAGCAAAGCGATGCATCTCTGCCTCCACTCTACGCAATCTTCAGCAACTATCTTCAACTCTCTGTAGGAGGTACACTTCAATTCTTCGCACACCTGCTATAGATATTCTCGGCGGGTACGCCCTCTGCCAGTTGTGCCCTCAACCATTCCCTCCAATAAATATTTTTCTATAAATCTATATTCTATTGCAATCCTCGCTTCTCTGGCTGGTTGGGAAAATAAACCATTTAGCTATAAACTTGCCACTAGTGAATCATACAATATACAAATGATGATTTATGTAAGTTACATAATTTTGTAATTAATACTAGTTGATATGTTATTAATTGTTGTAGCATTCTGAAAGTTTACCCAAATTAGACTCTATCCCTTTGGAGTCAGTGATAGAAGTTCACGGTTTAGTAATGGCCCGACCCACGAACTCGGCCAATCCTGAAATGCCGACAGGAGAGATTGAGGTGCTGGTTTCCGAACTAAAGATTTTAAACTCTTCAACCTTTCAACCGTTTACCGTGAGATTACACCAGAAAGCCAAGGAGCAACTAAGACTGCAATACAGGTACCTACACATTTTTATATTTAAGATCTCTCTCTTGTCCTTTGATGGTGCTAATTTGTTCTGGGCCGAACGTAGGGCACAAGTCACTAAAGGCTTCAATGTAGCCTTAACAAGATCACTCCATTTAGTTGGCGAGCGATCAAGAGATCTTCACCTTTCTACGCTGCCCATAACAATAAGCTTTTCAAGGCAATCTGGTTCTCTCTTGGCAATGTGTCCAAAGAATTGAAGATTACATCTATAGCATCTTGTTGACAGACAATTCTTAATATTAAGCTCATCCAGAATGGACACATTTGTTGCCATGGCTGTCCATGGGATGTGCAACATTCGCCTTCAACACTGCATATCAAAGGGATTAATTTTAAGAGGAACATTGAGTCCTGATGAGTCTAGCCTTTGTATTTTTTGTGACGGTCCTATCCTTCCATACTTTGAAATTTCCTCTTTGAACTTATAGTCATTACAATGCGATAATATTTGCAGTAAAATAATGCTTTTAAAAATAGTTAAGATAGATATAATAATCCTGTATATTGTCAGTCAATCAATGCTATAATATCTTCATCGTATTACAGTATATCAATTTTCTTTTAGGTATTTAGATCTTCGTTTCCCAGAAATGCAAAGAAATTTGAGGCTGCGTTCTGACATGTTGATGAAGATGAGAAAATACCTCTGCGATGATCACGCCTTTGTCGAAGTTGAAACACCGACACTCTTCTGTCGGACTCCCGGTGTGAGTCATTATGTAGATTTTGCATAAGTTTACTAAAAACTATCTCAATGTGTTCACTTTTATTCCATAAATTATTGTAGGTATTTCTTCAAATGATATTGAAATGATACTGGTTGTGAAATCCAATATTTTCTTAAAAAGAATAACAAATGAATATGTCCTTGTTACAAGAACATATACATCCTCATATATTCCCTAAACTTAGCATAAAAGCTTATACTATTGTTGAACGCAATCGGTCAAGGCAGCGTGGGATTCGAACTCTCGTCCATTGGATTACTAATGCAGCGCGATACCCGCTCTGTCTTTGTGACTTAAAATTTGAAAAACTGTTTAGCATATTATAATATGCTTGTTTTGTTGATTATTATGAAACCAGTTGTGAAATATGATTTCATTGTTGATGATCATCTTTTCTATGTTTATAAATTCCAATTCTTTTACAATAATATTATGATGTCGTAAATGATTGTATATTTAAGGGAGCGCAAGAATTTGTAGTTCCCACAAGACACAAGGGACAGTTCTATTCTCTGGTACAAAGTCCTCAACAATTCAAACAGATTCTGATGGCTGGTGCAATCGACAGATATTTTCAAGTTGCAAGGTGTTATCGGTAAGTTTATATTAGATTATTTATTTTAAAAGTATATGATGGAGAAACCCATTTATGAAGATTTACTATAGAAGTGTTTAGGTATTTTATTCACAGAAAAATTTATTTTCTCGACAGCTAAGTACATGTTTTGTTTTATTATAGACATGAGTAATACGTTGAGTAATTTTTATGATTTTTTCTCATTTGATTTCGCAATTCCCAAGCCCATTATTTACTTCTAATTTTGTACTTGATTTACTTTCTTTTCATTGTAAAACGGTATAATTTTATTGTATTTTATAAGTGTATAATTTGATCGAAAAATAAAGATTGATAAAGGAACTCAATGTTTTGCAATGACATAAAGAGTCTATAGTAGGCTAAATAGTAAATTTTGAAAATCTTTTCCCCAGTGCCCTCAAAATATACATCTTTGAAATAGTAAACAGTTTATTTTTACATCTTCATTCTATTCTTTTTTATTTTGAAATTTGAATTTGTTAAATACTTTTCTTATAAAGTTAGTTTTAGTAAAACCATTTTTTATTTTTTTATTGTAAGCAACAAAAAACTACAAGGCCTATGAAGTAGATTTTTACTTCAATCGAAAGAGAATATGAAAATCTCTCAGTTTTTCACTACTTTTTTCACACTGTTATTGCTGTTTAAAAAATAAACTCGTAAGTTTTGCCTTTTCTTCAGGAAAAAATATTGTAAATTGACTATTATTGATTATTTAACTCAATAAAAGAAAATGTTGCACAAGCCATACATAAGTCAGTCAATGACAGGTCGTTTAAACCTTGTAGGTGAGCAACAAGTTAATAAATTTTGTTTTGTATATGAATATGATGTGTTGTGTTGTGTATGCAGGGATGAAACAATAAGAAGTGACAGACAACCAGAATTCACACAGCTAGACGTGGAAATGTCATTTGTTGGACGGGAAGATATTCTGTCACTGATGGAAGGACTCCTGAGAAATTGTTGGCCAAGATCTCTGCCAGACTCGATACCAAGGCTCACTTACAAAGAGGCACTAGAAAATTATGGCAGTGACAAACCAGATATATCATATGACCTTCAAGTAGGTTGTAAATTCATAATTGAAGCTATTTATATTTATGATCTGGTACTTTAATCATTCATTTTGGTATTACAATCCATTTGTGGACACTGCTGTCCTTGCCCAGTCCATTATGTTAAGGATAGACAGATGTGTTCTAACCTTGAGCCTGCTTATCTTTTTACAATCGTTTGTGAACAGTCGCTTTCTCCAGAATTTCACAACTTTATCAATTCTCCTGATGAATTTTTCATTCAAAAAACATTTTTTTCACATTATTAATCATATATTATCATGATTTTGTATTAATCATTAGTATTATTTTTGCAGATTCAAAACATTACAGATATTTTGAGAATGTGTAAAGAAGATGCATCTCCTTCAGAGGATTACATCGGTTCGGCAATATTACGAAAAGAATTGAATGTGTCAAATTCATTAAGGAGAACCTTACAGGAGTGCACCAAAATATATCCCAAAGTAAAATGTTACTTTTCACAAATAAATCCAACTCTGGATAGTTGGTTTGGCAGTAATTTGAATACACAGATTCAAGAAGAATCACTAAGGGAAATTGCTGAAACATTACAAGTTGGACCTAGAGACTTTTTAATACTTGCCTACGGGCCTTGGGAAGATACAGTTAGTAGGAAATTTTCTTTTAAAAATAATGAATATGTCCTTTGAAAAAAATACATCCTCACAATTTCCCTAAGATAAACAAATGCTTGAGGTAATTGAAATCAGTTGAGGCAGAATTTATACCCTGATCCACTAATCGTTAACCCCTTTTGCCACTTAACATTCATACATACAGAACAGAACATAATATAATATCTAAAATTATACACATTAAACAAATTCTGAAGATATTCTGTTTACGAGCAGGATTATAGAAAAATAATATGATGTATTTTGAATACAAATGTTACAATAAACCAAATAAAGATATTGTTTTCATTTATACCTAGGATAAGTAGGAAGCAGAGTGGTGGATTTAATGAGAACTACTTAAGCAAAGAAAATGTCTCCGTAGGTTTCAGTTAGCGGCAAACTTGAGCCCATCACGTAGGCGCAAATTTGTGTTTTTTTGTTTGTTTTTTATGCGCAAACCGCTCCACTTAATGACTAAAAGTCTCAAGAAATTTCCCAGCATCCTTTGTGAAATTGGCTATTAGTAAATTGACGTAATAGATTCATCTGAAATCTACTGAGCTTTAATACATTTTACGTTTACTGTTACTTATCACAAATAATGTTACACATTCAGTTTATTGGCTGATATATGAGAAATCTATGTTTTTAACTAATATCATACCTTCATGTTTTTAACTAACCTTTTTGATAAAACTATTATGGGAATCTAAAAATTTTTAATCATAAAAAGAAATGGTTGAATTTGCCTTCTCAAATAAGGAAGATGTCAGGTATATTTTTATTTATTGCACCATATTTAAATTTTCTTTTTAGTGTTTATGCATGGGAGATATTCGTAGTATGATGTGTAAAAATGCTGAATCATTGAACATATCACAAAACAACAAGACCCTCGATCATCCTCTGTGGGTTGTAGACTTTCCTCTGTTTGTCAAGAGCGAGGACGGCTCCTTACAGTCCTGTCACCATCCATTCACTGCGCCGAATCCCGAAGATGAACATCTGTTGGACACAGAACCACTAAAGGTATTTTGTTTTATTTTTCTATCGTTTTAAAAATTTCCAAAGCGCTTATATAAATTTGCAAACTGCAATAAGAGATTAATGTAGACATTCTATGTATGTAGCTCCTAAATCATACAATATGTTTCCAATGTTTCCAGCTAATATCATTTTGCAATGTTGTGGTTGAAAATAATACATCATTGTATCGTTATAAAAAAATGGCTTTTAACGAAATCATCATTGAAACATTATGATTGAAATCGTTCTAACGCTCGCAACGTTAAACGAAGATGGTTTAAAATTAATAACTTTTGACTAAGTATTTTTGAAAACGAATATTTTAATCAGCTTTCATTTAAATGATCACCTCTATGGCCCGGTATTACAGTCGGCCCTCAACTCATTGAGTTAGTTAACTCAAGATTAAAGTTAGAGGGAGATTAAATTCCATTAGCGTATCACAGTGCAGAATGACATGTCAGTTACTTAATCTTCAATTATAGACATATTTTATATGGTTCTTATCTGTCAGATTTTCAATAACCTCAAATAATACGAACTACAAAACGGGACACTACGATTTGAAATACTACTGTTTTATTTGTTTTACTATCCAACATGGTAAATTTAATTTTTTTCACTAAAATAATGCTTTTAAATGCCCATGTTTGTTTCAATATGGCTGTCAATTTGTTTTCTTGTGTGGCGCCACCGTCGATACAACTAACGCCTCTAGTGATAGAACACTGTAACTACACGCGTTGCCTAGCAACGAGACGAGAAATGACAGTTGACCCACCGTTAAGTACTTAATCCGCCAGAAACGTTGAGTTAAATATTTGTCGTTTTAGTGACGTATTTGAGGGAAGATTAGGCCTAAACGGACACTGTAATACGCTACATTTTTGTAAAACTTGAGTTTAGCTCTTAAACTGAGACTGTGATACCGGCCCTATGTGTGTGTATATGTATGTTACAGTAAATATGTATAATATACTCTGTACCAAAAATTTGTTATATAAAATAAATAAAATTTGGTAATTTTGCAATTTGCCACAGCACAATGTTGTGTAATTTTTAAATCTTTATTCATTTTAATACCTTCATGATCTATATCTATATGATATAGATCATGAATGTTAGTAATAGGATCATGTTGAAAATCAGCAATTAGTATACTGTATTTTAATATATTTATTTTATTTATTTATTTATTTAACTTTTTGTACATAATATAAGCAATTATAATGCACACTGGCGAGCTTATTGCCATTAGGCAATTTCTTCCAACCAACCAGATTACAGAGTGACAGAATTATAAATGTATATCAATAAAAAAAAAAATGAAAGCTACAAAAGAACAAATAAAATATACATAACGCCAAGATAAATAAAAAGAAAAATATCATAGCAACAAAAAAGGGATTGGGAAGGAATATGAAGAGGAAACCGAGATCAGGTGTTTAGGGATAAATATTACGTAGCAAAGGGAAGGAAGGAAAAGGATAGGGATCAGGTATTATCGGAGAGATATCCCTGCTTTAGTCTTCTCTTGAAAATGGAAAGCGAGAAATATATGTAGGGATATAATTATATTTTTTTATTTATTATAATTAATTTTGTTTATGCCACATCATCGCCCTGAAGGAGAAGCAGTCACTATGAAACCGGTTGTATAATAATAGCTTATGTAAACAAAGTCCACTTTAATACTAAATAAAATTTTTAGAAACATGGCACAAAGTTAATTCTGATAATATTGTTTGTTTACAGGTTCGTAGTTTAGCTTACGACTTGGTGTTGAATGGTAACGAAGTTGGTGGCGGATCTGTGCGAGCTCATAATCCCGAGATGCAAAAGCGTCTGTTGAATATTCTCAACCTTTCTGAGAAACCTTTGGAGCATTTGCTTCAGGCTCTGTCCAGTGGGTGTCCACCACACGGTGGCATCGCTTTAGGTATGCACTTTTATTTTGATAAATATAAGGTATGAAATATCCATATTGACAATTTAGCAAAATACAACTAAAATAATTTTGTGGATGGATTACAGTTATTTTATATACTAATTCAAAACATTTTTTTGAGAACTTATCTAATTTTTGTAGTTCAAACAAATGCGAATATTTTATATTATAATACCAGATAACAGATTAAGCACACATTTCTCGGAGAAACTCCATAGTGACAGATTAAAACACTTGTTTAAGAATATCAGTGAAATTAAAAAATAGTATTTTTGTATGTTTGAAGATATTTATCAATTTAAGTATTAATGTATGAAGATATACTTAAAATATTGAATTAATTTCTCTAGGACTGGATCGTCTAGTGTCACTGGCTTGTGGTGCTGACTCTATCAGAGATGTGATTGCCTTTCCCAAGTCTATAGAGGGGCGTGACTTGCTCTCCGGAGCACCTTCCACTATCTCCGAAGAAGAGAAACAAATCTATCACATTCAAGTCAATGACAAGTAAATTACAACTCCATCTCGTTCTAGTAAAAAAATTCCAACAAAATCAAATCTCGGACAATCGACATAAATTATTTATATTTCCCTGGTAAATTAAAGGAAGTGTTAGACCAAGAAAAGTGTCAATTGTAAGAAATTATAATATGAGCATGTGATGAGGTGGTGTCAATAATGCATTTATATTTAAAATTAATATGTTAATATAACTCAATTACGGAAGCAATATGTAATCATATTTACATAATTTAGTCAAAGAAAAGTGATATATTTTAATAAGTAGATTGTTTCTTTTTTATTAATAATAATTAGTGAAGTCAATGAATTTATATTGATCAAGTGTATTATTTTTTTAAACAAAATGTGTATGTACAAAAAAGGCATGTTTTAAAAATGTTTTGTATTAAATGTGTGAAATAAATAAATGTTTTAAAAAAGTTTTCTTTTTTTACCTACCACTTCCTAACTAAACATAATCCTATCAAAATACATCGATACAAATCTATACTGGTTGAGACTATTTATAATCATCTTGTCTTTGTAATGTCAACATTGCAAATAACTTCCAAGGAATCACAAATATTAAAAATAAAAAACGTTTATAGATTGGTGGTGGCAGAGCGGTTAGCGCACTGGGTTTGTAATCCACTGGTCGCGAGTTCGAATCCTGCCACGACCAATTTCGTTCACCTATAGCACAAGCAATTATGCTTAGTTAAGGGAATGTATGAGGAACTTGTTACAAGGACATATTCATTCTTTTAAAAAAGAACTCAAATCCACTGTTTATTTTAGACTACAACCGGTTTCAACTTAAAAAAAAAAATAAATAACAGTAGAATTAAGTTATAGACATTTTTTATTTTTAGTAAAAATTTTAATAGAATTCCATCAAGAAGTTTTGATCAAAAAATTAAATCTAATCACAAATACATTAACACCTTTTCACATGGCCTATTTACACTAAAACTGTGTCCATAATAAGTTAATTGATTCTATCCAATTCAAGGAAAAAGAATAGAATCAATTAAACTTGATTCGATTGATTGACTTTTGGACTTCTCAATTTTTCACAGGATACGGAAATTTTAAGAGTTATCTTCACCGATTTAATATTGCTTCATGTCAGTGCCCAGACCAAACTTCGGAACATATCCTGTGGGATTGTTGCCACCCAATGGTGTCCTCTTTTAGATCGGAGCTCCTCGCTGCTGTCCGTGGGCCTCTTCAAGGTCCCATTGGTCACGCGGATTTTGTGATCTCGAAGAACAATTTTAAAGCCTTTAAAAAGTTTTGTCATTGTTATGGTGCCTTACTATTGTTAGATTCCCAGTAGGTTATTTTTTTTTACAGAGATCTTGGTCATGCCCCTGATATTTCTCATTTATAAGATCTGAGGTCCATGAGTGTGAATCCTCCATTCACATTCGTCGATTGTTCTTTTGCACTATGGTGCCGAGATTGCTAATCTATAGGGCTCCATGAGCTACTTATCGTGCTATGCATTTGTTTTCTTGTTGCTCACTTAGTGTTCTGCGAAGGGGCCGTTTCCAGTCCCCATATGCAGAGCGGGTGGTGGTGGGAGTAGCGATTGATTGAATTGTATCTATTCTGTGATTCAGATGATCTCATTGTAAGACATCTTGAAGAATGAAGATGAGGGTAGTGATTGATTGAATTGTATCTATTCTGTGATTCAGATGATCTCATTGTAAGACATCTTGAAGAATGAAGATGAGGGTAGTGATTGATTGATTTATAAATAAAATACTCTTATATATTAAAATATATTTTCATCAAAATTAACCTAATTAAAATTTAAACATTCGTCCATTTATGTACAAGGGAATCATTCTATGGAGAGTAGGTACACTTGTGTAACTAACAATATATTGTCATAAGTACACACACATATTTAAAACATATGATTTGTAATACATATAAAACAAACATAAAAAAATACATTTTGTATGGTTAAACTAGATTTTGAAATAAAATTTATCCAATGCTGATATAAGATCATTACAATTGGAGTTTTTCCTTAATTGTTGGCTCTATAAAAAAACAAAGTAATTTACTGAAGGTATCGATATTCTGAGCTTCACGTATATCAAAAGGTAATTTTCTTCAATTACACATTTTGACAATGTACAGCATAGAGTGATACCGGTGAATGGGAGTCACCTTTGTGGACTAACGGAAAACTATATAATATTATACATAATTATATCTTGAAGTAACAGTTTCAAACATTGAAAAAACAAATAATTTACTTCACAAAATGGTAATCTGTAATTCAAACGTTTTCAATATAAGATGTCTTATATTGACACGGTTCTCAAATGTAAGCACATTTCTAGAATTAAGTAACGTAGAGCTTTTAAAACCATACAAAGCATCTTTATGTAGTTATGAAAAAAAGATATAATTAAAAGTGTTGAGAAAAGAAAATACTATCAGTCATAGTTAAAATTGAATGTTAAGAGGGTGACTGCTGCCAACGTACCTTTTTTTCAATTTGATATACCATCATTATTACTAAACAAATCATTTTGAAAAAAATAACCTAGTTAGTTTGGATATTAATAAAGAGAAATATACCTTAACTTTTTTATTATATTCTGTATATATTCTTGTAGGAAAATAATAAGCATACCCCGATTTTAGACATTTCTAAAAAATTATAAGGTATAGAGCAATATTTTTTTTTATAAATTAAAGAAGAACAAAATACCCGGAAAAATATGATATGACCTTGCATTAACGCATCAGGTTAAGTAAATAAACCAAAAAACTTTTATTACGCAATGGCGCTGAATGGAAAATAAATGTTTTTTAGGTTTATTAACTAAACCTGAAGCATTAATGCAATGTCACATCATATTTTTCTAGATATTTTTGTCTTCTTTAATTTAAAAAAAATATATATTACTCTACGCCTTATAGTTTATTAAAAATATATGATAAACGTTGAATATCGGGGTATGACATTATTTTTCTACAAGAATTTATACAGAACATTATCAAAAAGTTAAGGTATATTTTTGTTTATTAACCTTTTTAAGACGAGCGTCATGTATAGATGCCCACCGAGTGCGTGCCTAAACGCCGAGCGTCATCTATACATGCCCTCATGGCTATACACAATTTTGAACCTTCATATCTCAGTAAATTCATACTTGATTGAGACGAAAATTGGATGAATATTTCTCCCATATATTTGACTTCAAGACATCTGTCGGTGAATCAACAAAACAATTGTTAAATTATTTAAAAAAATTAAAACTCTAAACACTGAAATTCATCGATCATCGCCGGCGAAATTCACACTCTCCCGCGCTTTGTAAGGATGTAATACGCATGCGCGTAGGAAAGCGGGATTCTGCGCCAGTTCATATTGTTGTTTCGCGCTCAACATTTTGCTTTGAATTCGATGCATACCAATACACAATCGGCGCATATTCCTTATCTATATCAAATGCCGGAAGGATCACGTGACATATCGATGACGGCATGTACTTTTTTGTATGGAGATAAATACGATAACATTATTCTTCATTTATCTTATGTTTATATTATGAAATGTTCAATTTCATTGAGTTTATGTGATCTTTTGTTTATCTTTGATCTTTTTATCATATACCTACATCGTTAGATTTTTTTTTACCGTTATTATATTCAATTAAAACGAGATTGAAAAAAAAACTGTGTGCGACGCGAAATACTGTCCGTCCGTAGGGAATGCAAGTACTTGTACCTACCCGTCTTGATTGGGTTAATACCCAAAGTATCTAAATTATTTTTTTCAAAACGATTTGATAAGAAATAATGATGGTATATCAAATGAAAAATAGGTACGTTGGCAACAGTCTCCCCCTTAAGGTAAGTAAATGTGCAAACCTCCCTCCCTCCAAGATGTAAATTTTCAAGTTATTTGCAGGAAAGTATACCATATATGTGTTACTGTAAAAGCTCGTATATTGGTAAATCTTAGGATTTAATTGTAAATCAGATTTGCCAATATGAGTTGGTAAATGTAAAATTTTATACAAAATATGACCATTTTTTGGGCTTCTACCACCAGATTTTGGTACATACTAGGTTTTACCAATGACTGTTGGTAAATGTTATGTTCCCCTTTGTAGTATAATTTCATGCATTGATCCACTCGTTATGAAAGGATCAGGACAGGTGCAATATTTTCCTGACAAAAATCAAATTAAATATTGAAGGTGTTAAAATGTTATCCAACAAAAATAGTAAAAGGAAGATTTTACAACAAATATAAGTTCACTGTTTAACTTATTAAATAATACCCTTTCTGAATGTAGTGCAAGTGTTATGTTTCCGTTTATAAGGAAATACACACCCACACACCTGTCATTTCACATTGTGAGATGTTATATGCTGTCCCATTGAAAATATTTGAATTCTTGAAAGTCATATTTTTTGCAAAAAAATAATCGCAAAACACAAGTTTAACATTTTTTTTATGTAAAATGTATAAGATCTTAATAAATAATTGAATTTTTATCTTAATTTGTATTTACTTATAAGAATATTAATGAAAAATTCATTGAGATACATTAAAAATTGAA
Source organism: Molanna angustata (assembly GCA_963576475.1). Classification (NCBI taxonomy): domain Eukaryota; kingdom Metazoa; phylum Arthropoda; class Insecta; order Trichoptera; family Molannidae; genus Molanna; species Molanna angustata. The sequence continues at coordinate 42,215,588 of OY754968.1, forward strand.
ATTTGTCACAAAAAAAATAGCCCTCGGGTCATTTTCAACAAATTTCAAATAATTATATCTGAAAAAGTATTCAAGATATCAAAATAATATTTTGAATTGTTAAATGAGTATGCCAAAGGGAATAAATAAAAAAAAAACATCATCAAAATCTGAGACCATGGGTGAAACAGCTGGATGTTTGATAACATTTTTTTTAAACCAATTTCCATTCAATTTATAAAGCAACTCGCTCACTCGAGGAAATCACTCGAGAAGTTGCAAAGGCTAGCCTGCTTATGTATAACAGGGGGTATGAGGACATGTCCGAGTGCAGCAATGGAGGTCATCCTAGACCTCACTCCACTCCACATATTAGTGGATGAAGTCCCAACAAAGACCTACCTCAGACAGTACAAAGAAGGGTCAATAAAGGGTGGGCATGCTGAGCTAGCTTTGCCTAATTGTACACACCTAATCGACCTACCAGGAGACAAAATGGTCAAGAAGTTCAGTCTCGAAAAGAACTTTGACATCAAGCTGAACACGCGAAATGATTGGAACAACCACACCATCCAATCACTCAGGGAAAATACTATTAAATGGTATACCGATGGATCCAAAACAGAAGAGGGAACTGGAGCAGGAGTATATGGACCAAGGACAGAATATTCTGAAGCAATGGGCAAACTCCCTAGTGTCTTTCAAGCGGAAGTTCACGCAATTGAGAGATGTGCTCAGTTCAACCTCGACAGAAGATACAATAGGCAGGATATTGCTATTCTATCTGACAGTCAAGCAGCCATTATGGCATTGAATTCCCCAAACATTGACTCAAAATGGTTTGGGAATGCCTAATAAAACTCAATGAACTAGTCAAGAATAATAAGGTCTCCCCGCTCTGGGTACCAGGGCATATGGGCGTCGAAGGAAATGAGCGAGCAGATAGACTCGCCAGGAAGGGTGCGAGAGAGCATCTGATAGGACAAGAGCCATTCTGCGGCTTAGAAAATTCATATTTCCAGGCAAAAGTAAAGAGAGTGAGATCTAGATACTGGATTGAACTCCCGGGGCTCAGGCAGGCTAAGGACCTGCTCGGTAATTATGACCGAAAAAGGTCCAGAACATGTTTGAGCCTCGGCAGGAAAGCCCTAAAAACTCTGACAGGGTTCCTCACAGGCCACTGTAGACTTGGGGAACATCTGCGGAAAATAGGACTAGAAGAAGACGGCACATGCAGATTCTGTAGGGAGGGGGCGGAAACGCCACACCACCTCTTCGTGCAGTGTGATGCTGTGACACAAGTTAGAATGAGGACCTTGGGCAGGCCCCAAATGGACATTGGATCCATACCCTCATTGAATCCCCTGCGGGTCTTAAACTTCCTAAGAGGGCTAGGACTCGAGGGGATGCTATAACAGGAAACCGGTAAGCAAGTAGAGGGGAGCGCAAAAGATCCTAAGGGTGCGGTGCATAAGAACACCCTCTAATAATAATAATAATAAGTAACTCGCTCACGAGAGTCGCTATATTTATTAATGACTAACTGAACCTAGCTGAAAAATTTCAGGGGAATGGAGATTATAGATATAAATTTTAGTTAGGTTGAGTTAGTCTTTAGTAACAATAGCGACTCGTGTTAGCAATTTGTAAAAGTTCAAAATTAACAATACGTCCAATTCAGTAACTTTTTTTACTAAAATATGAATGTTCTAAACATTTAAAATAAAGTTCATTTGAACTTAATTTCATATTCTGTAACTAATTAGTGCACCGTAGATAATATTTTGAACTCATATTGTCTACAGCGCAGACTACTCATGTGTACTGCGCACTGTTCAGCCATATTATATTTACTTATGTCATGTGGCCTAACTAACTTGATCTGCACTGATATTCTTTGGTTTTTATTTTCAAAATTGTCGGCCTTCGTGGCTCAGTTGGTTAGGTATCTGACTGCTGATCCAAGGGTCCTGGGTTTGATTCCCAGTGGAGACACAGTTTTTAATTGTGTTTTCAGTCTGGATCGGTGAGGCGATTATATCAAAGTCTCCAGAATATGGCAACTTGTTATTGGGTGCGTGTTAAATTAATATTTGACAATACCTGTTAGTTGCCCGAGGAGTAATGTATATATTTTTAACATGTGTAAATTATCCATTTTTTTTTCTATACAAAACTGATGGTTCAACTTAACTAAAATATTCCAAACTACTGTGATAATAACTAGTACGCTTCCAATTAGGTGTGAATTAAAATAAGGAATGTTTTGACAGTTGGTTCGAATAAAATGTGGTTATAGAATAGGAAATTGAACTAATTCATAACTTACTTGGAGTAAGAACGTTCCAATTTCAGCGTTATAGAATATCAACTTGGACTAAGTGGAATAGGAACGTATCTATTTTAGCCAGAACGTTCTTAAAAAGTTATAGAATCAGACGTAATGATCAAAGGACAGTTTGGACATTTACCTACCATTAAGACTTGGTTTATCTTAACTTTTACTGGAAAATCTTAGGATTTACCGTAGTTAGAGATTTTACAGTAACATATGAATAAAATAAGGCTTAAAACTTCACTGACTAAATGAAGTAATAAGTCACTTACAATTTCAGAATACAGACTCATTAGCTAAACAAGTTAATTATTTTTTACTTATTTTTTCAAATAAATAAAAAAAAGTAATGAAACTGAATACTAGAGAACTCAAGAGTTGCCCATATTAAAAAAATGTATTTATACTAGTAATATAGAATATTTAATTGTGTACCTACTAAAAAGAGTAAATGTCCTATACTTAGTTTCATTTCCACATACATAATAAGATGTATCATAATAATTACAAATAGAAGTACATATACAATTATAATAATTTGCGACCATGTTAATAATGGTGCTGACAGCCAACAAATACATTGTTATATTCTATTCACATTCAAATAATTATATTTAATTACTTAAGTTATAAAATGTAAGTGTTGTTTGGTTCATTTTGGATTGATTCTCGGTACATATTGACATAAGAAATGATAAGTATATTTAACATGAAACTATATTATGCAGATTCTAACAATTTAATAAAAAGAGAAGCATTTGAAAAACAAAAAAAAAATGGTTGAATATTGGCTGTTGTAAAATACATAGTGTTATTTATAAAATAAATTTGGTTCAATTGAACCCGGTTCAAAGTCTTATTCTGAAATTCAAATATTATCATATAAGAATAAATAATTCTTGTATAATAAAACTCAGAGATTAATAAAATTGTTCATGAAATAATAAGACTTTTTTAAAGATAGTAAAGTTATCAAAACAAAAGATAGAAATAACGGGTATTGTAATATTGATATGATTCAATGAGGTATTTTATGATTCACATTCAAATTAAAAACTTCCGGAATGCATTTGAAATACATCAAAATTCATAAAAAAGGACCAATAAAATTCATAAAAAAGGATCAACAAATTTTTATGTTCAAATGCACAAGATATTGTGTCATCATCTTGGAATTATAAAAATAACAAAAAAAGAATGAGTTTTTCACAGAAGTTGATATTTTTCACTAAAACAGAGGCGTTAAAATAAAATAATAAGTTATAGGCTGGAGCACAAATTCACCATTACCAGGTTTTGTTACAATTTTTGTAAAATGTAATTATTGAAAAACTGTTCATTTTAATTTTAGTAGGGCAGACTATATTATATTTTATAAAAAATTTGATGAATGTCAAAATCATAAATATAAGTTATTTGTGCATAAGAGCTACAAGTGACTGATTTTTCAGATTTTTTTACAGCTGGATGTCTATATTACAGAAAAAAATACAAATTGAAAAAGATGATTAAAATACTAGGTATAAAAAAAATGCTAAGTATAAAAATATAGGAGAGTACAAATTTCAAGATTAGCATGGCGGCGACATAATGCCAACTGCGAATTTAATGTTTGTTGCAACTCGCACTCACAATAGTCATAAACAAACTAACCTAATAGAAAAATAGGTATCAAGTATTATTTGTACACATGTTTGAAAAATAATTTTACCAAAAAAGGGGGCGAGTCTGGTCAACCGGCGGAATCAAAACCATCCATGTTTACCCATATCATGGGTATAATTATCTTATGGAGTTCTATAATACCTTAAGATGTTATAGAACTCCATAAGATCAGACCAGACTTGCCCCCCTGGTGTCCGTCAATTCCCCACAAGTTTTTTTTTTTGTACACTTTTCCAACGAAAACTTTTTTCTATGAAATAGACAGGATGGAAATCTGAATAATCAATCATTAGTAACTTTTTGAATGCATAACTATATTGTACGATTCATGACTCAAAATGTTAATTATAAATGAGTCCTTTGGTTGAATTCAACATCATTGCTGGAAAATGAGGAATGTTCCTCGTTTTAAACATCTTTCAATTGACAAATGTATAACACCTGACGGAGTTCACTTCAAACATCTTCTATTGTGGGAAGCCAGAACGCCATATTGGTACACGCTGAAGCTAACATCATGAACTTGGGGTTGAACTGGACACATTGAATAGGTGCTGGATGATCGCCGTTTAACACACAAACCTTATAACCGGTGTCAGCGTTCCATACATGCACACGTCCGTCTGTCGAACCACTAAATATAAATTGAGAGTCTGGGCTAAAAGAAGCTTCTATGGGTATTCCCTTGTTATTCAGGTGTCCCGTGAAAGTTTGCAAAGGAGTCCCATGGAACGCGTCCACTAGCCGTATGATAGATCCATTAGTGCTGATTAACATTGTTTTACCATCCCGAGAAAACTTAAGTCCCGTCCAGTCGCACTCTTTCTCCTGATTCAATTTGAAGGTTAAAAACGGTCCTTTGTCGAAAGACCTAAGATCGTACAGTTTGATGCTTTCCGAATTGACTCCAGCGGCGAAGATTAATCCTTCGGGATCGTAGGCAGCCACCGGCCTCCCGGAGAGATGCATAAGACCTTGACAGTTTGGCGACCTCAAGTCCCACAGGCGTAGAGTCTTGTCCAGGGATCCAGACAAGAAAGTGTCTTCTATCGGAGACAGACATAATGTGACTACTTTCTTAGTGTGCCCGGGAAAATATCTGATATACTTGTTGTCGTGAAGTGACAGATACCGTATTGTGTCGTCGACTTTTGTAGAACTGTGAATGGCAGTGTTTTTGGCGTGGGTAAAATGTATCAGGTCGACACCGTACTTTTTACTGTTCACAGTGATCATTTGAGTTCCCTTTTCACAGTCGTAAATGACAATTTGATCATCTTCACTGCACGAGATAAGTGTTTCACCGCTCGGTGAAAAGTCGATGCTATTGATTTTATCGGTATTTTCGCGAAACACTTTTGCAACCTTGAAACTACGAACCACTTGATCTACTAGCTTCATTTTTGAGATTCCTAAAATACGTTTTAATTGTATATAGTAATTAATTATAGCATTTGAATTTTCGAACAAACCTACAACAAATAACAAAAGGCAGCCATTTAAAAACTGGACACCGCCAATTTTGTGTTGCCATTATGCAATTTAAAATTAAGAAGGTCCCATAGTACACACACTGAAGACCCTTCAATGCAGAACAACAACGAACATAATAATACATAGCAATTATCTAGCGAAAAGACAGAATTAAAAATAGTTATCGTATATCTATACAGTCAATACATCAACATAGGACAGGACACGCATGGACGCTGCCGGTGCTATGGAACCAAGATCGGGGCAGTGTTGGGCCACCGCTGCAGGGAACGCGGCGGCTCGCAGATTGGACCACGCGGGGCTTTCCGTGTCATCTAGGGCGTCAGTTCGCCTCCGGTGAGGCTTCCAGCTGGCCTGCCACCTCTGTCATCGCTGAGGTGAGAGATGTCATAGCGTTGCCGTGTGGCACGGAGGCAGCCATGGGTGACTGTCTGGAATAGGAGAAAAACAAATTACGCCGGGAACGACATGGACCTGCTAGTCCGACACAAAGGCTAGGCCCCGCCGGACTTACAGCCACCACATGGAAGACAATGACATGCCTCGAGAAAGGATATCGCTGTACCTTCTGATCGGCGTCTCATCGTGCTCGGTTGTGTTTCGAGAGTTTATAATATGTCACGTTTTTCTTTGTTTTGTTTATTTGGATCTTATGCGACGTTGTCAAATAAAAAAAATTCTGACGTATAACTTTGTATTTTTTTATGTTGCTGGCTGTGATTTGGCACCGAATTTCAAACTCCAAGCAAACAGTAGAGGTTGCCTGAAGAGTATTTATAAAACTATTTTTATAGCTATACTTACAGACAAACTCGTAGCTTTTGTAGCTGAATAAAAACCATTTATTTTTACGACCCTTATCTTCATAATTTAGAACATTTATGCCACACGAATTGCAATCATAACTTCATACATACATAGCAAACCTATTCTAACAAAAAGTTTACATCTTATGCGACGCTGATTGGAGCATTAACTTACCACTCTCTCTCTGTGTTTCACTGGCGTGGGGTCCGCGCGCTGCCGTTTTTCTGACAGTTGTAAGCGAGTCGCATTTGGGAGCCCGGCCTTGGTAAAACGTAGTATATTGAGTCTAACGCGTATCGAACGGTCTATATTGTAAAGTGTAACCCCACGTGCTCGGGCTGTCGGACGGCTCTAGTTTTTTTTTATTTTGTGTATAAATTGTATGTAATTTTGTGTATAATTTAAATTGCATACATTATTTATAATTGCATGGTGGTGACTAAGTGTGTTTCATTTCCATATAATTTTCGGGGGTGAATATAAGTAATGATAATGAAATTTCTTTCAGACACAATTAACAACGAGGGTGAATTAGTGTTAAGGTGTAAGTGCTTCATCGCAGTCCTGGTTGGAGAGCAGTTTGGTAAGATCTTTCCAGTTATATGTTATTTTAGCCATGCCTGTATTTTAATGTATTTATCTTTTCAGACACATGTCAGTAATGTTTTTTTAATAGAATTATTCTTTTCAGTGGTAGCGTTCGATCTTTATTTTTGTATTTTACTTTTCAGCAGGAGCTAATATTTTTAATTTGTACTTTTCAGCAATTATTTATTATTCGGAACGTCTATATACCATTTTAACAATTTGGCGCATTCAAACGTGGTGCCTTATTAAAGTTTTATAACAAGGTATTACGTTTGAATCTAAAATAGATAAAAGGTTCATATTTTTTTGATATTAATTTATATCGTGGAGGAATAAAGCTAATTTATAAATTGTTTGATAGAACTAGGAACATTCAAATGAAAGTAAATTTTATAAACTGCAACTGGCAACTCTATTGTTAACTTATTTGCTCACGTTTCAGTGACAGGAGATTGTGCAGGATTTTTGTGAATTTTTCGGCTTTTTAGAATTGTTAATACGTTAGTATAAAATTTATAACATATTGTGGATATAATTTAGATGAATTAAATTAAACTTTTTCGTATATAAGTCATTGGCTTGATTACATGTGAATTTTTCCATATGTGTTTTAATTTGAATATAGGTTAAATAGCTGTTATTTAGCTTGTGGCTACAATACCTAGATCTAGTTCGATTAGAAGGTCCATGCTTACGTTAATAAACATATGGTTGCATCATAGTTCATCACAATTATCTAGGTACTCAAAGTTTTCGTTCAATAATATACTAAATTATTTTATTGAAAACATATTTCCTAATTTAATATTAGTAGAAAAAAAATGTAATGCTTTGTATTGTTCAGTCATTTCAATGACATATTTGATTGATAGTTTTTAGGAAAATCAATCGTGTTCAGTAGCTTACAATAACATTATTTGATTTTCCTTTGATATGAATAATTTAATAGTTGCTTTGATGTCTGACAATTTTGATATGCAATTAATTTTGTTTTTGTCAGTAGTAGATTGTGTCAACTAAACATTATTTTTTCATCAATTTGATTTTGTCTGTGTTATGAGCGTGTTTTCATTTTGACTAAACCATATAACTGGTGGTTTGAATAACTCTTGGAACATTTCATTGGTTGGTGCCGGATAAATTTTATTTTAGTATTTAGATATCTGCATTGGAGAAAAATTTAAAGACTTATTTGGACAAATATAAAGGACATTGAATAGAGCAATATAAATAAATCCACTGAATTGGTTTTGACACATTGAAAGGAATTATTGAATAATCAAATAAATAAAATGTAAGGAATGGAATGTGACTTTGGTAAAATATTTCTTTCGAAGAGGGAATAGGATAAATAATAATAATAGAAGACCATAGATGAAATAAAAACCATCATGTAAATCAAGACATAAATTTAAAACTTTTTTATTTAGTAGAATAATTATGGATTAGTCTTCTTATGCCATGCCTTTGTACATGTAGAGAGTAATAGACAAAATATAGTGGGTCAATTGTGCACACCGTTAGCACATACAAGTTTTGCACAACACTAATACACATACAGTGTGGTGGTGTGAATCAATTTACTCGAAACATATTTACGACTGGCAAATGCATTTAATAATTTCAATAGAAAAATAAAATAGACATTAAATATTGACTGACTTTTGTAAATTATACTAAATTTTGTTTCTTTTATTTTTAAATGTCTCCTTTACACACGAGTGCTTTGCACTCTGGTTTATAGGGCAATATGTTTTTGAAATTTAAAAAAAAGTTTTTTTACTTATTTATCTAGTTATTGTTTGTTTCCTTTTCTTTCAGACTGACATTATCAAAGAGCCATCATGAATTCCTCATTGACAGCTAAGGAAATTCGAAATGCATTTATTGATTTTTTCAAATCTAAACAACATGAATATATTCATTCTTCATCTACAATTCCTTTGGATGATCCCACTCTCCTGTTCACTAATGCGGGAATGAACCAATTCAAACCCATGTTCTTGGGAACAGTGGATCCTAATAGTGACATGTCCCGCCTGGTAAGAGTAGTTAATACTCAAAAGTGTATTCGTGCTGGAGGAAAACACAATGATCTTGATGATGTAGGGAAGGATGTCTATCATCACACATTCTTTGAAATGATGGGCAACTGGTCATTTGGAGATTACTTCAAAACAGAAGTATGTGAATGGGCTTGGGAACTTCTAACAGAGGTGCTGAAATTACCATCAGAAAGGTTGTATGTTACATATTTCGGAGGTGATGAGAAGTCAGGACTGCAACCCGACGATGAATGTAAAAATATTTGGCTGAGATTGGGCATTCAACCATCACATGTTCTTCCCGGGAGTATGAAGGATAACTTCTGGGAAATGGGAGATACTGGCCCTTGTGGCCCCTGCTCTGAGCTGCATTTTGATCGTATTGGAGGTCGGGAAGCTGCTCATCTTGTTAACATGGATGATCCCGATGTCCTGGAAATATGGAATTTAGTGTTTATTCAATTCAATCGAGAATCAGATGGAAGTTTGCGACTTCTACCCAAGAAGCATATCGATTGTGGTTTAGGACTAGAGAGATTGGTGTCTGTTATTCAGTGTAAGAGAGCAAATTATGATACAGATATTTTTGTACCACTCTTTGAAGCTATTGAAAAGGGTACTGGAAGCAGACCTTATTCTGGTAAGGTAGGTATTGAAGATAAGGATGGTATTGACATGGCTTATAGAGTGTTAGCAGATCATGCCAGAACTATTACTATCGCTTTGTCAGATGGAGGATGTCCTGATAATACCGGAAGAGGCTATGTTTTAAGAAGAATCTTAAGACGTGCAGTACGCTATGCAACAGAAAAATTGAATGCTAAACCTGGTTTCTTTGCAACTTTAGTTCATACTGTAGTTGATTTACTAGGAGACACCTTCCCAGAAGTAACGAGAGATCCACAGAGTATTATAGATCTTATTAATGAAGAAGAAGCGCAGTTTTTGAAAACATTAACTAGAGGACGAAATTTGCTAAATAGAACTATAAATAAACTTGGGGATGCAAAAGAAGTACCTGGAGATGTTGCGTGGCGATTGTATGATACTTATGGATTCCCAGTTGATTTAACTCAGTTAATGTGTGAAGAAAAGGGTTTAGATGTTAATATGAGCATGTACGATGAAGCTAAGAAACAAGCACAATTAATATCTCAAGGAAAAGGACCAGGGCAAGAAGATACTTTGGCTTTGGATGTTCATGCTCTTACAGAATTACAGAACAAAGGTGTAGCCCCTACTGACGATAGCTTTAAATATAAATACAACTCAACTACTGATAAAAATTCTGAATACAAATTTGAATCGTGTACAGCAACAGTCATTGCACTGAGATATGCTAAACAATTTGTAGAAGAAGTGACTTCAGGTCAAGAATGTGGAGTACTTTTAGATCGTACTAATTTTTATGCTGAACAAGGTGGACAAATATTTGATGAAGGATATATGGTTAAAATTGGAGATGAAAGTGTTGAATTTATTGTTAAAAATGTTCAAGTGAAAGGTGGATATATACTTCATACAGGCATCATAGAAGGAACGCTCAAAAAAGGAGATCAACTGTCTCTTCATATTGATACAGAAAGAAGAAGATTGGTGATGAATAACCACACTGGAACACATATTCTTAATGGTGTGTTGCGAAATGTTCTGGGAAATGATGCTGACCAACGCGGTTCACTAGTTATGCCCGACAGACTTAGATTCGATTTTACTAACAAAGGTCCTATGACAATGGAACAAATCAAAAGCACGGAAGATCAAGTAAAGAGTATTATAGATAAGAATTCTAAAGTTTATGCTAAATCAGTAAAACTCTCAGTTGCTAAAACTATAAATGGTCTTAGAGCAATGTTTGATGAAACATATCCCGATCCCGTCAGAGTTGTAGCTGTCGGTGTACCTATCGATGAACTGGAAACTAATCCAACGGGACCAGCTGGAGTTCAAACCTCAGTGGAGTTTTGTGGTGGATCACATCTTCAACAATCAGGACATATTGGTGATTTCTTAATATCCAGTGAAGAGGGCATTGCCAAAGGGATTCGAAGAATTGTCGCTTTGACTGGGCCAGAAGCAACCAAAGCATTGAACAGAACAGCTGTTTTGGAAAATGAAGTCAATTCTATTTGCAGCGCAGTGAAAAGTGAACAATCCAATCTCAGTTCCAAAGAATTGGTAAAAAAAATTGTAGAGTTGGACGATACTGTATCCCAATCTGTTATCCCATACTGGAAGAAAGACGAAATAAGAAATATTCTTAAGGGTTTGAAAAAACAACTGGATGATAAAGACCGTGCAATGAAAGCTGCTGTTCTAGTGAACGTCGCTGAAGAAGCTAAGAATTTATGTTTGGCAAATCCTGACACACCTATACTTGTAAAAGAGTTCAAGGCTTTTAACAATACCAAAGCACTTGATGCAGCGCTGAAACAAGTAAAAGCTTTGAATCCTAAAACATCAGCAATGTTCTTTTCAGTGGATGAAGATTCAAGAAAAATCTTTTGTCTCTCTGCTGTTTCTAAGGAAGGGGTGGACAAAGGTCTGAAAGCATCAGATTGGGTGAAGAGTGTGTCGGAAGCAATGAGAGGAAAGGGAGGAGGCAAAGCAGAGGCTGCACAAGCGTCAGGAGATAATATTGAATGTCTAGATGAAGTACTTAAACTTGCGGAAGAGTTTGCAAAATCTAAATTAAATTAATTATAAGAAACGGTTGTGGCACATGTTTTATCCAATTTAGCTTGTATCGTACATAACGCATTTATTTATACCTAAAATATTTCATCTACTCACTTTCGAGGGTCAAGCCATAAATATTTTTGAATAAACTATATGTAAAAAAAAGTGTTTATTAATTAATAATTAAGAGTTTGTCAAGCGAAAGTATGCGGGTGACGTCACCTGCACACAAAACAATTTTAGTACAGGGATGTACTCTGATTTGAAGTAAAAATAAAATCTGGGTAGTAAAAATCTGTCACCTGCATTGTCTTACTTGTAATCTAAGAGAAAAAACAATTAATTTTTTAATGGCTGGTTTTTTGATATTTCCTTCCTTTATAATAAAGATGGGTCGGTGGCAGAGCGGTTAGCGCGCTGGGCTAGTAATCCAGTGGTCGCGAGTTCGAATCCTGCCTTGACCGATTTCGTTCACCTAAGCACAAGCATTTACTTGCATATTTTAGGGAACGTAGGAAGATGTATATGTACTTGTTTAACAAGGACATATTCATTTTTTATTTAAAAAAAAAAATAATAAATATAATTTATAAAGCGCCGTTTAGTGATACAAGATCGTTCCAAGGGCTATGTAACTTATTTGTTAGCTCTACGAAGCAAGGCAGTCTTAAGAATTCTACCGAAGGTGTCAATGCTGAAGACCCGTTCACACCGAAACCGCGATCATAGTAAGCCACCTTATTATTGACTCTATCCAATTCAAGAGTTAGTACTCTGTGATCCAGATGATCTCAATGTAAGCTATCTTCCTGATGGAATATTCTTTTGGCACCATTCTTGAATGTAGTGTGGAGCCAAGTCGTTCAGAGCCGCCTTAAACATCATCAGGCATGTCCACTGGTTCTGGACATTTCAACCAGTGCAGTTTGTTAAGAAGAGGTGTTATGTTACATCTTTTGTTGGCTCCATGTATCAACCTAGCAGTTGCGTTGAAAACTATTTGAGAACCATCAAGCTGATACTTGGGCAACCCAAATAAATAGCATTATAGTAATCCAGCCTTGGCTCCACAAATGCATTGTTTTAGTTTCGTTTTTGCGTAAGCTCCGGCGTATACTTTTCAATTGCCTCAGATGAAAGAAATAAGAGCTCACAGTTTTTGAGATTTGCAAGTCCAGCGATAGTTTGTTGTCCAAATGGACGCCTAGAAATTTGGAGGTATTTTATGGTGCAAGTTCCTTATTGTATATAAGTATGAAAAAGGTAAGACTGACACCTGGGAATGGTTGTGTTTACCAGTGCGCATCTCCCTTTTATAGGTGAAAATTACAGATGTTTTATTTGATTACAATGAAACTTGGGACTTGTTCAGCGCACACTCAGGAAGATATCTAAAAAAAAAAACTTTTTTTTATTATCTTCAGTAACAGAAAGGGCATATTTCACAAATGGACGGATTTTATAGGTACAAATAACACACAAGTACAAATTATATTGAATTATGTTAAAATCTGCAATTTTTCCCTTTAGAGGATGCACACTGGTAAACGCAACCTCTCCCAGGTGCCAGACTTACCTTTTTCATACTTATATTCAATAAGAAAGAGAATATCAAAAAACCAGCCAGTTAAAAATTACTAGTCATGGTAAATAGGAATTGCAAGCCAATAGGAAGTTAATTCCTCTAGTTATCATGGTTCTTTTTCCCTTAAAATATAATAGCAGGCAAAGTCCAAATTTTATAACAAAAATTGACAGAGACAGGATAATAATTCTTGGGAGGCATGTGGATAAAACTTTAAAAAATAATACTTCTTATGTTTTGAGGCATTTCTTTATTTTTATGAATTGGCTACATTTTTGGGTAAAGTGGTATCATAAATTTGTCTTATTGTCTTTAATAATTTAGATAAGTTGATACCCATTTTTGCTGATACTGGTATTATTTCCACATCTTTAAAATGTTTTTGTAGTATGGGAAGATTTTCTTTGGCTTCTGGTAAATCTATTTTGTTTGCTATCACTAATTTCGGCCTATTTAATAATTCTTCACTAAACTGTGACAGTTCATACTGTAAAGTTTCCAATTGTTCCCATGGATTAACTGTCGATGCATCCAACATGTAAAGTAAGCAACAACAACGTTCAGCGTGTTGTAAAAATTGAATACCGAGTCCCTTGTTTTTGTGAGATCCTGGTATGAGACCAGGCAGATCTGCAACTGAAATGCAAAATTATTTTTACTAATTACAATCTGATAACTCCAGTGAGTTTTATGTTGATAGTTTAGTTCTACAATTGATTAGTGCATGACATAAAATAAAATTCTGTGTCTTCTATTAAACTGAACTAATGTTAATTAAATTAAATTTTAAAATTAAACATTCCCTTAGCCAAGATGCAAATACTTACAATTCTGTCAGGAGAAAAGTTCAGTTTTTGATGTATTTAGTATGACGTGATTGTACATTTGGCTAATGTTAATGTAAAATTTCATACAAAAAAATCAACAACCAGGTATTTCTCTTGACAGAGACATTAGTTTTTTGCCTTGGCTAGGTTGTATATATAATTAACACTTACCAGCAATCTGCTCATAGTCATCGTATAGTATCATACCAATATGTGGATGAAGTGTTGTGAAAGGATAAGATGCTACTTTGGGTCTGGCACGAGAAATAGCTCGAAGTAGAGTACTCTTGCCTGCGTTTGGGAAACCCAACTAAAAAATAATATTTACATATTGAAATAACAAACAATACAATTATGTAAGAGTGCAATGCCCATGAAGATATTGTATTAATATGAGTAATGCCCAAAATAAAGTATGGAGTGGCAAGCACTACTGGAAAGGCAGCGGTTACTACATGGAAGAATGACATTATGACCCGAATACACAGTCCTTGGTACCTAAATACTAACTCCTAACCTCACTGTAGTATTTAGTATTCTTAAGTTAGCATTTACGATGCAGAGACATCCCTAACTAAATACTACGCCAAACTTAAGGTCGATGGCGTAGAATTTCACATTAATGTGTATGAAGAAAAGAGATAGATAGCTTTTTATGGGCTTAGAAAGCTGCTATCTATCTCTTTTCTGACGTTTGAAGTTTAAAATGTTTTTTTTGCTGTAACAACACAAACATATGTAACCAACTTTATACTGACAGCTCGATGTCATGATTCTAATTTTCGGCATCTCGTATGGAAAACTTGGTAGCATCCTAAGTTAGGAAGTCACGTGATCTCCTAACGTAAGTGAGCGACTGTGTAATGAAAACATGGTTAGTATTTAGGTAGGACTCTGCATTCGGACCTTAGCCTATGAAAAAATATTTTATTTACTGTGGAAACTATCAACTTTTACCTGATTATCATGTAACTATGTGACAGTTCAAAGTGTTCATGTTTTTTTAGCATAAGTATATTTTTTTTTAAACAAAGCAAGACAGTAAAACAATGAAAACTATTTTGTTGCTTCCTCACAGAAGGAATGGTGCATCTAGAAATGGAAGCTTGAAAAGACTTGTTGTGAAACATGTTTCTCTAAAGGAATGAAAACAGCTTTGTTTCATAGAACAACATTAGACAGAATATAAGCGCCCTTGGAATGATCCTGAATGGTGCTGTATAAATTATATGTTATTTTTATACTAAGTATCTTACCAGTCCAACATGTGCCATGCTTCTAATTTCCAAAATATATTTATTTTTCTCTCCCTGTGCTCCATACTCTGCAATATCTGGACACTGTTCAGTGTCCGTTGTGAAGAACTTGTTACCTCGCCCACCTGACCCTCCCCTGGCAGCTACAAATATAGTACCCTCTTTACTTAAATCTCCGAGTATCTATTAATAAAAAAAAATACAAGGTGATTAGGTAGTGCGGGATGTTGTAACAATAATAACATATTCAAAAGTTTTGATACCAAAGTAAGCAGAGAGTATAACTTTAACAAGTGAAAATATTTAAATGTATTTGTAAAATATTTATATGTTTCAGGTTTTTTTACGTCAGAGAAAGATTCAATATTTTCAGAATTTCAACTGAAAAATAGTCAACTGATTGATAAGCCAAAACGAGATTAAATAAAAACACTGTGGAATATAAAATGTGTTCATATTTGTCTAATTATGAAATTCTACAAATTAGAAGTCGTCTAGATATACAGATTGAAAATTGGTTTAAAATACATATAATTATGTTTATATACCTTTCCTTCAGAGTTCTTGACTATTGTTCCTATGGGAACATCGACTACTGTATGATTAGCATTTTTTCCAAAACGATTCCTTTTTGAGCCCTTTTCACCGTGCTTTGCCCTTAAAGATAAAACAAAGTAGTGATACAATAGTCTAATAATCGAAGTTGGGACAAAATAAATAACTATAAGAATTACCACTATTTTATAACAAATAGGCAATTGATCAGCTATACACCTGTGGAGACCCACAGTGCAGCTGGTTTTCAGCAAAATCAGACACCTACAGGGCTAATGGCCTGTCATCAGCTGGTTTACTTGATCATTTTAAGTGCTTGCGCAATGTTCAACAATTATACCTTTTGTTGAGTTTCCTTGTGTGCCTGATTTTCCAGTTCACCTATAACAAATGTTCCAACTTTGACTATTGAAATATAAAGTTTGACAAAAAAAAAAACACTCCCACCAAGCAAAATAATCTGATATTTGCATATATGTATGTATTTTGATCATTAAATATTGAATATTTAGTTAAGGGTAGCTCCATGTCTAATTTATTATTTTTTTCTAGTAAAATTTGGCGTTGAGAATTAATTATTTTTGGATAAAAATGTAACATTATACATACTCAATAATTGATGGTACATGGTTGAGG
This sequence comes from Molanna angustata, assembly GCA_963576475.1. Lineage (NCBI taxonomy): Eukaryota > Metazoa > Arthropoda > Insecta > Trichoptera > Molannidae > Molanna > Molanna angustata. The sequence goes on from OY754968.1 coordinate 42,232,039, forward strand.
TTTTTAACATTAGTTGTACAGACAAATAGTATATGTCCTCCATTCCCTCCGTCTCCTCCATCTGGTCCTGCCATCTCTTTAGCGAACTCTGAAGCAAAGTTCATACATCCATCTCCGCCATTTCCACCAGAGACTCTTACGTAACATGTGTCAACATAAAATTGTACCTAAAAATATTCAACTACTTATTTGTACAATAAAAATTAATCTGTATACTTAAAAGTAAGTCATTGAAATGCTTCTCAGGCAACTAAGTAAAATATTAATTTAACATGCATCCAATAACAAGTTGCCACATTCTGGAGATATATATTTATCGTTAAACAGATATAGCTTAAATCACAATTCAAAACTGTGCCTCCATTGGGAATCGGAAAGTTTGCACGTAATCAATTTGCATGTAAACCAACAAAGCAAAAATACACAAATTTGCCACTGCGCAACAAGAAACTCATTCAAGATGTTAATTATGTGTATGTGTTTGTATATGTAGGTATGTATGTATAGATTCTACCAAACTTCTTGAGCCTTTTCACCGTGGAAGGGGGCGATTTGCACACACACTAAACAAGCAAAAAGACACAAATTTATGATCTGACGGGTTCAAGTTGTTTTATGATAACTATATATGTGTTTTTGTAACTATGTATAATTTATTTTTTAGGTAATTATTTACAAGTAGCCTACATCGCCAATTTTGTTGATTTACCACTCTTTGTACTGACGATTTGTTGAATAAATTGATTAATAAGGTATGGAACCATCAATATTCATTTTCAAACACAGAGCTCCTACATATATCAACAATGAACCAAGGAATCGTTGATTCTTGTATCAAAAAATGGAGCCCCATTATAGAAAAATACTTTCGGATGTTATATTACAACTAAAATAATTCTGATAATAATTTTGAAACAGTAAATAAGCCACCAATGATAAAAGCAATTCTGAGATTTCTCTGTAATGTAAAAATTTGAGTAGGAAATTTCATTCGAACGTCGCAAAAATATACAATCCATCTCAATGCAACACAAAAAAAACCGGATTAAGCTAAAAAAAGTTGGTGAGTTAAAAAGACAGCAGTTTACTTACATTTAAATTGGTAGATTTAGATTTTCGACTTCTTAATGCATTAGCGGTGGCAGCAGGTTCTGTAGTATAGTTTGAAACAGATAATTTAAATAAACGAATACATTGACAAAGTGAAGATTTATTCATATATTTCCTCAAAAACATTTTTATGCATAAAATGAGAATATATCGCAAAATATTTTTAGGTTATCGAGTTATTTGTTTGACTTTTAAAAGAGAAACATTTGACAATTGACAGCCATAGATTTTCATATATTGTCATAGATTTTTATTATAATATACTAGATGTCTTAGTTAGTAAATTTTGTATGAATCGAAGTGAGGTATTTTTTCGGGGGATTTTTGACATTTTGGTTGGCAGACCACATCATTTTTCTATAGAAAATAACGGTAATTATTCAGAATAGTATGTAAACGCCAATTTTGTTAATTTTTTGTCTATAGGTAGATAAAAATATACAGATTACGGGAAAAATATTCATTTTCCCGGGAAACGCCCAGGAAAAATTAAAAAAAATAAATAAACTTACGGAAAAATGTATGGAGATATTTTTTTTTTTTTATTTTATTTGAAAAAATGGGCAACGTACAATAATATTTTTTTAAACAAATATAACAAAGTAATTGTAAGCATGACATCTGAAGAGAAGGAGGAGAATATACTCGTCCCACGTTGGGACGCGAATTGATATCTGAAGAGAAAGGGCAGAATATACTCGTCCCACGTTGGGACGCGAAATTAATATCTAGAGAAAGGCGGAGAAGAGTACTTGTCCCACGTTGGGAGCCAAATTGACATCTAAAGAAAAGGAGGAGAATATACTCGTCCCACGTTGGGACGCGAAATTGATAACTAAAGAGGCTGAAAAAAAAATAAAAATAAACATTTAATTCTACCCCTGAAAATAAAAATCTAATAAAACATAATCGGCTGCGATGTGCCTGAAAAGACAAATACATACAAATACAGGCATGGTAAAATAATATATACATAACTGGAAAGATCTTACCAAACTGCTGCTATCGTAACGGGACTGTAGAGGAAACACTTACACTACATATCACTTTATATTAATTAAAAATAACTTAAAACTATCTTAAATTCACCCCTCGTTGGTTATATGGACCTGAAACACACTTATTTACTAGTATGCGATTATTTAAGTTATTTTTATTATTAAAAGTTATTTTTAATATTAACTTAAACTATCTTAAAATCACCCCCGATGATAGGTAGAGAACCTGAAAAGAACTTAACCACTACTTTATACAATAAAAAGAAAAAAAATGCTAAGGCCGTCCGATAGCCTAGCAAACTCGCACTCTCGCACGCGGGTCTCTACAACTACCGACCAACCACTGACTCCTACCGAATGACAACTCACACTGACAACTACCGAATGACAACTGACTGACTACAGCCGGGCGACCCAGCGCCCGTGAAACATGGAATAGGGGAAGGGGGGGGGGGGGGGGGTGGTTAACTGAAGAATCAATCCGTACCGCCGGGTGCCAACCAAGATTCCAGGAATCTGCCAAATGCATTTTACATTTCAAATTTATTTTCAATAGAAAAGACAATGCTTAAATATATAAACAAGGCCTGGGAGGCCGCTATAATCCGTTCCTAGAATTAATAGAAGAAATACATTAGGCCAAAGTAAAATAATGGTTTTTGGGTTTCTTTGATATCATAATGCATGGAAATATCAAGCAACATAAGTAATTGTAACTTAATCAGCCCACCTTTGATTTCATGGTGCATTGTACAATTATATTTATATCCATACAATTTGATGGTTTTGGACATCTATCGGCGAATAGAAACGAATACAATAGTTTTGCCATACTTTGTTGACATCTATCGGCGAATAGAAACGAATACAATAGTTTTGCCATACTTTGTTTACAAAAACTATTTCTCATTAACACCGAAATTATTTAAATAACTTTAATTAAAACACAATGTTTGAATGTACAGACGGTGGCCAAATTAATACAATCAAATGAATTTATAGCAGTTTTTAGACTTCGAATCATTGAAAATTATTATTTTTTTATTTTATTTCGATCTTTCTAGAATATTATGGGAGATTTAATATATTTTTATAAAATAAAATGCATTTACTATGAATATATAATAGTTTATTGATAATAAAATACGTTTTATGGTAAAATGATCAATATTTAGTAAATCCTCCCTTAGCTTTAATTACTGCTGATATTCTTCTGGGCATGCTGGAGATACATTTAATTGAGATATTTTTTAATTCTGGTGTGTTGTGCCATGCCTCAATTATGTTTTCTATTAGTTGTCTTTTGTTGGTGATGACACCTTTTTTCACAATTGCCCTTTTCAGAGCCTCCCAAACGTTTTCAATTGGATTTAGATCCGGTGAATTTCCTGGCCAATCTAATACCTTTATTTTTTCTCCTTCTAGAAATTTGGTAACGGTTTTCGCTTTGTGGCAGGGTGCAGAATCATGCATAAATACATATTTTCCATTTGGAAACCATTCGGCCACTTGAGGCTTTAGTCTCCCTTTTAAAACTTCTATATACTGGTCCTGGCGCATTGTGCCATTCACAATATACAGCCTTCCCATACCCATCCCACTAATCACTGACCAGATCACAAGTACTGAGGGTGCTTCACTCTTTGGACCACACATTCCTCATTATATTTTTCACCTGGCCTTCTTCTCACATATTGAGTTTTGTCCTGCAGTATTTGGATTGAGGATTCATCAGAAAAACAAACCTGAAAGAACACGAGAAGTTTTCACTAGTCAATTTTATTTAATACAGAAAGTTTCATAAAAACTTATTTTACATTCTAATACCTTGCTCCAATCGTCTTCGTTCCAATTTTGGTGTTTTAGTGCCCATTCTAGTCGCTTTTTACGCATTTTAGGTGTTAGTTTTGGCTTTTTCACTGGGCGATAACATTTGAGGTCCATTTCCACCAATCTTCGTCTCAATGTACGATCAGATATATTGACTCCTGTGGTCTGCAAAATAGATTTTATTACTTTTCGAGGCTTCTGTCTATTTTCTAGAGCAACATTTCTGATTTTTCTTTCTGTTCGCGGAGTAGTAATGCGCTTTCGTCCACATTTTCCTATTCGAGATGGTTCAAGGGGTACATTTCCTTTCATTTGCCTACTTATTTTGTGCACAGAATATTGAGAAACATTGGTAAGTGTGGCAATTTCTCGTTGACTGTATTCACAGTGACCAAGAAGGGTTGCAATTTTAGATTTTTTTCTTGGAGTGAGGTCACAAGATCTTCCCATTTCTAAAATAAACCAAAAAATTCTGAAATTCAGAATACATTTAGAAAATAATTTATCAAAATCGTAATAATTTGATAAGTAGTATAATTGTGATAAATATTTAGTAATAAATATTAGGTTTACCTGTTATTTAAAAAAAAATGTAAGAAACACTCAAACACTGTCTCAAATAAACACAAAATCAATGGGCAAAATATTCCATTAACACCCGCACACTCTGTGAAGACCAATACTAAACTGACATTATCGTATCTTGTATGTGACAAACTTCATGTTGATGCTTAAAAAGTGTTGCAAGTACGATAACAATAATGAAGGGAGTTGCCACAATTAAAAATATACTGATGTGATTCGATTTTGCTGGATAACAGCTAAAAATACAATTATTTTTGCATTTTTTTCCTTTGATTGTATTAATTTGGCCACCGTCTGTATGTAGTCTTTATTGTAATATCATAAAAATAATATTACGTTATTATAAGCAAACTTTGGGTAAAAATTGGTTAGGTTAGGTTTGTACGTAGTCATTATTGGGACTCGCGTGAGCGAGTTGCATTATATACTGTCACTCAATGTATAATGCAACTCGCTCACGCGAGTCGCAATAATGACAAATTACAAACCTAACCAACCTATTGTAAGCAAATTTTTGGTAAAAATTGGTTAAGTTCGATTTGTATGTACTTAGTTACTATTGCGACTCGCGTGAGCGAGTTGCATTACATACTGTCACTCAATGTATAATGCATTTTGCTCACGCGCAAAGCATACAATATTTCATTTTGATGACCTAAAATGATTTCGATATACTTAATCTCACCGGAATTCTCGTTTTCAATCAGTGTCAAAAAATTCAAATTTATATTAAATATTTTATAACCTTGTATTTTTTCAAACTTTATTAATTTTCGATATTTCATAGAATTTTCATTAACTTCAGATTTTCGCCGCGTGTTTCTATACTAAAAATTAGTTTGAATATTCGCCCATAGATGTCAAGAAAGCAACTATTTGCAAGGATTTTTTCATACATTTTTCGTAATTTAATATTATTTTTTTTAATTTTTCTAGACGTTTCCCGGGAAAATGAATATTTTTCCCGAAATCTGTATATTTTTATCTACCTATAGACAAAAAATCAACAAAATTGGCGTTTACATACTATTCTGAATAATTACCCTCACTTTTTGCAAGGAGTACTACATCTAATCTTCTTCTTCCTCAGCCATCTCTCCACTGCTGGATATAGGCCTCTTCTAAAAGCTTCCACTCGTCTTTTTTCGGGCTTTTTGAACCCATCTGCTTCCAGCGACAGGGACAATATCATCGGCCCACCTTTTCTGGGGCCGGCCGATTCCCCTTTTCATATCCCATGGTCTCCAATTTAGTATTCTGGGTGCCCATCTGTCCGTACCCTGTCTGGCAACATGACCTGCCCATTGCCATTTAAGTTTTGCAACTCGATCCATGACATCAACAACTTTTGTCTGTCAATCTAATATAAATGTAAAAATCTATGAGTATATTCTATGAAAATCTATGAAAAATTTCATAAACACAGACAAAAAAAAACGTCACTTGCATGGACGCTGCCGGTTTCACGGAACCAAGATGAGGGCATCAAAAGGGCAGAGGCGTCGAGGCAGGGCGCAGTGTTGGACCACCGCAGCAAGGAACGCGGCGGCTCGCAGATTGGACCACGAGTGACTTTCCGTATCGTCTGGGGCGTTAGTTCGCCTCCGGTGAGGCTCCCAGCTGGCCTGCCACCTCTGTCGCTGAGGTGAGAGATGTGCTGTCATAGCGTTGCCGTGTGGTATTGAGCCAGCCATGGGTGACTGTCTGGAAGAGGAAACCACCCCCAGTACGACAAGGACCTGCCAGCTTGACGCAGATGTTGGGCCCCGCCGAACTTACAACCATCATGCGGAAGACAGTGACGTTCCTGGAGAAGGCTGCACCGGCTGCACCTTCTGGTCAGCATCTCTTCGTTCTCGGCTGTGTTTGAGAATTTGTTATATGCCACGTGTTTTTCTTTGTTTCTGTTTTGTTTTTGTACTTTATGTTACTCTATTTGCTTTTGTTTTTATTTGCCATGAACTTGTAAATAATAATTATAATAATAATAAATGCGCCGTATTGAAAGAATTTTAAAGTGTCACCATCATTGGTCTCCTTTTCTTCCTCACATTGGCTTTAATGTTTCCTCGTGGCCTGAGAGAGGGCTCATCAAGATCATAGTTTAGTATTAAATTGTCATTAATTTTTCTATAAATTAAGAATTACTTTCAATCTAAAAGAAATTAAGTCTGAATCTAATCTTGATCAACTTCATGAGCACGAGTACTTCATTATAAAACAATATTATATTATATGAGTGCAAGGTTCAGGATATTTAGTTTACCAGAAATAGACACAATAATTAGAATCCTTTTTTCTTACTCTTTTCTTAACAAAGTCATGCACCATACTGAAGATGCTCAGCATTCTTTTCTTAACAAAGTCATGCACCATACTGAAGATGCTCAGCATTCTTTTCTTAACAAAGTCATGCACCATACTGAAGATGCTCAGCATTCTTTTCTTAACAAAGTCATGCACCATACTGAAGATGCTCAGCATTTCTTAACAAAGTCATGCACCATACTGAAGATGCTCAGCATTTTTTTAAGAACGAATAGATAAAGATGATAGTAAAATAAATAAAACACATCCGAAATTATCACTATGATTGTCACAAGAAAAAAATATCGTCAATTACCTTCATCTCAATTATCAAATGAGGTCGCATCAATTTGCCTGCTATAGCAAACATAGAAAAAACGAGTGGGTTGTGGCCAACACTAAACTCTCCACACCATAGTAAGCGTTCATTTTTTCTTCTTGAAAGGTTGACAATCTCTAAATGCATTTTTATGAAGTACATTTCTATTAGATTCTTAAACAAATAAAAGATTCCCAGAGGACAAAAGTTTTCACAATACACCATACACACAAAAACATTGTCACGAAACTCATAGTATGTATTTTCGACGCGATACCTATTGAGAAATTTTAAGTAAAATTGCATTTAAAGCAAGATGAGAAATGAGTATGTATGAGATAGTGTATCAATGTTGATGAGGCGATGTATGTGTCAAGATTGAAGAATGCGGTGTTCGGTTCTCACTGCCTACCCCTCGAGGAAGATAGAAGTGGAGAGTAAAAAAAACTTGTCTATAGAGACACATACAATATCAATACGAAGTTGATCACTCAATATTCCCTTACAGAAGCAATTTTACTTCTGTTATATACATTTTTCATAAAAATATGAAATTTATTTCACAATGATATGGCAATTCATAGATTTTTTTTCTTTAAATTTTACAATCCTTGAGTGTATTTTTGTTGTATCAAATTTTCAAACAGTATAAAAATACCTCGATTTTCCAGACCGTGAGAGCATTTTGAAAATTTGGACAGAAATCATAGAGAAAAAATTAACGGATATCTATGGAAAACTAATCAGTTCTAGGTCTATGCACTTTACACATATGCACTCTCTGTGTGCACTCTCAACATGGTACCCGATGAGAAATTGATGTAAAAAAATATGCTTAAAAATTGTGAAATCATGTATCTCCACTATAGTAGTTGCGCACATCAAACTACGCCCACCAAATGAATAATATAACTACTTATTCTTCATCAATGGCGTTAGAGCCCATATCCAATAACTTGAAATTCAAGGAAGAAGAAAGGTCCACCTAAAACTATTTGGTATTTATTTATTTATTCATTCATTTATTTATTTATTTATTTATTTATTAATTAATTAATTTATTTATTTAATGTTTATTTATTTATTTATTTATTTATTTATTTATCTATTTATTTATTTATTTATTTATTTATTTATTTATTCATTTATTTATTTATTTATTTATTTATTTATTCATTCATTCATTCATTCATTCATTCATTCATTCATTTTTTTATTTATTATTTATTTATTTATTTAATTGGATCAGTATATAGTCAAATTGAAAATTATATAAAAAAAGATGCACAAAATAAAACCAATTACATACTAATCACAACAGTACATACGTAACAAGTTCTAAAAAAATTGTCTAAAAACTAAAAAATATATATTGTAGGTATAAATATTCAATGAATGTTAGGTAGATTTAGGTAGACATATGTATCGTGTGGGCACCTAATTGAGTGATTTTCTTCAGGGGGTACATAAGCGAATGAATAGGTATATATGTAGTTTAAGTAGTGTATGTAACTTTTCCCACAGTCATTAATTAATAATCACATATCAAACAAAACATTTGAAACGATAATGACACGTATGATAAATATACTTTATAAAATAGATCTCCGTCTAATAGTAATATTAAACGAGGGAAAAGAAAGTTCATTCTGTTTAAATTCCCAAAGTCAATAATAGATGCTAATAGATTTTATTATGTTGTGGCGTTGCATGTTTAATAAAATAAACTGACTGGGAAATATAATATTTCAGATCCAAGGTGATTTATATTGTAGACTTGATATATGAGAGCATGAAATTAAATTGAACTACATACATATATACCGCACTAAATAAGTGCTAGGAAATTCAATCAACTTATTTTGTCCATAGGTTCATGTCATATGAAAAAAATGAATGTCTTAATAATTTATAACTTATGTCATATTCCGTACTCAAATATTATTAATTTTCTCAGTAGCAAAATGCTGAAAATGCTATACAGTTTGCAGAAAATCAGGAGTACTACGACCTGACAGATGTGAGAAATGGGAAAGCCCGCTGACAACGTGTCATTTAGCTCAAGAAAAGATAACTCAATGTATTTTTTATTTTATTTTTTATTTAAGAAACACTCACAGAGAAATTGACATTAAAAAATACAAAATATATAAACACAAAATATGAAAGTGACAGTTGCCATTCACGTGACAATTGTCACTTCCATACATTGGTTATCTTATCTTGTTTCTTTTCTTGATCTAAATGACACGTTGTCTAGGGGGGCAGGAAAGAATAAATAATGAATCAAGGTTTTATTGGTTGTTGAGACTGTTATTTTTTTTTATTATTTACTAGTTGCATGCAACACATGAGATCCAACTGTCGATAGCGTTAGTATGTATAGTTGAAGAATACGTACCAAACTATAAACCCATAAATCTAAATTATTGAATATTTTAAGATATTTTGTTTTCTATACAACACATGTAGGTATGTAGGTACATAGTTAACATATGATAGTATGATAGGTCAGTCCTGTTTTCCTACCCAGAATATGAAAACAGCATGATGGTATGTATGTATGTTTGGAGATTTAAGTATCAAACTATTAAGTCTTCTTACATATTGTGTATAGGACACTGCCATACAAATTGTATGAAGCAATGTTGTCACTAAATTCAATTTTTATAAAAATTGTTAAAAAAAAAATTGAAAAGTAGGTACTACTACAATGTTTATATTTTTTATAGAAAATAAAATTATCTAGTTGGGGTGTTTCGGCTTTTTTCTATATTTATTGATATTTTAGAAATGTAGGAAATTAAACACATAAATTTATCATACAAAATGTTTGAGAAACTCTGTATTTTTTTTTATACCAATATTCCACACCATGACCGAGACTCCATTCTGGGCATGTTCTTGAATTTGCTCATCGCTAGTACCTACAATAGGTAAGTTATTTAAACTGAAGAAAAAGGAAATTATATTAAAAATTTATTGAGACTACACCTACTTCTTTTGAAGAGTTACGAGTATAATGTCAGAAAAAGAATAAATTTATTATTAATTTTCACATTCGACAAAAATATCCATAAAACATTAAACTGAGAAAGTTGCTATAATATACCAACACATTTGAAGTAAATAATATTGAATATATTACATTTCGGGGTCTTTTAAAGGCTTTATAATTTAAAATGAAGAAATGGCAATTGATTATATACAGTGGCGTAGAGTTAAGTTTTGTTAACATACCACGAAAAAAAACAATATCTACTATGTTGAGTTCTAAGAAATTTTAAGCGTATTTTTACACAAAATTCTCAACGAATATCACAAAGGGGAGGTGAGTGGATTGGCAAATAGAATGTTATGAAAATGTATTTCCACTGTACATTTCAAAGTTGGTGAACTATTCTACTTTGCACGTTTTTTTTACTTGAAAACTGTTTTTATGTTAAAGTAAAATACGACTTTGATCCCTGCAGCTTTCAATCTATTAATTGAGAAGGATTTTAGTTCGCAAAACCCCATATAATTAATGGATTTATCTACCACTTTGATTGTAATCTGAATTTACTTATTTGATCGTTTTTATACATCTTTTTATCTTTTTTTCTTTCTCTGATATTAACAATAATTTATTAATATTAACAAGATCACTCCAAGGGCCGTATAGCTTATTGTTGGCTCTTCCAAACAAGGCAGTCTACCGAAGGTGTCAATGCTCTGAGTATGTCGAGGGGCATTTAGTCCACTTTAAAAGCCCGTTATTGACTTTATCCAATTATTTTAAAGAGTTGGTACTCTGTGATTCAGATTATCTCAATGTAAGCTATTTTCCTGATGGGGCATTCTTTTGACACAGTGGAGCCAAGTCGTTCAGAGCCTTAAGATGTCTTACTAGTTCTGGACATTTCAACCAGTGTTGTTCGTTGAGAAGAGGTGTTATGTAAAATATTTTGTCAGCCCCATATATCAATCTTGCAGCTACGCTGAATTCAGAATATTTTTTTTATATATTAATCTCTTGTACGCACATTTTATTTATTAATAATTATGAAATTCATCGTCTTAAATTAATAACCCAATGGTAATATAAGTTGATGCAAGTATCACTCGACATCACTGGCTTATCCTTCTGTAGGCTCAAGTTCAAGACTATAAAACCCCGATGTGAATATTGAGTGACAATATTATTTACGTTATTTAGTAGTATATTACCTGCTTCGCGTGGAAGTGTTTCAGAAACCAAAGTGAGATGATTTCATTTACCATTATGGCGCTAGTAAATGTATCAATGAATTCAAAGTTTAATACATCAATAATATTCATCTTATTTTTAATTTCTTAGACCTTAAAACCTGTTGTTTCATGAGGGTGGAGTCTCTTGTGAGGCTGAACTCCATTATTTTACTTATTTATTTAATCATGCATTATATGTTACAGCGTTACAGTTTCATTTATTTTTATATAAATTTATTTAAACATAATAATGTAATGATGTAGCCAAACTAGGCATGGCCTGTATCATGACGGCTGTTTGATACCTAGCAACGTATTTTTTTTACTAGAAATATAAAATAAATTATATAATATAAAAATATTGTTAGGAAATCATTTTCATTTACGCATCGACCTGTTTTTCTCTCCACTACTCCACTAGAATAGTGGAGTCACGATTTCACAATTTTTAATCATATTTTTTTTCTTAATGGGTATCCTGTAGAGAGTGCGTACTTTGAGTTTCGCCGTGATGTTTTTGTGTATATACCGTGATCTGTATGCCGTACACAAATATGAAAATTTATGACCTCTGTAAAAGGCCGATAAACTTCATATCGATACCATATTGTGTGAAGTACATTAACTTAAGAGCTGATTAGTTTTCCATAGACAATGGTTCATTTTATCTCTATGATTTCTTCTGTTAAAACTTTGAAGATGCTCTCACGGTCCGGAAAATCGAGATTTTCTTATTTTGTTTTTGTCAAAATTTATCCAGGGATTGTCAAACTTTAAAGTAAAAAACATTAAGTGTGATATTACATATTTATATATCAGTAGTAAAATAGCATCTGTTTGGGAAAATTGAATTATCGACTTCATATTGATATTGTATGTGTTTCTAGACAAGTTTTTTTTACTCTCCACTATTATAAATGTAATAACATCCATCTACATACTATCATGCCATATTCCTCATGGGGTAGGTAGAGAGAACCAAACACCGCATTCTTCTATCTTGACACATATCCATCATCTCATCAACATTTATACATGATAGCCTATTGTTAAAGCATTTTTTACTCTCCACTATTATAAATGTAATAACATCCATCTACATACTATCATGCCATATTCCTCATGGGGTAGGTAGAGAGAACCAAACACCGCATTCTTCTATATTGACACATATCCATCATCTCATCAACATTTATACATTATAGCCTATTGTTAAAGCATTTTTTACATCAATTTCTCAACAGGTATCATGTAGTGAATGCATACTATGAGTTTTTGTGTGTAATGGTGTATTATGAAAACTATTTATAAACTACTATATTTGTTTAGGAATCTAATAGAATAGTACTTCATAAAAATACATCTAGGCCTGTTAAGCTTGTTGTTGTGTATAAGCCTGTTAAGCCGTGTAAGTTTATTCCCAAATAGCAATTTACAATATTATTGTATTTTTTAACCAGCGTCTCTAACCCAGTTGCATGAGATTTTTTTTATTAAAATGAATTTGCTCTTGTTAAACAAGTACATAGTCATACATTCCTTAAATAAAGCATCGCATCGGTTGAGGCAGGGTGAGGCTAGAAATCGCTCTCACGGGATTATTATGCCGGCACACTAATCGCTTTGCCACCGATCCATCTGTATTATTTTTTTAAATAATTCTCCTCTGCGAATCGAACACAGAATGCTGGCATACAAGTCAAACGAAATATATAGGCACAGCTCGGCGTTTAGTAAATTCGTTCTAAAAACTGTATTCGTAAAAAAATGCATTGATTAACTCGTTAAAAAAAACATTATACTTGGGTATTTTCTCATTTCACAAATATCAACGAAAATAGGGTATTTTCTCATTTCACAAATATCAACGAAAATAGGTTATTTTCTCATTTCACAAATATCAACGAAAATAGGGTATTTTCTCATTTCACAAATATCAACGAAAATAGGGTATTTTCTCATTTCACAAATATCAACGAAAATAGGGTATTTTCTCATTTCACAAATATCAACGAAAATAGGGTATTTACTCATTTCACAAATATCAACGAAAATAGGGTATTTTCTCATTTCACAAATATCAACGAAAATAGGGTATTTTCTCATTTCACAAATATCAACGAAAATAGGGTATTTACTCATTTCACAAATATCAACGAAAATAGGGTATTTTCTCATTTCACAAATATCAACGAAAATAGGATATTTTCTCATTTCACTAATATCAACGAAAATAGGGTATTTACTCATTTCACAAATATCAACGAAAATAGGGTATTTTCTCATTTCACAAATATCAACGAAAATAGGGTATTTACTCATTTCACAAATATCAACGAAAATAGGGTATTTTCTCATTTCACAAATATCAACGAAAATAGGGTATTTTCTCATTTCACAAATATCAACGAAAATAGGGTATTTACTCATTTCACAAATATCAACGAAAATAGGGTATTTTCTCATTTCACAAATATCAACGAAAATAGGGTATTTACTCATTTCACAAATATCAACGAAAATAGGGTATTTTCTCATTTCACAAATATCAACGAAAATAGGATATTTTCTCATTTCACCAATATCAACGAAAATAGGGTATTTTCTCATTTCACAAATATCAACGAAAATATTTGAAATCGATTAAAACTAGTAAATAAATGGGTAAAAATAAATATTAATGTTATAAGAAATTAATAATAACTTAATAACTTTTATAATGGTAATGTAAAATAATATTACGCGGGAAAAACGTAGATTCATGTGCACCCCGAATAATGACGTTATTATGATGTCTGCATTCGTTTTTTTTCTATGGTTATTGATTCTTCCCCACGTCATTATGACGTATTTACATAGCGTTTTTTCCGTATTTATTTTTGAGGAAGGGGGGGGGGGGCAAGCTATTATTTTTTCTTCATGGATATTCTTTACATTATGTTTTCAGAAAAAAATACAAAATATCTGAAATTAGCCTATAAATGTTTTGATAAAGAAAGTAAAGCGTCATGGTGTTTAGGTCGATATTATAATATTTGATCCGGTGACCCTGTTAACGGTTCAAGGATAATGTTTCCCGTGGGTTCAACTTGTACTAGACAAATTCATTAAAGAGAGAGATATGTCTGAATCACGTGGTTCTGGGAACAATGTGTGTGGGATGGTCGCTATATGCTGACACCCAACACTTGAGAACTAAGGCACCCAGTAACTAGACACAGCCACCGGATGGGATTTGGGCTTCCCGCACTGCGCCGACCGCCCTATAATAAAGGGACACAAAACAGTTTTTCAAGATATCAAATATAATATATATTTTTTTTACTTCTATTTCCTTTATAAATGTCCATTTATTTTTGTTTCAAAATGTCCATCGAGTGGAAATTTCTCTGTGGTATATTTTACACACTAGAAAAAATACAACTATCAGGATCATGTTTCACCAAAAAATATCACGTTGAGATCATCTGGAAGTGAATTTCCTCTTCTGGCCACAATTTCCAAATTTGTGGTGTTCATACTGTCAGCCATTTTCTATAGAAATTATTATTGTAATAACTTTTTTTTGAGACATCTCAACTTTACAAGATATTTCTTACTGCGTGTTTACTCTTTCGTTCAAAAGTGTCTTGAATGAAGTTTTTTTGGTGTTATATATTATTTTTTTAACCTTTATGAAATTAAAAAGATAGATACAAGATAACTTAGCAGTTCTAAAAATATCTTCAGATGATTTTAAATATATAAAGTATCTTCTTCAAAATCTACAAATAAATATTAATAATTGTTTTCAATGTTGTATTTTTGTGCATTTATAGCTATTGAAAGAAATGGAAAAGTTAATAATTTTATAACCTTATTTATCTGCGCATTCTATGGTTATTTTTTTTTGCGCGGGGAAAAAAGGAAAGACATAATTCTATGGTAGAGTAGTGCAAATAGCTCTAGCCTATTCTTTATTCTCTATGTAGAAATAATTCAACTATTATGTCAATACAAATTACGGTGCCACTATTTTTACAACCGGAATTGGCGGGAAAAGCGTTTTCCCGCCAAAAAGTGTCTATTTACACGACAAATTTTCTGACGTCGTCTATGTTTTTAGGTCATTTATAACCATAGAAAGCGCAGATAAACCAAAATACAAAAATATTTACCTTTGTCATTTTTTCAATGCATCAAATGCATAAAAATGCATCATGGAAACCAACTTGAAGAAAAAAAAAATAATATTGGCATCTTATTACATTTAATTAATTTTATAAATCATTTTTTCATCGAGATCTACAATTATAACAAAGGTAAATATTTTTATAACTTGATTTATCTGCGTTTTCTGTGGTTATTTTTGGTTTTCGTCTATGGTTGAGTCGTGTAAATAGTCGTAGCCTACAAATTAATTAATCCGGTTAAAAAAATATTAGTAAATAATCAAAACTATCTACTTGACAGATTTATCGTTATTAGTATCAGAATTGTGTTTATTAAATAAATATGGAACAATTATTACGGCCTGATCGGTTCAACGTGGACCCAATGAACACACTAGCTGAAATGAAATGGGCACAATAGAAGCAAACATTCTCAAACTTTATTCGAGAAATCAAGGACATTACTGATGGAAAAAGCTATATATTTTATGCAACAATATCTCATCTAATTTATAAGTGAGAGCATGACCTATATAGATCTTCTTCAGCCTCTTTTTTTTTTCATTCTTGGACATAGGCCTCCCCCTTGATCCTCCACAACTCCCTGTCTTGGGCACACTGCATCCATCTCCCTCCGGCACATTTCTTGATGTCATCAGACCACCTTGCCTATAAAGATTCAATTTCTGTACTGTATAGTTTGTATGTGAGAAAACGAAATAAAATATTTGCTAGACATTGTTTAGCATAATAATAATAGGAGTGCATGTATGATGCGATGCATGGATGTAAATTAGGCAAAAACATGTATGTCAAGGTAGAGGAGTCTGGCGTTCGGTTCTCTCTGCCTACCCTAAGTAGGGATACGGCGTGATGGTGTGTAAGTGTATGTGTTGTTTAGCATCCCACCATTAACAAACAAGAGAAACAATTACTGAATTCATCCAAACATTAAAGCAAATGAGTAAAAAATGAAATTTCAAAGCTGTGTTAGCTGAGCTACACAAGGATGAATATAGAAATTAGAAATGATTTTATAAGAGGTTTAAGATATAAATGAACTGTTATTAGTTTTCTTGTTTATCTGTTTTATGTAAAAATTGAAAAATGTTGATTTCTATAGAAAAAAAATAAACATAGGTACACGTATCCGTCAAAGACAAAGATATAAAATCCAACTATAACACTGGAAGTAGCTTTCAATCAAACAAGATCTTTGGAATTGGCGGAACTTCAGTCTGTATCATACCATAACCCAACACAGAATCCAGTATCCGCAGTTGCTGAAAATGGGGAAGATGCACAGGAACCAAACAATGGTTGTTTGTCAAAAGTTAGAGCAACCGTTAAGCAAGAAAAATGCTACTTCTGCGGGAAATGACGGCATATGAGGTCTTTATGGTCCGCTAAGGACGCCATTTGCAGGTCATGTGGAAAAAAGGACCACTTTCAACGAGTGTGCAAATCTGAAGGTATTTCTGCTACTATTCCCATACTATTAACCAATTCACAATGTTGGATGCCTATCTTCTACCCAACATCGACACACTAACATAGATCTCAAAAGTGATCAATTCATAAAATTCATCACCAAATTGATAAAAGACACTACTGCTTTTGAGACAAATGGTCGATTATATAAATTCAAAAGCATACCCTTTGAGGTCAATAATGGAGTAGCTTTTTCCAGAGAGTGATGGATCAAATTGTTAAAAAAGAAGAATATAAGACATATTCCCATACCCTGGCAATACTATGTTTCTATCTGTGGAAGAACACAACATGACCATGGACAAAATTTGGTTAACTTTATGAAGGTTACCAAAAAATATAATTTAACATTGAATAAAGAAAACTGTCATTAGATAAACATTTAAATCTTATAGGCTATGTGTTCTGCTAAACCTTACCCAGATCTACAATTTTTTTACATTTTTTTTTGGTTTTTCAACTTTGAAGTCAAAAAACTCCACTTCGTAGCGTATAAGGATGAGTAGAATATTTAGACAAAACAGACATACTAAATGTTTTACTCCGAATTCTGAGTTCGTCCATATATATTTAACATATATGCTGCGGAGCCTCTATGGTGGTGTTTTTTTTACTTCAAAGTTGAAAAACCATGAAAAATGTAGACCTGGTCATACAAAAACTCGCGGATCTTGGCTTGAAACTTTGCCGATCTGTTGAGAGGAATAAATTCTCTTGAACAAATCTACTAATCAAAGTGGATAGTCTTCGACAAACCGATACTGGTCAGTGCCTATAATAAAATAATAGTGATTTTTTTTGTTAAAGAATGAATATGTTCTTGTAACAAGTACATATATACGTCCTCATACATTCCCTAAATTAAGCATAAATGCTTGTGCTATAGGTGACCGAAATCGGTCGTGGCAGGTTTCCAACTCACCACCACTGGATTACTAACCACTCTGCCACCACCTATCTATAAAACTAAAACTAAAACAAGCGTTCTATGTTTCACCAAGAATTGTCCATCAACTAACTTAATAACTCGTGTGTTGGCATCCTAGTTTTGTTAGATTAATGGGAGATCTGAATGAGATGTACATTATAATTAATCAAATAATAAATAGATAAATTCGCTACTCCCACCACCACCCGCTCTGCCTATGGGGACTGTAATCGGCCCCTTCACAGAACGCTAAGTGAACGACAAAAAAAAATGCATAGCACGAAAAGTAGCTCATGGAGCCCTCTAGATTAGCAATCTCGGCACCATAGTGCAAAAAGAAACAATCAACGAGTGCGAACAGAAAATTCACACCCGTGGACTGTCTATGACCTCAGATCCCCCTACATGCAGACCATCAGAGAAGTGACCAAGATCTCTGGAAATAATTAATTTAACGGGAATCTTCTAAAAGTAAGGCACCATATCTATGACAGAAAACCTTAAAAGCTTTATAATTTTTCTTCGAGATCACAAAATCCGCATGACCAATGGGACCTTGAAGAGGCCCACGGACAGCAACGAGAAGCTCCGATCTATATGAGGACACCATTGGGTGGCAACATTCCCAAAGGATATGTTCCGAAGTTTGGTCCGGGTATTGACAGAAATGACATGAAGCAGATGAGGCAATGTTAAATCGGTGAAGATAACTTTTAAAGTTTCCGTGTCCTGTGAAAAATTGGGAAGTCCAAAAGTCTGGAACAACCCAGGGAGATTTAAGACGATACCTCACGTCGGGAAAAAATAAGTAGGTAATTCTTCCCACTGAGCAGGCCGTCCAGCGAGTCTGCCAGATGTTCTGCAAATTTTCATTTACAGTCCTTTCAACAAAGCCGCGTGACACTCGACCCTCTGGAGGGAAGAGAGGAATATTTCCGATCATAGAAGAACAGCCCCGCGTAAGGTTGAAAACAGCCCCTCTACGCTGAAGTTCCAGATCAAGGGGAGTCATGCCTGTCAAAATTGGCAGTGCTTCAGTGGGACTCGTTCCATATGCTTTGGATAAAGCGATGAGAGCGAATCGTTGGCCTGAGAGCAAAATTCTACGTATATGTTGAAGCTCACAGGCGTGAGACCAACATCCTGCTGCATAGCAAGCAATGCCGAGGTAAACTGCCTTATAGAAAAGACAGGATACTTGAAACTGTAAACCCCAGTGTGCCTTGGCGATGTGTGAGATCTTTAAAAAAGCTGACTTAGCTTTGTCGACACACAATCGAGCATGGTTTTTAAAATTTGGTCCTCTTTCCAGAACAACTCCTAGGCAAGTGATTTGGTCCCGAAAACTTACATTTGTTCCAGAGAACTTAATAGACGGCTGTCTACGTAGTAAGCCTTTGAAAACCAAGCCATATGTCTTATTAGGAGCGAAGCAAAGTTTATTTTTTACACCCCAGTCGGAAACTAAGGAAAGAGCTTGAGTAGCTGAGTTCTCAATAAATCTACGGGAATTACCACGGACGAGGATGTATGCATCATCGGCATACGCTTGAATCGTACAATTACTGGAGAGAGGAAGATCCAGCAAGTCATCAAAAAGAATGTTCCAGAGAAGTGGACCGAGAACAGAACCCTGAGGACATCCAATGCTTACCTGTCGCGTATGTAGAAATTGTCCCCCAGGCAGGACTATGCGGCGATTTTCAAAGTAACTCTTAACTATCATATATATATTGCGGGGTATATTCCTTGACTTCAGTTTATGCAAAATGAGCGGCCACCAAGCATTGTCAAATGCACCACTAATGTCAAGGGAAATAGCAATAACATATTTTTCGTCAGAATGTCTTACAAATTCTGACATATAATTTATAGCATCGACTGTTGAAATTCCAGGTCGGAAGCCAAATTGGCGAGAAGAAAGTGGACATGAGTTAGAAAGATGGGATTCAATTCTACTGCATATAAGTCTTTCCAGAATCTTGCCCAGAATAGGCAGGAGAGTAACAGGTCTATATGCTTTTGGGTCCGTGCTAGGACGATCGCATCGTTTGGGAATTATAGTCATGAGGCCCGTTTTCCAACAGTCTGGAAAACAGCCTTCGTCTAAACATCTTTTTAAGAGGGAAACCATTTCAAATTGAGCCAAACGCCAACATCTTTGTATTAAAATAGAGTCGATACGGTCGAGGCCTGGGGATTTATTTAGTTTAAGGTTCCCAATAATTAAATCGAGTTCCTCAACAGAAACTGGTGGCGAAGCGGGTGTCTGAGGAATGTTGTGTTGAAGAGCACGTACCCATTTATGAAAAACATTGTCGGTAGACGGATCATCCGATGGAATCAACGCGTCCAGAAAAACGGAAGCAGTTGAATCGAGAGACGTTGTGAACTCACCAGTAGTTGCATCGCGGATGCAAGATATTGTTGCGCCATTTCCTCTCTTAGAAGAAACGGCGCGATATACCGCACCCCATGGATCTGAAGTCGAAACCTCGGAAACCAAACGTCGCCAACTTACCTTCTTCGCACGAATAATTTCGTTTTTATATAGATTGTGTGCACGTCTATAAGCAGAGTACAAGTCGAGAATAATAAACTCAGCAAAGTTCCTATTGCGTCCCAATTTAAGAGTTCGACGTGCACGTGTAACGCTGCGTTTCAAAGAATCGGGTCCTGAGTGCCACCAAGCGTTTGGTTTTAATTTTTCTGGAGTAGATCTGCCAATTGACTATTCTGCACATATAATGATATTGTTAGTGAAATCAGAAGCAGTATCAGATATAGACATAGCATTTGGGTTAAAGCGATTCAGAAATCGAATAAATTCAGCATCAAATTCGACAATGTGCTCACACCTCGTGCGAAAACGCCTTGGAATATGAGACTTTTGAACCGAGTCAGTAGGTGAAGTAGAAATTGTAAAGACAATAAGTTCGTGATCGCTACCCGAATAATCTGTATAAACACGCCAGGAGGAAGTCTTTTGAGCTATTTGAGCCGAAGCCAAAGTGACATCGATGTGGCCAAACCCAACCGCACCAGAAAAAGTGGGAGGACTAAAGGGATCATTGATAACGGAAAGCTCGTGCCGAGCTATGAAGTCCTCACAGAGTTCACCTCTTTTTGCTTTCCTAGACCCTGCAGTGGTAGAATGACACCATAGAGGGGACTCAGCATTGAAGTCACCGCCAATCAAGATGGAATCTCCGCCTAGATGACTCATTACATTATCTAGAAAGCACACATATGGCTCTATCGGGTCGCCAAATTTGAAGTAGGTTGAAACTAGGTACATGGATTTACCTGAAAGAGAAATTTCAAGCACGACTGTAGTGCTCGAGGAAAGATGATCTAATAAAATATAAGATATTGAAGAATTAAAAATAATTATTGAAGCTAGAGGGGGTAAATCCATGGAACAGCAAGTGGCAGAAATTATACGGAAGTCTGAATCCGTCACACACATAGAGCCGTCGCCAGTGTATGGTTCCTGAACCAGACAGATATCGATATTCAGTTGATGGGCGAGTTGTTTAAGCTCCAAGGTGGCAGCACGACGTCGGCCCAGATTGAGCTGCCCGATTCTGAGACCTGTTGATACGGATATGCTACTGGCCATAATCAACTGTCAATAGGGCGCGGCTCAACGATGCCTGGAATGCTGGACATTCATCAGAACCAGATTTGTGAGAGGCTGGTTTTTTGAAAAATGAACAGACCGCACAAATTGGTGGACTGTCTTTAGCAGGACATACTGAAAAATCGTGCTCACCAGAAGCACAATGGCCGCAGCGAGGGGGATCTTTGCAGAACTTACTTGTATGGCCATACATCCGGCATCTTGAGCACACACTTATTGGTATGAAGTCTCTGACCTTACACACGCTCCATTCAACAAAGACTCTTCCGCACTCAATGAGTTTGTGTCTTATTGTCGGCGGTACTTCAAACACTCTGTCACAGGTAGGCCCAGTGCGAGGTCCCATAAAGTGGCTGAAACTAGCACTCTTAACAAATTCATCCTGGTTTATGCCCATATCCGGGACGGACAAAAACGCCAGACCCAAGAACTCCTCGTGAGACATGTCACGCGGAACAAAACTGAAGCGTAATCTGGGGTTTCGTTTCGAAGCAAGTCGGACGCTGAGGTCTTTGGAAGATTTTAAAGCCGGTGCATTGAGGAGTTTCAAGGAGTCAGCGGTAGTGGCAGTGTTGACAACAATGCCTTTTCCTCTTATATTTCGTACGCTCGTAACTTGCGCACCGATTTCACTGGGCTTTAACGTTGTTTTGAGCACTCGCCTTGTTTCTACCGAGGAACTTATATCATCTCTAGTCGGGAAAATGCAAACGGCGGGCTTGGCTGGTAACGCTGGGAAGCCGATTCTGGTAATCGGCGGAGGGCCACTTACGGCCGAACGCGAAGCAAAGCTATCACATTGTTTTGTGACAACGTTGTCAGCAATAGTTTGCATCACAGGGCGCATCTCGAGTTCGAGCGTCTCGATGTGAGATTGCAATCCCTGTTTCTCTCTGATCAGAGCACTGATGCGTTCGTTGAGAACTGCTTCTCGTCCCAATGATTCCGCCATGCGACTGTCATTTCGTCCAATGATAGCAAGAAGAATATTTATTTTACGACTTACCTCCAATTGTTGATCTTTAGGCATATCTGAGGTGGCTAAAGAGTCTTGTAGGGCAGACATAGCTTCATAGGCAGTATAAATGATTGGCTCGAAACCTGGTACTGACAGTACTTCATCGCGAGAAGATGGTGTTGCTGGATTCGATACTGGCTCGGACTGTGTCGGAGGACTGCTGCACTGCTTCGAGGTCTCAACGCGAGTCACCACAATGTGGTTCTCAGCGGAGACAGACGAAGCTTCAGGGCTGGACATTCTGATTCTATTAATAGGCGGTGACGGGGTTACTGGTGACAGAGATTCCAGTGTCTTGCGAATTCTCTTCCGGGTACGTTTCGTTTTGACCATTTTAGATCTCAACAGAACTGTTACCCTAGATGATCAATTTAAGATAATGAAAAAGGCACTCCGTAAACAACAAATCGTTATAAAATCGAAATTCAAATGTTAATGTAATTACAAAGAAGAAGATAAAACAACAAATAATGAACAAATCTGTGTATGCAAACTACCGTTGGAAAGTTAAAAACAAAATAATGAATAGGTATATTATACGAATATACAAGAAAAATAAACCTTTAAAAATAAAATAAATTGTTTGAAGTAGTTAATGTGTATGAGCGAAGAGTTTAAAAAAAAGATAGAAATTAAATTATGCAAAAGCCGTTCAACCCGCAACCGCAACCAACTAAGAGCAGTGTCGCACCTGTCCTGATGGATAACAACTATGAGATCAAACTATCCTATACAATCCTATACGACCTATATATCCAACCTAACCCAAAAGTATAGAGGTACGGATCAAACAAGCAATATACAACCAAGCAACAAATAAATACACGGAATTGATAAAAATATAAACAAATGATATGTAGGTGCCTACTTGGTACTAGAAGTCAATATTATTAAATAGGTAAAATAAAACTGAGCTGAGTCGATGTAGCGTAGAAAGGGCGTAAGCGCCAGTATGGCGAACGCAGAAAAACGTCAATATCTACTCAACGGTAGTAGGCACACACTAACTGTCACGAACTTTTTTGCGTAGAATTTAATTCTGCATCCAGTGACACCAAGGTCAGTGGCGCAGCACAACACACACGAGCAGCGTACTTAGAAATGTCAAAAAAAAATATTAAAATCGCATAAAATACTATTAACACAATAAAATATTACTAATGATATATATCATTGAAATCACCGAAAAATTGTCTTTCCAATGATATATATAAAGTACACAAACAAACAAAAAAAAAATCAAAATATTTTTCAACTACGATAAAAAAAAACTAAAAACACAAAAAAAACTAGAAAAAACAGCCAAAACACAGATTAAAAATACACCATCATAAATCTAACACTGAAAGGATTCTTTTAAGATAAAAAAACACAAGTTTTGATAAAATAATACACAGATTTTAAATTATAAACGAAGAGGTAAATAAACGCAAACTGAACTACAATGAAGGTAGATCTGAAGTCTGTAATAAATAGATAAATAATAAATATAAGAAAAGGCACAAAGCTTTCAACTCAACATATCATTTTCAGAAGATAGATGTCTCGTTAGCTTGTAGTCTCAAGGCCATTGAGATAACAAATCATTTGGATATGAAAAGAAAGATTAAAAGATATCCATGACAAACATAAAAGTTTAAATAATAATTTATCAAAACCATTAGTTTCGTACCCCTTTAGGCCGGCGTCCTCGTCCTGTCAGGGTCGGTAGGGAAAGCTGGATGAGGAGCGGTGGGGGGCGGCGAAAGGGAACGAAGATGCCAACACCGATCACCTCCGCGGTAAGCAAATCGGGACCAGGGGGACGGCTACGAGTAAAAGGGTCGATCATTTCCACGCATTTTCCGAACTGAATCGGGAAAATGCTTCGGCAATTTTAACTCCTACACCTTTCGAACGAGAGACAATACGTCTAGTCTTTAGTGAAGTCTCAGTTGCTGACGAACAGCGCGCGACGTCGGTTGTCAGCGGAGACGCATTGAGGGTATACGAGTATATATTATGTACGAATTGAATGTAATATATATATTTTTTGTATGAAATTCCTGTCTGTGTCGACTGTGGCACTTAACATTCGAGGGAAAATGGCGAAGTTATTATTTTATTTTCTGTGATATTTCCGCTAATACTTTTTCTCTCGCATTCCAAATATTTTTTGTCTCGGAATAACTTTTATCAAAGTGATGTATCTTGATTATAAAGAATATATTCGATGAACTACGATAAAAAATACTTGAATATATTTTAATTAATATTTTATACGTAGTTTCAAAGTATTTAAGTGTAATTTATTTGGTTTACCTATGAAGTTTCAATGAAAATTAGTTTATTTTCCCTTAGAAATAATTCATTATTGAACGTTTATTGAGGTTCAATTAATTTCGATGAAATAATTTTGTAATTGGTGTTTTTGAACAAAATACTATTTCAATTGATACATTCACAGAAAAAATAACATAATTGGTTAAAATTGATACATAAAATGTATTTTATTTAGAGTTTTACACGACTTGACTAATTTGTGTACTTCTTTAGAACAATAATCAGAACAGTGCAGCGTTAATTTCAAATTATTTTGTCAAAAAGGATAATAAAATAAAATTCACCAAACTATCGAGCTTCAAATAGATAAATAACCACATAAAAAATAAAAAGTAATAGGATATAAAATATAATAGTTTATCTATTTTATCTGAAAAAATCATTCTGTACACTATCTTATTACAATTCAGCAATTTCTTCCGACAAATCATTCTGTACACTATCTTATTACAATTCAGCAATTTCTTCCGACAAATCATTCTGTACACTATCTTATTACAATTCAGCAATTTCTTCCGACAAATCATTCTGTACACTATCTTATTACAATTCAGCAATTTCTTCCGACAAATCATTCTGTACACTATCTTATTACAATTCAGCAATTTCTTCCGACAAATCATTCTGTACACTATCTTATTACAATTCAGCAATTTCTTCCGACAAATCATTCTGTACACTATCTTATTACAATTCAGCAATTTCTTCCGACAAATCATTCTGTACACTATCTTATTACAATTCAGCAATTTCTTCCGACAAATCATTCTGTACACTATCTTATTACAATTCAGCAATTTCTTCCGACAAATCATTCTGTACACTATCTTATTACAATTCAGCAATTTCTTCCGACAAATCATTCTGTACACTATCTTATTACAATTCAGCAATTTCTTCCGACAAATCATTCTGTACACTATCTTATTACAATTCAGCAATTTCTTCCGACAAATCATTCTGTACACTATCTTATTACAATTCAGCAATTTCTTCCGACAAATCATTCTGTACACTATCTTATTACAATTCAGCAATTTCTTCCGACAAATCATTCTGTACACTATCTTATTACAATTCAGCAATTTCTTCCGACAAATCATTCTGTACACTATCTTATTACAATTCAGCAATTTCTTCCGACAAATCATTCTGTACACTATCTTATTACAATTCAGCAATTTCTTCCGACAAATCATTCTGTACACTATCTTATTACAATTCAGCAATTTCTTCCGACAAATCATTCTGTACACTATCTTATTACAATTCAGCAATTTCTTCCGACAAATCATTCTGTACACTATCTTATTACAATTCAGCAATTTCTTCCGACAAATCATAAATACATATAATAATAAAACATGTGAAATGTTATAATAGTGCATATCCTAATTTAATAATGGGTAGGTACTATTCCGAAGACGAATTAAAATTTATATGGACATTAAAGTCATTAAAAAGAAAATTGTGTTCATTAGCCCCCCTAGATATCGTGTCATTTAGCTTAAGAAAATAAACAAGAAAAGATAACTCAATGTATGGAAATGACAGTTGTCATGTGACTGGCAACTGTCACTTCCATACATTGAGTTATCTTTTCTAGAGCTAAATGACACGTTGTCTAGGGGGGCCAGAACTGTCACTTTAAACTATGTATATCTAATGAATAGTGATGTACTTTTTGTCATTTTAATCTTATTAAACTTCATTTTATTTAATCTTCATAAAACCAAAAAATACGTAAAATGAATAAATTTGACTTTTTAATAAAATTTTAATGCGTTTTCAGAATTGAATCCATTATAAATCAAGTTGATTTAAAATTTTAATAGATTATGAAATTTAGGTTTCGATATTTTCAATAAGTATAAAAAAAACAATACCTTCCTTTTTTAAACTAAGTTTTTTTTCTGGGGCATCAACGATGCATATTCACGGTGTTTCATTTTCAAATTATAAACCCATTCATACTCATTCAAAATAAACTTCACGAAGATTTTCGGAGTATGCAACTACACAGTACCCCCTATTCATTAACTATTAGGACTAAAATAGGAACGTTCTAAAATTGTAGATTTTAGATTTACGGTCTTATTTTAGCGTTATAAAATATCAACTTGGACTAAATAGAATAGGAACGTACCTATTTTGGCCGGAACGTTCTAAAAAAGTTACTGAATCAGACGTATTATGAATGATTTTGAAAATTATGAAATTTTCATCATTTTCATAATTATTCAAAATACGTCTAAACCAGGAACTTTTTAAGAACGTTCCGGCCAAAATAGGTACCTTCTTATTCTATTTAGTCCAAGTTAATATTTTATAACGCTAAAATAAGACCGTAAATATAAAATCTACAATTTTAGAACGATACTATCTTAGTTACAAACTGAATGTTAGTAGGTACCCATTTTATTATAAATCACACACAAAAAAAGCGGCACTTTCTATATTGACATAATTTTCTCGTTTCTTACACATCCGTGCATCCTTATTGTTAGTTTTTATTGGATGACCTCTACTACATATGCTTACCCTCTTATCAACTTCATATACAGGCTTCGCCAGAAGTCTATCACATATTTCTTTGTGTTCAAACCATAAAAAGATTTTTTTACATTGCATTTGTCTCTTATGTATAACCTAATTTCTTATCATTATCTACCTGGACACATTTTTGTCTCATAAAAAATATTTAAGATAAGAATTGACATTTCATTTAAAAAAAAAAATCTGGAAATGATTGTTCCCGTATGGTGGTGATTCTGCCTTTTTGGTTTTTCGCTCTTAAAAAAAAAATTTAACTATGCTACACAAATTTATCATTTTTAACCGTGATTATTTTCATAGGCAAATCTCTTTGTGAAAAAGTGCCTTTTGAATGCGTCTAATAACGCCGCAGTTGGCTGCGATACAAACTAAAACATCTTATATTTTCGCGTTATCTTCAGAGTGTCAGAAAGAACTGTGGAATCCGAAATTCGTGGTATAACTTTCGCCCATACAGAGTCATTTGCGCTCCGTCCTCCGTGTCGAACGGACGTGTATTTGTGATGTTCCGCTGTGAAGTGTTGTTATCATGACGGGGGTGTCGCGCGCGGTGGCGTGCTAGGCATGGCCCTGCCTCTGGCCGTGCTCGTGGGGCCCGGCGCCCCCGAGCGGAACTACCTCCAGCAGGCCAGCAGTGTCGCCACCACCTTCCTGGCGCCTGTCAAGACGCGCCAGGAGATCCTGCAACACTCCATGGCAGAAGACAAGGGGGCTCAGCCTACTCAGGACACGGCGAGATGGGGGCCCAAGCACAAGGGGGCACAGGAGCTAGCCCAGCTTTACAGCCCTGGTGAGTTCATATATAACAGAATAGTATCATACTTTTTACTCTCCACGTCTATGGAATAGTCATGAATTCACAATTTTTCAACGAATGTCATGTAGAGACTACACTCTTTGTGTTTCGTCGTGATGTTTTTAAACGTATGGCGTACACAGCATTCTTGTTATGTCCTCTCCATAACCCCTAGCCCAATCATATATGTTATATGTGTAAAGTGTATAGATTTAGAGCTGCAGGGCTACTTATGAAGTTAAATAAATAAGTTAAATAAGTTAGATAAGTTAATTAAATAAGTTAGATAAGTTAATTAAATAAGATCAGCTTCAGAATTTTGATTTCAGACTTCAGACATTGAGCCTAACAAATTTTTATGATTCAATGTAGATTTAGATTAATATTATATTATGATTTAGTTCTGATTTATACGTTTTTAAGAGACTTACTTACTTTACGGGTCCGGACCTTAGACCTTGCCATTCCAGTAGGCGGCTTCAGTAGGATTTTTAAGATTAAGACAAGATTAGTTTTCCATGGATATCTGTCAATATTTTTATAAATTGTGTTTGGGATAGCGGCTTCATGAATAAACAAAATATTTTTTTTCAATTTTTTTTTCCATCGTGAGTGAAGAAATATGATCTCGATATTATTAAATCAATTTTGTTACGGGTATTATACACAAACTGAACACTACATTATTTGTCGTGATGTTTTTGTGTATGACATATGAAATGCTATAAATTAATGTTTGTATCTTCTATAGAACCTAAACGTTAAATTCAATTGAACTCTCATTTATATGTCAGTATACGTGTGCGTAAACTGCATTAACTTAAGAGCTGATCATTTTTCCATACACAGACATCGGTTAAATTCATCTGTATGATTTGTTAATGTGCTTTCACATTCTCTGATTCCATATAATTGAGTATTTTCTTTTTGGTTAAATGAATTTATTCAATATGGTAAACAGGTTCCGTAAAAATGCATTCAGAAATTGTCTAGTCTACCTTAGATGTGTAGGTACCTACTCAAACTTACGTATGAACGTTATCTCTATGATTGTGTGAACAGAATAAGTCAGTTTTAAACATGTAAAATGTAAATAAGTATTGTTTTATTGTCTTATAGGTGTGATATGAAATTCAAACAATGTTTTATATATTTTTTATTGTATTGTATAAAGAAGAGATTTAATTTAAAAGTTTTTATTTAAAATACTTCAAGTCTTCGAAACTAAATAAAACGAGATACTTCAAGTACTTCAAGTCTTCGAAACTAAATAAACTTTCTACGTGATACATGTTGAGAAATCGATGTAAAAAAATTAGAAATCATGACTCTCCACTTTCCCATAGTAGTGGAGAGTAAAACACCATACGGTACATAAAAAACTCCTCAATTTTTGCAAGCTGTATAACATGAATTAAAAAGACTTTTTATGGGTTTCCTCACTGAAGTTTTTCTTATGGATTCTAACAGTTTACGTTTACATTTTTAGATAATTTTAGGGCACATCACGGCGGAGAGTTGAAACAAGCTAAGCGTTAAAATTTGCATAATTTTCGTTTCATGTTATTGTCAACAATATGCGACCAAAGCTTTAAGCTACACTTACTTACGATCATCCACAAATAACACCTAGATATAGAATTTTCATAAACTATGCATAAAAATATTCGCAAAGATAAAGTATAGACAGATTTTTTTTAACAATGAGTATGTCCTTATAACAAGTACATATACATGTTCATACATTCCCTAAACTAAACAGTAATGCTTGTGCTATAGGTGAACGAAATCGGCTGTGGCAGGATTCGAACTTGCGATCATTGGATTACTAACTCAGTGCGCTAATCGCTCTTCCACCACCCATCTAAAATGTATATATTTACATTAAATTTAAAAATTACAACAAATAAATGTTTGTATGTTTTATAATCAGTATATCTTTATTAAAACAAGTAAATAACACAATTTTTCAGTATGACATTTCGTGTTTCAAGATTGTAAAAAAATATAATTAGATGGCGACTTCTAAAAAATAATTTACATATTCCATTCAGAACCTTTTTTATATGCATAGCTGAGTAAGAAGTAATAAATTAACTTAAGTATATACCTCAGTCAACCATACCTTGATTTTCTTATCGATTTTTCATATGAGTAAGGCACAAAGAAACTTATGTATGTTAATTCTTCACTCCGGATAAGTAGGTATTTGGTAATAAGTATTTATAATTTATTCTGTTGCACATATTTATAAAATTATTATTATGGCAATACTGACTTTATCGCGTGACGTTTGAATCAGTAAACACGCCACAGTGCCACTGTATAAGGATTAAACCTGTGGAACGTTTTGAAAAAAGTATAACCACCTCAATTTATTTTGAGGCGCATTAAATGATTGTGTAAGGTTTTGGTTGTATTTATATTTTTACAACGATATTCCTTCTACGTCCTTCAATGCCCTCCTTCCTTTCCTCATTATCCTGCAGGGGCGTGCTCAGAACCTTCGGACTAGGCATACCCTGAAAGAAATTGGGAAATGTCAAAAATTTAATGTTTTTAGTATCGCTATTTAAAATCACATGCCAAAATAATATTTACATTAGTGGCCCTGTCAAGTATCGTATCTACATGCGGTACAATTTTTAATCTTCTAATATGGTTTCAATAAAACAGACAAAAAAATCTTAGATAATATATTATGATACAGATACCTAGTCAGCGCAATGAAAGTATATAATAATAATAATAGTAACTTTTATTTAGACGTAAAAAATACAAAATTAATACATCTAGTGTAAACAAAAAGTATATAATTTTTTTTGATACAATAATAAATTATGTCACAGAGTATAACACTAAATTATCAAAACATGTAAAAGTATGGAGAACATTAATATTTTTTAACTATGTGTTCTGCATCTAGCTTACGAAAGGTGGCAAGACTTGTAGTATGACCACAAAAACTCACGTAAAAACCGGAGTTTCACTCGCCCGGCCGTATATGTGCACCTACCGATACGCACACCTACATAATACGTAGACCAACCGATCTACCGCCTCACACACACATGTAAAAAAAACTTGCCTCACATTTGAATTCGAAATTTGTACAACACGCGGCTCCTGTACCTTATAATTCTATGAAAAAATATTAGGTCTTGAATTTCTTAACTTAATATTCATAGGCATATCAAGATTTTCGGCTTCTATAAGCAATTCCGCTCCTGTTTTCCTGCACTAAATTTTCTTGATGTGTCGTGTTTCTTGGAAAGTTTGCAAGAGTTTGTTTTATAGGAATAAACTCTACAGTAAATTTATTGTAGGTACACAAAGCAAATCAAATGAATTAATTATTGCATTAAAGCAGCACTGACAGATTTGATAATATCAAAATATTTCATTTGTTCTATCAAAAAAGAAACGATAACACCATTTTTTTATAATTTATATGACATTTATTCTAAAAGTGGGGTATTGTTCCATCCGCTTAATCCCTCTCAAACAATGCAACATAATATATTATATTGGAGGAATGCAGCATCCGTGCATATGAGGGCCAAAGGACGGATATTTGCGAGCTGACGCCTGCATTTGTGGACTGGCTCAGGGCCCTCGACCTGAATATATGATCATATTTTGTTTATGTTTATCTGTGTGTTTGTTGGTTTGATTTTGATGTATTCACTATGTCATACGATAAAATAAATAAATTCTAAAAGAGCATGTTTCTTGCCAGTATCTCATGTTGGATGTTATATTATTGTAAAATTAATACTAATAATAATTTTTGAATTATACATATATTTTTTTAAAACGCAATTAAGAGTCTCAAATTTTAATCCCCAAATATGTTTATTTTTAGATATCTTGTTATGACAAAAATAATTCAGAGATTTTGGTTCAACGTTAAGGTAGACATTTGAGTGGGAAGCATAAATTTCATTTGAAATAAGTCGTATAGAAATTCTTCTTTGTTCTTCGATGTGTAATAAAATTATAAGTGGGTGGTGTCATCATAAGATTGACAGCCCTGGGTTAACCTTAGTTGAATTTAGCAATCTCTTCCATTATTGCCTTTCTGAAGTCTTGGTTTTCCAGTTTCTGATTTGTAGAATGGATACATCAGCACTGACAGAGTCTGTCTATCGCAGTTTAGGCCTTCCTGGTGTCTACATATCAGTTTATATTACGGGACCGAAGACTGTTCTGAGAATCCTTATCTCAAATGCTGCAATGAATCCCTCTAGAGCCTTCGTTAACACCAAAGATTCAGAAGCATGTGTCAGGACTGGCTTTATCAGTTTTATAATGATGTCGCTGTCACTAGTGACTGTAGAGCCAAGGTTAACTGAAGTCTTTGGTCACCTCAAAACTGTAATATCCAACCGTGAAGGTTCGGGGAGACCATCAGTGTTGATTTGATTGTTTGTGGAGTAGGCATTTTATATTGATCTCCAACTTGAAATTTATAATTTGAATTAAACAAAAATATTAAAGAACTCCTGTAGAATTCCTGGTGAATATGGCTTCACAAGCCGAAACGGGCGTCGTATAAAGAATAATAAAAATACTGTAAAAATTATATGAGTTCATATTTCCAATAAAAAATAATTTCAATATACAGTCATTTAATGATTACCTATATTTTCCAAATAAACAAAATAAAAAAATATGTATTATTTGACTTGGATACGGTATTTTCTTTATGTTTTCTGATATTTTTTTCCTTAGAAAGTACGCTGTATTTGAACCGTGAAAGAAAATTATTAGTTTAGAAAACCATGTCGTTTGTTAGTAAAGCAGTTTGGTTTCCAAGCCAAGAATCTTGCCGCTATGTGCCAAATCGATTATTTCCAATCGTAAACGCCAATTTATTTAAACATCTAAAAACGATAAGATATTGAATTGGATGATTTAGACATAGGAGGTGGAATGACAATTTCATAAAAAAACAGCGCCTTCGTTGGATTAGACCATTATGTGCCGGACGTACTCCGAAAAAATATTAGATACCTGTCCTGAAGGAAGACAGAGTAAAGGTAGTCCCAAGTTGAGATGGCTCTGGATGATGTGCCATAGATTTCTTGAGGATTTCTTGAGGTTAGGGCACACAGCGGACTGTAGCTCCAATGATGATGAAATGTCCTTTTTCTGCAAGGGCATAATAAAGATCTCGATTCATCACTACAATTTGGGTGCTGTTTTCGCATTGTTGCTTTTTTCGATTAGGTTAGGTTTATTCATTTATTTATTTTATTTATTTATTTAAGATTTGGTACACGGTTAACATACAATATACATAAACATAATATCAATTATAATAAATCAACCGTACACACAAAAATCACACAAGGCATAGCCTGTCTGTGGGTATACCAATTAAAAACATATTCAAAATTATTTCGTTAATAACATTAGTTATTTATAAAAATAAAATAAAGCAAATTGCTTAGGCAGGAAACAAGTGCAAAAAATATAAAGTATACAAATTATATATAAAAATATAAAGAATACAAATAATATATAAAAACATACATACACATATTTATATACAAAACATCAATGAGTCTACATTATAATAACCTTTTAGCCACGAAGGCCGATAACTTTGAGTTATTTGATACGATGTCACTGTTTCTCTCTCATCACGGATGATAACCGGTGGTAAAGTGATGTTGTTGATGATGATGACTACTTGTCATGAAATGATGACAATTTGTCATCAAATGATATTGCTGGTGATGATGACAACTTGTCATCAAGTAATGTTGTTGTTGTAGATGATGAAAAATCGTTATCAAGCGATGTGGTTGATGACAAACTTGTAATCAAGTGATGTTGTTGTTGATGATAACAACTTTTCATCAAGTGATCTTGTTGTTGATAATGACAACTTGTCATCAATATTGATGTTGATGATTATGACAACTTGTCATCAATTGATGTTGTTGATGATGACAAATTGTCATCCGTCCCGGATAAGAAGCGGCGTTGATGATAAGAAGTTGTTGCCGACCGCCGTGGAAAAGTTGGTAAGCCGTTCGGTTTCTGTGCGGGCGTCCTGGGTTCGATTCGCAGCAGAGGAGAAATTTTTAATTTAAATTAATTTCTCACGCAAATATTGCTTCTCCAATAAACTCGCCATTTGCGCAGGGTGCAAGGAAATGTTCATTTTTTTTAAGTTGTCAACCGGTGTTGATGATAACAAGTTGTGATCCGTCACATCAGCTGAAGTGTAAAAATAATAAATATTGTATTGGTACTAATAATCGAAGCACTAAATACTTTCACCATTTACCTATAACATTTACGAAATTAAAGCACGACTCGTATTATTATATAATAATTCCAAGTAAAACTAGTTCCTACTTATAGTTCGGATTATACGAAATACCTTTATCGCTTACGGCTCACGTGAAGTTTAACATGTCTATTTTTACGTGTTGTATCGGAATGGTACTAAAAATAGACCAAACCGACTATCGATAGTGGTTTAATGTTGTAGTGATTATAGGATTTGTCTAGAAAAAACGAGAATTATAATATGCATGCTTCGTTCCCATTAAGATGGCTATCGGGAGAATATAATCAATGTAGGGAGAGTTGATTCCTACCAAAAATCTTTAATGCCAAATTGGTCACTTTGCTTTCGTGAGAGAGTTTTGTTTATCAGAATTTAAAATACATTCAGTTGAACAGAGCCGAATCGATAATTTTCGAATGAAAATAATAACCAAGATAAAAACGGCTTTGTTTCGTATAGCAACAAGAGACTATTAGCTCTCTTGAAATGATCTTCTTCATCTCTAGCCCTCTTCCCCCAACTACTGGATTTAGACCTTTTCCATACACTTCCACTCGTCTCTGTTCTGTCCCCTCCGCAACCAGGTTTTACAGGTCACTGGACAATGTTGACCGATCATCTTTTAGGGTTTTCTTACTAATATTCTTATCCTAAATTATTAAAAAATACACGGAACTATATATACACTTCGTCAAAAGAATAAGCAGATAAATTCGTTAATTGACCTCTGGATTAGGGTCTGAGCTCTATTAATTCCTTAATAGTAATGTTTAAAGTGATTATTTGTGTATTAATTATATCCTGTCAATCCATTTTTATTCACCGTGACTGTGCCACCGCCGTGGCACAGTTGGCGAGCCGTTTGGCTTCTGTGCGAGCGACCTGACTTCGATCTCCAGCAGAGGAGGAATTTATTTAAATTCATCGCAAATATTGCTTCTCTAGGCTGGAAACATGTCTAAGTTGTAAGAAATTGCCATATGGCAATAAGCGCAGGGTGCAAGGATGTAGAATAATGCCAGCGATTGACATAATAAAAGGTAATATTTTTAATTGACGAGGATGAGAAAGTTGTCGTTAATTACTGACTTATCATCGAATGATTACCTATTGGATTGTGGAATAGCTACTTCGCAAATGTATCCTATTTTTTAAAAAATATAATTGAAAAATGACGTAGAAACTCTTGTGATGAATCCCATTGTTTTATAAGCTTTATTAAATGGTGACTGGTGACTGTACAAATTTGAGATGAAGGTGCTGATTCTTATATGCAAATGTGTTTACTTCAGTCAATTTAGCAATTTAGGATGTGACTGTGTCTGGTACAAATGTAGCGTAGGATTTTCATTACATTATTAATGGACAATACAATACACTCATTCCAACACAATGCAACACACATAAAATATATTATTCTGTTACTGTCCAGTATGATACTTTATTTGGCTTTTAACACCGAGTGAATTTTCTTCGTCTTCTTTTTAGCTTATATGGCATTCAAATAAATCATTGGGATGATTTCTGCCAGTATAAAAATATTATTTTGAGAGTTGAGGTTATTACACTATAGATTGAAACCACGGCGAATAAATTTTGCTTTGTGGAAATAGATATGCAGGGAATTTTATGACAGAAGATGTAAAATATTGATTGGTATGAGTTGTGGTGTATTAAGTGTTAGTACAAATCATGTTCATTGTGGTTTGGGCATTCAAAAAACACATGGTCCAGGGTCTCGACATCCTCTCCACAAGCACACCGATGGATACAGAGAGAAGGGAATATTGCACCTACCTGGTGGCGAACTTCTTCCTTCGTCTGGGAGGTCTTCATGGAAGGCACCCACAATAACTCCTATATCACAACACAAAATATTGATGGTAAGACACATCAATTCCAAACACGCTTTGGGGATTAAAAAGGGCGCACGGCGCGTAGTATTTAGTTGATCAACATGAAAGGACACGAAATATGTATATTGCGAGCGTATCAAACTATTTTTCTTTGACGTACACGACGACGAGTTGTAGACGATTGTAATTACAGCTGACTACTCATGTAGGTAGCAATATTTTTTGGAGAGGAAAAGGTTGGAAGTGTTGCCACATTTATCGAACACACACCCTTACATGTATCTTGTAGAAGTTAATACTGCTAATAAGGCAGTGTCCTAGTCTGATGCGACATATGTCTCGTTTGGCCATGCCATTGTCAGAATAGTGTCTTATTAAAGAATATTAAAAAGAAATGAAATAATAAATGAGGTACTGATTTTTTGAAAATTAAAAAAGTACGAAATATGATAATATGAGTGGGATGTTTTAAAAACCATTAAATACACAACACTACAACACAATATTTATAGTTAAATGACTATATTTATAGGTGCAAATATTTAGTTTCAAGTGAGCACTCCCCCCCCCCCCCAACGATCTCTTCTTCTTTTGTAGGTACCTACGGATAAAAATTGTCTTGAAGTTATCCCTCTTTGAAACCAACTATCATATAACTCACATTTAAACAAAGTGAGTTATATAATTTTTTTCACTAGAGCTTTAATGTCAACTCCAATATTCTTAAATTTATTATAAGCCTCGGCGTTTTCACTATCACACCAAGAAGAAATAATATTTATTTCAAAGCCTGAATTTTTTGAAAAATCTTAAATTAAGAGTTTTTTAAAATTATTTTGTTATTTAAATCATTATTTTATCAGCGTAGACACAGCTTGCATCCTCAGAGGAAATTTTTATACCGATACAACATTATTGTAATGAGTGGATATAGAAAATGGAAAGAAGACGTGGTAAAGATAAAAGATGAAATATCGTCGTCTCAATCTTCGACCGATGAAATAACAATTAAGACGTACCTATTAGATAAGAGACCCTACAAATGTTGGCAACCATTAACTAGAAATCATTGAATGAAGTCTATAGTCTACATTATCCGAGATATTTTCTAAAATAGAATTGAGACAGTCTCGACACAAGGTCATTTTCATCGGTTGGTGTGACGAAAAAACTACATTAATTTTAAATAAATTACACATAGTTATACAATATACATAGTTTCTACTAGTAAAAAAAATCTTAGCAATACTTCGATATAGAATAAATTAAATCTTAAGAATGTTTTAGAGGGAATGTGCGTAAATGAATACGCACAATCCTTCGCCATAGTTCTTGAATATAGTGCGCACTTATGTCACGCAGAGCTTTGAAGATCATTAATCACACTTTATATTTGTTTATCAAATTACTCAAATACATGTTAATAGCATTGTGTGTTTGAACATGTATTTAGTGAATGGTCGTCACACAATTTTATAATAAGTATAAATTTACTTTAAAATAAATAATTAAAAATACCATGTTTACAGATTTTTTTAAAATTACTCCATAACTATACATCGTAGAGAAAATAAATTGTGGTTAAAGTGCATAAAATCAAAGTCAATATACAGTTTTTTCATTTCGAGTCCAGTTTGTTCTGAAAAATCAAAAAAACACAAATTTGAATTCCCAGGCTACATATACCTACTTGGTATTACTGTGGGGAGACACTCTGATATATTTACCGACGATTTCTTTATTTTCAATTAAAAATTTTTAAACTATTTAACTCATGTCCTGTAAATAATGATCTCTTTTTTGTTGGTTTTATATGGGTGGATGGCAGAGCGGTTAGCGCGCTGGGTTAGTAATCCAGTGGTCGCGAGTTCGAATCCTGCCTCGACCGATCTCGTTCACCTATAGGACAAGCATTTATGCTTAGTTTAGAGAACGTAGGAAGATGTATATGTACTTGTTTAACAAGGACATATTCATTTAAAAAAAAAAAAAAAAAATGTGTAGTGTTTTATAATTGATATGATTATGTATTATTATGATGTATTTTGTTTTTAATTATGTAAGTATAGTGTTTATTTTTTTAAATGAATATGTCCATGTCAAACAAGTACATATACATCTTCCTACGTTCCCTAATATGAGCATATTAAATGCTTGTGCTATAGGTGAACGAAATCGGTCGAGGCAGGATTCGAACTCGCGACCACTGGATTACTAGCCCAGCGCGCTAACCGCTCTGCCATCGATCCGTCTAAATAGTTATATAATTAATATTATAATGTTAGCATATTTTGCTTTTTAAAAAATTCAAGTTTTAATATTTGTATATTTGTTGTTTTTTTTTTAAAATACTCGTAGGCTTCCAAGCCGTAAATGTAAAATAATTTAATTCCCAATCATTAGAATCAGATATAAACTCATTTCATGACCGCGAGATACCTATCTTTAATTAAATGGAACTTCACAGTTTATGCATGCGAAATTCGACGATTTATAACTTACAAAAAAAAAATAGTTACATAAACAATTCATACTTTTGTTATTTTTACGTTACGAAATGATTATTTCTACACACCTAAATTAGACGCCACTCCTGAAATACAACAGACAACAGCTAACAAAGGGTGGAATGAGAGAGAAATTAAATAGGTCATTGGAGAAAACCTACCCACTTAAATAGATAATATTGTTGCGAAAAAAACACCAAAAGTTATGTTATGTAGGTATAGGTATTCTGTATGTGGGTTAGGTTAGGTTATGGGCCCACCTTGACCGACGACGGTTAAATAAAGTTATTCGTTTATTTATAACAAAATACTTTACCCGTGTCATTTACGATTTATTGTTTGTTTCTTTAAAATGTTTTTGTAACCATTTTATTCAATTTATTAAATAAAAAATAAACGAAATCTCCACACTAACCAGTTTATAAATAATTAATCTAAGTTTAACGACAATAAAAAAAATGTCGGGCTACGAAAAAGCATCACTAAAACACCGCATGTGAAATTTTACTATTATAAAATCACCAGAATCCTAATTGTTTGGTTTTTACAAAATATCAATTTATTTTGTACTGTTATGGAGAAGAAAAAGGACCAACCAATTTCCCAAAAGTTTCTTCGTCGCTTCATAGATGGCTATGGTGTTTCAGCTTATTTTCAAAACTAACAGATTTTCGTGATTAAAATATATAGAACTTTCAAAAATTGGATTCATAAGAAGGCATAATTGGTGAATAAAGTGATCACGTAAACCAGCCGATGATAGGCCGTAAGCCCTGTAAGTGATTTGAGTTCCTGGTTCTTCTATAATATTACAAATTCGTCTCTGTTGAGATGATAAAAAAATATATAAAAAAGGAGACTGATTTTCAGGAAATAAACATTTACTAATTTACTATTTAATATTAATTTGACTCTTATCATAAGTATATTTTAATTACTTATTTAATTTTGCACGGAAATATGATATTGAAATAAATGATCCACAAAAGTTCAATTCAAAACTGTTTTCTCATAAATTTCCCTTAAATGCGTCTTTAAAAAATGCATCCAAAATTCAGTATCTCTGTGCTTTAAGATAAAATTTCGCATCAGAATGAGCTGAGGGCCCACCGTAGGTAATGCCGGATCTAAATTCAAACAATCTATTTTCTGATTTGAATAATATAGGTATATGACTCAAAGTTGCGTATTTTTCCCGGAAGAAGATGAAGAGTTTGATTCGTTAAAATTTGTATGGTTACGTACACACACTGGCCATTATTTTATAAGTATCGCGAATGTGTTCTATGAGACAACACCCAGTTTGACAACATGATAATAATATCCTCAATGTTTCCATGGGCTGGACACTGGACATGCCCAATAACAACCGCCATGATACGCACTCCTAAATGCTGTAAATCAAATCAAACCCCAAAATGACAAAATCAACACGAAGGAACAAGCAACACTCGCTCTTTTAATTAGGAAAGAGTATAACGACTGCTGAAAGAAAGGTTGTTTTGAAAACATACATTATAATCACAATAAATATCCCGAAGTTGCAAACTACTCATGGACAAAGACATTTTAAATACTATGTCATCAAACTACATAATTGCCTACCAACTTCACTAAAACTGCTACCACAAAACACATTGTCACAAAACTACATAAAAAAACACATAACACCATGGATAAATAACACTGGTTCAGATCATATCAATACAGCTAATTACACCTAGTCAAATATAATTAACTTTCACATTTTTTTTCTCAATAACAATTTAATGTATTAAAGCTAATTGGTAACCAGAGGGGTTACCAATCAACAGTAGTTAATAACCAGAGTGGTTACTATTAAATATATGTGGTAACCAGAGGGGTTACCAGTAAAGAGAGTTTACTATATCCCAAGTGGATATGATTTGAAATAAGAACACAAGGACAGTGGTTTAGAGAGAAGAAGAAAGAATGGTCAAAAGTAACAATGAGTATATTGATCACAATTAATAGTTTGCTTAAGGGTAAATTTACAATTGATGAAATAACTTACAAAGGAACTTTCTCACGATGAGTAGGTATAACGAGCGAGTTAGCGGGTGTGTTCGAAGTGTCCGAATCTTCGCATGGTGAAGTACCATCGTGCTCGCGGGATCGAGAGATGACCGGTGGTCGAGAGATGAAGTGTCGGCGAGACGGCGTGGTCGAGAACGGCGGCGTGATGTGACGAATCGAAGTGACGGAAATACGGAAATGAAGTGACGACGTGTAGAGGTGTAGACTCCCTTAAATAGTGCTGCGCTGGGGGTAGCAAGTTCAATGTCCTCGAACTTTCTAGACTTATTTATTTGAAGTGTCATACCCAGTTGAGGAGTATTGTCACTTGTTTGACGTTGCGGGCGATGAACTCGGCCTAGCGATAAACAAATGTACTTGCCGTCGCTAGGCGCGCGCTCGAAAGAAATTTCGAGATGTGGTCTTCCACAGTATAATTTAATTCAAGAACTCTATACATAATGTACTATCTATGTCACACAACTGTTCAAATGAGCACATCGGCACAGGACTTCCTAGTGAGGTGTTCATCGTACTCTAGCAATTACATACTTATATGTACACTAGTATGTAATTGAATTTGTAACACCCTCTTTGTATTGTTAATAAAATAAATAAATAAACAAATAAATCTAATATTGTTAGTAATATGAAAATGGATATGTTTTAATGGAAAGATAAAAACTAACACATGTCAAGTCAAATATGTAGGTATCAGTACCTAAATTTGAGTGTGAGATATGTAATTTGTCATATTATGGTGAAAACCGATAATTTGCAAAAAAAGTATTTATTTATCGGCAATATTCTGCACTTATATAAAGTACGATGTCGGGCTTATTGTCAAACGGCAATTTCTTCCAACCAATCAGGTAAATGTGAGCATGAAGTGTTAGTATGGCAAAAAGGTAATTGCAATACAAATTAAAAATGAATATTACAAAAGAAAAAGTAAAAAAACAAGAACAAGAAGACCAGTTTATAGCAATTATTGGAAAACAAGGAATTAGAAAGAGTAGGAAATGAGAGTAAGGATGAATCAGATATAGATAGTAGTTATTGTAAAAAGAATTAAACAAATACCACTGTAAAAACAGTAATACTTAACTGTTATATCTCTTAACTTAACTTAACTGGTTCTAAGATAAAATGTTGAAAATGGCAACTACCTTGGATCGAATATTTTTATATACGCAAACATTGGATTATTTTACTATACATATTTCGACGATTTCAAAATTCTAGGTAGTGTAAAATTTGATTTGTTTTATTATTCAGACGATTGTATGATTTATGGTTCTAGATAATATTATGCGAAGTGGAAAATGGGAATAATTGCATATCACAGCAATTTCAATCGAGTATGATTGATTTTGAAAATTAACTCTGTAAATTATACCAGGTATTCAATCAATATTGATTATGAATTCAGCTGTTATTTTCTGTATTTGAAGGGATATAGTGTTTCTCAAACTTTGTCCATGTAGGCATCAACGATCTGTAATAGGTATTGTAAATTTGTATGTGGCAACATAATGTTCTATATTTGATTCACAGTTAATTTATTAAAATTTACGTTATTACATTATTTTTTACGAATTCACTCTTTAGTCACATCACATAATATTATTTTTGAAAATTCTAAGCAATCATTTTCAATTAATTCTACTTTTTATTCACATTTATTCACGTACCTACTTCAAATAAAAAAATAATAAATTTGACGTTTGATTAAAACGAGTACCTATTACTCAACCTTGAATGTCGTTATGAAATTTATAACCTTATTTCATGTTGCAACATAGGGGAAGGGATTTTATTAACATGACAACATTTTTTTATAATTCAGACATTCTGCTCCATGGCAACATAGCCAACCAACTAATAAAGGATATCCTAGGATGTATACCGAATTTTTAAACTTAACCTACAAATGTTTGGTAAAAATAGGTTGGTTAGGTTTGTATGCAGTTGCAATTGCGACTGGCGTGAGCCAGTTGCATTGTATATTAAATAAAGTAACTAAAATATTAGAAAAAATAACTAAATTGGTGTGAATACTAGACAAACCATCTGTACATGATGTGTCAAAAACAAAAACTGGTGTACAAACTAGGCTATCCACTAATAAATAGCAGGCATAACATAATACAAGATTTAAAAAAATCACCATCACGACTGAAATGTTGTTCCTATCCTATATAAAAATAAATTAAAATTAAAAGATGACAAAATCTTGACTTAATACTAACCTAAAAAAAATTTGTAATGTATCCCTTGTGTGATGTTCTACGGTATTTTTTAGTTTAAAAATCGTTCAGCGCTGTTAACGCGCATAATAAACCGAATTTTTCTGCGTGGGAATTATAATAATACCTAATGACTACAAATTTAACGTCACACGAATTTACTAGAAGCAATCTGTTGCTTTCTTTGAATAAAACTATATTCATACATGCGAACAACCAACCACTTGAAATATTTAGTGTTGTGTCGGTGAAATTCCGATACTTTGTAGTAAGTAGGTACACAGCCGTTATCAGATACTATTTCTGGTTCCTACCACTCTATAATTTCACCCCTTCTCGAATTGTGTGCAACCCTCACATCACTATTCAGATTCGGATCATAATAATCGTGTTTGGGTGTAATAAAAGGAAAAAACATAAAATGTTTGATCGATACATAATATACCTAATGGTCCTTCACGTGAATACGCCCGAGGAGGCGTCAGTTTAACATTTACTCAGTCTACATCAATCCAAACTGAAACCATCAGAGTTTTATTAAAAAAAAGTAAATCGCCAAATCACGCATTCACACACGAATTAGGTTTATCGGTTGGGAAAAAGGTTGAGGGATAAAGTTTACACAACCTACATTACACGGATAATCTACACCTTTCCCTATGAATGGCCGCGGCTAGTAACGACTCCACGCATCGCCATAAAATAAAATAAAAATATTGCTTTTGAAATGTAACTAAAACAAAATTATTATTTTGTCAGCAATGGAGTTCATGCATCGCTATGTAGAGTAAAAAAAACACTGCGTTCGAAATTTAACTAAAACAAAATTATCGTTTGGTCAGTAATGGAATTCATGCATTGCCATAAAGTGAAAAGAAGAAAAAATATACTACGTTCGAAATTCAATTTTAAACGCATTTTATTAATTATCAGTTTCTGTAAGTAGGTACCTATTTTG
The DNA here is from genome assembly GCA_963576475.1 of Molanna angustata. Classification (NCBI taxonomy): domain Eukaryota; kingdom Metazoa; phylum Arthropoda; class Insecta; order Trichoptera; family Molannidae; genus Molanna; species Molanna angustata. Next base: position 42,276,237 of record OY754968.1, read on the forward strand.
TTTTTTATTTTCCTGTAGTTGTTTGGCAAAGAGTATATAATACGTATATTATATGAAAACTTATGTACATACCATAGAATTATAATATATTATAATTCTATGGTACATACCTATGTTGTTTGGTTATTTTATTTCAAAGTGATATAAGATGCATAGTTAATATGAGAGTAAAAAAATAACAGAACTATATAAAATAGGACATTAAATATGTACCTACATAGGAAGAGAATATGACATAGCGACAAAAATAGGATACGGAAAATTTTATTAAATGAATAGATTTTACATTAGAGAAATAAATCGATAATATACGTGTGTCCAATCCAAAGAATATATCTTTGTTACTTTTAAATAAAGAACTCGTTGCTGATATGTATGTGCAATGCTGGGAAAAAATCAGATTATTTTTGAGAATATTATAATGGAAAGTTGTGTGTGTAAGTGGGTATAGAAAGTCGAGGCGATTTGTTCTATTTATGTCAACCGTCCAGTAGTGATTTAGAGCAGGCGCATGTTTCTTAATATAGACTACATACAACACAGACCCACCAAATTTTATATAACTCCCAATACAATACTCAATTGGAAAGGTTACAATATTGGCCATCCGTTCATTCAACTATTGAACAACTTCACCTGAATAAGATTGAAAGAGCTCAGGGTGAAGTTTGTAACTTTGGGTACACTCCATGCGTACTATTATACATAGGTACATATTATATGTAGAACCTTTTCTTAATCTGTTTGCTCCTTTGCATTAAGTATCCAAGAACCCTTTGATCTTCCTTTGGACGTTAATCGAAGAAGATGTAACTGGACTAACCATATAGAAAACAAAATGTATAATAAGTTAGTACTTATCTGTTTAAATATAAAAATACCATGTAAGAATAACTCAGACAACTGTCAAATATAGTAAGTACTGTATAAAAAAGGTCCAACGACTGCAAATTTCAAGAAAATTAAAAAAAAATCTCACTTGCCATGATGTAACTCCGTCTCAATCTATGCTAATATTTAAAAAAAAAAGGTAATACCTATCATATATCGAACGATTTTTATTTTTTTTTTCAATCAATTCCTTTCTTTCTTATTGTTATGATCTGTCAGTTATTTTTGTATTTTCTTCTTTTTAATTCATTATTGTATCAAATTTACTTGAAGCTTCATTGCCTTCATGGTCTTTGAAAAGAGTGAAAGCAGAACAGCGTGTAAAATAAGAGTAGAGAATGAATGGCTCGAGCAAATCGACGAGTATGTATATCTGGGAAGCATGTTTCAACGGAATGGAAGACCTGATAAGGAAAGTATACTGAAAGTTTACTTCTATATTATCTGTGATAAGGATATCGAAAGAAGAGTTATGGCAGGAAACAGAGAGAATGGAGCACTGAGACCAGTTATGAATGATCGCAACATATCACAGGCTGCCAAAGTTGCCATTCATAACGCTACCTTAGTGCCAACATTGACGTATGCAAGTGAAACCTGGACATGGCAGAAGTCGCACGAAAGCAGAATAAATGCTGTTGAAATGAGATCGCTAAGAAGAATCTGCAATAGAACGATGTATGACAGGGTAAGAAATGAGAACATAAGGAAAGAATGTAAGATGAAGAAAGATATCATTAATAGAATGAAAGTGAACACACTGAGATGGTATGGCCACATGGGTAGAATGAATGAGGAACGCCTGACGAAGAAAATATACAATGCTGATAGGATTGGATTGAGAGGCCGGGGCCGCCCAAGCAAGGGATGGCACGACTATGTGAACGATATTCTGAAAGACGGAAATGTTAGAAGCATGTACAATAGACGAACATGTATGAGACGATGCATGAATGTTGACGAGGCGATGAATGTGTGCCAGGATAGAAATATATGGCGTTCGGTTCTCTCTGCCTACCCCGTAAGGGACATGGCGTGATGGTATGTATGTATTCATTGCCTTATGACAATAAACCCACTTTTGTGCATTCGATTTGGAATAAATAAATTTATTTCAAAGAATGGGTGAATGGCTCCCGTTTAATCGTATGTTTTTTTTGAGTTTTCAATACAATAAATACCTACTTCCGAAATTTTCCGAAACTCGCTACTGGTATTTATTGTATTACTTACATATGTTCGTGTTTGAAATGTTTACCTATATTTTTAGATTGCTCATTAAAAAGACTCACTAAAAATAACGATAATTTATTTATTCACGGAAATTATACCAATGGGTTATTTCTTTATGATGGATGCTCAATTTTTAACATAAATAAGTAATTTTAATTGGTTAGTGGGGCATGTGTGTGTGGTAGAATGAATGACGCCTCCAATCAATACATAAATATTAGGTAAGTACAATACCTAAGTATTTGCTTCGTAACTTTTTATTGACATTTTGTTAATTACCAATAAAAAAGGGGGAATTTTACGACAAGGCTGTAAAAATATTTATTTCTCGAAGAACTCAAATAATGTATGTAAGTACTAGAAAAAAAAACATTTACTAAATTAAATATGTTTTACTTTCTTTTCTCGGTAATAATAATAAAAACAAACACTTCCTCGCATCCTGTTTAAGTGGCGAGATAGATCCAATTGAGATTTGTAATAATTTCTTTCAAGTAACCAGTGTTTCCAACCAAAAGATTTGCGCGAAAAAACATTTTAAATGTATTTATCCTCTGCCGGGAATTGAACCCGAGAAGTCAGCACAGTATTTATTTGTAACTTCTTGTGCGTATACTTTGTGCACTGGAGGATTTTATTGTCAAACGGCAATTTCTTCCATTGCAACCAACCAGAGTTGATATAAATATACAATACAATGTGTACTGTGGCAATAAGGTTATGTCATAACAAAAATAAAGAATATAAAGACCACAGAAGAAAAGTACAGAAGTACAGAAGACTTTATGAAGAAAAAGAACATTAGTTGTAGCAGGAGGAAGAATAAACAAGATTGAACATAACCTAATAAAAAACATAAATAATAAAATAAATAACCAATTAACCAGTCAAGATATGAAGGAAAAAAAAAGAAAACAGTTAATACGTATCCACATATATGTAAGTTAAAAAGAATCCTTTTCACACAATATTGTAAAGTTTTCTTTTAAAAGCTGCAAAATCGTCATTTAGAATATCGATTTCAGCTTGGAACATATGTGAATTTATTTTTAATAATAAAAATAATATCATAATAATATCATCGCCCATTCTTTCCACGTGTCCTGCCCATCGCAGCCTCCCTATTTTCATCACCTTTATAATGTTAACAACATATCAATGATTCATTTTTATGTTTTGCTTAAGTATAATTTATGACTTTCAAATATTTCAAACGCAATTTGATGTCCGGCGCGGCGTAGAGATAATGCTCTATATACTGCGGTCTCTACGAAAGAGTAATTTATGGAATACGTGAAAACTCTCGTGTCAAAATACCATTTGGTTTTCCTCCACCTCTTGCCTTAAACATTTTGATGGACGAATCTTTTATTTGCGGTACGAATTAAGTTGATTGAATAGTGATGTTGCCTAAATCATGCCATTACATTCCTAGACTGTGTATAAGAGATGAGATTTCTTACATTTTTTTGTCGATTTAACATACACAGAACACTTAGAGGTCTAGTATGGGCGAATTGTGATAGCTTGGTCCATTACAATTTTAAGGGTTAAATAACTTAGAGGTCAGTTTCTTTTCCGTTTAATTATTTTGTATTAAATTATATGTAACCTTAGACCAAATTGAAAAGTACTGCCTCAGAACAAACTCGTTTAGTGAAGCAGTAAATTTCCAAATAGTTGCAATTGTAAATTATAAGATAGTTAAAGATTTTATTCGGGAATCAGTAGGGTTGATAGGTAGTATAGAGACCTCCTCAGAGCCTAATCTTTTGACATGTTAAATATCTGGATGGGTGAAATATTCCCAATTGAAAGCTTGATGATGCGTTTGTTGCATTTTATTTTGTTCTATTAAATAATTTACGCATTGATCTGCTAATTCTTTTGAGGAAGTGCAATAATAATAATAATTGAGTGGTAATATTTTTTATTTTTTTGGTAATAATAATGATTAGTTTTAGTGCTAATTTGTTATTAATATCATCAGTAAATCGGCCAGCGCCGTAATATAAACACTTCCTTGCACCCTGCGCAAGTGGCGAGTTTATTGCCGTATGACAATTTCTTCCAACTAACCAGGGTTTCCAGCCCAGAGAAGCAATATTTGAGTGAGAAATGAATTTAAATAATTTTCTCCTCTGCTGGGAATCGAACATCTGTATGTCTTTTTTTTAAATAGTAACTTTTTTGGTATCCAAATATGTAAAATAATGGAAAATAAATTATTTTATTTCATATAGACCCATGACGATATAATATATCTTGAAATGGTTTTGGATTTGTTAAAATAATGAGCATAAGAAAAATTTCAATTTTCTCTTATATCTTCAAGCGATTTTCAATTAATATACTGTATGGTTGAAGGTTAATGACTTTAACGAAGACTTGAATGATATAAACTTCTTAAGTAATCTAGTTGGTAGATACTGTTTAAAAACATAAAGTACTGGTAAAAACCGTATAAATACGTCAGCGTTAGAGTACCTTCACAAAATTTACTGTACGTAGTAAAATATTATGTTTCAAGTCTATCTTCCACAGAACTAATGTTCTTCATTTATGAGTCTGCTCACATGGACCATCGTCTGGTCGGTCCAGCTCTGAAGAATTATTCCTGGGTATTAAGGGTTGAACTCAGATCATTTTATGATGTTTTTATTCTCCACACAACGTCATAGTGGAAAGTAACGATTGCGCAATTTTTAAGCGTATTTTTCACTTTCTCATTATTAAAATATGAGTTTTGTATGAATTGCAATTCTTGTGTTCTTTATACTGCCCAAACTGTAAATGCGAAAGGTTTTTTTTTGCACAATGTTGCCGAGATTGCATATGTTGAGCGGGTGGCGGTGGAAATAGTTAAAGAATTACATAAACAATAACCCGTTTTCAGTATCAATGGGAACTAAATTAGGAACGTTCTAAAATTGTAGATTTAAGATTTACGGTCTTATTTCAGCGTTATAAAATATCAACTTGGACTAAATGGAATAGGAAGGTACATAACTATTTTGGCCGGAACGTTTTTAAAAAAGTTACTGAATCAGACGTATTTTGAATAATTATGAAAAATATGAAATACATCTTTTTTAACTATTTTTGATTTAAATATTTTATTATAACTTGAATTGATGTGCCTTTTTAGCAATTATATAATAAAAATAATAAATTATAAGTTTCCTGAGCTTGGGGTCAATTTAAAATATTTGACAGTTAAAAAAATTAAGAAGCACTGATCAGATATACATTCAAAATCAAATGTGGTCCAAGCGAGTATTAGATATACCAATTTCCTACTACTTTAGTCTATAATCGATAAAGTAGAATAAACACCTCGCACATAGCACTAGTACACAGCGCACACACAGATACCTCAGTGGCGAGACTCGAACCTTCGGACTAGGCAAACCCTGGAAGAAAATTGGGAAATGTCGAAAATTTTATGTTTTTTAGCATCGTTGTTCATTTCAGTGGCCGTGAAAAATATTTTTAAAATCACATTCCAAAATAATATTTACATTTGTGGCCCTGTAAAGCATAGTATCTACAAACGGTTTAATTTTCAATCTTGTAGTATGGTTGCAATAACATAATATTCATAGGCAAGCCAAGATTTTCGGCTTATACAAGGAATTCCGCTACTGAGATACCTACATTGTGATTAAACTTTCAGAATACTATTTCAGCATGATACTTGTTAATAATCTGCAATAAAAAAATAACCTTAAAATTGCGAATTCATAACATCCCACCATATCTCCTTGGGGTAGTGAGGAGTAAAAAACAAAGTCGATAACTCTTTCAAAGTAGGTACTTATTTTATTACTACTAGAGTTAAGTCCCGACCGCGTGGAGGTTGAATAAAAAAAATGATTATAATTTAGACAATTTACACCGAAGGTGACTAAACACAATGTAGTTTACGCGCTACCAGATAATTGACTAATGACAACATTTCTGTCTATGGCGGCCCTTTTTATTGGGTCCTTATCAGCAACGTGTTCCCACGCAAGATGGATGTGATCCCATCTCATAACTCTAGTACATAGATAAGAATTCATTCCTCCATAGTCAGCATTGATATTTTTTTACGATTTTTATAAATTTTTAGTATAGAATTTCTTAGACCAGTTAAACTTTCGGTTTCGGTCGAAGATTTAGGCTAGGGCTGAAAATTTGGCTTCGGTCAAAATTTGACCTTTGGTCAGACACTACTTATTGGTAAAGGTAAACAGTGTACCTATAAATCGTATAAATAAATCGCATGGTCAGCTACCGTTAGCCACGGTTAGTTAAAATATAAATCAATGTGTACAATACACTCTTTATGTGTTCATTAATTTTTAATCATCATAATTGAAATACCAAATCGGAAATAATAAACGTCATTTAGTGGAAAAGTCAAATTCAGTGATTAAGTCACGATAATATTCATTAAATTATATTGAATTACGCTGTTTCAATGTTGACCCTTCTGCTGGTAGAGGTCGACAAGCGAAAGAATGAGGGTGTCAGTTTTATACAGCATAGTTGCAAAGGTTAGGGCAAAAGTGACGCAAAATACGCTACATAACGTCGAACGTCAACTGATTGTATTGGTTGATTCAAATAATAGCATAGGTATCCGTGTACTAAAACTGGTTTGTGCTCAGGTGATGTCACCCGCATTCTTTCGCTTGGCGAGCTTTACATTATGTGGGTTATTGCTTAAATTGCCCATAGAAAAAAATGTTTACATTTTAGGGTGGTATAAAAAAATATTTCTTAATAATTCTAAGCAATCAGTTTTTGTCAAATTAATTTATCAGAAATATAATTTATAAAAATACAATTTTTGTTTTATAATAAAAGAATGAATACGTTCTTAAAATAAGTGCAAATTCATCCTCATAAATTCGTAAAATTAAGCATAAATGCTTGTGCTATAGGTGAACGAAATCGGTTGTGGCAGGAATTGAACTCGCGACCACTGGATTACTAATCCAGCGCGCTAACCTCTCAATAGAGGCAGAGTTGTGTTCTAAGAAATATCTTCCTAGTTCCTAAAAATGTAAAACAATAGGTCAGGAAAAAGATGACTAAAAATTTTCCTATGACATACCTAACTATTGAAACATTATTCTATGTCTATGGTATTTTTTCCCTTTTCTCCATAATATCTTCATTTATTTCCTTTTTCTCCATAATGTTTTATTTTTTTTCCTTTTTCTCCATAATGTTTCCTTTTTTTCCCTTTTCCTCCATAATGTTTCCATTTACAAATATTTTTTTATATTTTTCTAATAAGGGATATCACGTGCATTTTTTTTTACATATTAATTTATTATACTAATATTACGAAAATGTTTATTGCAATGTCTACTGTGATTTATTGGTAGAAATTTTCTACTGGCAATTTTGTAAGTCGCGTGTATTAATCAATAAAAAGGGCTTTGCCTCTGGCCCATTACTCGGTCATTTATAAAACCAAGTACCTAGATGTATCGAGCCAACTGTTAGTTAATTTTCTTTTCGTATCAATACATTTCTTTATGACAATCTTGTGGTCTTCAATACATTCGCAGGAAATTGTTCTCTGGCCAAAGGTTCGCATTCTTGGCCCTAGCCAAAGCCTATCGAACATGTGCGACGGATTCTCTCCCTATTCTTATGGGACTGGCTCTGTTGGACTTGGAAACTCAGAGGCGTGGCGCTTTTTACAATTCAATGAGACGACAGTCTTCTGAAATTAGTGAAATATGGCTTCATCCCCCCCGATGGCCCAATTTCCCCCAGAAACATACACCGCATCACCATGAAAGCCCTGTTGTACTCTTGGCAGTCTCGATGTAGCTCGTGCCCCGTGGGACCAACAACATTCTCCTTTTTCCCTGATGTGAGGACTAAACTTCGTCAATCCTGGGCCGTCCCAGATTTCTGGACATCCCAGTTCATCACAGGTCATGGCAGCTTTAATCTACCTTCATAGATTCCGCCTTGTGAACTCGTCCTCATGCCAGTCATGCCATCACCCCGACCAAATTTCGGAGCACATCCTCTGGAAATGCTGTCACCCAAATGTGTCCTACAACAGAACGGAGCTCCTAGTTGCTGTCCGTGTTGCTGTTTTGCCATGATTATAGTACCCTTCTATCTGACATTACTGCTGAATAAGAAATTTCAAAGTGTCCTTGGTCAACTCTCTGATGCCCAGTTTTATACAGTCACAGGCTTGAAGTAATCTCGCGACAATCCATGTCTGTGAATATTATTTTCACCGGCGTCGATTGTAATTTTTTGCACTGTTGTGTCGAGACCACGAGTCTAGAGAAGCTTCTAGAACTTCTCTTCGTGCCATGCATTCTTTGTTATTCTTACTAACGTTCTGAGAAGTGGCCGTTTTCAGTCCCCATATGCAGAGCGGGTAGAGGTGGGTGAAGCTACATTTCTTTGTCAGTCGATCATCTCTCAACAAGTTTGTGGCTAAAATATCCATATTTTTTTATTATTTGATAAACGATAAGTCTTAAACATACAGCGATAAGATATCAGAATGAGCATAGTTTTGTAAATAATCAAATAATATAAATTCTAATGCATGTCCGTACATATTATGCACGTAAATAGTAAATAGTTTAAATTTTCTGTCACCAATTGTTGTGATTTCTTCGGTGCTGTTTACTACCAAAATGGATATGAAGAATAACACATGCATTATGGCGGTCTCGCCGTTGCACATCCCTATCGACCCCACCAAGAATCGATGACGTTTGATCGATTATCGGCGCGCGAATCATTTTCTCCGGGTTCCTGTCTTGGTGGTCATCTCACATCATCGTCTCCAAATCCTTATTCTGTTCGAGTGTATTGTCGAGTTATATTTTTAATTAAATTTTTAATAAGTAATGTGTGAATTGTTCATCAAAATAAAGGGAATGTAAGTTTATATTTGGTATTTAATTATTTGATATACCTACTGTATAATATTCTTGCTTGTTGTATTATAACTAGTTGCATGTAACACATGAGATCCAACTGTCGATAGCGATAGTATGTATAGTTGAAGAATAAGAATCAAAACCCATAAATCCAAATTATTGAAAATTTTAACACATGTTGGTATGTATGTCAAGATAGGACAGTATGGAGGTCAGTCCTCTTTTCCTAACCGGAATATGAAAACTGCATGATGGTTCTGTATGTATGTTTGGAGATTAAGTACCTATCAAACTATTAAGTCTTCTTACATATTGTGTATAGGCGACTGCCATACAAATTGTATGAAGCAATGTTGTCACTAAATTCAATTTTTATAAAAATTGTTAAAAAAAGTTTGAGATGTGCTAATACAATGTTTATATTTTTTATAGAAAATTAAATTATCTAGTTGGGGTATTTCGGCTTTTTTCGATATTTATAAAAAATTGGGAAATATAGGCAGTTAAACTCATAAATTTATCATAAAAAAAATATTTTTCTTAATAAAAAATGTTTGAGAAAGCCTGGAATTTTTTTGAAAAAATAAATTTGTGATATTGTATTTGTCTATGATTGTACCAATTTTCAGCGTTCTAGCTTTTATGGTTTCTGAGATATATGGAAAAATAAAATCAAAATTCAAAAGTTGATAACCCCTGACTGAAACAAAAATTAAAAATTCTGAGTATAAAAGTTTTGTAGGCCTATAACTGTTTATATATTCTGAAATTTTGGGCTCTGTAAATTGAGCGAATCAAAAGTTATAAGGGGACACACACACACACACACACACACACAGACACACGAAATGTTCTACTCCGAATTCTGAGTAAATCCGTGTATGGAACATATATGCTACGAAGCCTCTAAGTTGGTGTTTTTTGACTTCAAAGTTGGAAAAGCCGTGAAAAAAGTAGACCTCTGCATACAATTCTCGCGTATCCTGGCTTGAAACATTGTCGATATGTTAATAGAAAAAAGTTCTCCTGAACAAATCGACAGTTGGATAACAGTTAGATGCTATATAGATACCCTCAGTATCGTATATTATCGATCGGGGATTGGTTTTCCCATGTAACACGCGTAGTTTGATGTACATACTGACCGACTACAATAATTGGTTCGAATCCAATTAGTCGTAGTTCTTTAGCGTCAGATTTAAAGGATAGTTACAAGGGAGTACATAACCTCCACAACAAATAAACTACAGTCCCCCGCAGCATAATTCAACAGCGAGCTCTCAGATAAGTCACAAAATCAAAGCTGAAAGTTCATGGGTTTAGTTTGTTTCCGTATTTAAAAAAATATTTAATTTATTACTTATTTTATAAACGCTATATATAAATTTATCAAATACCATATGAATTTACACAATTTCATTAATATAGATAACAGTGCCATTGACTACATTGACTAACATTGTTTTTACATTGACTACATTATTTTATTTGGTTCGATGTGATTTTGGTATAGTAGATCACAAAAGATCATAATATGAATACTGGAAATTCAAAAAGCACTATTAAGTGCCGCGCCAATCCTTTTTAAAGAAAGCACTAAGCGACACGAGTAATTTGTAGTTTTAGTATGAAAATGGCTGACTCGCGGGCGACACCGGCGTTTAGTAGTGTTAACAATATTAATGAAAAAGTATGTAAAATGTCACATAAAAAACAAAAAAAAATTAAAATAAGTGGAAGTGAATATGTGACACTATCTGCTAACATCATTCTTAAAAAAAATCCACCAATAAGCGTGGTAAAAAGTCCTCAAAATTAATTTTGATTTTTATTATTTTGTTGTTATGACATCTAGTGATGTGCAAGTTATTTACCTAGTGAGACATTGAGATTTATATTTTAAATAAATAAATAGATATATTTTGTACAGCCTCCGTGAATTTTAAACACCTCCGCACATCACTATAAAATTATTTCAAACTTATCTCGTGTGAACATAGTGCCTTTTTAAATGCTTATCAACTGAGACTTAGTGCCTTTTAAGGTTACAAAGCCTGTCACTTAGGGCTTACTTTACTTGGTGTTTTCTAAATCTATTTTTTATATGTTTTAATTATATTTTGAATAAAAAACTAGTTTTCAATATTTCTGAAGTTTTATTACTACAAATATAGAAAATATTTTTTTTAAATGTTACTATTTAGACTCATATTAACATTTTGTCTTGTATCTCAAAATGAACATTAAAGCAATTAGTGCTTTTTGAATTTCCAGTATTCATATAATATTTATTTATTTATTTATTTATTTATTAATGTGTAATGTTATATGTAATGGTCCATATCCAAAGCAACGGAGCACTTTACATAATGGGATCTACAATGAGCGAATCGTAAATCCCATCCATAACTGTAAATATAAAAAGTAAAATCCTATAAATAATCATATAACACAGGTTCAGGGTATCCCATTTTTTGTGACAAGCCATATTACAATTCGCCCATATTATAGACTCCATTATGTGTTTTCAGCTCTACAAAGATTTAAAATTATTCTCTCCTTTTCTAAAAATAAAGCAAATTATAAATTGACACAAGTGTAATAAGACAGTGTAATTTTCCCCGTTTTTTTCACGAGAAACTCATGAGCAAAATATTTCATCTGTTTTGTATGTCATACATTTTTATATACATAAAACAAACCAAAACTCTATTTTATCTATTAATCTATGGATTTTTATGTTTTAACTATATACATATTTTTATGTTTACCAAAATTACCATTCACAATACAGTTGTAGTGCCTACCTTAACGAGTGCAAGTGAGGCTTGGACATGGCAAGTATCGCATGAAATCAGAATAAATTCAGTTGAAATGAGATAGCTTTGGATAATTTGTTATATAACAAGATAAGCAATGAGGACACAAGGAATAAGTGCAATATTAAGAAAGATTTCGCTGATAGTATTGTGCGAAAACGGCTGAAAAAAAAAACAGATTGGGGAGATGGAAAAATTGAAGGAAGTGGACTTACTGTGCCAGACGTCTTCTATCTTCTCTCTCGAGTTCTTCTTTCCTTCTCTTCACTAGTTCAACAATCATTCACTTTATCTGTCTATAACTTTTTATCAGGTTTTCACTTTCGGGACATAGACCAATTTATTATGAAAGAGTCCTTAGGAAATTTCAAGCACACCCATCCCTTTCCCTACACTTATGACAAATCTTGCTCTGAATCTGTCAAATAAAATATTTCTACGAAATTCGTCATACTATTCAGAAATATTATTGTTATAAGTATAGGCTTATATTTTCACCTCCTTCGACTGTCTAATTTCTGTATGAGTGACCATTTAATAACATTATTTTAAATTTATTTTTCACCTCCGAAGATAATTATGAGAATGTGGCGCCATAGCGCCTAGCGACTGCTCTGTCAAATGGATGCGTACTTCTCCTAGCAGTAATCTTTTATTTCTCTATACTCTATACTATAATATAACGAACGGGGGGCAAGTCTGGTCAAACGTCGAAATCAAAACCCTCTTACCCATATCATGGATCATATAGAGTTCTATAATATCCTAACATATTATAGAACTCCATAATATGATAATTATAACCATGATATGGGTAAACATGTATGGTTTTGATTTCGCCGGTTGATCAGACTTGCCCCCCTGGTCAACATGCGTAATCTAAACCACCCATGTTTACCCATATCATAGATATAATTATCTTATGTAGTTCTATAACATCTTAAGATATAGAACTCCATAAGATAATTATATGCACGATATGGGTAAACATGGATGGTTTTGTTTACGCATGTTCACTATGGTGGCAAGTCTGGTCAACCGGCGAATCAGAGGTTGACCAGACTTGTCCCCCTGACATATCCCCAGGTACGTCTTATTTTATGTATCTGAATGTAATTTGATCGATTCGATAATTGAATAAATTTAGTATATGTATTTTTAATATGTTATAAGACCTTTGAAAACGCTTGTTTTTTTTTCAATTATAAAAATAATTTAGATTATTTATAAACCGCCGTTTTCATGAATATCTCACCTCAAGCACGCCAACTATGTATGATTTATTACGTTGTTAACGAAAGAAAATAAAACTTATTTTCTTTAATTAATTATACTTAATTAATTAATTTTAATTTTCTTTAATTAATTCTATTTAATTAATTAATTTTTGGCGTTAAACCCGATATGATTATCTTTCCCTAATTTTCCCATTCCTATATATTTTCCTAATTTTCCCATTCCTATATTTATTTATTTATTTAATATTGCTTCTCGGGCAACTAACAGGTAGGTACTATGTCAAATATTAATTTAACACGCACCCAATAACAAGTTGCCACATTCTGGAGTCTTACGATATCAATCGTCTCACAGATCCAGACTGAAAACACAATTAAAAACTGTGCCTCCACCGGGAATCGAACCCGGGACCTTTGGCTCAGCAGTCAGATATCTAACCAACTGAGCCACGAAGGTCGACAATATATTTTCCTAATTTTCCCATTCCTATATCCGTTTTCCTGTCCTTAACTTCCTTATTTGTTTTCATCTGTTTATTTAATAATTATGAAAAATTAATTAAAAAAACAAAAAAAAAACAACGAAGGTTGTCATATTTGTGTCAATATTAATTATTAATATTGACACAAATATGACAACCTTCGTTGTTTTTTTTTTGTTTTTTTAGGCCACTGTAACTTAGTAATTGGTGTTATGATCTTAGTTTTTATGGTTGTTAGAGTTCTTATGTATTAATAATTTAGAGTTCTTATGTATTTCAAAATCAAAACTGTATGCAACCTATAATAAAGAAATATTTATATTATAGTTTGAACAGTAACGGTATCGTGGGGATTTCCAAATATTGATTTTCATAATGAGTATGTATTTTTACAATGTCTACTAAAACTCGCGTTGGTTAATAGCAACACTGATATTAAACTAAAAATCTACACAGGTTTTCGTCGACGATAAAATCTGTATTTATAGAATATTATGGCAATGTATGCTTGAATATTCAAACAACCATACCATGTTAACAAAATTTTTTGATCATGTACAATTTTTTTATGGACAAAACTACCATGTTTTTTTATTTTATTTGTTTAGATCATAGGTTTTCAATATGTTTTACTAAGTAAAAAAAATAATAATCTATAGCGGTCTTAATTATGTATTAGATTTCGTTAAAAGATTACTAAACGCGCAACTACATAGATTAGCACGGCTAAAATAGATCGGTGTTAAAAAATCTTACTTATAAACGTATATTAAGATATGACTAACTAGTTCACCGAATTGTTTACGAAAACCCTCATTTATATTTTCATGTGGCCACATTGGCTTCACAGATGTCAATAAATAGATAAATGCATGTAATATTTGGATAACTGACATAGAAAAATGAAAATAAATACCGCGTTGTGCCTTGTTGAGTCAATTTAAACACGATTGCGATGAAGAATAACAACGAAAATCTTTATAAGGATTAACTTTTCCTGTCAAGCTCAAATATGCGTCGTATCATATGTGAAAGATTCGCCATTTTGAAGATTCGGTATAACGCGTAAGTCAAGCGTCAAACATCCTCTCGACCTGTCCTAACTTGACGTCTACTAAATAAAGGTGTAAAAAAGATAGTCATGGTTTATAAGTAAACTTTTTCGTTAATCACGCTAGATAGTTTACGTTTATAAGTAAGACGGCTGCATTTTATTACTTTGTATAAACCACGTTTATGAAATTGAAATTGCGACCGGTTTCGGAACAAACCGTTCCCTCCTCAGGCAGATTTTCAAGTAACACAGAATTTGACGATGTACTTAAAAAGAAGACTAGGATTTTGAGGTTGGAGGGAGGACATTAGAGGCGGGACTTTAAAGTTAAATTTAAAAGGTTATTTTTTATATGTATTTCTTTCTATATCTTAAATACTTAATTCATAAATTATACGTGCAATCAGCTTAGTTTGTAGTAATAAAGCGTTTTAGTGCGAAAAACGGAAACTAGTGATGTGTAAATACAAGACCAATACTGTAGC
This sequence comes from Molanna angustata, assembly GCA_963576475.1. Taxonomy (NCBI): domain Eukaryota; kingdom Metazoa; phylum Arthropoda; class Insecta; order Trichoptera; family Molannidae; genus Molanna; species Molanna angustata. The sequence continues at coordinate 42,291,359 of OY754968.1, forward strand.
TGTCTTGGTCTTGCAGGTCTTGTAACTTTTACATTTTTTTTTCCTTTTAAAATTCAGTAATTGCAATGAAATATGACTAAATACACCAATTAACAGTACCTAGTACGTTGGTAGAGCGTAGTTAATTGATAACTTTTTAATTGAAAATATAGTTTAAAAAATATATTTTTTTTAATATTGCTATTGCATCAATTATTACATTTTTTGCAGCGACACATGCGGTCTTGACCGCGAGACTTTTGCTCATCTAGTTGTGGTAAATTGTTTCTCACATTGAGAATTTTTTCATCTTTGAGATAATTTTTTACAGTCCATCAGATATTATTTATAGAGACATTCTGTTTTATTTAGAGAATTGATTGGGCTGTTCAATATCATCATAATATCACAAATAATGCATGATTGATTTTATCAATATTTTTCGTACTTCGTTTTCTAACCTCATTTGGGTATTTTCGACCTTTCCTTGTGGAAATGTCACGTCCTGAAATAAGGTTAATTTTGCAATAAATGTAAAACCCACCCAGACACAAACTCACCCTTATCGATATACTTAATATATTATTTATACACGTGAGGGTGAATAGAAACCGCTGATATCATATTAAAAGTATGAGCGGTTACTTCATTAAATTCACGAACGGTTATTAGCAAGAAGTAGCGCGATGTGATAACATCAAATATTTCTTCACACAAGGTATTTGAAATTGCATCATAAAATATAAAAAATATAATATTTGGCTTAATACAAAAGTTTTGCTTTGAGGCTCCGTCTCAGAATAGTGCTGCCAATCTTTTTTATTATTATTATTATTTTTTTTTTTTTTATTTCATTTTCGAGAAATTTACAGTATAATAACATTTATTATATAGATGCATTAGTATAATACTAAAACCAATAACAAATTTCCACATTATTAACAATAAATTTTGACTGCTGTGCTTACATACTTAAAGCTACATATGAAAAATAATTAAATCTGAATGCTAGTGCATGAGTGTATGTATGTGTGTACGTATGAGTGTAAGGATGTGTATATGTGTGTGAATGTGTCTATATAAGTGAAAGAGAGAATATATAGGTACCCGCAAGCTCACATAGTTTACTTCGTTCAATCTTGATTTTTCAATCATCCAGTGAAATTCAATCATTATAACTTGAACTGATGGCAGCAAAAAATGAATTAGGTCCTAAAAGAAAAATATCGACATCCAGATGTTCGTGATTATAAATGTTCATCATACGTATGAGGGGTGCGTTTTTCGTGTAAGTATTATTACGGTGCGGTATGTGAAACAAAATTGGGCTTCGCGTACGACGCGATGGGACGTGTGTTGAAGGAGAGAAGCTCCGTAATTTCAGGACAGTCAATTGCATTGTGTATGATGTTATACAATGTTTTCATATCAACCAAGGATCGTCTCTGTTCCAACGTAAGGATTTTGTGATACAATGTTGCATCCCTATAAGTGGAAAATTCTGTGTGTTCTCTGTAATTCAAGTGTTTTATAAATATATGTTGGATTCTCTCTATGCGTGCTTTGTGTACTTGAAACACGGGTGACCAGATGGGAGATGCAAATTCCAAGATACTACGCACATATGTAAAATAAAGAATTTTTAAGATTTTAGTGTTGAATGGTTTTGAGATGCGGAGAATAAAACCGAGGGTTTTATAGGCTTTGTCAATTACTGTGTCAATATGTTTTTCGAGAGTGAACATGCTGTCCAAAACAACTCCGAGGTCTCGAACCGATGATACAGTCTCAAGAATACTGTTGTGTATGGTATAAGGGAAATTGATGATATGTTTTTTGTTTCTAGAGAATGTGATTTTGTGCCATTTTTTAATATTTAGAGATAATTTGTTGTCATTGCAATATCAAGGCTATATCAATATTTATATAGCCTTCCTAAGTCTTTCTGAAGATTATTATCGTTTTCGAGTTTCCCTTAAGAGCCCCGTACAGTAACAGGCAAAATAATATCTCCCACATAGTTCAATAATGAGGTTCATCTCACATTCTAAATGTAGTGTCTTTTTAGCCGAGACGATACTGGTAAGTGGAAATATACGCATGTATCGGATATCCGCACACCTGTCGCTGGTTACCCTACATTGAGGGGTATGCTGTGATGGTATGAATGAATACAAGTTGAATTAAGACTAGCAGGATCATGACCACGGCTGGATATTCAAGACCAAGAACATGACGTGACTGAAAATGCCAGACAAAGACCACTCCTGATTTGATCTTTTGCTCATCACTAATGTTGATACGCAAATTTATCTATGTATGTAGTGATTAATTAGTATCGGAAGATCTGTCAACGCTCGTTAATAGTCCGCCTTCTCCTGATATTCCGTCTTTTATGGCTTCCCTTTCACAAAGTCAAAGAAGTTCCCAACAGGGTCACAGCTGACCCCGATCCTAAAACAAAATATAGTCAATAAGCCAAAATATCTCATTATTTTGAAGAAATCTCATTATTATTAAGTAAGTAAATAACAATGTTACTCCCATATAAAACAGTGGGTTATGGCCCTCCTCCCTACCAAGTTACTCCACAAAAATTCCAAATTATGTGTGGAAAATTTTCAGCATATTCATAAAATAAGTTTGTTAAATTATCTCTGATTTAAATATTTTATTATGAAATTTGATATTTTTTCAATGCCATTTTAGGCCTTTTTAGCAACATTAAAAAATAGCAAATTTAAATTTTTCTGAGCTGGGGGTCACTTTGAAATATTTGACAGTTGAAAAAATTGAGAAGCACTGATCAGATATCGTTCAAAATGTAATGGGGTCTAAGGGAGTATTAGATATATAAATTTGAAAAGAATCGAATGAGTACTTTAGTCTATAATCGATAAAGTAAAATAAACACGTCGCACATAGCACATACCACACAACACACACATGAAGATACATTTTGATGAAACTTTCAGAATAAACTCTCAGTTGATGATCTGCAATAAAAATATAACCTTGAAAAATGCGAATTCAAAACTTCCCCTTAGGGTAGAGAGGAGTAAAAATCCAATAGAAACCAATGGACATTCAAAAGCGTGTTGCTTTTCTACACTTTAATACAATATAAATAAGCTTAACGCTGATAAATTATATGATCTATCGAGCTGATAAACCGTTGTAGTAATCATTCGAGAATTGATAACATACATGGCATCCCTTCGCACCAGAGTTTTTAAGAAATGATTGCACATCCGATCTGCTACATATATTTAACATCAAGAACATAGCAATTGTTAAATATCATTGCGTTTTTTAACCAGTATTACCAACACGAAAGACCATTTAAAATTGCACACGAGTTCAGGAGTTTATGTCAAACAATTATGTCTTATATTTTATGTATCAACAATGCAGTTGTTCGGGTTGAAAGTAATTAACACGCTTATGTCAAAAATGAAATCACATAGAGTATAAGCAATCAGTTTGGTAATATAACAGCAACCTAATAATAATAATAATTTATATAGCGCCGCATCTGGAGGCAGTGCGTTACACTTAATTGGACCAAAGCATCGGTCATAGTAAGCCGCTTTATAGACTCTGTTTAACTCCTTTAGGGAGTTGTTATTCTGTGATCCAAATGACCTGAATGTGAGATGCCTCCCAGATAGCTCTTTTCTCTGACACAGCTCTTGAATGTATTGTGAAGCTAGATTGTTTAAAGCATTAAACACGGTCAAACAAATTTTGTAATCAACTCGCTCTGGACACATCAACCAGTGTAATTCGTTTAGTAGAGTAGTTATGTGACACCAAGCCTTGCCGCTGTATTAACCTAATTATTGAAATACAAATCTCCTTATTGTGAATCAATATTATTATTATAGTAGAGAGAAAACTAGTTAGCGTTCCTTTTTTCGAAATTAATAGAATTTATGTAATTTGGCAGACAAAAACTTTAAGCGAAGGGATTGTTAAATATTTCCAATGAAATATTTAGTATTACCATGTTTTGTAACTAGAGACGACCAAATGCAAGCAAATCTTTCGCAAAAATTTCGCGAGTCTTGCAACTTTTACAAAAAAAATCACTGTTGCAGGCCTGAAATAACAGTGTAATTTGGAAAAATAATATCAGTTTATATTTAAATTCGATAGTAGGTACGGAGTAAGTTTATTACCTACTTTTTTAATGTAGGTAATAATAAAAAATTCACTAAATTTTGCAAGAACGTAAAGTTCTTTATGATACTAGCGTCTACAATCCGCATTTACCATTCCGCATTTTGTTTACGGTTGGCTCTCTGATTGGTTGAGATCTCGTAGTATTAAGTCAAATGAGCTGTGAAATTTTATATTAAATGCGAAAAATTAAATAAAAAATGTAAATTTAACTTATAATAATTTATAATTCAATTTATAAAGCAACTCGCTCACGCGAGTCGCTATTATTATTATAAACAAACTTGAACCTAACCTAAGAATGCAGAAAAGAAGAGCTGGGACTAGACGCTACTTTTATGATACACCCTTGGTCTTGCAAAAACAAAGGCAGTCTTGAAACTATACGACTAGGTCATCGCCATGGAACTGTATTGCGTCTTGATATTCAGTATGTTATTCCCGATTCATAAATAAAATTTATCAATCAAATACAAGCTTTACCCTCACCAAATCAGTTTTGAACGTTCTTTGCAAAATGTCCGTTATATTGTTAGAAATAAATGGGCAGTGGGTTGATGTTTGTTGTTGAGGTCATCGCAAAATAAAGGTTCGGATCCAATTAAAAACACGAAGGTGGACACGATACTAGATTTACATTCGATACATTATCGTCACGAAACTCTGGGGGAAAAATATTTTATGTATTGCTTTATATACGAATACCTAATATTTATATAAATAAATTTATAACGCATAACATAGACATAGGTATTCAATGCAATATACGATTTCTAAAATATTTACAAAAGTAAATTTGCATGTACCAACCCGACGTAAGAGACATACACTATAGCACTCTTCCACATAAATTATTATAAAAGTAATTCATTTTTTAACTCACCAATAAACGTAACAAATAAAACATTTTCTTGATTCTGAAGTATAATAAATGTTTTTATTCCTAATATATTGAAGGTTGAAAATTCTGAATACCACGTCTGCCAGGTAGAATTGTTCCGCTTTATCAATACCACAGTAAGCCGCTTTATTGACTATTCGATTATATAAAGGAATTGGTACTCTGTATAATCCAGACGATATAAATTTCACCAAATATCTTGAACGAGCTTCCGGTTGCGCAGAGCGCAAATTTGTGTCTTTTTGCTTCGTTGGTTTACGTGCAAATCGCCTCCCTTCTCGGCTTAAAGTTCAAGATACATGACAACTACAACTCTATCAATGTAAAATGTCTTTTCGATGGCTTTTGATGCATTTTTTTAATGTATCGCAGAATAAAATCATAGGGCACCTCAACGACCATAACGCAACACATTATAGTCTGCAATACTTAAGTAAAATACATACCATCAATCTGTATCTGTATTCGCTGCAAGTTTTTTCGTGTCTTTGGTTGATAAGAATAAATAGCGTTACGAAACTTGTGCATTTATTTCTGTGCATTTAAATCTAATAATACATGAGCATGGAGAGACGGAGATCTCATGGTTGATCACCGACCAGATGGTGTATTCCAAATGTCGATTTGTTCAAGAGAAATTATTTGTCTTAATAAATCGACAGTACTAACCTTAGTTCCGTGTGAGAGAATTGTATGCAGTAGCGGACTTTTTGCGTGGTTTTTACAACTTTGGTGTCAAAAACACCAACTGAGAGGCTCCAAAAACACTAAAAGCTTCAACTCTGAAAAATTTATGTGCTTAAGTTCTTATAATATATTTATTTTTAAATATGGATAAACGCCGAAACACTCGCCGAATATGTATGTATAAAAAAATACATACATAATAGTAGAACATCTCAATCAATTTTTGTAAAAGTATAATATAGTGACGAAATCGTTTCATACCATTTTGTAGTGCAGTATACACTACACAATATCTACGGGGACTTTCAATAGTTTGATACTTCATCTCCATACAAACATGCCATCAAGCTGTTAAAATATTCGAGTTAGGAAAAAAGGACTGAGCTCCATACTTTCCTATCCTGACATACATGTTTTATGTACAAAACAAAATATTTAGAAATTTTCAATAATTTGGGTTAAAGGTTTATAGTTCGGTACGTATTCTTCAACTATATGTACATACTATCGCCATCGACAGTCGGATCTCATGTGTCATATACTATTCGTCTTATTAAGTTTGCAATGGGGTGACTGGTGGTTTTCGTTCTGCTAAAACATATTAGCTTAGAGGTGGGTCAATCAAAGAGCTATTGAATACAGCCACCGTCCTCAGTCATTACGAAAAGAACGAATATAAACATCTGACCAAAGAAGTAAATAGATAGCATCAGAAATTGAAAAAGTTCGAAAGGAATATTTAGTTGTTTTCCCTCGCAGAACCTATGAAGTGAAGTAGTGTAGACAGCAAGTCTATTCATATTCGTGATTTCGTGCAATATAGGTACATAATTAAATAAATAAACGTGTAACCACCTAGATTTTTACCGAGAAATACTCGCTATTGAATATTCCAGGAATCACACGGTTGAAATTATATGCGAAATGACGTTTACCTCATTCTGAGGGTTTGACAGACGTATCGCTAATATAATAAACTAACCTTTGCAAAATGTTACCAATAAGGTTTACAAAAATAATCGCAATAAAAAGAAGGGAGAAATTATATACACAAACGAGTTCTTTAAAAATTATTGTCATTATCAGTTGACGAAAAAGGTACATTTTTACAAATAATGGAAAAAAATTGCAATGTTGAATTAAAATTAAAGATGTCTCACAAATAAAAACACGACACAAAACGACTGACTTACTGAAATTACACAAAAGTAATAAACTTCGGTGACCTAAGAAATGCAACATTGATACAATAACTAGGTTTAAAAAAAAATAACAAAATTTATCATTTTCATAATTATTCATAATACGTCTAATTCAGTAACTTTTTAAGAACGTTCCGGCCAGTATAGGTACGTTCCTATTCCATTTAGTCCAAGTTTATATTATTATATAACGCTGAAATAAGACCGTATATCTAAAATCTACAATTTTAGAAAGTTCCTATTTTAGTTACAATAGTTACTGAATAGGAGATATTAAAACAGAAAACAAAACCAACAAACTATTTAAAGAATTTCACAACACATGTACTCTGCAGGGCTATTCGTGAAGTTGATTAAGATTAGATTCATATTTTTGAAAACTGTTAGATTTAAATTAATTATGTTAATTATACAAAAAAAATTAATAACAAATTTCATATTAATTTATGACCCTAACATTATTTTATGATAAATGCAGATAAAGATTAATTTGATTATGATATATTGAGTACTGCTTTATATTTTTTTAGGGTTACGACAAGATAAGAACGTAGCCTTACTGCTATGGCTCTGATTCTTCATTTAGAAAAATAAATGAACAATTCAAATCATAGACTTACTCAGAACAATAAAACTGGTGGCGAATTCTGATAAAGGGATCAAATGGATTCTAAAATGGTACTAATCAATCCAAATTTCCGTGATTGAGTGCGGTGGCAATAATTTACTTCTCCAGTGGCCGTAACTTAACAAAATAATCAACAAAACTGAAGCACATGGATCTCAATTTTGTTGGATGTTTTATTTTGTAGATCCGCCCTTGGTGGTGATGTAATTAATGCTATCTGTTCACCGGAATAGCAGAACTTCACATTTGATATTATTATGTACCTGCGATTGTTGAAAGGTTTTACAGAAATAGAATCACGCAACATGCAGTTTTGCACGCACGTTGTGCTCAACTATACTATACTGTATCTTGACTGTCCAGTTTATCACGATATACCAATAAAGATAGTGTCACTTTATCAAATGATAAATAAACATTAATTATATCAAAATCTGTTTTGGAGCTTTGTAAACGATGAAGGGATTCTGGTATTTAACTACATAGCCTGACTTTAGATAGATCCACGTGGTGTATTTTTTGGTATTTAATTACATAGTCTCAATTTAGATATATGTATGTGGTGTAATTTTTGGTACCTATTTAACTGCATAGTCTCACATTAGGTATATCAACGTGGTGTAATTTTTGGTAATTAACTACATAATCTCACTTTGGATATATCAACGTGATTTTTGTTATTTAACTACATAGTCTCACTTTTGATTTTAAGTATTTCACTAGATATCCTCATTTTATACAGATTCAAGTGGTCTATTTTAAAAAAAAATAGTTTTGTTGCAATAACTCAGTGATATTTTTTTAGAAAGGATAGATATACCAATCCTCCTGAAGAAAGGACCATCGTTCGTGTAACATGTAACAATAAATAAGTGAATAAAACAAAGTATTGTTTGCTAACGTATATATTTTACTGTTACATTTGACTTAGGAATTTTAAAAATCAATCTATCTTATAGAGTTCTATAATATCTTAAGATTTTATAGAACTCCATATGATAATTATATCCATGATATGGGTTAATATGAAGGTTTCTATTCCACTGTTTGACACTGGACTTGTCCCTTAGGAAAAAAACACACGTGGAACTAGAATCAAAGTATTTGATTTGAAAAACCCATATTGTTAATTTAATTAAATGAAGCATTGAAACTATTTGATTAATTAATTTTATGAATATGTAATTATTGAGTATGGTCTATAAGGCCTGCATAGGTATAAATACATATTTGATTAGGTTCTTTGACTCGGATGTGTCGCATAGTTCATGAAACATTGCACGAAAGACTGTGATGTTACTAATCGTATTATTTATTAAACACAAACACATATGTATGTGTCGTGTAGTTTCCCATCGAATTGGCGATAAAATTTTTATTGGAAAGTTGGAAAAAGCTCGCATGGGAATTATTGTGAGGTAGGTAACCCTTGTTTAGTAAGCAGGGTCTGTGAAACGCTACTGCATTGTGCTTTAATAACGCTATAATGTCCCAACAGTAATATTAAATCCTTTCCCATTATTTCAAAGACAGGGCAATTGAAATAAAAATTTCGCAGTGATGAATATGGATTATTGGAGTTAAATTATACCAATCCGTCAATTCTTTGTACCATAATTTCAGAATGCTCTAATTATCTATTTGCAAAATAAAGTAAATTTAAAAAAGTCAATTAACCGTTGTCTATGGATAAGAAATTACTAATCAGCACAAAGTAATATGATGTCGTTATATTGTAATATAAAGAGGATAAAAAAATCTTAATGTATCTATGCCATATATGGGCCCTGAGTCAAATTGAAAACGCTGTTCGGTATCGCCAAGCGCTATTTTTTTTTGTATGTGATTTGACGTTTGTTGTAGAAATTTTTTCTACAATAACAAACAACAAACGTCAAATCCCATACAAAAAAAAATAGCGCTTGGCGATAACGAACAGCGTTTTCAATTTGACTTGGGGGCAATGTCACAAAAACATAACACAATGAAATTCATAGTCGCCCTTCTACATGATAAATTATAATCGTAGAGAAATTCGTCTTAAAATCTCATTTTAGATTTTTTTCATTTATACCTCAGATCAAGTATCATATATTTCGTCCAAGATTTATCTCAGATCAAGTATCGTCCAAAATTTATCCATTACATCATAGTAGTTTTCTATTGGAACAGTAACGACTAGAGCGAAATTCAAAATCGTCATACCAAAGAAAAATACAACTGCAGCACAGAAATTACTGTCATATAGGGGAATATTATTTTACAATGACCTGCCCACTTCCATTAGAGAAATAAAAATACAACTGCAGCACAGAAATTACTGTCATATAGGGGAATATTATTTTACAATGACCTGCCCACTTCCATTAGAGAAATAAAAATACAACTGCAGCACAGAAATTACTGTCATATAGGGGAATATTATTTTACAATGACCTGCCCACTTCCATTAGAGAAATAAAAATACAACTGCAGCACAGAAATTACTGTCATATAGGGGAATATTATTTTACAATGACCTGCCCACTTCCATTAGAGAAATAAAAATACAACTGCAGCACAGAAATTACTGTCATATAGGGGAATATTATTTTACAATGACCTGCCCACTTCCATTAGAGAAATAAAAATACAACTGCAGCACAGAAATTACTGTCATATAGGGGAATATTATTTTACAATGACCTGCCCACTTCCATTAGAGAAATAAAAATACAACTGCAGCACAGAAATTACTGTCATATAGGGGAATATTATTTTACAATGACCTGCCCACTTCCATTAGAGAAATAAAAATACAACTGCAGTACAGAAACTGCTGTCATATAGGGGAATATTATTTTACAATGACCTGCCCACTTCCATTAGAGAAATAAAAATACAACTGCAGCACAGAAATTACTGTCATATAGGGGAATATTATTTTACAATGACCTGCCCACTTCCATTAGAGAAATAAAAATACAACTGCAGCACAGAAATTACTGTCATATAGGGGAATATTATTTTACAATGACCTGCCCACTTCCATTAGAGAAATAAAAATACAACTGCAGCACAGAAATTACTGTCATATAGGGGAATATTATTTTACAATGACCTGCCCACTTCCATTAGAGAAATAAAAATACAACTGCAGTACAGAAACTGCTGTCATATAGGGGAATATTATTTTACAATGACCTGCCCACTTCCATTAGAGAAATAAAAGATCTGAATAAATTTAAAATAGCATTAAAAGGGCATATTTTTGGCAATACATAATCCTATATGTTGAATTTTTCTTTCTGTATGCAAATACGATACTCCTCTCTCGAACACGAGTTTTTAACTCTATCGAGAGAGTATCAATACTGTAATTTTTGTCATATATTGTAACTTAGTCTAAATATTGTGTAATACTCTTATAAAAAAAAAAGAAAAAAAAAAAAGAAAAGTAGTGATGAGTTAAAAGATCATAAGTGAAAATCAATTCAGCTCTGAAATTCAAGAACGATATGAATTTTAGCTACTTGCAGCGCTGAAATACCGTCGCGGCCGCAATAATCAGTTCTTTTTTTTGAGTAGTTTATAATATTGTTGACTTATAAAATTAAATATTAGAGAAGTATGAGATAGCGGTGCTAACATCGCCGAATTGAAAATGTGCCAAGTGACCATTTTTTGCCGGTCTTATAATTATATATCATTAGTTAGTTATGTCATACAGACTGAGAAATCTCACTCTAGAAAAAGAAGTGAAAAACTTAAAAATTACTTCTGCAGCGCTAGTAAGTTATATTGTTATTTAGGAAAAAAAAAAACAAAATGATATAATTCCAAAAAAATAAAAAGATGTGTTCACAAGGAAATGATACTTTGCGTACGGACATATTACTGGTAGGTGTTGAATGCCAGTTAGTAGTGGCAACTAGAGAGGGATAAAAATACAGATAAGGAACATAGTGGCAATACTACTGGATTCATATAAACCATAGCTCGTGATAGATACACGTCATGGTTGGTATATATATTTTGTATAGAAATTTAGCTTAAGTCGGCTTCTTGAATGCAATAGTCTCAGACGTGGAAAACAACGCATCTCAAAGGAGATGCGAGGCCAAACAATCATCAAGATTGAAATGAAAGAAGAAACAGAACGAAGGTCAAAATTCGTAGAAATATTGTCACTTGATGATTCAATAAGGTAAGGTGAAAGGAACGTATAGGAAAATAAATATATTTTTTAAATAATGAAAATACACCCATTTTCAAAAAAGGTGGCAAAATGGACATAACGAACTGCTGTCCTATCTGTATACTGTCAAATTTACCAAAAATGTTGGAAAGCCTAGTTTTGGATAAAAATATGTTTTTTTGTAAAACCGATTATAACACCAAATCAACACGATTTTTTCTCTTATAGATCAATTTTAACCGACCTAACTGAATATGAAAATTACCTATCGCACTGTCTTGCTAACAAATTTCAAGTAGACTCCGTCTACACAGACTTTAGCAAGGCTTTTGACAAAGAATCTCACCAAATCTTAATATTCAAAATGAAACAGATGGGAATTGATGGCAAATTACTTAATTGGTTCTCATCATACCTTCGCAATAGATTGACGTATGTTAGAATTTGCTCAGTTAAATCGTATCAGTTTAAAGCCACCAGTGGGGTACCTCAGGGATCCCACATAGGACCCCTTTTGTATTTTATTTATAATGTGGCTGAAGTTTCGAACGTTCTAACGGAATGAACTAACGGATCAATGGTCAGTATACAATAGTGATAACCCAAGGAAAAAATATTTATTTATTATATATATTTTATTTGTAGTTTTAATTGCTTGTTTATTTATTTATTTATGTATTGACTAGTTTTTTTAATTTTTATAAACGATATCATAAATATTTTTGATGATGTAAAGGTTCTTCTCTTTGCTGAAGATTTAAAACTTTTCGGAAAGATCAAAGATTTTAATGATTGTGGTGGAAAAGATGAAGGTATAGGGAGTTACCTTGCCTCGATATTTATTATGCTGGTTCTGAATAATCTTTTCACCACATTCACAGCACAGTATGAAAACTTTGACACTTCACTAGTAATTCACAAGTTAATTAATTTCAGCGGATTTTGAAGATATAATTTTAAGAGCGGTGCGGTGCGGTGTGTTAGTCAAGATGACAGTTGATAGAATGAGAAAATTTATATGCAACAATACTTTTTTGCATATAGCTGGCAGGTATGTAGGTAGGTTGTTTTTAGGCCGAGGTAAACTAGGATAGGATAGGAAAGGTGTGTGTGTGTGTGTATATGCGTGTGTACCCAACTTTGCGTAACCATAACTCCCGGCCTTGGAGTATTACTCCAACAAAAAATTCAAAAAACATATGACTCACCGGATGGTAAAAGAAGAATACAAATTTAAACAATAGAGTGAAAAATTCAAATAAACGTAAACTAACTTAAAAAATAAAAAGAAATATTAAATTAAAAACATTTTGATTATTGGGAAGGTAACGGACATAATCGAATAGCTGGTCTTAAATATGTACCATTCCGGGTTCGAACTTTTACAACTCGAATGACGTTGTCTTTTCCCGGATATATTTCCTTGACTATGCCAAGTGGCCAAGATAATTTAGGGAGATTTTCCTCTCTAATAATAACTATTTGGCCAGGTGTAATGGGTTTTGTGTACGTATTCCACTTTTCACGCATTTGTAAAGAGGTGAGATATTCTACATGCCATCGTTTCCAAAATGACTGTACTAATTTATCGATCAACTCATATCGTTGAATGCGGGTTATTGAAATATCATCAACGTTGTAAGCGGGTATGTAATTTAGCGGGGTTAAATTTAAAAAATGCGCAGGGGTTAATGCGGCAGGATCTAAAGGATCATTGCTTAATACACAAAGCGGTCTAGAGTTCAATAAAGCCTCTATTTGAATCAATACGGTATTCATTTCCTCGTAAGTTAATACTTGTGAGCCTATGACTTTAAATAAATGTGTTTTAATACACTTAATATTGCTTTCCCATATACCACCCATATGAGGAGAATACGGAGGATTTATTCGAAATTCTATTTTTCTAGGCGTCAATTCATGAAGTATTGCTTTATTATATTCATCGGAACAAACAAACTTATATAATTCATTTAAAATTTTACGAGCTCCAACAAAATTTCTTCCACCGTCACTTACAATGAGAGTGACAGGTCCTCTTCTGGCTATAAAACGTTTAAATGCAGCTAAGAACATTTCAGATGAGAGATCTGAAACTAATTCTATATGTAAAGCTTTTGTTGCTAGGCAAACAAATAAACAAACATATGCCTTTTGCCTTTTAACGCCTCTTCTCTTTGCCAGAGTTACAAACACTGGACCCATGTAATCTACTCCACATTTTGCGAAACATTTTATTTCATTTACTCGAAAATCGGGTAAATTGCCCATTAACGGGAAGGTTCCTTTTGGTTTGTTTTTAAAACAAATGTTGCAAGAATGAACAATCTTACGAACCAAACTACGACCAGATAAAATCCAGTACTTCTGTCGTAATAATGCTAACAATAATGCAGGGCCTGTATGACAATGTAAATAATGATAATATTCAATAAGTAACTGAACAATGCGATCTTTAGAAGGCAATAAAATTGGATGTTTCGTTTCATGCATTGATGATGAATTTTGAATTCGACCACCAACTCTAAGGATATTATTATTTAAAAATGGTAAAAGTTTGCGTAATACAGGACTACTCAATTTATTCTGTTCAAGAGAATGTATATCTTGAGAAAAATGGTTATTCTGAATGCATTTAATTACATGATTTTCAGCAGTTTCTAAGTCTGAGACCGTAATCATTCCAGACGTATTAAGTGTTCTTGTAAAACGAAGAACGTAAACAAGTATGTTTAATAATTTACTCCATTTAGAGATCCTGTTAGCGATTAAATAAATAAAGTGAGGCTCAGATTGAGTCTTAATTTGTATGAGAGCAACAGTTTTAGATTCAGGTATACTCTGATAGGCATTTTCCTTTTTAAAATTAGTCACAGGCCATTGACTCTGTGGCAATGAGATCCAGGCTGGACCATTAAACCAATAAGAGGTTTTAAAAAATTCATTAGGAGTAACGGAGCGGGATACAATATCGCTTGGATTTTCAGTTCCAGGAACATGAAACCAATTTTCTTCAGAAATAATTTCTTGAATAATTGCGGTGCGATTGGCAACGAAGGTTTGCCATCTATGCGGTGAGGAATGTATCCATGAAAGTACAATAGTTGAATCAGAAAATGCAAACATTTTGTCAATCTTACATCTAATCTCAATAGTTGAGAGAACAGATTTCATTAATAATGCAAGAAGGTGTGCGGCACATAACTCTAAACGTGCTAAAGATACCTTTTTAAGTGGGGATACTTTTGACTTGGCACATAGTAGTGATACATTTGAGGCGTTAGATTCAAGTGATCCAATGCGGATATATATAACCGCCCCATAGGCACGTTCACTAGCATCTGAGAAACCAAGCAAATTGATGAATGAATCATTTACTATACCTATATGTCTTGGTATATTTGTATTTGATAAGTTTTCGAGTTCACTCTGAAATTTCAACCAAATCTTATTTATATCCTCAGGAACCCGTTCATCCCAAGACAATTCTCTTTTCCAACACTCTTGCACTAGAAGTTTCAAACCGATGATAACTGGAGCAAGGAGACCTAGAGGATCATATAATGATGCCATATTAGAAAGAATTAATCTTTTCGTACATACTAACGTATCTAAAGAGAGAGGTTTGATTTTAAAAGTGAAACAATCAGAGGTGGGACTCCAAGACAAACCTATAATTTTGGTTTTATCGTCAAAATCTGAATTAAAAGTAATGTGTTGGTTAACACGTAGATTATCTGGAATGTGCTTTAAAAATTGTACAGAGTTGGAAATCCACTTATTTAGACAGAAACCTCCAGAGGAAAATAAGTGAACTAAATGAGAATAAATTTGTAAAGCTTCCTCAGGTGAATTGACTGAATAAAGAAAATCATCCATATAAAAATATTTCATAGCAAGTTGTGTGGTTTCAGGCAGTTTATCGCCTTCATCTGTTAAGAGTTTGCGAATGACTTTCATTGCTAAATAAGGGGAACATTTAAGCCCAAAAGAAACGCGTTGAAATTCATAAATGTCAATAGGATCTGAGTTATTAAATCTAAAAAGTATCCTTTGAAAACGTTTATGATCTGGATTCATTTTCAATTGAAAATACATTTTTTCTATGTCAGCAGAAATAACTACCGAGTACAGGCGTAGATTTATAAGTAAATCAAAAATATTTGTTTGCAAATTAGGTCCACAATGCAATATATCATTGAGACTTTTTCCAGAGGAAGTTTTGCAACTGGCTTCTAAAACTATTCTAATTTTAGTAGTATCTTTATCAGGCCGATATACAGCTCTATGTGGTATATAATAAACACAATCTGAAGTTTGTGTATCTGTAACTTTTTTCAAAAAACCTTTGTCAATGTATTCTTGAATAGTGGCATTATAACCATATTGTAAATCTAAATTTGATTGCAACTTCTTTTCCAATGAAAGCAACCTATGTTTAGCGTTTTTTATTGAATGACCCAAAACTGTGTGACTTTCACGAACAGGTAATGATACAGTATATCTACCCTCGTTGTCTCGCAAGACTGTTTTCTCAAAAATTTGTTCACAAAGTTGCTCGTCAGGACTTAAATACTGACGTGATGGTACAGATTCTAGTTTCCAAAAGTTTTGAATCATTTCATGTAACTTATTTTTTGAATTAGAATCATCAATTGCGTGTAACGTGCGTTGAAATTGACATGATGAGAAGTTATCTATTTGCGTTTCGCCCATGATCAAATAACCAAGAGTAGTCTGTAAGGCGATCATACGAGTTTCTTTATGCGTTAATTTCCCAGGTAAAAGTAAATGCGGGAATAAACCAGCTCCGATTATGCAATCGATACTAGCAGGAAGATTAAAATTATTATCCGCTAGCGGCAAATTCTTAAAACAATCTGTCATTTCTAAGGCTGACGTAGGCAAATCATTAGTAATAGTTTCGACAACCGAAGCCTTAATATCGTAAAAGAATCTTGTATCATATCTTGAATAAATTGTAAATATAGCATATCCTAATATTGGTTTTACAGCAGACCCAATACCGTACACAAAAGCATTTTCGTACGTAATGTTTATATTAAATTTTTTACATATCTTTTCCGTTATAAAATTTGCATTTGATCCTGTATCTATTAATGTGCGGATGGTATTTTTTTTAATTACATTAATATATACTATAGCGGTTGGTATTACATGATAACAGTTTACATTATTGATCAACAAACAATTGTCGATTTGACATTTAGGTTCATATGGTTGATCCAAATGTCGTCGACCGATATTATTCACCGAAGTGCTCGTATTGCGGTCAGAATTGACGAATGAGGTAATATTATCATCGTTTTTAACAATATCAGCTGCGCTAGGAACCTGTTTTGAATGATAATTATCTTTATTTTGATTATCTTCATCATCACATGTTGGTGAAGAAGGAAAATGAATCAATGAATGATGCCTTTTATTACAATAAAAGCAATTTTTTTCCGATTTACAATTTTTTGTTAAATGAGTACCAAAACAATTTTTACATAGTGATCTTTTGTTGATTATTTTGAATCTTGTGAATACATCCAACTGTAAGAATTTTTTACATGAATACAATGGATGTTTATTACATTCACACAAAAAACATTTCGTGATATCCATTGGCGTATTATTTATAACAAATGAATGTGAATTATTATTATTTTTTCGTCGATCATTTGGTGCACTTTTGTGGAATATAACCTGCGTTCTAGAGAGAATTTTGCTTTGCTCTCTCAGAAAAGATTGTAATAATTTAAAGTTTGGAATTTTTTCATTTCTAATATGTTGCTCAAATAAATTTAACGTCTCTCTATCTAACTTAAGAAGAGCAATGTGCGTTATGATGAAATCAGTTAAATCAGAAATATCTAATAATTTTAAAGCTTCAAATGAAGAGCAAAAATTTTCTATGAAATAATCCAAATTCTTTGAAATTGATTGTGTTAAGGGTTTAAAATTGATTATTTTTTCTAAATAATGCGTAGCTAAAATTCGTGAATCCTGGAATCGATCAACAAGCCTATCCCATATAATATCA
This sequence comes from Molanna angustata, assembly GCA_963576475.1. Taxonomy (NCBI): domain Eukaryota; kingdom Metazoa; phylum Arthropoda; class Insecta; order Trichoptera; family Molannidae; genus Molanna; species Molanna angustata. Next base: position 42,309,164 of record OY754968.1, read on the forward strand.
TAATTAGATGCGACAGGAAGTATCCCAGAAATAACACTTAAAGCGGTACCTGTCAATTTTGACACTAAATATTGTATTTTTTCACCATTCGACAAATTAATATTGTCGTGTATTAGATCTTTGAAATTTTGATAAAATAATGGCCATTTCGTTGGATCACCATTAAAACTAACAAGTTCCAATATTGGCAATTTGTGTATTCTTTGAGAGTCTTTTTCAAATGATTTAATAATTGGAGGAACATAGTCAACTTTAGTTTTTAAAGATTGTTCAATATGCTTGATGTTACAGTATAATTCGTCAAGGGCTTCAATAGATTGAAAAGACGGAACATTTTCTGGATTTACAGCTATTTTTCCCAAATTTAATTCTTCTACAACTTGACAAAATTCAGAACGAATTTTATCTATCGATTGTATGCGGATAAGAAAATTAGTTTTTTCTTCAGCGGTATTTAATGATTTTGACAAGTCATAAGCTTTCTGAATAATTGCAAATAAACTTAGCCGTTTAGCTTCCAATATTTTTAAAGAAGCCATTATTGATTAAACAACAATAAAATTAATGAAACAAGAATTTGATTAAGTACTTAGGTACTACAATCAATGCGGGTATGTATGAAATATGTAATGTAAATAGCGTATGTATAATGTTAATTTTGTATAAAAATGTATAAATATGATAAGTAATGCGTGAAAACTCAAGATATGCGGGACAGAGGAACAAGGAATGCGGGAAAATACAAGATATACGGGACGAAGGACCAAGGAATATGGTGGAAAAGATGAAGGTATAGGGAGTTACCTTGCCTCGATATTTATTATGCTGGTTCTGAATAATCTTTTCACCACATTCACAGCACAGTATGAAAACTTTGACACTTCACTAGTAATTCACAAGTTAATTAATTTCAGCGGATTTTGAAGATATAATTTTAAGAGCGGTGCGGTGCGGTGTGTTAGTCAAGATGACAGTTGATAGAATGAGAAAATTTATATGCAACAATACTTTTTTGTATGTAGGTAGGTTGTTTTTAGGCCGAGGTAAACTAGGATAGGATAGGAAAGGTGTGTGTGTGTGTGTATATGCGTGTGTACCCAACTTTGCGTAACCAGATTGTTTGATATTACAGCGAAATCTGGATATTTTACATTATTGGTGTCTTTCTAATAAGTTGAATCTGAATATTAACAAATGTCAAGTTATTTCATTTTATAAAGTTAAATCACCGATTCAACGAGGTTCTATTTAGAACAGCCGAAATAAAAGATCTTGGGGTGACATTTGATACAAAGTTCTCTTTTATAAATCACATTAACAACATTCATGATAGAGCTTTACAGATGTTTGGATTTGTAAAGCTGATACTGCCTGAGAGATTGACATTTTAGTACTATATAGAGAGTTTTTGTAGCAGTTATTACTAGCAGTGAATACATCAGATTGTGGGATACTGCCTGAGAGAATGACTATAGTACTATATAGAGTTTTTGTAGCAGTTATTACTAGCAGTGAATACATCAGAATGTGGGATACTGCCTGAGAGATTGAAATTATAGTACTATATAGAGAGTTTTTGTATCAGTTATTACTGGCAGTGAATACATCAGAATGTGTGATACTGCCTGAGAGATTGACATTATAGTAGGTACTATATAGAGAGTTTTTGTAGTAGTCATTACTAGCAGTGAACATTATAGAAATGACATGCCCTTTTGATAAATCTTATATTATTTTTCACGCAATTCTTGCCTCTTTGTGCTGGAAACACTGGTTAGTTGGAAGAAATTGTCAAATGGAAATATACTCGCACTTACGCAGGGTGCAAGAAAGTGTTTGTTATTAATAATGTGCAAAGAACAAAACAGAATTGCTTAATAATTCCTGTGAAATATGTGCCAATAGTGTATTATATAATCACTAAACCCTTTGTGAAATATTCCGTGCAGTATACACATAAAATATATGGTTCATGCTTTCCGGAAACAAGTTGTAATAGTTACCTACATGTTCCTTGCATCGTCAACACGGAGAGTCATACACAAATACACATACCCACCATTTCGGAGAAATCTGATGTGATCATTTTCTACAACTTAACATTGTTTCTGACTTAGTTTATGACTTCGTGACTCAAACAAGGACACAAATTAATAAAACTGTTCATAACATGGTATTCAATAATTTATAATTTTGCTAGAGTTAATTCTCCTCTTCGCCTCTGTCTGATAATCCAACTGTCGATTTGTTCAGGAGAACTTTGTTCTCTTAACATATCGACAATGTATCAAGCCAGAATACGCGAGAATTGTATGGAGAGGTCTACTTTTTTCACGGCTTTTCCAACTTTGAAGTCAAAAAACACCAACTTAGAGGCTTCGCAGCATATATGTTCCATACACGGATTTACTCAGAATTCGGAGTAGAACATTTCGTGTGTCTGTGTGTGTGTGTGTCTGTGTGTGTGTGTGTCTGTGTGTGTGTGTCTGTGTGTGTGTGTGTCTGTGTGTGTGTGTGTCTGTGTGTCTGTGTGTCCGTCCCCCCCTTATAACTTTTGATCCGCTCAATAAACAGAGCCTAAAATTTCAGAATATATAAACAGTTACAGGCCTACAAAACTTTTATACTCGGAATTTTGAATTTTTGTTTCAGTCAGGGGTTATCAACTTTTGAATTTTTATTTTATTTTTCCATATATCTCAGAAACCATAAACGCTAGAACGCTGAAAATTGGTACAAACATAGACAAATACAAAATCTCAAATTAGTTTTTTCAAAAAAATTCCAGGGATTCTCAAACATTTTTTATTAAGAAAAGTATTTTTTTTTTTTATAAATTTATGAGTTTAACTGCTTATACTGTAATTTTTTTTTAAAATATCGAAAAAAGCCGAAACACCCCAACTAGATAATTTAATTTTCTATAAAAAATATTAACATTGTAGTAGAAGATCCCAATTTTTTTTAACAATTTTTTTAAAAATTGAATTTAGTGACGATATCGCTTCAAACATTTTGTATGGCAGTCGCCTATACACAATATGTAAGAAGACTTAATAGTTTGATACTTCATCTCCAAACATACATACATACCATCATGCTATTTGCATATTCTGGGTAGGAAAAAGGATCTTCCTCCATACTATCCTATCTTGACATACATACCTACAATGTTGTATAGAAAACAAAATATCTGAAAATATTCAATAATCCAACTGTCGATTTGTTCAGGAGAACTTTGTTCTCTTAACATATCGACAATGTATCAAGCCAGAATACGCGAGAATTGTATGGAGAGGTCTACTTTTTTCACGGCTTTTCCAACTTTGAAGTCAAAAAACACCAACTTAGAGGCTTCGCAGCATATATGTTCCATACACGGATTTACTCAGAATTCGGAGTAGAACATTTCGTGTGTCTGTGTGTGTGTGTGTCTGTGTGTGTGTGTGTCTGTGTGTCTGTGTGTCTGTGTGTCCGTCCCCCCCTTATAACTTTTGATCCGCTCAATTTACAGAGCCTAAAATTTCAGAATATATAAACAGTTACAGGCCTACAAAACTTTTATACTCGGAATTTTGAATTTTTGTTTCAGTCAGGGGTTATCAACTTTTGAATTTTTATTTTATTTTTCCATATATCTCAGAAACCATAAACGCTAGAACGCTGAAAATTGGTACAAACATAGAAAAATACAAAATCTCAAATTAGTTTTTTCAAAAAAATTCCAGGATTTCTCAAACATTTTTTATTAAGAAAAATATTTTTTTTATTATAAATTTATGAGTTTAACTGCCTATATTTCCAAAACTTTTACAATTATCGAAAAAAGCCGAAACACCCCAACTAGATAATTTAATTTTCTATAAAAAATATTAACATTGTAGTAGAAGATCTTAATTTTTTTAACAATTTTTTTAAAAATTGAATTTAGTGACGACATCGCTTCATACATTTTGTATGGTAGTCACCTATACACAATATCAAAGAAGACTTAATAGTTTGATACTTCATCTCTAAACATACAATTTACATATACCATCATGCTGTTTTCATATTCCGGGTAGGAAAAAAAGACTGACCTCCATACTATCCTATCTTGACTACCTAGGTACATGTGTTGTATAGAAAACTAAATATCATAAAATAATAAATAATTTGTATTTATGGGTTTATAGTTTGGTACATATTCTTCAACTATACATACTATCGCTATCGACAGTTGGATCTCATGTGTTACATGCAACTAGTTTTACAATATTTTTGTCAAAAAAATATTGTAAAATAAGAATTGATAATTATTTTACAATATTTTGTACAACTGTCCACACTATGGAATAGTTGCGAGTCACGATTTCATACTTTTTAAGCGTATTTTTGACATAAATTTCTCAATGGGTATCTTGTAAAGAGTTCACACATAGAGTTTCGTCGTGATGTTTTTGTGTGTATGCCATAATCCGTACGCCGTACACTAATATGAAAAATTGTGTTCTCTGTACAGACCAAACTAAAGTGCCGATGAACTTCATTTTGATACCATATATGTGTGAAGTACATTAACTAAGAGTTGATTAGTTTTCCATAGACAAAGGATCTTTTTTTCTCTACGACTTTATCTGTTTAAACTGAAAAAATGCTCTCACGACATGGAAAGATATTTGAGGTATTTTAAGTTTTTTTTAATTATTTATACAACATAAACTAGCTGTGAGGCACCGGCTTAGAATAGTGCTTCCACTCTTTTCTATTATTGTTTTCGAGTGTCCCGTAAGAGCCGGGTAATCGAAAATACAACAGGCAACAATAACATCTGACATAGTTCAGCAATGAGGTTCACCACCCATTCTGAATGTAGTGCCTTTTAGGTGAGACGAGACTGGTGTGTGGGTATACACAGATGTTTTGTGCTCCCTTTTTTAAGGCAATGCACACCCACACACCTTTCGCTGGTTACCCCACATTGTGGGATATGCCGTGATGGTATGTATGTATGTATGTATATACAACATAAACAATCTTCACAAAACTGCATTCAAAGTTTGTCAACCTTTTTGATTATGTACCTACATAAGAAGAGAACTACTGGTTAGGTGAAGAAATTTGCCATATGGCAATAAACTCGCCACTTACGCAGGGTGCAAGAAAGTGATTATTATTATTATTATTATAATATTGAGTATTTTGATTTCATAATGTCTTCATATGATTTCACATTTTTATGATTTTTTACCCTCCACTATTATGAATATCTACATACTGTCACGCCATCTTCCTCACGGAGTAGGTAACACCACATTCTTCTATCTTGACACATACCCATCACCTCATCAACATTCATGTATTGTCTCATACAAGTCTATTGTTAAAGCATTTTTTTACATCAAATTCTCAACAGTTATCATACATTCTATGAGTTTCGTGACAATGTTTTTGTGTGCATGGTGTATTATGAAAACTTTTGGAAAAATAATATTTATTTAGGAAAAATGTACACTTACTATGTAGCGGAGAGTTTAGTGTTGGCCACAACCCACTCGTTTTATGACAGAATTGGACACATGATTTTTTTTCCTTTTGACTAACTACGTACTTTAATAAATATTACAATTTTAATGGGTTGTTACATTATCTGCTAAAATATGAATTTTGGTAGCTATTTGTTGAACAAATGAGTCATTTTAATTAAGGTAATTCGGTAGACACAAAATATATTCGTGTCTAAAATGATTGAAATATCGATTACATTGTCAATGTATGACTATTATGATAGACAAATAAACCACATATAGGTACACACCTTTACAATGTCAAATAGAATAACCCAAATCGATATTAAAGTTACATTACCTCTCATTTGAATATATGGTTTTACAACACTAATATGTCACGTGTCGCTAACACTATCTATTATGATCGCGAGCATAATTTACACTGACAGTGAAATACAACAAAAATAAACAGTTTATATTTCTATTTTATTTATCTTTTAATGTGAACAAATAGGTACTTATATTTCACAATGGCGGGCATAATTTTCTTCCGTTCTTCCGTTGACAACTACACATTTAAAACCATATATAGCGTAATTTTAAATTTCTTGGCCCTAAGATGTACGATTACCTGACGCTTGTAAAATTAAGAAAATAGGTGTTCTAAAAAATACAATACACAGTTGGCTCTATTCAGTTATCCATTGGAATAGACGAATCAAACAATAAATTGAGTTTATTAAAGTTTTAAATTTTGGATCAAAAATATGGTTAAGTTAATGATACAAGTAGTACCTATTTAGGTACCTACCTATCGAACGTTCTAAAACAGGTACATCTATTTGGACGTCCAATGAGACAATTTATAATTTTCTACAGCGTAGAATAATATAAAAACAAATTAACCAACTTTTAAATGTTACCCATCTTTAAATTAACGATATAGGTACTATAATAATGAGTGCATTTATGAAATTTATTTTGTTTTTTTTTTATAGTAGCTACTTAACGCTATAATGTATAACGCTATAAATACATAAATAAATATTATCTTACAAATATCTTCTTCTTCTTATACCGGTTTAAGGGCACTAAGGCCTGTTTGTAGAGCTCACAAATGAAAGAATGCCAGTAACGTACCCTGTGCACAAACCAATTTTAATACTCTGTATTTTTTAATATTCTGAATAGAATCAGTTGGCGTTGGGTAGCGTATTGCGTGTCATTTTTGCCTTAACCTTTGCAACCATATATTTGTAGCCATTTTGTATAAAACTTTCACCCATATTTTCATTCTTGTCGAGCTCTACAGAGTAAGCTGGATCGTGTGATGTGGGACTCCCAGCTGTCTTCCAGACATCTTCCAACTGATTTTTCATATAGGGCAATGTGTGATAGTCTTTGGGAGTCCATTTTTTCCACATGGTCTCTCCAATGTCTTTTTCTCTGACTCCCCTATCTGACAACATATTGAATATCACATCTCTTTGGTCGTACTGTTCCTAATTCTGTTTCATAGAGTCCTGCCTGCAAAAAAACTACAAGTACTTATCCAACTGTCGATTCGTTCATGAGAATTCAATTCTCATAATGAATCGACATTATTAAGCCAAGATGCGTGTACGAAGGAAAATTTTGTATGGTGTAGTGGACTTTTTGCATGCTAATAACACCAAATAGAGGCCTCGCAGCATATATGTTCCCATACATGGATTTACTCAGAATTCGGAGTAGAACATTTTATGTGAGTTTTGTGTGTGCGTGGGTGTGTGTGTGTGTGTGTGTGTGTGTGTGTGTGTGTGTGTGTGTGTGTGTGTGTGTGTGTGTGTGTGTGTGTGTGTGTGTGTGTGTGTGTGTGTGTGTGTGTGTGTGTGTGTGTGTGTGTGTGGGTGTGTGTGTGTGTGTGTGTGTGTCCCTTATAACTTTTGATCCGCTCAATTGAAAGAGCCCAAATTTTCAGTATGTATAAAAAGTTATAGGCCTACTAAACTTTTATACTCAGAATTGTAAATTTTTGTTTCAGTCAGGGGTTAACAACTTTTGAAATTTTAGTTTATTTTTCCATATATCTCAGAAACCATAAAAGCTAGAACGCTGAAAATTGGTAAAAAGATATACAAATAGAAAATCTCAAATGAGTTTTTTTTTTTAAATTCCAGGGTTTCTCAAACATTTTTTATTAAGAAAAATATTTTTTTATGATAAATTTATGAGTTTAACTGCCTATATTTCCATTTTTTTTAAATATCGAAAAATGCCGAAACACCCCAACTAGATAATTTAATTTTATATAAAAAATATAAACATTGTATTAGCACATCTCAAATTTTTTTTAACAATTTTTATAAAAATTGAATTTAGTGACGACATCACTTCATACAATTTGTATGGTAGTCTCTCCTATACACAATATGTAAGAAGACTTAATAGTTAGTGGTTACGCAAAGTTGGGTACACACGCATATACACACACACACACACACACATACACACACCTTTCCTATCCTATCCTAGTTTACCTCGGCCTAAAAACAACCTACCTACATACCTGCCAGCTATATGCAAAAAAGTATTGTTGCATATAAATTTTCTCATTCTATCAACTGTCATCTTGACTAACACACCGCACCGCACCGCTCTTAAAATTATATCTTCAAAATCCGCTGAAATTAATTAACTTGTGAATTACTAGTGAAGTGTCAAAGTTTTCATACTACGCTGTGAATGTGGTGAAAAGATTATTCAGAACCAGCACAATAAATATCGAGGCAAGGTAACTCCCTATACCTTCATCTTTTCCACCATATTCCTTGGTCCTTCGTCCCGTATATCTTGTATTTTCCCGCATTCCTTGTTCCTCTGTCCCGCATATCTTGAATTTTCACGCATTACTTATCAAATTTATACATTTTTATACAAAATTAACATTATACATACGCTATTTACATTACATATTTCATACATACCCGCATTGATTGTAGTACCTAAGTACTTAATCAAATTCTTGTTTCATTAATTTATTGTTGTTTAATCAATAATGGCTTCTTTAAAAATATTGGATGCTAAACGGCTAAGTTTATTTGCAATTATTCAGAAAGCTTATGACTTGTCGAAATCATTAAATACCGCTGAAGAAAAAACTAATTTTCTTATCCGCATACAATCGATAGATAAAATTCGTTCTGAATTTTGTCAAGTTGTAGAAGAATTAAATTTGGGAAAAATAGCTGTAAATCCAGAATATGTTCCGTCTTTTCAATCTATTGAAGCCCTTGACGAATTATACTGTAACATCAAGCATATTGAACAATCTTTAAAAACTAAAGTTGACTATGTTCCTCCAATTATTAAATCATTTGAAAAAGACTCTCAAAGAATACACAAATTGCCAATATTGGAACTTGTTAGTTTTAATGGTGATCCAACGAAATGGCCATTATTTTATCAAAATTTCAAAGATCTAATACACGACAATATTAATTTGTCGAATGGTGAAAAAATACAATATTTAGTGTCAAAATTGACAGGTACCGCTTTAAGTGTTATTTCTGGGATACTTCCTGTCGCATCTAATTATGATATTATATGGGATAGGCTTGTTGATCGATTCCAGGATTCACGAATTTTAGCTACGCATTATTTAGAAAAAATAATCAATTTTAAACCCTTAACACAATCAAGTTCAAAGAATTTGGATTATTTCATAGAAAATTTTTGCTCTTCATTTGAAGCTTTAAAATTATTAGATATTTCTGATTTAACTGATTTCATCATAACGCACATTGCTCTTCTTAAGTTAGATAGAGAGACGTTAAATTTATTTGAGCAACATATTAGAAATGAAAAAATTCCAAACTTTAAATTATTACAATCTTTTCTGAGAGAGCAAAGCAAAATTCTCTCTAGAACGCAGGTTATATTCCACAAAAGTGCACCAAATGATCGACGAAAAAATAATAATAATTCACATTCATTTGTTATAAATAATACGCCAATGGATATCACAAAATGTTTTTTGTGTGAATGTAATAAACATCCATTGTATTCATGTAAAAAATTCTTATAGTTGGATGTATTCACAAGATTCAAAATAATCAACAAAAGATCACTATGTAAAAATTGTTTTGGTACTCATTTAACAAAAAATTGTAAATCGGAAAAAAATTGCTTTTATTGTAATAAAAGGCATCATTCATTGATTCATTTTCCTTCTTCACCAACATGTGATGATGAAGATAATCAAAATAAAGATAATTATCATTCAAAACAGGTTCCTAGCGCAGCTGATATTGTTAAAAACGATGATAATATTACCTCATTCGTCAATACTGACCGCAATACGAGCACTTCGGTGAATAATATCGGTCGACGACATTTGGATCAACCATATGAACCTAAATGTCAAATCGACAATTGTTTGTTGATCAATAATGTAAACTGTTATCATGTAATACCAACCGCTATAGTATATATTAATGTAATTAAAAAAAATACCATCCGCACATTAATAGATACAGGATCAAATGCAAATTTTATAACGGAAAAGATATGTAAAAAATTTAATATAAACATTACGTACGAAAATGCTTTTGTGTACGGTATTGGGTCTGCTGTAAAACCAATATTAGGATATGCTATATTTACAATTTATTCAAGATATGATACAAGATTCTTTTACGATATTAAGGCTTCGGTTGTCGAAACTATTACTAATGATTTGCCTACGTCAGCTTTAGAAATGACAGATTGTTTTAAGAATTTGCCGCTAGCGGATAATAATTTTAATCTTCCTGCTAGTATCGATTGCATAATCGGAGCTGGTTTATTCCCGCATTTACTTTTACCTGAGAAATTAACGCATAAAGAAACTCGTATGATCGCCTTACAGACTACTCTTGGTTATTTGATCATGGGCGAAACGCAAATAGATAACTTCTCATCATGTCAATTTCAACGCACGTTACACGCAATTGATGATTCTAATTCAAAAAATAAGTTACATGAAATGATTCAAAACTTTTGGAAACTAGAATCTGTACCATCACGTCAGTATTTAAGTCCTGACGAGCAACTTTGTGAACAAATTTTTGAGAAAACAGTCTTGCGAGACAACGAGGGTAGATATACTGTATCATTACCTGTTCGTAAAAGTCACACAGTTTTGGGTCATTCAATAAAAAACGCTAAACATAGGTTGCTTTCATTGGAAAAGAAGTTGCAATCAAATTTAGATTTACAATATGGTTATAATGCCACTATTCAAGAATACATTGACAAAGGTTTTTTGAAAAAAGTTACAGATACACAAACTTCAGATTGTGTTTATTATATACCACATAGAGCTGTATATCGGCCTGATAAAGATACTACTAAAATTAGAATAGTTTTAGAAGCCAGTTGCAAAACTTCCTCTGGAAAAAGTCTCAATGATATATTGCATTGTGGACCTAATTTGCAAACAAATATTTTTGATTTACTTATAAATCTACGCCTGTACTCGGTAGTTATTTCTGCTGACATAGAAAAAATGTATTTTCAATTGAAAATGAATCCAGATCATAAACGTTTTCAAAGGATACTTTTTAGATTTAATAACTCAGATCCTATTGACATTTATGAATTTCAACGCGTTTCTTTTGGGCTTAAATGTTCCCCTTATTTAGCAATGAAAGTCATTCGCAAACTCTTAACAGATGAAGGCGATAAACTGCCTGAAACCACACAACTTGCTATGAAATATTTTTATATGGATGATTTTCTTTATTCAGTCAATTCACCTGAGGAAGCTTTACAAATTTATTCTCATTTAGTTCACTTATTTTCCTCTGGAGGTTTCTGTCTAAATAAGTGGATTTCCAACTCTGTACAATTTTTAAAGCACATTCCAGATAATCTACGTGTTAACCAACACATTACTTTTAATTCAGATTTTGACGATAAAACCAAAATTATAGGTTTGTCTTGGAGTCCCACCTCTGATTGTTTCACTTTTAAAATCAAACCTCTCTCTTTAGATACGTTAGTATGTACGAAAAGATTAATTCTTTCTAATATGGCATCATTATATGATCCTCTAGGTCTCCTTGCTCCAGTTATCATCGGTTTGAAACTTCTAGTGCAAGAGTGTTGGAAAAGAGAATTGTCTTGGGATGAACGGGTTCCTGAGAATATAAATAAGATTTGGTTGAAATTTCAGAGTGAACTCGAAAACTTATCAAATACAAATATACCAAGACATATAGGTATAGTAAATGATTCATTCATCAATTTGCTTGGTTTCTCAGATGCTAGTGAACGTGCCTATGGGGCGGTTATATATATCCGCATTGGATCACTTGAATCTAACGCCTCAAATGTATCACTACTATGTGCCAAGTCAAAAGTATCCCCACTTAAAAAGGTATCTTTAGCACGTTTAGAGTTATGTGCCGCACACCTTCTTGCATTATTAATGAAATCTGTTCTCTCAACTATTGAGATTAGATGTAAGATTGACAAAATGTTTGCATTTTCTGATTCAACTATTGTACTTTCATGGATACATTCCTCACCGCATAGATGGCAAACCTTCGTTGCCAATCGCACCGCAATTATTCAAGAAATTATTTCTGAAGAAAATTGGTTTCATGTTCCTGGAACTGAAAATCCAAGCGATATTGTATCCCGCTCCGATACTCCTAATGAATTTTTGAAAACCTCTTATTGGTTTAATGGTCCAGCCTGGATCTCATTGCCACAGAGTCAATGGCCTGTGACTAATTTTAAAAAGGAAAATGCCTATCAGAGTATACCTGAATCTAAAACTTTTGCTCTCATACAAATTAAGATTCAATCTGAGCCTCACTTTATTTATTTAATCGCTAACAGGATCTCTAAATGGAGTAAATTATTAAACATACTTGTTTACGTTCTTCGTTTTACAAGAAAACTTAATACGTCTGGAATGATTACGGTCTCAGACTTAGAAACTGCTGAAAATCATGTAATTAAATGCATTCAGAATAACCATTTTTCTCAAGATATACATTATCTTGAACAGAATAAATTGAGTAGTCCTGTATTACGCAAACTTTTACCATTTTTAAATAATAATATCCTTAGAGTTGGTGGTCGAATTCAAAATTCATCATCAATGTATGAAACGAAACATCCAATTTTATTGCCTTCTAAAGATCGTATTGTTCAGTTACTTATTGAATATTATCATTATTTACATTATCATACAGGCCCTGCATTATTGTTAGCATTATTACGACAGAAGTACTGGATTTTATCTGGTCGTAGTTTGGTTCGTAAGATTGTTCATTCTTGCAACATTTGTTTTAAAAACAAACCAAAAGGAACCTTCCCGTTAATGGGCAATTTACCCGATTTTCGAGTAAATGAAATAAAATGTTTCGCAAAATGTGGAGTAGATTACATGGGTCCAGTGTTTGTAACTCTGGCAAAGAGAAGAGGCGTTAAAAAGCAAAAGGCATATGTTTGTTTATTTGTTTGCCTAGCAACAAAAGCTTTACATATAGAATTAGTTTCAGATCTCTCATCTGAAATGTTCTTAGCTGCATTTAAACGTTTTATAGCCAGAAGAGGACTTGTCACTCTCATTGTAAGTGATGGTGGAAGAAATTTTGTTGGGGCTCGTAAAATTTTAAATGAATTATATAAGTTTGTTTGTTCCGATGAATATAATAAAGCAATACTTCATGAATTGACGCCTAGAAAAATAAAATTTCGAATAAATCCTCCGTATTCTCCTCATATGGGTGGTATATGGGAAAGCAATATTAAGTGTATTAAAACACATTTATTTAAAGTCATAGGCTCACAAGTATTAACTTACGAGGAAATGAATACCGTATTGATTCAAATAGAGGCTTTATTGAACTCTAGACCGCTTTGTGTATTAAGCAATGATCCTTTAGATCCTGCCGCATTAACCCCTGCGCATTTTTTAAATTTAACTCCGCTAAATTACATACCCGCTTACAACGTTGATGATATTTCAATAACCCGCATTCAACGATATGAGTTGATCGATAAATTAGTACAGTCATTTTGGAAACGATGGCATGTAGAATATCTCACCTCTTTACAAATGCGTGAAAAGTGGAATACGTACACAAAACCCATTACACCTGGTCAAATAGTTATTATTAGAGAGGAAAATCTCCCTAAATTATCTTGGCCACTTGGCATAGTCAAGGAAATATATCCGGGAAAAGACAACGTCATTCGAGTTGTAAAAGTTCGAACCCGGAATGGTACATATTTAAGACCAGCTATTCGATTATGTCCGTTACCTTCCCAATAATCAAAATGTTTTTAATTTAATATTTCTTTTTATTTTTTAAGTTAGTTTACGTTTATTTGAATTTTTCACTCTATTGTTTAAATTTGTATTCTTCTTTTACCATCCGGTGAGTCATATGTTTTTTGAATTTTTTGTTGGAGTAATACTCCAAGGCCGGGAGTTATGGTTACGCAAAGTTGGGTACACACGCATATACACACACACACACCTTTCCTATCCTATCCTAGTTTACCTCGGCCTAAAAACAACCTACCTACATACCTGCCAGCTATATGCAAAAAAGTATTGTTGCATATAAATTTTCTCATTCTATCAACTGTCATCTTGACTAACACACCGCACCGCACCGCTCTTAAAATTATATCTTCAAAATCCGCTGAAATTAATTAACTTGTGAATTACTAGTGAAGTGTCAAAGTTTTCATACTACGCTGTGAATGTGGTGAAAAGATTATTCAGAACCAGCACAATAAATATCGAGGCAAGGCAACTCCCTATACCTTCATCTTTTCCACCAGTTTGATACTTAAATCTCCAAACATACATACATACCATCATACTGTTTTCATATTCTGTGTAGGAAAAACAGACTGACCTCCATACTATCCTATCCTGACAAACATACCTTCATGTTTTATATAGAAAATAAAATATCTTCAAATATTTATTAATTTGTGTTGTTTATAGTTTGGTACGTATTCTTTGATTATGCATACTATCGCCATCGACAGTTGTATCTCATGTGTTACATGCAACTAGTCTAAGTTGTTACTTATGTATGTATCAAGAAAAAGAAGACCTTATTATTAGCTATGTTAAAATATTGTTTAAGTGTTCCACTTTTGAAATGAAGAGAGTTGGTCAAGTCACTGTATGAGAAGTCAACATTAAATAAATCGTGTTAAATAAAATATAATTTCCTATGCTTAAAGTATTTAAAATTCTATCAAAAACTGTAGGTAATCATTAATTAATGTGAAAATTTTGGACATTTTGGATTAGTGATGTACTTGCTTTTACAGATGTGGCTTTGGTCTCGCATACCTAGTCTTGGTATTTAAAGTCTTGCAACTATGAATATTTTTCATTTTTCTATTAAATTCAGTAATTACATTGAAATATGACAAAAAACACCTATTTATAGTATGTACTTATAATGTCGATACTAAGTAGTTTATGATTCAAAATAAATAATTGGTCTTGTAGCGACACATACGGTCTTGGTTTTGGTATTACAAGTCTCGCAAGACAAAGACCAAGATTGCAAGCTCATCATTATTTTTACATAGCTCAGAAATCTCTTTCGCACCATCTTATACAGGCTGTTAAAAATCACTTCTTCTGTTCAGCCTAAGATTTCATATACGGACAATCAATTTTCTCAAAAACTAGTCGCCCCGCGAGCGTATCTCCGTGCTTGTACCAAGCGAGCATAAAGCGACAGTCATCTTAAGTAATAACACAATGATAGTGTTAGTGTGTGTATTTGTCTCACGCGTCCTGGAAAAATAAGGACATCTAAAAATCTAATGTATGTGAGAGCATGTACCAGTATACCTGACGCAGTGTCACGCTAAAAAATGTGATAAAAATGCTGAATTATTAAATATATTACAATGATTATTTTTTTCATACAAAATTTTGAAATGGGTGCACCATAACAACAGAGTGAAATGGGTGCACCGTATGTAACTGCAGTCTCATTGTTACTTACTAAAGAAATATCTTCTGTTTTTCATTTCGGGGGGATCAATCCCCCTTGATCCCCCCTGGCTACGGCCTTGGAGAGAGCTGAAAGATATCCGCCTAAGGTATTCAAAATGATATATAAACAGGTTTAATTGATGGTATTCGTTCCGCACTTCATTCAAGAACTGTTTCAAAAAACCAGAATGACTTTAAAATTTTACATATTCGGGTGCTCATAATATTATTAAATATTAACGTAAAGAAAAATATTTTTGTATGTAACAGATTAGAATAATATAGATTTATTTATCTATTTTCAGCGATTACAGTATCGATGGATCTTGCAAACGTTATTCAGACCATTATTTATATTTAAATCTTCCATGTGATTTTTTTCAACTACTTACGTAGTTAATCCAACTGTCGATTCGTTCATTAGAATTCAATTCTCTTAATGAATCGCCAAGATGCGTGTACGAAGGATAATTTTGTATGGTGTAGTGGACTTTTTGCAAGCTAATAACACCAACTAGAGGCCTCGCAGCATATATGTTCCTATACATGGATTTACTCAGAATTCGGAGTAGAACATTTTATGTGAGTTTTGTGTGTGTGTGTCTGTGTGTGTGTGTGTGTGTGTGTGTGTGTGTGTGTGTGTGTGTGTGTATCTGTCTGTCCCCCCCTTATAACTTTTGATCTGCTCAATTTACAGAGCGCAAAATTTCAGAATATATTAACAGTTATAGGCTTACAAAACTTTTATACTCAGAATTGTGAATTTTTGTTTCAGTCAGGGGTTATCAACTTTTGAAATTATGGTTAATTTTTCCATATATCTCAGAAACCATAAAACTAGAACGCTGAAAATTGGTATAAACATAGAAAAATACAAAATCTCAAATTTATTTTTTCAAAAAAATTCCAGGGTTTCTCAAACATTTTTTTTTAAAAAAAAAATTTATGATAAATTTATGAGTTTAACTGCCTATATTTCCAAATTTTTTAAAAATTTCGAAAAAACACCCCAACAAGATAATTTAATTTTCTATAAAAAATATTAATATTGTATTAGCAAATATCAATTTTTCTCTAACAATTTTTATAAAAATTGAATTTAGTGACGACATTGCTTCGTACAATTTGTATGGCAGTCGCTTATACACAATATGTAAGAAGACTTAATAGTTTGATATGTACCTACTTAATATCCAAACATACATATAGAACCATCATGCTGTTTTCATATTCCGGGTAGGAAAAGAGGACTGACCTCCATACTGTCCTATCTTGACATACATACCAACAAAGCGCCCTTGAGGTGAGGTTATCACAAAAACTGCGCCATAAAAATAATCCAAATTAATTTATTATATGTTAAAATTTTCAATAATTTGTATTTATGGGTTTATAGTTTGATTCTTATTCTTCAACTAAACATAGGTACTATCGCTATCGACAGTTGGATCTCATGTGTTACATGCAACTAGTCTAGTTGAATTTATTGTTCATGAACGAGTATGAAATAGAAATGTTTGGTTAGAAACCTCTGATGTGAAAATATTATACATTATATTTCAGGAACCATACAGCTGGTGCCATGTACTCACACTATATAGTATTCAATAGAAGGAAGTAAAAGCATATTACCATGTAAATACTTAATCCATTATATTAAATTATTAATGATTAAACGTATATTTCATAACCCATCACATCAAACTAAACATAATGGTTTTATTTTATCGACTTAATTCGTATGGAACTTACCTACCGGAAATTTGTATTTTGTCATGTTCCAAAAAAATAACCATTTCTTTAGCACCAGTGATTGATTTAATTCTTCATTAGGCGTTAGAAAACGGAATGGGACACTTGACTGCGGCCACTTGGGTGCGGGACACTTGGGTGCGGGACACTTGGCTGCGAGACACTTGGCTGCGGGGGACATTTGGCTGCGGGACACTTGGGTGCGACGGACACTTGGGTGCGAGCCCACTTGGTTGCGAGTCCATTTGGTCGCGACGGACACTTGGTTGCGAGCCCACTTGGTCGCGAAATCAAAAATATTTTTTTCTGCTTAGGAATGAAATATTTCGTACTGATTTTTGTAATGCTCTTTATATTTATTTATTTATTTTTATTTAAAGAACCACTTACAGCTAAAAAGTTCCTATACATCGTTGTTTCATCAAATAAGGGAAAGCTACTACAAAACTGGTCAGCCAATTACAAGTGCCACATCCTGCATTAAATATCGGCCTACAAATCTATAAGAAAAGGAATATCAAAAAAGAATCTATATAAAAATAAAAAGATACAACAGAAACTATAATGTTTATTATTTTTATAAAATATACAGTTTTGTTCTTCTCAGTAAATATATTTTTTGTAAATATATCAGTAAATATATTTATATCAGTAAATCAGTAAATATATATATCAGTAAATATATTTTTATATTTTTTGTTTTGTCGCCTATACACAATATGTTAGAAGACTTAATTGTTTGATACTTAATCTCTAAACATACATACATACCATCATGCTGTTTTCATATTCCGGGTAGGAATAAAGGGACTAACCTCCATACTATCCTATCTTGACATACACAATAATAATAAACACTTCCTTGCACCATGCGCAAGTGACGAGTTTATTGCCGTATGGCAATTTCTTCCAACTAACCAGTGTTTCCAGCCCAGAGAAGCAATATTTGCGTGAGAAATGAATTTAAATATATTTCTCCTCTACTGGGTATCGAACCCAGGACGCCCGCACAGAAACCGAACGGCTTACCAACAGTGCCACGGCGGTCGGCATACATACCTACATGTTTTGTGTAGAAAACAAAATATCTTAAAAAAATTCAATAATTTCGATTTATTGGTTTATAGTTTGGTACTTACTTATTCTTCAACTATACAAGTATACATACTATCGCTATCGACAGTTGGATCTCATGTGTTACATGCAACTAGTGTGTATGAAAAATTCTCATATTTTTATAGTGTAAAAAATAATTTGGCTTAATAACCTTGTTTTTACTTTACAATTTCAAACATAAGTACAAATTGGAAGAAATTGCCACTAGGCAATAAGCCCGCCAGTGTACTAATTATAATTTCAAGAAGATTTAATAAATAAATATTTTTTTTTATATTTTTAATGTCTGTATATAGGTACCTACTTGTGTTGTTTTTCCTACTGTTGTTGCCTGTTCCTGTTGTTGTACCTACTTGTATATCAACTACTTATATGATAAAGAGCATTACAAAAATCAGCACGAAAAACTTCAGCCCTAGGCAGAAAAAAAATATTTTTGAATTCGCGACCAAGTGGGCTCACACCCAAGTGTCCGTCGCGACCAAATGGACTCGCAACCAAGTGGGCTCGCACCCAAGTGTCCGTCGCACCCAAGTGTCCCGCAGCCAAATGTCCGCCGCAGCCAAGTGTCTCGCAGCCAAGTGTCCCGCACCCAAGTGTCCCGCACCCAAGTGCCCGCAGCCAAGTGTCCTAGACCGTTAGAAAACTATGTACAACTGTTTAATTTAAAAAAAACCTAATTAACGTCAACTGAGAAGTAAGTACCTACTTACGTCAACTGAGAAGTAAGTAACTCACATATCTGAAATCAAGCAGAGATCAAACTGAATATCCAGGAACAAAGAATCTTCAATTTCGCACCTACAGACCTCTAAGTATTGATATATTCTCACACGGTCTAAACTTATTCATATTATGCTCGATGTTAAAATGGTAAGTATAATAGGCAATAATAGGCATTAATAAATTATAGGCATTAATTTGACGTCAGAACAATGTATGTTGACTAATTTTAACAGAAGACTTCTACACTAGCCATGTAGATCTATGTAGGTCACTTGATTAAGATTAGATTCAAACTATAGAAATCTTTTAGATTAATATAAATTGTTTTAATTTATAATAAAAATAATGACAATTTCATACTAAACTCTGATCTTTACGAATTGTTATAATTAATGTAGATTAAGATAAGATTATGATTGAGTACTGATGCATACATTTTAAAGATTCAGACGATAAAGATCGTGTAATGAGTAGTCTTGCAAGGAGCTTCTATATAGATCAGTGGTTCCCAAAGTGGATCGGGATCATCCAGGGGGTCCGAGGAAAATTAAAATTGATTTGGGGGTCCCTGAACAACGTTAGGGGGTCCGCGCAAGGTTTAAAAAATAAAAAAGTGACGCATTTTCATAAACATGGAATTTAAAATAACTACATAATAATGTATAAATTATAAGCGGAAGATGCATAAAATACAAATTTGACAATATCAAAAAAATACACTGCCTATATGACTGATTTATTTTCCAGATTTGAAACTACAAGGTGACACAAGGAGTCCGTGAGTAAGTTTTGAGTATGAAAAGGGGTCCCGGGTCCGAAAGAATTTGGGAACCACTATTCTAGATTATGCGGATTAATTGTTAAACGTACAACCAATCCTGTTACTTATAATAAAAATATTTGATTTAAAAATTTATGTTAAAATGTACCACAAAGTTAAAAATACGATATTTGATAATATTTGATTTGATTTGGGAAGCATGTGATTCATATAAACTACACAGCGTAGTTAACTAGTACCATAGTTAACCATATTCTATGGTTCTGAAATAAAAATCGTCAGAGATTTGATTTATGACAGGTACCTACAATGGCGGACATTAGGACCTGGTTAATCTATATTATGCGTTATCCAACTGTCGATTTGTTCAGGAGAATTTTGTTCTCTTAACATATCGACAATGTATCAAGCCAGAATACGCGAGAATTGTATGGAGAGGTCTACTTTTTTCACGGCTTTTCCAACTTTGAAGTCAAAAAACACCAACTTAGAGGCTTCGCAGCATATATGTTCCATACACGGATTTACTCAGAATTCGGAGTAGAACATTTCGTGTTTCTGTGTGTCTGTGTGTGTGTCTGTGTGTCTGTGTGTGTGTGTGTGTGTGTGTGTGTGTGTGTGTGTGTGTGTGTGTGTGTGTGTGTGTGTCCCTTATAACTTTTGATCCGCTCAATTTACAGAGCCCAAAATTTCAGAATATATACACAGTTATAGGCCTACAAAAATTTAATACTCAGAATTTTGAATTTTTGTTTCAGTCAGGGGTTATCAACTTTTGAATTTTAATTTTATTTTTCCATATATCTCAGAAACCATAAAAGCTAGAACGCTGAAAATTGGTACAAACATAGAAAAATAAAAAATCACAAATTAATTTTTTCAAAAAAATTCCAGGGTTTCTCAAACATTTTTTATTAAGAAAAATATTTTTTTTATGATAAATTTATGAGTTTAACTGCCTATATTTCCAAAACTTATACAATTATCGAAAAAAGCCGAAACACCCCAACTAGATAATTTAATTTTCTATAAAAAATATTAACATTGTAGTAGAAGATCTCAATTTTTTTTAACAATTTTTTTAAAAATTGAATTTAGTGACGACATCGCTTCATACATCTTGTATGGCAGTCGCCTATACACAATATGTAAGAAGACTTAATAGTTTGATACTTCATCTCCAAACATACATACCATCATGCTATTTTCATATTCTGGGTAGGAAAAAAGGAACTTCCTCCATACTATCCTATCTTGACATACATACCTACATAATATATGTTGTATAGAAAAAAAATATCTGAAAATATTCAATAATTTGTATTTATGGGTTTATAGTTTGGTACATATTCTTCAACTATACATACTATCGCTATCGACAGTTGGATCTCATGTGTTACATGCAACTAGTGTTAAATTGAAATATTTTTTTAATGACAAGCTCATCTACAAACCATTGAACAGATAACGTCATTTCAGTGCTTTGATTTTCTTTTTCTGATTTCAAATATTTTGTTTTCAGGTAAACGCATCCAGGAATGTGTCTGTGTGAGCATATGCCTGACCTTGATGGTGGTGAATCTGTGGTGTTTGGGAAGACAGCTGAGGTTTGAGGCAGCTTCGGCTGTAGCCGCTGCAGCCCTTGCCCTGGCCGGTATACTCACAGCAGACTTCTGCTCCGGTCTCGTGCATTGGGCAGCAGACTCTTGGGGCGCCGTGGACCTGCCACTCATCGGAAAAGTATTATATTTTTGTACATAAATACAACACACGATATTTCTAAGGGTCATATTACAAGAGTTATTTGAGAAAAAAATTAAGAAAAGGTTAAGTCCCGTACTGCGAGAATACTGCTTATGGAACCTCAACCTTTTCTTACATTATTCTTAAATTACTCCTGTAATATGACGCTAATGATTTAAGAGTTGTGGCTTATATTATAGAAATTTCAACATGTAATTAGCAGCTACCTTAGTTTGAACAAATGCTGGAGTATCATCTATCATCTGTAATCAATAGCAGCTACCTTAGTTTGAACAAATCCTGGAATATCATCCTATCATCTGTAATCAATAGCAGCTACCTTAGTTTGAACAAATGCTGGAGTATCATCTATCATCTGTAATCAATAGCAGCTACCTTAGTTTGAACAAATCCTGGAGTATCATCCTATCATCTGTAATCAATAGCAGCTACCTTAGTTTGAACAAATGCTGGAGTATCATCTATCATCTGTAATCAATAGCAGCTACCTTAGTTTGAACAAATCCTGGAGTATCATCCTATCATCTGTAATCAATAGCAGCTACCTTAGTTTGAACAAATGCTGGAGTATCATCTATCATCTGTAATCAATAGCAGCTACCTTAGTTTGAACAAATCCTGGAGTATCATCCTATCATCTGTAATCAATAGCAGCTACCTTAGTTTGAACAAATGCTGGAGTATCATCTATCATCTGTAATCAATAGCAGCTACCTTAGTTTGAACAAATCCTGGAGTATCATCCTATCATCTGTAATCAATATCAGCTACTTTAGTTTGAACAAATGCTGGAGTATCATCTATCATCTGTAATCAATAGCAGCTACCTTAGTTTGAACAAATCCTGGAGTATCATCCTATCATCTGTAATCAATAGCAGCTACCTTAGTTTGAACAAATGCTGGAGTATCATCTATCATCTGTAATCAATAGCAGCTACCTTAGTTTGAACAAATCCTGGAGTATCATCCTATCATCTGCAATCAATAGCAGCTACCTTAGTTTGAACAAATCCTGTAGTATAATAATAATAATGATAAACACTTCCTTGCACCCTGCGCAAGTGGCGAGTTTATTGCCGAATGGCAATTTCTTCCAACTAACCAGTGTTTCCAGCCCAGAGAAGCAATATTTGAGTGAGAAATGAATTTAAATAAATTTCTCCTCTACTGGGAATCGAACCCAGAACGCCCGTACAGAAACCGAACGGCTTACATGTATGGGAATGCACTATTTTCTATGTCACAATTTTCCGACGAGATCTCTACAACGATATCCGAGGGAATTTCTTTGGACCCATTGGATATGCGGACCTTGTAGCCACGAAGAGCAACTTCAGGGCTTTCAAGACTTTCTGTCTTTCAGTGAACGCTGAGACAGCTGTATCCTCATAATTACCTCTCTTTGGCACTTTAAGTGCAGTGTCTGCAAGGTTTTAGAGTTCTCTGGACTCTTTATGTTCTTTCAGAGTTTTGCAAGGGGCCGTTTAGTCCCTATAAGCAGAACGGGTGGTGATGGAGGAAGAAAAGTATCACACAATCAAAAACTGTCTGTATCTCCGTCTGGAATCGAACCGGGAATGAAGTTAATAAATAATTTTGGGATACGCTTTTGCTTTAGCCTGTTTTTTACAAGTTCGAAAAGCTTAGTAGATTTCATCCTGAATCATCCATTCGTAACATTGATTTTGGAAATTTTAGAAAGAGTTTCCAGTGTCTTTTGATATATTTTTTATTTCAACCACGGGAAAAAATGGTTACAAATCCATACATTTATATAATAATACTTTTTGTCGTATGTCTATTATCTACATACATCTCCTTCCTTTTTATGATGAATGGGGGAATACACTTGGATTTAAGCCAACCTTATACTTTATTTTACTCTGCATCTCTAAAACTCTGTATCGGATGAATGGGCAGTGGTAAGTTATATTGTCAACAATTCGCTATTGTACGCATAACTACATAAGGGTTACTATGTAAAATACACAGATCTTTCGAAATTGAGTAAAAATAGTGTATTGTTGAAGTTGAAGAATTAATATTATTTTCAATTTCAGGTTAAATCTTAATTAGCCTAGAGTCTGTATTCATAAATCAGATTCTATCCCTAGTATTTTTTTTAATGTAAGTAGGTAAACACGTAAAGAAACAATGATTCGCTAAATTTTAAATTTTACAAAAAACGAGTACTATCTCGACTCGTCTTTGAAAACGTTATTTAGAATATACCCTTATTTCATTGCAACAAAAAATGAGAAATACGGAGGAGTAATATGCGCGCGCGAGAGTGACTATAAGCATAAGAGTAGCACAAGTAAAAAACCAACAAAGGAAAAATTAGTAATGAAATATAAAAAAAAAGAAAAATAATGTTTAAAAATTTAAGTTACAATGTTTATAAAAAGTGTTAAAGCTACCCTTAAAGAATATTTCATATTGACATAGACTCTGTGTTAAAAATCACCGACATCGGATGGTCATAAAAGTTTTCAAATCCATTTATCAAATAAACGTAACTGTTAGTTCGATTAGTGTTATCAGAAAGAACTGGACAAGAAAAAGGAATAAAGATTGAATTCGTCGCCAGTAAATTGTGGTAATCAAACGGGGGAGCACTAAAGAGAACAATTTGACTTTGATTAAATATAATTTATATTTATTTATATCAAAACAGTTTCATTAATTATTATAACAATCATATGATCGCATCTGCTTTCATCGATCTTTTGCACACATACAAATTAGTCCGGCGCGACAGAGTTAAACCATCTTCGTGTGTGACGAAGTCTTCCGATAGTCGATTGGCTTCGGCAAACCTATTTAAATGATAAATTACATCACGCAAATTAATATTTATACTTACCTAATTATCAGACAGTAGTGGAAATTAAAACCGCAGTTATAAAATCATACGATAAAGATAATGGGAGAAACATTGAATATTCAATGTTGCGCTATTACTAGTCGATATAAAATGAAATGTTTAATATCGATTTTCCTCTAGCGCTACATAAATTGAAATCAAAAGGGACGGCAGTGCCATCTATGATAAAGGCATTAGTCTTATTTGATTTACACAGATAAAATTAATTTTTACAGCGTTATTTGAAAGCTGTATAAAATTTATCTGATGGATTAACAAAGAGGACTGGTCTACTTTTGCGTCAACTTTTATACACATCAAACACTCGCCATCCATCAATGGTCCCTTTTTCTAACTATAAAGATCGCCTAGAAAACAACGCATGGTTATACCCATCCCCCTATAAATAGTTTTATAAACCTTTATATAAAATATATTATGATTGTGCAGTCATATGGATAAAACACACAAACAATGATACACGGATCAGAACAAATTTAAATTGATAATATGGTGCTGATTTCTCACCCTAGCTCTAATAGAAAAACATTGCAATTCAGTTAGTATGCAATTCAGTTACCAAGTGACTTACGGACTTTTTAATCGGCCGATAATTTGAGCGGGTTGCTGATGTGGCCGATGGTTTGCGAGTTTATGTCAGATAGCTCGATATACATAGATACAGATTAAATGGGCGCCTGCTGCCAGCGTACATATTTTTCGCGTATTTATCATCGTACAATTTGATATTCCTTCAAATCGTACCTATTTTTCAATTTGATATTCCATCGAATCGTACCTTTTTTTCAATTTCTTTTCAAAACGGATCTTTTTGATCGTACCTATTTTTCAATTTGATATTCCATCGAATCGTACCTATTTTTCAATATGATATTCCATCGATTCGTATCTATTTATCAATTTGATATTCCATCGATTCGTACCTATTTTTCAATTTGATATTCCTTTGAATCGTACTTTTTTTTTCAATTTAATTTCAAAACGAATCATTTTGAGAAAAAAATAACATAGATAGTTTGGATATTAATGATATATAATAATAATAATAATAATAAGTAATTTATATAGCGCCGTTTAATGATGTAAAATCATTCCAAGGGCGCAATCTGTCTTATTAACTCTTTAATTATATTCTGTGTATATTTTTGTAGAAAAATAATGTTTGACATTTATCTTTCATTTCTAATAAAATTTATAACGTAGAGCAACATAAAACACAAAAATAAACAATAAAATAATAAATAAACCTAGAAAACATTCATTTTCCATTCAGCGCCATTGCAAGCCCGATCAAATTCTCGGCCGATTAAAAAAGTCTGCTTAGTGGGGGTGACCTAAAAAAAGTCATTTGTTTCTAAAACTACATGAACTGATAGTGAAAATATGAATTTTAAGTTTGGATTTATCAATAAACTCATTTTTATTTATATTGTTTTGTTTTACATTTAGAATTTAAACACATATATTTGATTCAAATAAGATTTGTATTTATTTTTTTATATTTCTATTAAATTATTGATTTTTTCAGAATTTCCTTCGTCCTTTTCGCGAGCACCACATCGATCCTACATCCATCACAAGACACGACTTCATAGAGACAAATGGGGATAACTTTGCTGTGACTATTCCTGTGCTGGCGAGACTTGCGTGGCATCTTCTAACAGCCTCCGAGGAGAGTATTCAGGCGCACTTTCCGTGGTCCTGCTATTGGTTTCTGTGCTCTATATTTGTTGCTATGACCAACCAGGTAGGTACTTATCTTTTGGTCTTTGGACCTTCACTATATATTATACTAAATTATTATTACATTTTATTAACTGTGTTCCAATCTCAATCGATACGAAGTTGAAATATTATAAGAGAACCGAGAAATCAAGGCATCTACAGGCCTTCGACCTGTAATCGGCTGGTTTACGTAATCATTTTATGCGCTTGCGTAACGTTCACGTTCACGAAGTTCTATTTATGTTAATCATGAAAATCTTTTCACTTAAGAATGTGCTGAAACATCATCACCATCTATGAAGTGACGAAGAAACTTTTAGATAACACCATCTATTGAAAAATTGGTTTGTAAACAATGAAAGCAGCAGTCCCTTAAACATGAGGTGGCAATGCTTTCGCACAGATATCAGTCCTGGGGGGCAAGTCTGGTTCAATCGGTGAAAACAAAACCCCAGTGATTACCCATATCATGGATATAATTATCGGATGGAGTTCTACGACATCTATAGATATTGTAGAACTCCATATAATAATTATATCCATGATATGGGTAATCAAGAGGGTTTTGATTTCGCCGATTGAACCAGACTTGCCCCCCTGAACCGCGCCAGAGGTGACATCGTAATTTGTGAACGTTGCGCAAGCGCGTCGTGATTTCCCGGTTCTATAATATCTCAACTTCGTCTCTATTGAGATATTAACCCTTACTTAACCAATGATTCCAATTGGGATCATTAATGAATTTTACGCATATCTCAATGAAAATTGTTATCAGCTGTGTTATTTTTCTTCCAAATTATTAATCACAATATTATTGATCGCTTACAATACTGATAATAATGGAAACTTCTGTAGGTACTCGGTTATTGTACAGTTGAAAACTCGGTTATTGCGAAATGTGGTTTTCTTGCTAAACATGGTTATTCAAAATTAAATAAATGTGAGTTTTTTTTTGTTTTCTAGCATGCTATATTTTTTTAAGATTTTTTATTTTATGAAAAGTATATTAAGTAGTTTTATATCTGAATGATGACAGTTGGAATCGTTAAAATTTCCAAAAAATAGAAAGAAAAAAAGCATAAAAATTATCAAAATCTCTTTATGATCACATATTCATAATGCTTTAATAATTCGGTTAAGAAAGGGTTAAAATATTGTCATAAAATATCATTGACTCCCGACAAGGAAAATTCCGGTATTTGCGTATATGCAAGAAACTATAAAAACGTATTCGTTCTATATTTTTACTTCAGTGATGCCAACCCCAAAACCACACGGACCCTAAAACGTATTCGTTCTATATTTTTACTTCAGTGATGCCAACCCCAAAACCACACGGACCCTAAAACGTATTCGTTCTATATTTTTACTTCAGTGATGCCAACCCCAAAACCACACGGACCCTAAAACGTATTCGTTCTATATTTTTACTTCAGTGATGCCAACCCCAAAACCACACGGACCCTAAAACGTATTCGTTCTATATTTTTACTTCAGTGATGCCAACCCCAAAACCACACGGACCCTAAAACGTATTCGTTCTATATTTTTACTTCAGTGATGCCAACCCCAAAACCACACGGACCCTAAAAATGTAATTAACGGAAATACAGAATGAATAATATTAAATTTTCAGATACACAAATGGTCTCACACATACTTTGGTCTGCCAGGATGGGTTGTGTGGCTACAGGAGCATCGCGTCATTCTCCCTAGACGTCACCATCGGATACACCACGTGGCTCCCCACGAGACTTACTTCTGCATCACCACCGGCTGGCTCAACTGGCCACTCGAGAAGCTGTGCTTCTGGCAGACCCTGGAAGCGGCCATACAGTACTTCACCGGCTGCAAGCCCAGAGCGGACGACCTCAAATGGGCGCAGAAAACATCTTGATGAGAAGAAAACGTCCAAACAATAATATCACGTAGTGTTCAGAACATTTTTGCGGTTGTGCGTCGTGCAGGGGAGTCATTTCAATCGTTGTCAGTTTCCATGTGTCAAACAAGTATATTTAAAGATATTCCTATGGTTTCTTGTTATTTATTGGTCCGGTCAAAACATGTCATAAACTGTAATCTCCTTGTACATATATTTTATTTTGGTAATGACGTAATTGGACCTGCACTCTAACTACAATTAAACTTAATTTCGTCATTTTAGGGAAAGCAACTTTTTCATGAAGTTATAATATCTTTGTTATCAAATAGTTTGGAGGTCTATGTTCATCTTCTTCTTCTTTTACCTCTCTTTTAGGCCTGTTGGCCTGTTTATTTCCTGCTTCAGCTTCCATCCTGTGACGTGGACTGCAAGCTGTTCTTCCATCTCTTGGGAGGACGTTCTGGAGGTCTGCTTTCTTGGAGAACATTATCCCTGGCTACTTTGACGGTTCTTGAGTCTGTCATTTTTGACACGTGTTCGTTCCAGAACCTTCTTCTCTATCGACCCTATTATAATATGATTGGTAATATAATATTTAACAACTAGTTGTGGGAAATTAATTGACTATTATTGTATACCTACACTATTATTTTTTTTAAATCAATTAATTGTAGATACGAAAAAATTTTTTGTTCATAGTAGATAACAAAATTTCGTGTTAAAATCAACCGAACTATAGTGACTAAAAACCATTTGGTTTTGTGCAACCATATATTTTGTGCACACAGCCAAACAGTGCAGTCAACCTATATTACTGATAAAAAAGTTTGGCTGAAAAACAGGTAGCAAATTCAGTTGTCATGATATTTTTTTCAGTGTTGATTTAATAAGAGGACTGCTTCAAAATTGGCATATTTACTCCATAGCTAGGTTTTTAAAAACTTTTTTGATCAATCAATGAGAAATTGATAACAGAATGAAACATTTTTGTGTATTTGTGACGCAAAAGTCGACGCGATTCTTATGAAGACAATGTTTTTTTAAACATTTTAATTTGTTTACAAAAAAATGAACAATTATCGTGTTTTTAGTGACCTGTGCCATGCTATTTTAGAAATTAATTACCTCAAGACATAAATAATTGCATCTCACATTTCTTATTGCAAAGTGCTTTATCGTGTTTATATAGATTATTTATTATGCTCATTTATTTTATAGTATTTTTTGTATTGAATTTTATGCCTTATTGTATATTTACACACTTAACTTATAAATAGAGCAAAACAATAATATTTATATGTATATTACGAAGTGTACAAGAAACAAGAAAAAAAGAGTGGGTTATGGCCACTCCTCACTACTATGTCAATATTATTTGCATCTAACCGAAAAAAATAAAATTTTATTGACGCTCAGCTGGTAACGCATAGCTTTGTCGACTTTATATGAAACACTTAATTGTTCAATTTATCAAAATATCACACGAATCATGCTGGAAAAATGTTAAAAATCGATTGCAAAATCCCAGAGCAGACAGACGAGTGAAGTCAAAGAAAAGAGTGTAAACAAAACAAATATTTTACAGAACGTGAATGATTTGAATGATTTCTTTTTATTTTTCATGATTAAAGTAAAAATGTAATTTCACGTCACGCCAAACATCGTGCACGCAAAATGATCACTATTTTTAGTAGGTTTTTAGTTCTTAGCGTAAATTTGAAATAATGATTGAAATCGAGTGCTTAAGAGTAAAGCCGCAAGATCGGTATAGTCTTTCTCTCGAGTCGAGGGGGATCTGACATAGCACAAGAAGAAGAAAAATATCAAGTTGTCATTGCGTGATCTGAGCAAAAACTGTTTGACACTGATCTGCTGTTTCTCGATTAAGTATTTCAGCCACTCCCAGCAAGTTTACTTCTATATTATCTGTGCTCCCAGCCTGTCTCGAGAATAAAGCGGATCTGAATCTAACGAATGCCATCGCCGATTCCGTGCTAGTAACTTTTTT
The DNA here is from genome assembly GCA_963576475.1 of Molanna angustata. Lineage (NCBI taxonomy): Eukaryota > Metazoa > Arthropoda > Insecta > Trichoptera > Molannidae > Molanna > Molanna angustata. The sequence continues at coordinate 42,339,311 of OY754968.1, forward strand.
TTTGTTTTGAAAATATGACATTCAAGTTCGTGGTCGTATGTTTTGATTTTAATTTGAAGATTATTTACATTTTCTTTATTTGTGTAATCAAATGCTATAATTTATTGCATTTTTATCATTGATGTTCCTAGTACAATAATTTTTATTTATATAGACGTGAAGTTTAAATTGAAAAACGTCATGTCTTTTTTCTTGTACACTTCTAAACTTGTGATCTTTTTATATAGTAACATTGTGCAATGCACCTATGTATTTATATATTATATTGTTATGTATGCAAATTAAGCATAGACACTGGTGCGTGCACTCTTGAGTGAGGAAACAATTAGTATTAATATAGTAAATTATGTATTAAATTTAGACAAAGTAAATGGCTTTAAAGTGTAATGATAAATAGTGTTAAAAATCATACAACTACGCTATGTCGAGAAATATATTAATTTGTTTAAAAAATGTGATCAAATGCGAATACAAAATAAACTTATTCCTAATCTTAAATGACAAATGTGTTTATAACATTTCGAGTCGCCATAATGGTTATAATGACTAACCAAGCCTAACCAAAAAATTAAGAGAAATGGAAATTTGCGTAAACATCATAGGTGCTAGTATTTCGTTGTCGTATTTTATTGCATCCCATAATAGGTATAATTTTCGGTTAGGTTTAGGTAGTTTTTAACGATAATAGCGACTCGCGTGATAGACTTGCTTTAAAAATCGAATGGAAATTGGTTGCAGGAAAAATGTTTTACGTATTTTATTGCATCCCATAATATAATTTTCGGTTAGGTTTAGGTAGTCTTTAACTATAATAGCGACTCGCGTGATCGAGTTACTTTAAAAATCAAATGGAAATTGGTTGCAGGAAAAATGTTTTACCTCAAATGAAGAAGAAAATGTTTTTGAAAAACACCTTTGTCATTTGAGGTAAGGAAGTATTCGTATTTAATCAATTTTTTTTTAAATAAAGTATATCTTTCAACATATTTAAGTAGTTATATAATTTTTAATACTACTTATTATTTTTATGTTGAAAATTTTCATCTGATCTTGGTTAAATGTGAGCTGTGGTGTATTTTAAGGTCTAGTCAACTGCGTTTACTTGGACGCTGATCCTAAAAGATCAGAATTTCGTTTGAAATATCATGAATATATTATATTTTTAACGGAATTCTGGTGTCTAATAGAATCAAAACTTTTTTTTTCAGTGCACTCAAGAAAAGCATATTTATGTTTTATCAATTTAATAATGCTTATTTCAGTTAACGTCCAGTTTAAATCTTTCATTAAATACTAGTCACTAAACTGCAAAATTGAATTAGCCGTAATGGCGGATCAAACGTATTTATTTCTTAAGTAAGTTATCTTTCGTTTTATACGAAAAAAGCTATTTATCTTCAAACTTTCATATTCAGCGGAATTATTTATTAAATTTAATATTTAATGATCATTTTCGACCATTTTTTTGACAATTGTGCAACCTTATAATTTTATATGTGCAACAATATTAATTTATTCGAATCCCTTGGCACACTATTTCAAATAAAAAAAAATATTACATATTGATTTGCTTTGACCATTGACATTGTCCATAGATAACAAATTAAAATCATAGATTTCATATAGGTAATATACTCATAGGTTTTCATGTATATTATAATAAAAATCTATGAATATACTAGATGGAGAACTCCGTGCAAAGTGAGTCATGGTAATATAGCGCGTTTGACATTTTGGTTTTGGTTGGCAACATATTGCAGTTTTCCTTACATTTCAACACTTTTTAGATAACTTTTCTCTAAATCTTAATAAACAAAGTGTTTTTTTCGACAAATAAATCCGAAAACAATTCACATTAGTCGTTATTCTCTATAGAAAAACGATGTGGTCTGCCAACCAAGTTGTCAATAATCCCGCGGAAAAAGCCTCACTTCGATTCATACAAAATTTGATAACTACGACATCTAGTATATAATATGAAAATCTATGGTTAAATGTGTCTCTAATCGAAGATTTTATGTGTAAAACTGACACTTCGTTAAAAACGAAAAGTTTTGACTTAAATTCGTAACAGTCCCCCTAGACAATATGTCATTTAGCTCAAGAAAAGAAACAAAAAAAGTTTAAAATTTTTGTTTGTTTGTATACCTACAAAAAAGTACCTTCTGAAATATATTTTTTGAATGGTTCATTTTAAAACGCACAAAATATTTATCTACACAATTTTTTTTTTTTTTTTCTCTCTTAAGGCTTTTCACCCATAAAAGGATGTTGCAGCCGTTATTAATCAGAAACATTAGTTAACAAAGATTAAGTCAATAAAAGAAAAAGAATTAAATAATAGTCAGATTTTTTATAATCGATTTAAATATTAAACCATGAACTTGAGGAGAGTTCAGCCCAAGAAGGTAAACTGTGGAAACAGGGTATTGGACATTCTCAAACCTAAAATAAATGTCTAGCGCATCCCTGATTGGACAACCAAACAGAACGTGATCCGGAGTTTCCTCATCCCATCCACATTCGCAGAACGGGGACTCCACCAATCCGAGACGGAACAGATGGCTATCCAATCGCATATGACCAAAGCGCAGTCTAGAAATATAAACAATGTGATGCCTAGATAACCTCTTTCGGTGGAACCAAGGACGCGAGGGGATGGAACTCTGCACTTTTTTATAATGGTAACCTTTGGGGCTATTTTGCCATTGCGAACACCAGTCTTTCACCCTGTCACGTTCTAAAACACTCAGCAGATCACACTCAGGAACAACGAAATTGTTCGGAAGATTACCCTGGAGGGCGGCCTGTTTGGCCAATGCATCCGCTCTCTCATTACCATAAATGCCGCTATGTGCCGGGATCCATGCGATTACCACGTCTTTATTTTCTTCTTGTAATTCGTATAGCAATAGACGAATGTCAATTATAAGTTGATTGCGCGAAAAAATGGAATAAGGGGAGGACAAACATTTTACTAAGGAAAGTGAGTCAGAAAAGATGATAATATTTTGTTTTGACAGCGATACGCATTCGCGTAAGACCTCCTTTAATGCAAAGCATTCAGCGGTATACACTGAAGCCTCAGATGGTAATTTGAACCCGGCCTCTATGTTCAATTTAGGGATTGCAAAAGCAGATCCAACGAATTCGCCAGTAGTTAATTTAGATCCATCCGTGTATATTCTTAGATAAGTCGGCCATTTTTCATTTACACAAGAAATAAACTTTTGATTAAAATCATTAAAGCAATGTTTGGGTTTCTTGGTTAAACCAATATTTTGTATGACATTAGGAATCGTTTGTAAGACTTTAAGAGGCAAATTGAAAACTGAAGAGGGAAAGGGATATTTTGATCCTTTGTATGTGTCATTAATAGAAGAATAAGCTGTACACAGCAGAGGGATGTGTTTTTTGAGCCAATATCTGTTGGACTGGTAGGACTGATTCAGTTTAACGATATTATCGAAAAGTGGATGTTCAGAATAACTAATGCGTTTGAGAATGAACCTTTCTGCCAGGTAGAGTCGCCTTATAACCAGCGGCATCTCCGAACATTCCACTTGAAGAGCGTTTATAGGCGTAGACTGCATAGCACCCATTATAAGTCTAAGACACCTAGACTGAACTCTCTCAAGCCTAGTTTCTAGATGGATTGGAAGAGAATTTAACAAAAAACATGCATAGTCGAGGTGGGAACGAATCAACGCATTGTACATGTTTCTCATAGTGGAAGGGTGAGATCCCCATGAAACTCCAGCCACTGCTCGTAGGATGTTTGTATTACGTTCGCATTTAGCTGTTATTTTATCAACAAAAGAGTTCCATGCCAACTTCCTATCGAAAACAACTCCCAAAAATTTGGTTTCGTCAACCTGAGGAATGTCAATATCGTTAAGACGTATTAAAACTTCAGGGTTTCTATGCTTTCTGGAGAAAACCATAATCTTTGATTTTACAGGAGATAATTGGAGAGAGTGAGAAAGCAACCAGGTATTTAATCTAGAAAGGGAGTCGGACAGAATGTTTACAGCTCGATCAATGTTCCTATGAACAGTGTACAAGGCTATATCGTCTGCATACTGTAATATTTTGCAATCGCTAGGGATAGCAGACCGTATGTTATATAAGTACGCATTGAATAGAAGGGGAGACAAAACAGAACCCTGCGGAAGACCCCTCCACACAGATCTAACAATTACCCCATCGTCACTCTCAATAACTATTCTCCTTTCAATGAACATGTTGAATATCAATCTAGCTAAAGGGTCAGGAATGTTCAACTGAATCAGCTTAATGTAGAGTGTATGAAGACATACGTTGTCGTAGGCTGCGTCAATGTCTAAAAAAGCGGCCACGAGGAACTCTTTGTTAGAAAAAGCCAGCTGTATGTCCGTAACAAGAGTACATAGACTATCCATACATCCGAGTGACCTTCTAAACCCGAACTGGCTACTTGATAAATGACGACTGTTTTCCAGGAACCATTCTATTCGTATCTTAATAAGGTGTTCAAGCAATTTTAATATACAAGAAGACAAGGCAATAGGACGGTATGATGACCCCAGGGTCAGATCCCTACCCGGTTTCGGAATTGGGATCACCAACTGGTGTTTCCATTCCACAGGGACAGAGCTTTTGTGCAAAATTTGGTTGAAAATGTCTAAAAGGAAAAGAAGAAATGGATCCGGAAGTTTCCTCAGCACCGAGTAAGGGATCTTATCCAGACCTGGGGACGAGTTTTTGGTCTTTATTAACGATATTTTCAGTTCATCTAAGGAAAACGGCCAGACTAAACATGAGCCGGTGTTAACTGTTGCAGATTGTCCGTGCAATGTAATTTGAGTTATATTGGGAACATATGAGGGAGATAAAGACTTAACAAAGTTGGGGAGCCATAATTTGGTATACTGCAATCTACGAGGAGGAACCATCGAGCCCCTAAAGCGTTTAATCATGTCCCAAACATATGACGGTGGGGAGTTGGGAGACAGTGACGAACAAAATCCAGACCAACCATTACGCTTTTTCTGTCTAAGTGCCTTTTTTGTTTTTGCTTGAAGGGCCTTAGCAGACAAAAAATTTTCCATAGACATGTCGTTTTTATATTTGAGCATGGCTTTTTTACGCTCCTCAACCAGTATATCGCACTCCTCATCCCACCATGGAGTATATCTCCTAGGCCTTCTACCACCCTTCTTTTTCGGTATGGATTCATCTGTTGCATCTTTTAGAATTTGGAAGAAGTTATTGTAGTTATTTTGGACGGTTGTATTACTATCGAATGGATTCTCTCTTTCATTAACTCTGCTCTCAATTATCTTCCTGAATCTAAACCAGTCCGCCTTACGAATGTTATAAAGGTTTCTCTGGTTTTGAGGTAAATATAGGCTAGAGGAACAATTGTACGTGAAAATAATGGGAAAGTGGTCGCTTGAGAAAGCATCGTGTGTTATCGTCCAATTTACAGAGCTGGCCAAATCTCCTGTACACAAGGACAGGTCCAGAGCGCTTCGGTTCTGACCCGTTGGAGTCAGCCTCGTTGCTGATCCATCATTTAGGATGCACAAATTATGTTCATCGATGAATGTCAAAATATGATTTCCTGACCTATCTGATCTAGAGCAACCCCAAGATGGACTATGAGCATTAAAATCCCCTAGAATAAAATACGATGCAGGGAGGAGTGGCACTACGGAGTTCCAAAAACTGTTGTCAAAACCAGTGCCCGGAGGTACATACGCTGATATGAATCCTATATTATTAATTATTACAGCCGCCACTTCCAGAAATGGATTAAAAGGCAGATCAATTTGGGTAAAAGAAAGCGCCGAGTCGACCAACAAAGCCACGCCACCGCCTCTCCCCTCCTGTCTGTCGCCTCTTACACAAAAGTATCCTGGTATATTATAAGAATAGTGTGGTCTAATCCACGTTTCGGCAATAGCAGCGATGTTGATTTTATAGTGGTTTAAAAGATAAACAATATCAGCTCTATTACTCACAGCACTTCGAGCATTCCACTGTAGGACTGAAATATTTTTGTTAGTATTAGTATCTGTAATTACTGTGAATTTTTCTATTTGCGATGTCTTCACTTAAAATAATTAAGCTATGAGTAATAGCAAGAAAAAAAAATGACACCATATTAGAGATACCTAGTCTAATTATGAGATTCAGGTGAAGCAGGAGGAGCTAGAAGAGAAGACATTTGTGTAAAGATAGATTCATCATTAATATTTGATAATAAATAGGTAAAAATCTGGAACATCAGTTTAATGTTATTAGGATTAAGTGGCGATTCAGAAATCGAAGAATCATTAGAAGAAGAGGATGGAGAAGAAGCATTGATATTAAATTCTGGGGGCACACCACATCCATTCTTGGGATTCAGTGGTTGTCCATTTGAGTAGGACAATAAGGAGTTGATTGTTTTGTGATCTATGATTTTCTTAATTTGCTTTTTATTAGGAGATGATGCTGAAGTCACCTCACTGAACGATTTTTTGGGGGCTCCAACTTTTTTAGAAGCTTGAACAAAGGATACGCCCTCTGTAGCCATAACACGTCTAATATCCCTTTGTCTATGCAACTCAGGGCAAATATTGCTTGTAGATATATGGTCACCTTTACAGTTTACACATATGCTTTTAGTTTCTGTTTTTAAGCAGTCTTTAGATTCGTGGTTTTCACCGCATTTAGCACATCTTGATGAATTGGTACATCTAGTGTGGGTATGTCCGTATCTTTGGCATTTATGGCAAATGTATGAAGGCGGAATATACAAATCAACATTTATAGAATTATAAAATAAGTATATGTAATCAGGGAGTTTTTGCCCCTCAAATGTGACAAGAATTGTGGATGAAGGAATCCACTCCATTTTTCCGTTGATATTAGTCCTTCTATTCAAACGTCTTAGTCTAGCAACTTTCCCGCAACCAAGGGGTACTTGAATATTGTTCATAATGTCGTCATCTGTTAGATCCGTTGGTATGCGTCTAATCAATCCACTCTTGTACAGTTTGTAATTGGGAATATAAGATTTCAAACCCTTAGATGAAAGCATATTCGATTTTATAAAGTTATTTGCATATTTAGCAGTTGCAAATGTAACTATGGTGCGGCGACCTCCATCCGCCCTCACTCCTCCAGGGACAATCCCCTCCATACCTGATCTAGATAGTAAACCACCCAAAACCATGGGATGAATGGGTTTACCCTTTTCCGTGTTCTCCACAACGACCATGAAAGGCGGAAGAGCCAAAGGCGAGTACTGGCTCTCACCAACTGAAGCCGAAGATATGCATGCGCTCTCATTGACAGCAACTGAAGGTGGACAGTCGCCTTCTTTGACAAATTGATTTGTGTATTCATTTGACCGAATTGTCATTTGTGAAGAAGACTCTGGTTCCATATCCAGTCTTTTCTTTTTGGCATTAGGGCCACCCTTATCGGGTGGGTCATTCATTGTCGCCAATCAACCAAACACGTTGATTGCAATGTATACGGTAAAAAAAAATGCTGAGCGAATTTAAAATGTTTACTTTCAAAAATGTCACCACTTATCACTTGATATTTATATATATTTCGAAAACAAATTCTTCATTAAACACGATTTTTATTCTGTTTGATAGTTATTTGTTTATTAACGACTGTTTTAGATCAAATGTGACGAGAGAAAAATAAGATAACTCACAATAAGTATCTGTCAAACACACAAAGTGCAATCCCAATAGTGAATTCAGCTTCCACACAAAAATAACGCACAACAAAGATTGTTTTGTACAAAAACTGAAAGTTAATCACTATACCATCACAAATATAGATTGTTATTCACTACAAAAAACCAATTTTTATATTTTATATTGCAGTCAAAATCAAAACACAACTGACATGTTTAATATTTGCCTAGCAACCTCTACACAAATTTATAATATTGAAAATCGCTTTTGACGTTTTGAATTTAGAATTGCTCTCACTTTAACAAAATATACACACTTAGAATCAACGAGTTTTAGACCAGAATCTTTTTAAATTTTATATGTATAATATTTTTTTTCTGAATTTAAAAAAAAATATATTGTTTATCATCAAAATAAATTATTATTTAGTAGGTATTACTTAGTTTGTTTCGATACTAGATGTTTTATTATAAATAATATAGCGTTAATTGTGTTGTATTATAATATATGATTTCTCCAACCGCCCTTGTCATGATTTGAACAAACTATTTATTAAAAATATATAATATATTGTAACTGGCAGAAGAATGATGTAAATGATTTTTATAGAACTCCTGATATTATGCAATCGTTGTAGCTTCTGTAAAATGTTAACATTTTAAATTCAGTGGCGTAGCTACCTTAAAAATTAGAACATAATGTAGTCATGCAAAGCACGAGGGCACAGCTTGAAAAAGGGCTCTAAACACAATTTGTAAAAAAATCAATACAAAATTTCAAAGTTAAATATAAATAATTGATATAAAACTAGACATATATTATGTATTTAAAAAAGACCATAAAAAGTTATTAGTGATTTCACCAATATCAAAACAAGAAACAAGAAATTTCGAAAACGGAGACGTTATTATGCATTTATTTTATTATTTAGTCCATCATGAGAATATTAATTGTGTGCAAATATGTAGTAGCATTAGGAAATATAGTAAATGTTATGTGCAAATATACTCATATTAAAAAAAATGTTAGGGGTTCTTACTTAGTTTTATATGTGGGCCCAAAACGTCTAGCTACGCCACTGCTTAAACTTTATTGTTTCAATAAATGTGGGCTATTTATTTTTTTTTATATATGAATAATACAGAATTTTTAATATTTAAATCAGCCACAAATATTATAATAATAATAATATGGAGTGATAGAGCCAAAATCAGACTGTTTATAATACCTAATATTTTATTAAAGTCACTCGTAAGATATTTTTGCACAATATTTATGTATACATATAACTCTATTACTATTTTGACTATGCAAAAACTTAAAAACTTTTCATACAGTCGATACAGCGTGTAATCGATGCCATTTATTTACAAATATATTTACAAACATACTTACATATAATATAATTGCAATACAATTTCTATAATCTGATAAAAAAACTATGCTACTTTTTTATTTTTATAAGAAATCGTATAACTTATATGCACTATGAAATAAATAAGACTTGGACAGTAAATAATCATAAACTATAATATTGCTTACCATTTTGTAGTCCACAGATTGATTATAGTCTATGATACATGATATATTTGGATCTTCACACAATTTTTGTAAACCTAACCTACAAAAGTTTGGTAAAACTACGTTGGTTAGGTTTGTTTGTAGTTATAATTGCGACTGGCGTGAGCCAGTTGCATTATATATACATAGAATTATATAGGCTATCCGATATATTTTCATATTTTTTCAGACATAAAAGTATGACAAGTACGTATTTGTCTTTGATGAATTCAATAAAAGGAAAGATAAATATAAAAACAAAAATGTTTTTTTTTTTCAATTTGAGTTTTACCATTTTTTATTCTATATATGAGACCAAATATTAGTTGATAGTAATCTAATTTAATAAAGACATTTTAACTGATTTTTATCGCCGAGCTCTGCTTTGAAAAGGACAAATATATATTTCTATATATTATGGTGTAATTTAATATATAAAATATAATACAAGGTATAAAAATAAAAAGCATAGTACAACAAAATATGTAATAATGCCATTTAGAATTAATAAAACCTTTGGTGATAATTTGGTATTGTTCAATGATGACTAGTTTTCACTGGTTCAGAGAATGGAACAAAGTTAATAATAGAGTAACAAGATAATAAAAAAATAACCTTTTCAAACGTGTTTATGTCATTGAGTCGAATTTTATGCTAAAATATTTTTTTTGATTTTAGCTACTTTCTAATACACAACTAAAAATTATTTTTATCTATTTTTTTAAAATAAAGAAAAAAATACCAATTTTTTTTTCTCAAAAAATAGTAAAAATTCACTGAATAAGACCTTATTATAAACTTGACTCAAAGAAACAAGAGATATATTCAAATATCGCTTCTGAAAATAAAATTGTCAGCTAAAATATTTTGTTAACAAATTAATGGTCCCGATTCTCCTACAATATTCTAACTTCGTCTCGATTGAGATATTAATTTGTCGAAAACATCATTGACTCCCAACAGAGAAAAAATCCAATGTATGCGCATATAATAATATGCAATCATAAAATATTCGAACTAAAATAAACAAAAAAACAACGTTTGACCAATTAAAGTAAAGTGATTTTGCACTTAACCAATGACTTCTATTTACGAGAGTAAAAAACGAACACTTTTTAATTAGTAAATTAAAAGTACTTATAATAATTGTTCCAATACTCTGTCATTGTAGACTAGACATGTCATGATTCAATATACAAATGTGTGAAATGAGTTGCCTATTGTACTATTGTTTTTGTTAACGAATCAAGTGCTTTATAAAATTAAAAAATGTGTACCTATATTATATTTATACAAACCACGGCTTAGTCCATTTTCAGTCATAAAAAGTGATAATTATTTTAAGTCGCAAAACAACAGCATAATATTATAATACATCAAACAAACTTTGCAAAATATAAATAATTTTGTATTTAATGAGTCTTTTATTTTACCTTTTATATTCTTTAATTCATAGTGTGTACAATTACTCGAAAATATTCCTAACGACATATTTACAATTCACATAGTGAACGTATATTTTTCAATAACTCCTGAATTTCTACTACTTACGTAATATTTTAATCGCATCCTGTTTCTCAGACTTAATCCTAACATGGCTTTTTCCATGGATCTTTGGGTGACTCTTAGTTTTTCAGCACTTTTCTGAGTCATTGTCATAGTCTCCAAGCCATAAGTAGCTACTGGCAGTACACAGGTCTCATATATCTTCCGTTTCAGGTTGATGGGAATATGGGGATTTTTGAAGATTTGGGCTAATTTCCTAAAAGCTGCCCAACGACACCATCAGTGAAAGAACAAAAATGGTTGATGTCGTCCACCTCATTCTTACCCTGAAGTGGAGATGGGTGGGCCACGTGGCTAGTTACCCCGAAGACAGATGGCCAAGGATAGTGTTGGCTTGGAGACCGAGAATGACAGTCAGAGGTGTTAGAAGACCGCCAATGAGATGGAGAGATGACATCAGCCGTCATGCTGGTGTCAATTGGTTGCTCAGAGCACAAGATAGAGTGGCATGGAAGGAGATGGAGGAGGCCTTCATCCAGGAATGGACGGGATTAGGCTGAGAAGAAGAAGAATATTTTAATCATTGAGAACTATTGTAAAATCTGCTTTCCTCTTGGATTTATTGTTTAATCAATGTATTTTCCGAAAACTCTTATCCAGATAAAAACAAAGAAATATATTTTCCAATAACTCCTGATTATATACGTATTTCTATATATATGTATAGTGAGAGAAACAGTTTCCAATAACTCCTAGATTTCTGCAATTTGTGTAACTACAGAGTAATTTTCTAAAACTCCTGGATTTCTACAACTGAAGCTCGATTCTCTATAAACATCAGCGGGATTTCATAGTCGTTTTTATTCCTCCAAGTTTCATAGAGATAAAATGGTTATAAACACCAGTAAAGGATGTTTTTATTTAGATTTCAGATTGCGTTTCATTCTCAGCCAGCCGCGGTGTGAAACATCTTTATTTAAGAACTTTATCTTTACATGGTATTTAGGTTTATAGAGAATAGGGGTTCCGGTATAGTGGGGAATAAATTTTCTTGAAACTCCTGGATTTCTTCAACTTGTATAGCGAGAGATAAATTTTCCAAAACTCCAGGATTTGTGAAACTTGTACAACGTGATACAACTCCCGAATTCTGCGAATATTCCACAATTTATGCATTTCAGACAGATGGAAAAGATTGGAAAAGCAAAGATCAAATGTAATGATCTATTATTTGTACAAGAAACTGGAACTATTACAAATACCAGTGAATTTTTAGTGTGAAGGCAACCTTCATATAAAATAGAATGTTTTATAAAATGATTGCAGTGCTTATTGTTATTGTGGTTGCCACAACTCCCTGAACTAGCAAAAAGTTAAAAAATACTAATTAAGAGTTTCACAATTTCGAGGACAATTCCAATCAATCAAATTGATCTGAATAATGAGTTAGGATAAATAAAATTTATTAATACAGTATTCAGAATTTTATTGACTGTTTTTAAACACACGGCACACATTTTTTCAGTATAACAAAAAAACAAAATACTAAAGAACAGTTATTGCTTCATACAATTGATCACATAAATAAGTAACTACTATAAATAATACCTTTTACAAAAGATAGAATATAAAATATCTGATTCGGAAATTAATACATGTCATGGATAATACATTATTACAATAAAAGCATTATTAAATAAATACATATTAATAATTTACTTCATTCATTTGTTTGTTTCAATCTGAGATAAATGAAACAGTATTAATTTAGTAGAATGACAAGATTAACCATGTTCATAAAAAAAATATTGATTGTATATAGTGCACAACATACTTTTTGTGAGATTGTATAATGTAACAGCATCTTAATAAATAAAATATTAAACATCATTAAATTGACAATAAAAAAAATCAAGAGGAAGATTAAAAAACTCCTGAAAATATTTAATTATGAAAAATTCAAGTACAAAATATTAGATTTAGCTTAACCTTTTTCAGCAGTAGTATTGTGAGAAACTATTTCAAAAAGTCTGCAATGGTTTCCATCCACTTAATCCATCCAAATAAATTTTATAGAGCTTCTTGGGCAGCCAAGAAGTACATACTCTATCAACCCAATGACAAGTTGCCACATTTTTTGAGACTTGTGTCAATTATTGCAGACTGTAGACAGTGAAATACCATGTTTCACCGCAAATAAATTCAAGACCTTTGACCCAGGAGTCCGATACTGAACTTACAACAATACATACTGAATTTAATCTCCTCTGATATTTGAGCCTGGATTTTATAACTGAATGAGTTGAGGGCTCACTGTAATACCGGGTCATAGTATGGTAGCTTTAAGGGCTTCACAAACTACCGATTCGACATTTGTAAGTAAATAGCACATAATATTACACATATACGGTAAGTAATATGGAATTTTTGAAATTATCTTGATAAAAAATACTGTTGTAGATTTCACTAAATATTTTCTTTACAAGACTTTAAATTGAAATAATCTTGAAAATTCTTTAAAAATATTAACTGTAATTAATTTCAAAAAATCATAAAATAATATCATATCATATCATATCATATTTGATTAATGTGTAAGAAATAAATCGTAATTCAAAAATTAGAAAATAACCTGTAGAGCGTGTTCTATTTAAAAGTGCACTTTAAGGTTGAGTTGGTGTGATTGTATTTGGTGTTATTATACGTTAAAAACAGGATATTCATTACATTTAACGTCTTTTGCAATATTTGTAAAAGATATTTCTGATAAATCTGCGCAAATGATAAAAGATATATCTGCACAAATTGTTAAAAAAATAAGTTTGTTTTGTTTAAAATAATATAGAAGACATTTATCAATCCATCATATTAAACTCAAGATTGTCTTCTTTTAAAATTCCTTATTATTAAGTTTTATTATGAGATTACAGGGACTTTACTTGAAGATATGATAACATTGTTCAGTTTATTTGTATCATGGGTTTTCATATAATATACTAGATGTCGTAGTTAGCAAATTTTGCATGAATCGAAGTGGGTCATTTTTCAGGGGGGATTTTTGACATTTTGGTTCCAGATCACATAATGTGAATTGTTTTCGGATTTATTTGTCTAAAAAACATTTTATTTATTAATAATTTAGAGAACATTTATCTAGGATGTGTTGAAATGTAAGGAAAACTGAAATATGTTGCCAACCAAAATGTCAAACGCGCGATATTCCATGACTCACTTTTTGCACAGAGTACTACATCTAGTATATTATAATAAAAATCTATGATTTGACTTACTGACAATATATACTGATTCAACAGAATTGTCATAACGGAAGCAGAAATGGAAACAGATGTCAAAAAGTTTTTATCAAATTAATATTCAAAATAAAGTAGCGGAAAATTATATATTATGAAAAGTAGTTTGGCTGCTTTTACACTTAACAATCTGTTCTGATGTTCTTCAATTATAAGAATTATCTAATGTGCTTACACTCACATCATGACGTATATTGAAATAAAAAAAACGGTAAACAAACACATTGTGACAAGTGCCCCTCCCCACTCAACAGTTGTAAAAGTTTCAATCATATTTCCGTTACAAAAGTTACGAAAATAGAAGCAGAATGTGTCAAAAGCGTGCAGAAGTCTGTTGCATCACTAACCAGCATTACCATGAAGAGCACTTTTAAATGAAATTTTATCTTAATAATTGATGTATGTACTTTTTTCTTTTTTGATATTTTTGTGTATTTTCCAAGAAAAACAAAAATTGTATTTACAATTTTGAATATATGTATTATATACAATTGTACAGACTACAAACTACATTACATAGATTTTTATATAGTAAATATATAGGCAAATTCAACACTCGGAATGTCAAAGTTATTAACAACCCACAGTGTTTGTTCACAATACATACTAAACTCTCCATTTTTAATGGCACAAATAAAATAAAACTATTTTAGAAAACAAATTTATCAAAAATAATTCATAAATGAATAAACAATTCACTTCAATCGTATGTAATTTATTTATTTCATCTGAATCTGTTGACATGCCTTGAAATATGGAGAATTAAGGGCATAGAAGTATGAAATGAACACTAGATATTAATTTTAAAATACTTCATTATACCCTTCGCAAGTGGGAAGTTTATTGACAAATGCAATTTTTTTTCCAAAACTAATCAGTGTTTCCAATCCAGAGAAGTAAGAATTGTGAAAGAATCAAATTGAAATCAATTTCTCCTCTGTTGGGAACCAAACCCACGACGCCAGCACCAAAGCCAACTATGCCAAGACCTTTTTAGAAACCTTTGAATCTTCTTTTTGTCTATGGAAATGGCCGAAGAAAAGTAGGTTAAATCAAACTGTATCAACATTTCATACTTCTATGGTTATGGTCAACATCTGATCATTGATTACATTTTGTTCAAAATATATATAAATATGAAATATACATATATATTTATTGACAAACAAATGTAAAACAATATTAAGTGTTTTAGACTAGTATAGGCTTTCACAGCCTCATTTTCTAATACAAAATCAATTCATTATAATGAGCACAATTTGAACATATTTTTATTTTATTACTAATACGTATATTCTAATAATATAAAAGTATTCTTAAATATAAATCATTTATTTATTGATAAATATTTGAAGTTATTCATTATTTAAAGAGAAATAGAGATTATCTTAGAGAGAAAGCTTAGTGCACAGCATTTAAACACAATAAAGCTTTTTTTTAACCACAAAATGAATATTATTTTCTTGACCAGTCGAAAACATTTTTTTTTCTCTGAGATAAACTAATATATATTCAACCAATTTCAAAAACTAACCTCACTTTTATGATATGAGAAATGACTTGAAAACAGAACTATAATGCAAATCTTAACAACCGGATGGAATTTTTATATCTTCAGTCTTTTCATAATGGTTAACAAATAAACAGTTTTAAATACATTTATAATGTAGAGAGAAAATATTAAGCAAAATAACTTCAAATCATAATAATTAATATTTATAATATACTAGCGGGACCAGGAAGACGTTGTTCTGCTACAGACCCTCTATATATACCGCATTTTCTGTATTTACCAAATTTTATTTGTAGGTTCGAGTGTGGTATATTCTCTAGATACGTAATACAGATGTCAATACATTTGTTCACACCGCCATCTATTAATAAGTAACAAAATTTAAAAATGAATTACAACCTATTTTTCTATTACCTATTTTACAAAAATCTTGGGGGGGGGTGTAGGGAAGTCAAAATTTGTGGTCATATGTATTTTTAGATGAGAAGTCTAAAAAAAATAAAAATTAATTTTTCGGTGAAAAGGTAAAAACATATTTTTTATCTCGATAACAGCGCCACCTATCTATCGAGTCCAAAACTATTCTATCTCTCAATACGGAACCATCTATACAAATTTAGAATATTTCATTGAAATCGGTTGGGCAATTTCGGAGATTAGTTTGTACGAACATCGTGATGAGATTTTTATATATTAAAAAATGTATGTATAATGCAAACAATAAAAATAAATTCAAATTACAAACATACATTTAATAATGATCATTTTCTACTTACAATAAAATGTAACAGTGCAATTATCGCATTAACACTGATACAAAGTCATAACTTATAAAATAATATGGATGTTTGGTAACATTAACATCTAATATCTAATAAAGCTATACAATATTACTATAATATTTTTAAACAAATATGTCGCCAATTACAATTAGGTGAGATATTTTATTGTGGAATATATTTCATAAATTAATTTCCTTTAATTTTTATAATACCGAAAGAAAACATTAGCACTCAAAGAAATGGTTACAATAAATGTGAGAAACCTGGCTACACCAAGCGATGGAAGCACAAATCAGGGAAAGAGCCAGCAGTCAGATAATAAACAAAGTTATCACTATGAAATTATTTGTTTTTTATTCAGTGTTTCAAGATCCCACATAAATCATAGGCAATTTATTTAACTCTTGCAATGTAAATCACATGCACTTTAATACCGATTTTTTTTATTATAAAAATGTTTTGTTTTATGTTTATTTCGATATTAGATTAATACATGAACATATACGGTCTTACTTATAAACGTAAACTATCTATAGTACCTGGTAATAGAGTGTGATTAAAGAAAAAGTTTAATTATAAACTGTGGCTATCTTTATTACACCTTTATTTCATATACGTCAAGTTAGGAAAGGTTGAGAGGTTGTTTAACACTTGAATAATGCGTCATACCAAGTATTTCAAAATGGCAGATCTTCCACATATGTTCCGACACATATTTGAGATTGACAGAAAAATTTAATACCTATAACGATTTTCCTTGTTATTCTTCATCGCAATAGTGTTTGATTTGACTCAACATGGCACAACGCGGTGCTTGTTTTCATTTTTTGATATCAGCTATCCAAAAATGACATCTGTGAAGCCAATGCGGCCATATGAAAAAAATAAATGAGGGTATTCGTAAACAATTAGGTGAAGTCATATCTTATTATACGTTTATAAGTAAGATTTTTTAATACCGATCTTAACTATTTAAGTCGTGCTTATCTAGTTGCGCATTAAGTAATTAGCAAAATCTAATAAGTAAGACCGATAAGTTTTAATGGAAAAATAAAGCAAAATATGCTTTGTCATACATACATACCATCATGTCATGTCCCTTTTGGGGTATGCAGAGAGAACCAAACGCCACATTTTTCTATCCTGGCACGCATCCCTCGCATCGTTCACATTCATGTATCATCTCATACATGTCCGTCTATTGCTCACACTTCTAACATTTCCGTCTTTCAGAATATCATTCACATGATCGTGCCATCCCTTTCTTGGGCGTCCCCGACGTCACATTCCATTCCTTTCCGCTCTGTATATTTTCTTCGTCAGGCGCTCCTCATTCATTCTCCCCATGAGACCAAACCATCTTACATTCTTTCCTTATGTCCTCATTTCTTACTCAATTATACATTGTTATAAATTATATACAAATTAGATAAAAAAAGAGTAAAATTAGATAGAATTTTATTATTATTATTATAAATTGAGATTATGTAAGCAACATACATATTTAAAACAAATAAAATATGTTTTTCATGAAAGATCAAAAGAAGTTTGTAAGGAGTGCTATCAAATGGTGATCTGCTAAACAGTCAGTTTCATAATAATAAGAGCAGTCTTAATAAGTAAGACCGATAAATAAGACCTTAAGTTTCCTTAAAAATAAGTGCACATTATATAACAGCAGATTTTCATAAATAATATTATTGAGATAAATTGTTTTTATAATATATATAATGAGTATGGTGACAGTATTATATTGCAGAGACTTACAATTGAAATAGTAAAATTAAATTTATTCCACAAATAAAATCTTTTTTGATAATATGACATATCAATATACATATTGGTAAATAGAATTAATAACGTCGACAATTCAACAAAATTATAATTAATACATTGGTACAAAACTTAATTTGTATTTCTAATTATTAATATTTTACAAAGAAAGAGGCGTTGGACTGGCTGCGGGGTTTGAATTTAAGGCTCTAACCATAGGTTTTCATATAATACACTAGATGTCATAGTTAGCAAATATTGTATGAATCGAAGTGAGTCATTTTTCAGGGGGGATTTTTGACGTTTTGGTTCCAGATCACATAGTTTTTCTATAGAAAATAACGACTAATGTGAATTGTTTTTGGATTTGTTTGTCTAAAAAACATTTTAATTATTAATAATTTAGAGAACATTTATCTAGGATGTGTTGAAATGTAAGGAAAACTGAAATATGTTGCCAACCAAAACGTCAAACTCGCGATATTCCATGACTCACTTTTAGCACAGAGTATTACATCTAGGTATATTATAATAAAAATCTATGGCTCTAACGAGCTCCATAGACGCAGCCTTTTCTGGGCGAAGAAGAGCCTAACCATTCGAAAAGTAAGTAATATTTTACAAAAAATGTTGTACATTGAAGAATCGTTTTAAAAAATGTCATTAGTCATTACGCAAATATTTGGATTTTACAGTATTATTATATAATAAAGTATTTACATGCTTTGGGAAAGAAATATAAATATTTCTTCTAAATAGGTAACAATACAGGGTGTATTATGGTGGAGATACGGCAAAAACTGAGCTGACACAAAGTAATATTTCATGACTCTATTCCAAGTCTTCCTATAAGCTGTAAAACTGATTTAGTACTTGAAATGGTGTCATGTTATGAACAAGGCCTATAACATCAAAATTTATTTTCTAATTTTACGATTCTGTTGTATTGATTTTATAATGCTACGGTTTGAAAATGGAACACTGATTTTCGTTATGTATTCTGAAGAATCTACAATGTGAAATTGACTGTGGGCATTACAAGTTTCCCAAAATTATAAAATTGAAGATTCAAGGTGCGGATAAATAGCTTGAGATATTATAGAGAACATACTATAGATCAAAATATTCCACGTGACTTACCATTATGCAGACTTCTATGTCGGTAAGTCATTTGACTTCTACGCTGACATCCGAATCCCAGTAAGGGAGAAGTAATTTAAAATAATTTCTCACATAATGATTATTGCTTTGGACTGGAAACACTGATTAATTGGAAGAAATTTCCGTCTGGCAATAACCTCGCACTTGCACAGATAATAACAGGGTGCAAGAAGTGTTCATTATTATTATGTACAAATCCAATACTGTCACCTATAGTGACCATTAGAAAATTTAAGTCTCTTGTCTTATATTTTTTAAATTATCTCGATTATTTGAATATTTTTCAAATAATTTAAATCAGTTTCTGTAGTTGAGTACGAAGAAAATTGTAATTCAGAAATGTAACAATATGATACACTTCATTTCTAGTTCATAAATGACAAAAGTGACCTCTTATCTTTATAGATCAAGTCATCTGGTCTTTGCTTTTTTTATTAAAAAAGATATAGAAAGATCATACTAAACTGCAACACCAGGTTGTCAGCGTTTCACTCATCTATAAGAGACTCAATTTTCAAAAACAGTCCTTTATCTATGAAGTATCTGTGTGTGTGTGTGAAAGACTGTGCCATGTATCCGCACCTTTATTTTTGACCGACATTAAAAAATAAAGATAAAAATAAGATTTCCACATCGCTGTTTATACTATTTAAATACACCCTGTATATTATTAATATGTTTGATCGTAGTGCCACACAGGTACAAAGCCTTAAAGTACGATCACAATAGTATTGACATTGTCTGTAAGATTCCTCACGAACATGATTTACTAAGACAAAGTTGTTACATAGATGGTACTTTGGACATCTCATTCAGTCGATTGGCGACCGGCTGTCGTCCGTCTCAAACCAGACCCATCAGTTTTAGAATTGCCTTGATCCATTTCTGAAATAATAAATTACTATATATTAGTAACAGGTTGATCCTACGGAATATTCTGAATAACTTACTTTGTATATTCAAGGAAAAAACAAAAGAAAGAATATTTATTCTTCCTCTCCTTGTCCTTTCCCAAGTATTTTTATCTTAATGTTATATACTGAATTATTACAGGTGTTATCAGACAGGTAAGTATGCTGATATGCCTGATCTCACAACAATGTTCTCTTGTTCAATCTGTCAAATTTATTTTATTAACACTTTATACAGCAACAAGTTCCGGTGGCAAACTATTCCATGAATCATACACTTTTCTTTTTGTTTTTGCTCTAAAACATATATTATGTTGTCTTACTTTGTAATCTGATTGGTTGAAAAAGATTGCCTGATGGCAATAAGCTTGCTAGTGTGCAATATATTTGATTATATTATACACAAAAGTTAAATAAATATGCAAAGATTTACTGACAAGCTATTTTGGTATTCAGAAGAAGTTAGTAACAAGTCACAGTGATGACACTACGAAAACAAAGAAAAATCTTGGATTCTAAAATGTAGATGATACAACATACATTACATATTTTTTGATAAAAAGTAATGATAAACAATAATGTTTATGGACATATTATCAGTAACGAATGTCAGGTAACACAATGCGGGCTACTTGGAAAGGATTCTTAAACTTTGATATTGGTAGATCAAAGTTAAGTATTTATTTTCTAAAGACTGCTCCTTGGTAATCATTGTATTTGTCAATATGCTGCTGGTAACGTAAGTTTTAAAACAATAATCGCATTTCAGTATTATTAAAAAGTAGTCAATGTAATATCAATTGAGCCATGGTAATAATACACAGCCTTGCATTACTTCAGCATTAATAAATAACTTTTAAGCACAGGTAACACTTACGGTTGACATCCTCATCCATTTTGAAAGAATCATCCGGACCAGAGTCCTCTGAGAGAGGCGAGTTAGCTTCACTCGTAGATCTTGTGTTTCCTTTACTTTTGAAATGTTTCTGTAATTATTCATGCAGTTAGTGTAGTTATGATTATTAATTCACACACAAATTGACACAAACAAAATGATTAGAAACTTACAAACAAATGAAAATTCATTCACCACAATTCACAAATAAATATAAAAATTAAAAATTCTGACATAGCCATCCATTCAACATTTATGGGATATTTGTTTGATTATGAAAATGTGTAATTGTTGTATACATTATAAATGTAGCAAAGGAGAAAAATAAAATCGATGTTCGCCATAAAGCAAAAATTAAATAGAAAGAAAAAATCTCTTGGAAAAACTAAATAATACTTTTAAACACCATTTTGAAAATGGATATAAATTATTAAAACAGCACTTTGAGAATGGATATAAATTATTAAAACAGCATTTTTGAAAATGGATATAAATTATTTAAACACCATTTTGAAAATAGTTATGAATTATTAAAACAGCATTTTGAAAATGGATATAAATAATTGAAACAGCATTTTGAAAATGGATATAAATAATTGAAACAGCATTTTGAAAATGGATATAAATAATTGAAACAGCATTTTGAAAATGGATATAAATAATTGAAACGGCATTTTGAAAATGGATATAAATAATTGAAACAGCATTTTGAAAATGGATATAAATAATTGAAACAGCATTTTGAAAATGGATATAAATAATTGAAACAGCATTTTGAAAATGGATATAAATAATTGAAACAGCATTTTGAAAATGGATATAAATAATTGAAACAGCATTTTGAAAATGGATATAAATAATTGAAACAGCATTTTGAAAATGGATATAAATAATTGAAACAGCATTTTGAAAATGGATATAAATTATTAAAACAGCATTTTTGAAATTAACAGGTTAATGAAAAATATAAAAAATCTTAAAAAAATCAAACTGATATTAGGTATTGACACAAATAAAACAAGTACCTCGAAATATTTATGATAAAGAAGGCACCCATAGACGCAGATGATGGAAACAAGGAACTGGATTAGCAGCCACACAACAATGTTGACTGTCTGCGTCTGACTGAAGAGTTCCTTTCCATTCTTGATGCAGAGGAGTGCCTCGGTGACCATGATAGCTCCGTACACCCAACACTGCGTACCGACTCGCTTGCAACGGGGGTCCGTTACATATATATAATATTGCCTAAAAAATATCATCATCATGAAAATAACGACACATAAAATAAATAAAAATCTATAAAATGATTTTAGTCCAAGACATATCAATTGAACGACCATTGAAAAAGTATAATTAAATATTAACTGGGTGTAGCTTTGTTTGCTCTATATTTCAAATATATTCAGATTATTCAGCAATTTCGTTCACCTAAAGCACAAGCATTACTGCTTAGTTTAGAGAATGTATATGTACTTGTTACAAGGACATATATATTGTCTAAGCCGCTTTGTATTTTCAAGAAAAAACTAATGAAGGAATATTTATCCTTAAATAAACCCTCACGAATACCCATATCATGGATATAATTATTATATGGAGTTTTATAATATATTTAGATGTCATAGAACTCCATATACTAATTATATCCATGATATGGGTAATCACGAGGGTTTTGATTTCGCCGGTTGGACCAGACTTGCCCCCCTGATCGGTAAATTCTCACTTATGTACCACCACCACAATTGATACACCATAATGTGAATATATCTCTTACCTAACAGATGGTGCGACTATAACGCCAATGAGACATAACCTGCCGATGACTAGCGGATGAGAGGGAGGCATTTCAAATATGTGCTTCAGGAAGAAGGTGTTGAGCTCGGAGAGTTGCCAGAAGACAACCAGCTGACAGAGAGCAAAGAACCTCATGTAGGTGCAGGTGGGATCCAACCATCGTACGGGGGCCCAACTGAGGGGTGTAAACTGCAGCATGGCACGTTTTATTTTTCCCGATGTACTCGATATGTCCCTGGAAAATGATTGATTATATTATTTATGTTAAAGTTTTATAAAATCAAATTACAGATATCTGCTGTGAGACTCTGGATTAGAATAGTGCTTCCACAATTTTCTATTATAATTTTAGGGTGTCCCGTAAGAGCTGGGTAGTCTAAAATACAAGAGGCAAAATATCATCTCACAGAATTGTTGAGGGAGTGGAATGGTTTGCCTCTGGAACTGGTTGACTCATTGATCTTGTATGACTCTCTCTATGGCAGGAGTGAGTGATTGTTGTTGGTGAAGTTATTAGTCATGACGTTGGAGTTGGTGCAATATACAGTGTAAAAATCAGAAATAATTCTTCTCAACGTGTATGTCACTGAACTCCTGAACGACTGGACCGATTTTGATGAATTTTTTTGTGTGTTTGAGTTGGTCCCTGGATGGTTTAGATCAGAGGTTCCCAAACTTTTTGTGTCGTAGACCCCTTGCCATGTTTTTCGATTTTTGGTAGACCCCCCACTTACCTGATTCTCGGGCAACTAACAGGTACTATGTCAAATATTAATTTAACACGCACCCAATAACAAGTTGCCACATTCTGGAGACTTACGATATTAATCGTCTCACAGATCCAGACTGAAAACACAATTAAAAACTGTGTCTCCACCGGGAATCGAACCCGAGACCTTTGGATCAGCAGTCAAATACCTAACCAACTGAGCCACGAAAGCTGACAAAAATCAAAGTCAAATTTAAATTGTATGGTCTTGGATTTTATGGCAGGCATAGGCGTACAACCATTATAAATGAAGGGGAATGTTATGAATGTTATCTAAGGTTTTGGTATGATGGAACTTTAAAGAAATTTGAAAGTAACATGACAAAAAATGTTAAAATAAAATATTATACAACGAATAATAATAACAAATTATTATGCGATAGGTACTATCAGTGTATGTTGAAATCCACTATCATGGACCCCAGATTTTTTTTTCGCTGACGTAGACCCCTAGGGGTCGATATAGACCACTTTGGGAATCACTGGTTTAGATTCACAATTTGAATAAAAATTTGTAACAATTGAAATAAAAGGAGTGGGTTGTGGAAAACGGTATACTCCTCACTACCAAGTCACTGAACAAAGTATTCAAATTTTGTATGGAAAATTTTCTGCATTTTGATGAAATGACTTTGTTAAATTATTTTTGATTTAAATATTTTACTATGAAAGCTTGATGATTCTTCAATACTATTTTATGAAAGTGATGTGCCTTTTTAACCGATTTGAAAATAAAAATAACAAATTTCTAGTTTCCTGACCTTAGGGGTTACTTTGAAATATTTGACAGAAATTAAAATAGAAATTAAAAGTATTATATGATACCTTATGCTGACCCATTTGTATTCCCTCATTTCAAGTGCTCTACATATTGCCAGCCCACAAAATATTCCTAATCCATTGCATATCAGCACATCCAAAATGATGGAGTCCCACCAGCACTCAACAAAGTTTGGCAGCAAATGTATGAAGAAAATCTCGGTAATCTCCCACATGCAAGAGATCACCCACAGTAGGCCTGTGTGACGGATCAGGATGGCCTTGAACATCCATCCCAGGAAGTGGCCCAGAGCAAATACGTCTGTGTGCGCCCATAATTTGGCTATTGTCACCCCCGAACAGTTCACACCGTATTCCTGAAAACAAAATTGAAAAGTATTTATAAAAACTTGCCCACTAAGCATGCATATATACTATCCCTCATGGAGTAGGCAGAGAGAACTAAACAACACATTGTTCTATATTGAAATACATCTTCTTACATTGTCATCTTTCATTGTTCGTTCACATGGTTGTACAATTCCTCCGACCTCTTGTTCCATTCCTTGAAGTCTTCTTCGTAAGGCATTCTTCATTCATTCTTTCCAAGTGGCAAAACTATTTCAATTTGGTTCTCTCATTTTTTACCCTGTCATACATAGTCTTATTATAAATTCATTCATTCTGCTTTCATGTGACTTGCCTTGTCAAAGTCTCACTATAAAACGTCAAGGTTGGCACAACGATTTCATTGTACCCACTTAGTCATTAATATAAAACAATTGGCTATCTATAAATTGGATGCTAATAATAAAAAGAAATCAAGAGGCAAAGAAAATAATAGTTTACAACTTCTAACCTTTTCGCTGTCAATATGAAAGTCTCTCAAGTCAGGATCGATCCAGTATAATATGGAGTTGACTGTGTGGTAGCTTTGGAACAAGAGAAACAGCAAAGAAAGCAGATAGAGAACGGAAAGACCGAAGACTATTCTCCACACTGCCGGGTGAGGTCTTGTGAAGGGGCCGTTGGGAAACGCCAATACCGATATGATCAGGAAGAAAAATATCACACACAAGATTCCAGCCCATATATTGTCTTGAATACTAGTCTCGTTCCTGAAAAAAAAAAAGATTATTTAAAGAAAAGTGTGGCTTTGAGAATTTGCTACAAAAACGGACAACGAACAATGATCGCAATTAAAATTAATATGTTAGAAAATTAGGTCACATAAAAAGCGATAACGTAAAATAATAAAGCAATGAAGGTGTTAGTGTGTGTGTGTTTGACTCACGCCTCCTGGAAAAATAAGAGCATCTAAAAATCTAATTTATGTGCGTGCATGTACCAGTATACTTGATGGAGTGTCACGCAAAAAAATCTGGTAAAAATGTTGAATTATCAAATATATTTCAATAATAAATTATTTTCATACTAAATGTCCAACAATAGAACTGTCAAAAAGATTGTTTTTTATACGCAAATATCTGTTACCTTAAAAGTTAGAAGTACGTATTTACACGATTAAAAATATGTTTTCAAGTATATATCTGTGTTTTAGTGAAAAACATGATTATTTTACATAATAATAATGTTTAACCTATTTTTAAAGTGAGTATTTTGTACATACAACGCCGCCATTTTGATAGTTTTCTAAACAATATTTGATTTTTCTTCTAAATTAAAATGTTCTTTGGAGGAAAAAACTTATTATTATTTATTTACATTGCAGTGAAAAATGAAATGTAAATATCTATAGCTGAACAAGGGAAGCATATCTTCGTCTCACTACTGGGGGGCAAGTCTGGTTCAACCGGCGAAATCAAAACCCTCGTGATTACCCATATCATAGATATAATTATTATATGAAGTTCTATAATATCTTTAGATGTCATAGAACTCCATATGATAATTATATCCATGATATGGGTAGTCACTAGGATTTTGATTTCGCCGGTCGGACCAGACTTGCCCCCCCAAGTAATTATATTTAATTATAATTAGCAGAGCACTGCTAATTATATTTATGTTGATGGAATAATGTGTATTTATATCCTAGTGAGGTTGCTTCAAAATCAAATTAAAATCATAGGAATGTAGTTAATTATGATAAGCAATGATTAAAAAAAAAACCAATAGCTATGAAATATCTTATTAGAAATTTTCAGCAGTATGACAAAAACATCTTAAAAAATCTCAGGCAGTGGTTCGGGATTCTGGATGCGGCATCACTAATTGGGTTGGCACAGGAACGGGATGTTTTAATTATTTTTAACTTTTTGATCGTCAGTTCTTGATGGGATTACATTTAAATTAATTTATATTTTTAATAAATAAAATTGAAAAACTTGTTTAAAATCAATTCCACTATTTATTATTTGGGTGAATTTGGTGTGATCGGCATAAGAAGAAGAAAATCTGTTATAATATTCTTACTTCGTTTCTATTGAGATGTGATTAATCAACTATGAAATAACTGTTCCTGGCATAAATTCCTCATACCAACTTACGGCGTTGTGGCCAAAACTAAAAAATGTCCACTATGCAGAACATATACATAAATAAATAATTGCAATAACCTGATTTCTAAATTTTCAATTTTACTTTAAAGTTGATATCTCTGCATGCATTTTAAAATCATAGTTTTAATTAGTTTTTTTTTTTATCAAGCATTTTAGTTTTATTTTTGTATGTTGATAATCCCTAAATGTGGGATGTTGAAATATTATTAATTGTCCCTGAAACAGTATATGATACGTACACCTAGTTAGCAGCAGTAATTGTTTTCGTATGATATTTTTGACATAATGGAGTGAGATAAATTAAAATAAGTTATATGCGTCGTAATAAAAATACTCATCATAAGAAGATTAAATTGATTCAGCAAAAAATACTAAATTACATACATTAAATATTTTTATATTTTTTCTTCCTTTGCAATTTGACAAAATTTGAATGACGTAAGGAAACAAATAGTTTCCAATCGATAAGTGCTCAAGACTTTGAAGATTACTATTTCAAGCAGGTAGGAATATATTTGTAAGTCAGCTAAGACTTTTGAAGTAATTCTAACAACTTATAGCCCAAAAATTAGTTTGAGTGACAAATCAAAGCATGTCCTAATAAGCAATGTAAACTGGATCCGATACCAATTTAGCTCGTGAGTTATTGAACAAGAAAAATAAATCTTTCTACAATAGAACACAGAGTAACGATTCTGTAGAAAACCCCCTGACATGACAATTCATCATCATCAATGGCTCCTCCAGCATTCCTCGCCATCTCCCTCCATCTTGGAATGCACCCCTCCAGTCCCTTACACAAACAGCCTTCACATCCCGCTGCACGACATCCAGCCACCATAGCTTGGATCTACTAACGTTTCGTCTACCTTGGGGCTTTGTGTGTTATACTTGGAGTAATTCTACTATACTTGGAGACTGTGTGTTTTCATCTTCTTCTGTATATAAGTAATGCAATTCATCATCTGAGTCATTATCATTATTTAACACATCCTCGAAATGCAGAGCACAACTTAATTTGTCTACATTATCGTTTTTGCTTTTACAATCAATTATTCTAGGCTTGTACTCTTTTCGCTGTTGATTTAGCTTCCGATAAAACTTTCTGCATTCGTTCTGGGAATTGAGGTTTTCCAACTCATTAAATTATTTAAGTTATCCCATCCTTTCATATTATTTTTGTGAACCCGTTTTTCCACAATAATCAATAGCATCATAATTTCTCAAGACTTCTGTTGGTACTTAGAACAAATAACTTAATAAGAATGCCCTTGCAATGATGTTGTATCGTCAAACGAAACTATATGAATTCTTATTTGCCTTAAATACAACAACATTAAATATACCTCATTTGAATGCAAATGAAATAAAAAACGTTCAAATAAAACATAGTTTTCTGGTTCTGAAATACAAAATAAAAACTTGTAAGGTATAAAAAAATAATACGAAGAACATCCTACTAACAATGTTTTTTGTAAGTAAATACTGGTTAACCTGATTATATCAAGACAGCAAGTTTGACCTTAAGACGAATCAAACTAGAATAAGCGTGGTGGAAATGGGGTCAGGTAGAAGAATGTATGGAAAAACAATATAAGGCAAGATAAAAAGAATATAAGATTGAAAGAGATATTCAAAATAAGTACATGTATCTATAGTTTTAATGGAAAAAATCACTTTGAATTGATAACTTCTTATTTTTGAATTGGTTAGTAAAATACTAATTAAATATTGGTGTATCGGTTAGTAAAATAAAAACTATGTGTGGGTGTGTGATAAGTTGATATTTGCAATTGAGTTACTTAACAATTTCGGTAAATTAATGAAATATTAAAAAATGTTATGATGGAAAATTTAAAAAAAATATACAAAGTATTATGTGAGAATAATGACAAAAATTGGACTTTGATTAATATAGCTGACACATTGCTCAAAAAGCAACCTTTTGTCGAATTAAAGGCTTTCCGCAAGAAAAAAGCACATAGGAACTATTTTATACATTATGATGAATGTAATGTTTACTAAATTAAAACTGATAGATAATTTTTTTGTAGAAAATGTAAATTTTTCTCGATGATTATATTTGATGGTTCGCTTAATATATAATTTCATATTCAAAACATTAAATGCCATCAAACAAACCTTGCTATTAATTTGCTCTACACATTTTAACCATTTATAAAATGTGAATTGTTTATGTACCTATTTTAGATATTAAATGAAGGAAACTGTTTAACTGTCAACCAAGACTAAAACATATCTATCCAAAATAAGATGCAAAGTATAGCTTTTATCAATTTAATTTATTCTATGAATTTAAGCATCTAACACATTTGCATTGGCAAAGAAAACATTTCAAAGCTTATTACAGCATCAATAAATATTGTAAAGAAACTGAGAATATTGTGAAGCAAAATCAAATTAATATTACTACACAACAAGAAAATAAGATGAGATAGATGTGCAATTTCTTAGCTTACAAGAAATCTAGAGACACTTGTATCGTATGAATCTAGCCTCAATTAAGGATTGCAAACCAGCAAGGTTTTCAATCCAGCAGGGTTTTTGCAATTTTCTAAAAAAATTGCTGGATCCAGCAATTTGCAGATTTTTAGTAGAAACTAAAATATTCTCATAAATATAAGACAACTTTGTAGTATTATATAAGTACCTATATTTTAGTCAATAGTAAATAGTATGAATAAGTCATATCTCTCCTATGTTGTTGTATAAAATTATTATATGAATATTTTTGTACATTAAACAAAATATTTATATGTGGCAAAGCCTATTTGTTAATGCATATGAAACTCGCCGAAAACTGCTTTTTCCAGCGGTGGATACTGAATAGATGCAAAAGTTTCCAGTCCTTAGGTTACAAAGATCATCAAATCTAATTCGAATGATGTATCACATAGTAAGTAATGAGGACAAAAGTAAGATGAAGAATTGTGTCATGAATAGAATGAAAATGAAATCGCTGAAACAGTTTGGCCACTTGGAAAGAATGAACGAAGAGAGCCTGACAAAATATACAAAGCCGTAATGAAAAAAATGAATGGGACAAAATTTAGGGTTGATACGACTATGTGAAAGAAGGAAATGTAAGAAAAACAGACAAACATGAATGTCAATGAGGCGATGGATGCCTGTTTCTTTAATTCTTCATTTTTCATACTTGTATTATAACTTCTTTATGAAAAAATGAAGATTTCAAGTAAGAATTGCTATAATTTTATATGGAATCTTAAAATTTTATTAAAACAACATAGACTTTTGCGCCATTATTTGAAAAATTTATTACATGCTGATCCGCAGCCCTGGATCCAGCAAACTGAAAAATGTGCTGGATCCAATCAAATTGCAATCCTTCGCCTCAATCTATTTAACTTGCTTATAGCACAAGCATTTCTAATTTAAAATTAATGTTTAAATATAAAATGAAATACTTTTTTAATAATTTCACAATTAATTTACAGCAACTACGACCAGTAAGTACTAGAAAATGTGGATTGCATAAAACAGGCAACAATAACTTTGCAGTGGAACTATTAAAAAGTATTAAAATCAATATAAATTTAAAATGGAAATCCATCAAGTACCTTAGGTTGAAAATCTAATTTTAATTACATACATTCTACTAACAAAATAAAGGTCATTGAATAAATGTAGAAAGAACAACACAGTACTTATTTGAGCAACTAATAAATAAAAAAATACCATTCTATGTTTGGTTATATTTCATCTTTTCTTTTTAAATCAATTGTGATCTATATAAAATAATTAGAATAAGCCGTTTTGTAAAAATTATATTTGTATAATATGATATGAGTTGTTAGTTACATAGTTGTTAGTCTTGTAGAGCTTCACAATGTCCTTGGCATTTAATTATTCAATATTGTTTATCTGTATTTAAAAAAAAAAACTAGTATTATTTGTGATAGATGTTTTTGAATTTTATTCATTTAATTAGTTTATAAACAGTACATAATAATATATGCAGAATAATTATCAACTCACTAGGGGTTTCCTGTATTAACAGTTTAAAACATTAATATATACATTATCAAAAATTGTTATGAATCAAAATCAAATATATAACTTTGGTGAAGGTAGGTACCTACTTAACAAATCTTTGAAATTTTTTTAACAGAATCTCGGTGTAGGTACCTAATATTGATTTTTGGGTACGACCATCAAAGGGCAGCGGCCGCAGCGCAGACGGATTTTAGTATTCTATAAAGCAATTTATACGCGCGCATAAATTCCTTTATAGGATACTAAAGATTAATTAAACAATTATTACAGAAAGAATAAAGTCTGCTGTCAAATTGATTTGGGGGAAAAATACTAAAACGGTATATGAAAAAGATTGTACATTTTAGATGTGTCGCTGATTTTGTGAATTGTTATTTTATTTACAGGGGGGGGCAAGTCTGGTCAACAGGTGGAATCAAAACCATTCATATTTACCCATATCATGGATATAATTTCTATAACATCATAAGATATTATAGACCTCTATATGATAATTATATCTGTGATATGGGTTAATATGGGTGGTTTTGATTCCGCCGGTTGACCAGACGTGCCCCCCAGGTTGATCATGTGGCCTATATTTAATGAATGAAACGGATGATGTTTCATGATCTGTTGAAGTTTCATGATCGAACAAAAAAATATGTGTTGTAAAGAATTAATACACAATAATAAATATCAAGAAAAGGGAATCATGTTCTTCGTCATGGACAAGACAGTGAAAGTGTGAGACATCCTGCTGCCTGTAAATTGTCTTCATGAGATGTCATTGTCTATCTGTATTAATTCTGGTTGGTGAACATCTTCAGTAAAAGTGTAGAGTTGAGTTTTAATTTTATTTGTTTTAATGGATTCAATTAATGTTTGTTTAAATAAAGTTTTGTTTATTCAACTCTTATTTATCCATTTCATTTGAGAAAATTGAAATTGATAATTTGAATGGGAAAAGGCACAACGGGGATCCTACTGGAAATCACAGCCAACATAAAAATATAAAATTCCCTGAAGGGCTGGAGTTCAGATAAGTGAACATACCCATGATCTGGGCCAAAGTCTGAGAAAACTCAAGACGGCATATAACATTATGTGTACTATATTGCTATTGGATAATTCTGTCTATGTTTGTGGGTGTGTACAATTATTTATGTAAAGTTGTCTCACATTTCTGCGATATCTAAAAGGTTTATTTAGTATGATACGTAGTACAGATTTTTGTACTTTAAAAGCGAATCAAGAACAGTTATATTACATTACAGACAGATTATTTCTACTGATGGATATAACCTAAGTTTTAAAAGGCAACAAGTTCGAAAATCGTTTTGAGGTAGTGGTACCACGCAAATCAGAAAAAAAAATGCTGTGATTTATATTCAGATGGGTGGTGGCAGAGCAGTTAGTGCAAACCCAGTGGTCGCTAGTTCGAATCCTGCCACAACCGATTTCGTTCTCCAAATTAAGCATTTATGCTTAATTTAGGGAATGTATGAGGATGTATATATATACTTACAAGGGCATATTCATTCTTTAAAAAAAAAAGGAAACATCCCTAGAAAATGGTGAGAAGGATTTTTCCTTTTAATTAATTCTATTAACAAGTTTCTTGAATATTAAGAGGACATAGGGCCGGTAATGTCATTGAATATGTACTATGTACGTAGTACCTACATATAATTCAATTCAAAATGTATGTATATTTTACAGATGGATATGGAACTAAGTGATAATGGTAAAATAATATCTTATGTAGAAAATTTAAGAATACACATTATATATAGAAACAAGATGGATCAATTTAAAAACTGGGATGAAAAAACATCGCAAAAATAAAGTTTTAAATTGCAAGCATGATGTTTCATTATGGCTGACAGTTTATTTCGTTTGTTGTCAGGCAATACATTATAATTATGTAAAAAAGAAAATAAATATTAAATACATGAACCATTTCTTTATCAAGTCTTTTATTTTAACAACAAAAATAAATCATGATTATAATTACTATACATAGTTATTTGTAGTATAAAATGAAATAAAACATTAAAGCGTGCGGCGATTAGTACGCCACCTGGAGAAAAAAGACTAAAAAAAAAAAACTTAACTCAAGATTAAGACACGCGATCCACCAGAAACGTTGAGTTAAATATTTGTTTTAGTGACGTATTTAAGGGAAGATTAGGTACTGAAATATGCAATATTTTTGTTAAACTTGAGTCAAACTCCTAAGGGCCAACTCAAATACCGGCCCATATAAAGCTAAATCTAGTGACTGAAAACAAGATATGTTAAAACTGCCTAATACACTATAAATTTACATGTTAGTAAGGGTACATATCACGTGAGTTAAAAAGGGTTTCTATGTGAAAATTTCTAGATTTTTTGCATTTTAAGAAACCATACTTTAACCCTTTGAATGCGTTAAGCAAAAAATAAAATTTGAACTGAAAAATGAATGTTTTCAATAAAAAATAAATTATTCTATTAAATTCCTTTTATATATTTTTTAATCAATATCTTGATTTAATACACCAAAAAATAGTTGTCACGTTATATTTTGGGGGAGGGGGGCTGAAAAAATTTAGTTTAAATATTTTTTTTTTCGCATCCAAAGGTCACGTTTTTTACAAACCATGGACTATAGTCGATTTACGCGTCGAAAGGGAAAAAAAATTCGGGCGACTTTAGTCGATTTACGCGTTCAAAGGGTTAAATGAAAAAACTTTATTGGTCATTCACTTTAATTTTATGCACTCTTTATGCAAATAAAATATTTATACCTGTATGACAAATAGTTATGGAGTAATTAAAAAAAATCTGTATAAATTTTTTTAGAATTAGGTATGCTGAATATTCAAATTGTGTGACAAACATTCACTAGAGAAATGCTGAAAATACTTATGGTTTATTTTAGAAATACGCTGTTTCAACATATTTGAGAAATTTGATTTGAAATTGGGGTGTTTAGGTTTATATGCCCCCTTAAAAGGAAACAATATAGTACCTAATTATTAGAAAGAAAAATAAATTGCAATTTTAGACTTGCTATTTAAAACTCAGGTACCAATATCACGACCTTGAAAAAATGAAGATTGAAAGATACATCATACAAATAAAATACTCAGATTTGTAACAGCATACAATTATTTCAAATATGAGTATAATTTTTTGCTATTAAATTGAATTATTTACTTTGTGTATATAATTTTATATAATTCAGCTTTTACGCAGTAATTCAGCATACCTAATTCTAAAAAAATTTATACAGATTTTTTTTAATTACTCCATAACTATTTGTTATACAGATATAAATATTTTATAATAATAATAATAAGGACAATTTATAAAGCGCCGTTTAGTGACAACCGTGGTCACCTCAAGGGCATAAAGAGTGCATAAAATTAACATACATACATACCATCACGCCATGTCCCTTGCGGGGTAGGCAGAGAGAACCGAACGCCACATCTTTCTATCCTGGCAAGCATCTCTCGCCTCGTCCACATTCATGCATCGTCTCATACATGTTCGTCTATTGCTCACACTTCTAACATTTCCGTCTTTCAAAATTTCGTTCACATGGTCGTGCCACCCCTTTCTTGGGCGTCCCCGACCTCTCATTCCATTCCTTTCCGCTCTGTATATTTTCTTCGTCAGGCGCTCCTCATTCATTCTCCCCATGTGACCAAACCATCTCAATGTGTTCACTTTCATTCTAGTAATGACATCTTTCTTCATCTTACATTCTTTCCTTATGTCCTCATTTCTTACCCGGTCATACATCGTTCTATTACAAATCCTTCTTAACGATCTCATTTCAACTGCATTTATTCTACTTTCATGCGTCTTCTGCCAAGTCCAGGTTTCACTTGCATACGTCAAGGTTGGCACTACGATGGCGTTATGAATGGCAACTTTGGCATCCTTTGATATGTTGCGATCATTCATAATTGGTCTTAGTGCTCCATTCACTCTGTTTCCTGCCATAACTCTTCTTTCGATCTCTTTATCGAGTCGTCCGTTCCGTTGAAATATGCTTCCCAAGTATACATATTCATCGACTTGCTCGAGCCATTCGTTCTCTACTCTTATTTTACACGCTGTTCTGCTTTCACTCTTTTCAAAGACCATTGTCTTTGATTTGCTGGCATTCATCCTAAGTCCGTTCTCTATACATCCTTCATAAACCATACTTACAAGATACTGTAACTCTTCCATACTTTCTGCTAATAGAACTTTATCGTCTGCATACATCAAATCTCGCACCATTACGGTACTCAATTTCAGACCCTTGCTTTCATCCTTAAGGGCTCTTATGCAGAAATCAATGTACAAGTTAAAGAGCCATGGAGATAGCACGCACCCTTGTCTAACGCCATTATTTATAGAGAACCACGTTGTCACTGTGTCGTTGACACGAACACATGCTTCGCTGTTCTCATATAATGACGCGATTGCGCGTATTAGTTTGCTCTTCACTCCATACACTGCTAGTATATCCCATAATTTTTCTCTAACAACTTTATCATACGCCTTTTCTAGGTCTATGAAGGCACAGAAAATTTTCTGATTTTTATCCAGAACCTTTTCTGTGACCGTGCGCAGAGAAAAAATTTGGTCTATACATCCTCTGCCGCCCACAAACGCACCTTGGACATCCCATATCTTGCTTTCTGTAATCTTTCGCACTCTTTGATCCAGGATCCTTGCATACATCTTACCAACTGCGCTTAATAAACTTATGGCTCTATAGTTTTTGCAGTCGAGCTTCGATCCTTTACCTTTATACAAAGGTACCACGACTGCATTTCTCCAGTCTGAGGGAGTGTGTCCTTCTTCCCAACATTTGTTGAAAAGAGAGAGACACCACTCCAACGTCTGTTCGCCGCCATATTTTATAAGTTCAGCTGATACACTGTCATATCCGGCAGCTTTCCCCGCTTTTGCGTGTTTTACTGCTTCAAACACTGCATAAAATTAAAGTGTAAAAAAGTTTACCAATTAAGTTTTTTCATTTATCCCTTTGAACGCGTAA
Organism: Molanna angustata; assembly: GCA_963576475.1. Lineage (NCBI taxonomy): Eukaryota > Metazoa > Arthropoda > Insecta > Trichoptera > Molannidae > Molanna > Molanna angustata. The sequence continues at coordinate 42,375,319 of OY754968.1, forward strand.
ATCGACTAAAGTCGCCCGAATTTTTTTCCTCTTTCGACGCGTAAATCGACTATAGTCCATGGCTTGTAAAAAACGTGACCTTTGGATGCGAAAAAAAAAATATTTAAACTAAATTTTTTTCAGCCCCCCTCCCCCAAAATATAACGTGACAACTATTTTTTGGTGTATTAAAACAAGATATTGATTAAAAAAAATAAAAAAGGAATTTTATAGAATAATTTATTTTTTATTGAAAACTTTCATTTTTCAGTTCAAATTTTATTTTTTGCTTAACGCATTCGGTTGGGACACCTCAATAAATTATTATTGGTTACATGTCAGGAAAATGTAATGTGATTATCGCTTACAAAATGCCCAAATAGGTGTCGTAAATTTATTAAGTGATTATGAATAATGAATTCAAAAATATAAAATTAAAGTTGACATACATTGAACAAACCTACAGCTAAAAAATGTATAATAACCAACATGTGACAAAATATTATATTATTCCCCATGATCTTGATGAACTGCTAAATACAAAATGTACATTGTAGATAAAATGAACTAATTTAAATCAAAACCTCATTTAATAAATCAGAAACCATTGTGTTTTGTGAAATAAATTAATTTATAAACAAATTTTAAATACAGTATTTTTTTCATTGAAAGACGATGTAAAACATGTTCCAAAATTATTATGTAACAGGATTTAATTAATTAAGTATGCTGTGAACTTTTCCAGATATATTTATGTTAGTTTTTGATACAAATTAAAATTTGTTATTATTTGAATATTCAATCTTGATAATTTAATTGGAGGGAACGATGTTGACGTAAAAACATGAAAAATTTTCTTAATATTTAATAGGTTCTTTATTATAAATGTAAGCAACTAACTGTTTACAAATAATGACGACCTAACGTTAAAAATAAATATAAGATAATAATAGCTTATAAAACTCGTAAAAAATAAATTCTTTGAATATTTACCTCACAAATGCCGAATATATTACGGCGCTAATTGAAACCGCTAGTAATGTAATTGTATGAGGTTTATAGAAAAACTGTAATGATATGTCGTCCACGGGCCTTTCGTTAATTGCTTCAAATGCATCCTTTTGCGTTGGCGGTGGCGTAGAATTTCTTTTGTGTGATGAATGGCGTTTTTTCATGATAAATAAAACTAATCTACGTCAAAAAACTAGGTTATATTACTAACTCAAACCACTTCGTCGAAACTGACCACAGAAACTGACAATTGAAAATGGTCAATGACAAATAAATTTCCACATTTATACTTATTTTGTTTATGGTAAACTGACTAATGCCGCCAGACCAAAAAAATTATTTTTTCTTTTAGTGGCAACATTAGTATTAATTTTTCGAGAATAAAAAAGTACGTAGCTGTAATTCCTACAGACAGATTTATTTTTTTATATGGCAACCCAGTATTTTTATATGGCAACCCAGTAATTTCTAAGCACAAATGTATGGCAACACACAAACTTCTACGAACGTAAGTAAGGATTATTATGGTGACACATCAAATGTTGACAAGTGTCTATTTGTCGACACAGATTTTTCGTTTGACAGCTATCAGCTGTTTTTTTGTGTCGGTTCTTGGCCGGTCGATCGATTTTTTTTATCAAACATTGTATGGCTATAATAATTAAAAACAGTTTTGTTTAGGTGTTTATTTAAAACTTATATGATTTAGTTTCCTAAATTGCAAGGCATAATTCTAATTTATGTTCTATGAAAACTATTGACACGTAATAAGACCTCTCGTCAAAACTTGGTTCGATTGTCAAATTGATTTTAAAAGTAAATACGCCTACGGCAGTTCTAATACTGGCCAATCTGGCGACCGCTCATCTCTCCTATTCACAGAAATATTCCTTCTCAAAAGAAAATAGAATTTAAAAATGTTTATACGTAATTACCGTAAGTGAATTGTTATCCCGTTTTTATTCTCTGATGAAGATTTGTATACACTCTGATTGAACAAAATGCCATTTTCCTACATTAATAACTATTTTATTAAACAAAGTGCGCACTTGTGATGTTTTCACAGCAACTTTGAATATATATGCCGGTTGAATGGTAAATTTGACATATTTGAAGTTTCAGAGATGAGGTTTTATCAAAGCTGACTCCGTAGATAGCTGTACAGTAAGTAAATATAATACCTGATCATGAATGGCAAGCTTGAATCGCTGATCTATACTGGAGCCATCGTAAGATGGCGTTTCCGATAGATTGTAATAGTGTTGTGAGACACTTAAAATCATTAACAAAAAAATACAGTTGGATAAATTATTATTAACATACAAAAAATATTAACAATTCCACTATAATATGAAACCCTGTTGTATTATTATCATGTGAATCCAAACATCAAATAAAATGGAAAATGGAAGTGATGCAGAAGTCTTAAAGAAGTGATGCAGCAGAACAAGCTAAAATATAGAGATATAGGAGTTAGTAAAAAATAAATTATATAAATGACAGTTTCGTTATTATGCTAGTTTGTCTAAGTTTATTTGTATTTTGTATTTATTGAAATATTGAGATGCAACAGACAAAAATAGAGATCAATAAGTTAGTAAAGAAACTAAATGGCAGTTTCGTAATTATTAGAGTAAGCGAGTTTATTTTTATTTATGGAAATGTTAAGAAAAACGAAAGTACTGTTCCTTTTAGTTATTCGAAATTAGTACGTTTGCTATTTGATTTTTTTTTCATTAGTTTATAGCCGTTTCTATTACAATTATTCAACCAAGGAATTAATTGGAATATTTTTTTTAAGTGCTGTCCACACTTTTTTTTGTGTCTGGCAACACCAATTTCTCTGCCGATATATATCCATTGCCAAAAAAGTAACCAGCAAACATCAATAAAGGTGTCTGCTGCACAGAACACAAATTTTTGATTGGATGGTAAATGCAGAAACCTTCTATTAATATGCCAAAAATTATCGGGATATTTGCCTATACTGAAAACTTTTTATATACAATTTAGAATATAATATTATATATAAAACAACGTTTGACAAAAAAGACAAATTAGATTTCAAAACGATTGGTTGGACTACTGACGTACAAAAAACGGTAGGTGATGCTAGCAAAAAGAGAATCGACTCATAGTCGGAAAACAATCTTTCGGATTTTCAACTTGATGAGCCCTCTCTCCGACCACGAGGAAACATCAAAGCCAATGTGAGGAAGAAAAGGAGACAAATGATGGCGACACTTAAAAATTGTTTTAGTACGGCGCTTTTTTTATTTATAATATTCACAACTGCAGGGTGATTTTGTATGAAACACCAAGAGTTGTCTTAACTCCCGAGAAATCTCGGAATTTGGTATGGAGTTTTCCGGTGTTAACTCCGTGAGAAAACTGAAGGGGGCGTGACCCAAACATTAGTACAAATTTGCCATATGTAAATAAAATTTCTATGTCCAGTTTAATTTACATATGGCAATCTCGTACATTTACCCGCATTTATCAGATTTTGACAGCTAATCGTGTGTTTTTTTTATTAATATTTAGCAAGGTATATACTCTATTTTCATTCATTGTTTTGTATTTCATAGCTTATTTACTCGATGCTTTTTATAAATAACATGTTTTAAATAAAATTTTAATTGAAGTGGTGTTACGTCAAACGACTCAACTTTGAACAATTTTCTATTACCGATTCGATTTGTTTGTTATACAAGGGATTATTCTAATAAAATTGACACGCAAACATGTTTGTTTGGGTAATATCATGGGTTAACGTTTTTTTATAAATAATTTCTTGTTTAGAATGGACAAAAAAAGAGCATAATAATTTTTTCATGAAATTTTGAGTCTTCCTTTTATTATTTTTATAATTAAATATCATACATAGTAGTAAAATTGATTTTTCTTTATTGCAGATATTATATATATAGTATATGATCTTCAATATCAGCTCAACTCTGTCTGGCTCAAGAATTCCTGCAGCAGTTTACTTAATTACATAATATGGCTTCCAAACATGTGCGACACACTGATGATTGCAAGATTTCAATTACATATCTGTAAAAATAATAAACAAGGTTAATAAAATAATTTACTTTGACCACTATAATGATCCTGGTTCAAAAATTTTCATGCTTGTGTTTTCTTTATATCCTATTTTTTTCCAACAAAATATATAGTTTCAGAATTATCTGCTCTTAACATGTGAGTGAATTATCAAACGCACTACATAAATACCATGCATATTAATATGAAGCAGTATTAAAAGGTAAAACTAGTACTTTTATGTATATATGTTGTTTAGTTATCTTCATATTATAGTACAATGTGCTTTTAAATACTATTTATTGATTTAAATCTACTTTCAAAACCAACTCCAATATTTTTTTCATTTATTTAAATTTAAACATTTCATTATATACATTATAACAAAGTAATGTGTTATTGAGTCATGAATTAACTGAAGTTAAAACAAACTACCACTATGCCACATGGATCAGCATTAGTCGCTATGCAAAAACAATTGATTGGAGCAGAATATTAATAAAATCTAAAAAAATGTAAATAGATGTTCTCTCTGCCCTATGATAAATATAATATGATATATAATAAATAGAATTTACAAAGCGCCGTTTAATGATACAAGATCACTCCAAGGGCGCTGTAGTTTATTTGTTGGCTCTACTAAACAAGGCAGTCTTAAGAAGTCTTTCGGCATGTCCAACGGACCATCGTCTTTTTATCGCTTTTCATCGTCTTTTAACGCTCGCAAAAATAAGTATGACATGCTGCAAATAAACAAAACGTGATTAGTATCCTCATTTATTCTCAAAGAAAAACGTCATGTTTCATTGTTTGAAACGTCAAATTCATGAAATATTAAGCCTCCAAAGACCTAAGTCGAAATATTAACAACGAATGTATAAACAAGTCAAATACTAAAATAAATAATAAATTTGGTCAATAATATGTATGAATATTGTACAAGATAAATAATACACACCTTGTAAATGATTATGGATGAATTAATTACTGTAATTAGTCAATTTTACAATATCAAACTCGCGTGCATAGAAAATATAGAAGTAAATTCGTCGCGTGATTTGACAGGAGATAACTCTTATTCTACAAATAAATAAATAATTTTAACTCCGAGTATTTTATTGGGGTTAAGACAACGAAAGAAAATTCGCTTACAAAATACCAAAAATATACATACATTGGTGTTAACGAGCTAAATCCACAGATAAAATAGTACTTAACTCCTTTCTTCTCCTCTGGTGTTTATACAAAGTCAGCCTGCTGGTCCATGGCAAAAAAAAAAATTAAATAAAAACAACAGACAACAAATAAAACAGAAACACGTGGCATCTACTGAAACGAACTGTCAAACACACGCGAACACACGAAAAGACGCCGACCAGAATATACCGCCCCAGGGTACAGCGACATCCTTTCTCCAGGCATGTCACTGTCTTCCACGTGGTGACTGTAGTTCGGCGGGGCCCAGACTCTGCGTCAGGCTAGCAGGTCTTCCTCGTGTCTGGCGTGGTTTCTTTTTCTCCTCCTGATCTCCTCCTCCAGACCGTCACCCATGGCTGGCTCTGTGCCCCACGGCACGCTATGACGGCGCATCTCGACAGAGGTGGCATACCAGCTGGGGCCTCACCGGAGGCGAACTGACGCCCCAGACGACACGGATTGCCCCTCGTGGTCCAATCTGCGAGCCGCCGCGTTCCCTACGCGGTGGCCCCACACTGCGCTCTGCCTCCAACCTCCTGTCCTGTTGATGCCCTCATCTTGGTTCTGGAGCACCATCAGCGTCCATGCGCGTGACGGGTCCTGTCAAGCAGACCTCCTGCGCCGTCGAAAATATGGCTGCCATTGGGAGCACGTGTCGACCGATGACGGCGTCACACCAAACCGTCCGTCCTTCACCAGCGTCGAATTCCAAGAGAGCGCGTGTTATAGCGCGTGCTAGCTGCTAGCTGAAAGTTTCGTTGCTTGCCCGCAACGAGCGATAGCTGCTTTCAGAAATGTTGCCGTGGAAAAAAAATAAAAATCATTGTTTTTCGGCAATATTTTTTTCGGGCATAACAAACCCTTAACGCCTCTTAATATTTTCTCGAGATTATCAGAGAATCTTAAATTACCAATACAATTACTGAGCTTAGAAACAGAGGATGATTCTTTAATAGAGAAAGCAAAAATTTGCAAAAGATCTATAGAGCTGACATTCCTATATAATGTTATAAGAGAAAATCGACTCGTCTCATCGGTGGCCATATATCAAACTTTCGGTGGCAACATAACAGGCGTAAGAGTATTTTGGGGAAGACCGCCTGAGTGCCGTGAGTTAAGAGACTGAGTCTTCATCAAAATTGATGAGATCTTGATGCCAACTGGAATTGAAAAATGAGTATAGTTTTGCTGTAGTGTTTTCAGTGAATGAATTTAGTGTGTTCTATGAGTGAATGACTTTTCAAGAAAGAATGCTCCTACCTGAACAATTAATGCCTAAATAATTTTGTTTTCTTAGGAATATTGTAAATTGCTTTTTAAATTTTAATTTTAAGATAAACCATTGCCTACGATATTGTACATTGCTCCCGTAGGCACCGGATAAACCTATATTATTATAATAATATGGCAATTCTTTTCATGTCATCGAAATGGCAATGTTTTAAACAACTATGTAAACATCAAGTTGATATTTTAATAAAATTAAATTTAGTAACTATGCCAAATAATAAGAGTATTTGTAATAATTATTTTTATTATCATTTATTTTGGTATCTTTTTGTTACTTGTATGCGCTATTTTTAGAAATATTTATATTCATAACTCAAATGATCGCTTTGAGTATTTCCGCCATTTCCGGTTTGATTATTTCACGACAGCCATTTGCCCATTTGCTTTCGCCATTGCATTTCATTCCTTTTCAATTTGTGCTTCGGAGTAGTGTTTATAGAAGAAGATTACGTATCTCTTCTATTTTACTTTATAATTGTTATTTATTAACTTCTGTTTTAGAAGCCAGAATATATCCAGGCGTACAATTTGTTTTGAGGCCTACGAATATCATAAAATTTCTCCCATAGGTAAGACGATTATACTTGTAGCATTTTCATTACGTCGCACGGATTTCTGTGAAATAAATATCGTAATCTAAATGCTGTGGTGTAAACATGAATTTATTTTCTATTGTTGGAATTATTGATAATGGTTATACAACATTGTAGCAGTAACACTTAAAAACGTAAAATTAAAACGTTATCGCATTCATTTTTGTCTAAACGCGATGTACCAAACAAACCTTGTAAGCAGCAAATAAAATGGTTTGTTGTTTACTCGTTAAAATGGGATTTGTGGTTATAAAAAGACTTGTGTGTTTCAAATTTATGTCAAAATTAAACTGAATTATTCAGTGGTTAAAGGAGGATTTCGTGTTCTGTTAGATGTTATACTTTATACTCTTTTTTCGAGGATATCATTTGTTGTAAACGTTTTCTATAAATCTGCCCCAACACGAGGTAATTCAATATAATCCAAAGTCATCCTAATGAAATGTAAAAATGTGCTCGACAATATTTCTATGAAATTAGCAAATACTTCTGAATAGTATATTTCCTGTGTACAAATATATTTTTAAGATATAACTGCGAAAATCGTTGTTCTATAATTACAATAACGTCTCTCTTATGTTACCAATCGACTATTAATGTTTATATACATGTATATTGATATTTTTAACAGTAAAAATGTCTTAACATTTGTATTTATAATCTTAAATTTTAGAAGGATAAGCTTTTGTACATAATATATGTCCTCTTCTTGTGCCGCTCCTGTCAGAAGTTGGCGACCATCACACCAAACTCATCCCGATCTTGTACCAACCTAATTAGTGACGCTGCATCAGGAATCCCGAACCACTGCCCAAGTTTATGAGCCACAATATTTTTTTATGGCCCCTACTCCGTCTCCCTCTATCTTTCCCTCCAATTTAATTTGTCATATGAATGGCATATTTATAGCCACAGAATATGTGGCCAAAGTAGGCGGCTTTGGATCTCTTGACTGGTCAGCAGCTCTTTCTCCGTCATATTTAAAACTTTTTCATTGAAGGTTTTCGACCCATGAGATGCGCATCAACCTTCTGTGTAGTTATACCTCGAATGTTTCAATTTCATTTATCTAGATTTTGAAATTACAACCTTCCACTTCATACTACAGTACTGGTAACACGCATGCTTTAACGACTCCCCATCTTGTACTTAGCTTTAAATCTCGGTAACAGCAGTTTTTTGCTTATTTTAGAAGGTGTATCTCGTCTCCAATCCTGGTTTATATTTTGGAATTTGGGTTTCACTTATCATTAGCTTTAAATCTCGGTTACACAGCAGTTTTCTGCTTTTTTTAGAAGTTATATCTCGTCAT